>CM040394.1:4397478-4489978 GCA_022702515.1 Ilyophis sp. 1 JC-2022 | reverse complement strand
TCGAGACAGAGATGTTTCCCCCTGCCCTCTTCCTTCATTCCCCCCGGACACTCCCACGGTCCCCGGCCCCCGGTGGAGACCCTGTCTCCCCTGCTACCCCCCCCCCCCCACCCCCCTCCCCCATCCTCTCCCACCTCCCCTCCCCCCCCTCTCCCCTCTCCCCTCCTCCCTCTCTGTCACAGAAAGGGAGGTGAACTGCCTGTTTAGGAGTCAAAATCCCCGGAAGGCGGCCGGGCCAGACTCCGTCACACCTGCCATCCTGAAGTACTGTGCCGACCAGCTGTCCCCGGTGTTTACCAACATCTTCAACACCTCACTGGAGCTGTGTCGGGTCCCAGCGTGCTTCAAGGCCTCCACCATCATCCCCGTTCCGAAGAAGGCTAAGGTCACAGGCCTCAATGACTACAGACCTGTCGCCCTGACGTCGGTAGTCATGAAGGTCTTTGAGCGCCTTGTCCTGGCCCACCTGAAGTCCATCACAGACCCTCTATTAGACTCCCTGCAGTTTGCGTACAGAGCCAACAGATCCACGGAGGACACCGTGAACATGGCTCTGCACAATGTCCTGGAACATCTGGACACTGCAGGGACCTACGCCAGGATCCTGTTTGTGGACTTCAGCTCGGCCTTCAATACCATCCGTCCGCATATCCTGGAGCACCAGCTGTCCCTGCTGCGGGTGCCGGACTCTACCTGCAGGTGGATTACGGACTTCCTCACCAACAGGTCGCAGCGGGTGAAGCTGGGTAAGAACATCTCCAACCCAAAGTCCATCAGCACTGGCTCCCCGCAGGGCTGTGTTCTGTCCCCCCTACTGTTCTCCCTGTACACCAACAGCTGCGTCTCTCTCCACCCGTCGGTCAAGCTCTTGAAGTTTGCGGACGACACCACCCTGGTGGGCCTCATTTCCAAGGGGGATGAGTCTGCCTACAGGAGGGAGATCACGCGGCTGCAGAGCTGGTGCAACTGTAACAACCTGGCCCTGAATGCTCTTAAAACAGTGGAGATGGTAGTGGACTTCAGGCGCAGCGCAGCCCCCCCCCCCCTCCTCCGATCAACCTGGGAGGCATCCCGGTGGCCTCAGTGGAGTCATGCCGCTTCCTGGGCATGACGATGTCCCGGGACCTGAAATGGGAGCTGAACCTTGATGCTCTCATGAAGAAGGCCCGGAAGAGGATGTTCTTCCTGTTGCAGCTGAGGAAGTTCAGGCTGCCAAGGACTATGATGACTCAGTTTTACACCTCCATCATTGAGTCCATCCTCTCCCTCTCCATCATCACCTGGTTCCCTGCGGCTACGGTCAGGGACAAGACCAAGCTGCAGCGGGTGATACGATCAGCGGAGAGGGTCATCGGCTGTGCCCTCCCCTCCCTCAGGTCCCTATATGACACCAGGGCCCTGAGGAGGGCCAGGAAGATCATGGCAGACCCCTCCCACCCGGCTCACAACCTCTTCATCCTGCTTCCCCATGGCAGGCGGCTACGGCTGCCCAAGACTCTGACAACCCGCCACAGACTCAGTTTCTTCCCCTCAGTAGCACGCCTCGTAAATGAGTCGGGTGTTCCCCTGCCCCCTTCTAGGACTGAACTCTGACCTTATTGCATTTCACTAGCCATTGCACTTTATTGTCTTGTTGTTTTTCACTGTTCTGTCTTGTCTGCACTTGTCTATACTTGTGAAAAAAATTATGCACTGCACGGTAATGCCAAGACAAGTTCCTATATGTTTTTAACATAAATGGTGAATAAAGAAATCTGAATCTGAATCTGAATCTGAACTACTACTACTACTGCTACTACTACTATTACACCTACTACTACTGCTACTACTACTGCTACTACTATTACACCTACTACTACTACTACTGCTACTACTACTACTACTATTACACCTACTACTACTGCTGCTACTACTACTACTACTGCTACTACTACTACTACTACTGCTACTACTACTACTACTGCTACTACTACTACTACTACTATTACACCTACTACTACTGCTGCTACTACTACTACTACTACTACTACTACTACTACTACTGCTACTACTATTACACCTACTACTACTGCTACTACTATTACACCTACTACTACTACTACTACTACTACTACTGCTACTACTATTACACCTACTACTACTGCTACTACTATTACACCTACTACTACTGCTACTACTACTACTATTACACCTACTACTACTGCTGCTACTACTACTACTACTACTGCTACTACTACTACTGCTGCTACTACTACTACTACTATTACACCTACTACTACTGCTACTACTACTACTACTACTACTATTACACCTACTACTACTGCTGCTACTACTACTACTACTGCTACTACTACTGCTACTACTACTACTACTACTACTATTACACCTACTACTACTGCTGCTACTACTACTACTACTACTACTACTACTACTATTACACCTGCTGCTACTACTATTACACCTACTACTACTGCTGCTACTACTACTACTACTGCTACTACTACTACTGCTGCTACTATTACACCTACTACTACTGCTGCTACTACTACTACTGCTGCTACTATTACACCTACTACTACTGCTGCTACTACTATTACTACTGCTACTACTACTACTGCTGCTACTATTACACCTACTACTACTGCTGCTACTACTACTACTGCTACTACTACTACTACTGCTGCTACTATTACACCTACTACTACTGCTGCTACTACTACTACTACTACTACTGCTGCTACTACTACTACTACTACTACTACTGCTACTACTACTACTGCTACTACTACAACTACTACTGATACTACTACTACTACTACTGCTACAACTACCACTGCTGCTACTACTACTACTACAACTACTGCTACTACTACAACTACTACTGATACTACTACTACTACTACTGCTACTGCTGCTACAACTACTACTACTACTACTACTACAGCAAATATACTACTACTAGCACTACTAATAATATGACTACTGCAACAACTACTACTATTACTACCACTACTGATACTATGACTACCACTACAAGAACTAGTACTGCTACTAGTACAGCAACAACTATTTCAACTACTACCTCTACTACTACTGTGACTAATAATAATAATAATAATAATAATCATAATGATAATAATAATAATTGTAAAACCAGGACAAATTAAACCATAACAAGCTTCGACTCTAACGTTGTGGGTGACATTATAGAGACTTCAAAGCAAACCACTAAAGTTATTTTTTGACGGTGACTTAAAACTGGATATGGAAGGGGCTGTCCAAATATCTTCTGGCAGGACATCCCACCTCGGGCCTCTCCCACAGGCGAGCAGCAAAGGTTAAGTCAACCTTGGACTTTAAATGGGTTTAGTTTGCTGACAGAAATCCCAGGCAGGAGAAGGAATGAGACAGTGTACAGAAAGTGCAGACAGTGAGTCCAGTCTTCAGATCAGTCATGTAGTTGATTCATTAGCATTTCTCTCAGAATAGCCCTTAAATATTATTTGGCTGTTGAATGAGTGAGGCAGGCTATCCTAAACGACCAAACGATGCTGGCCCAATACAGACCCACCTGTGACTGGCCAATCAACATTCCAAGATTCTCTGGTGTCCTTTTATGGCTCTGTGTAATGATTAACCATCTGCTGTCTGACTCTGACTTTTTATTGGGTGTTTTCTTTAAAGAGACGATCCAATTTGAAAACGTTGGCCCTTAAAATGTCAATCTTCCCACCAAAAAGGTAAAAACAAATTCCGGGTTCTGTCTATATAGAGAGAACAGTTTTCATTTTTCAGAGATTTTAGTCAGAAAGCAAACATTTGGAGTCGCATTGATAAATTAGTGTTTTTAATTGTTTAACCATTTCTCTCATGGACCCGATATGGTCTTTCAGGGGCAATTTTTAATGATTAAGAAATTATTAAAAACTGCATTACACATAACTGAAAAAACATACGAAACCTCGCTGACGGTAACTTGACAGCACTATTAATATCATAAATGCTGCGTTCTCACAGCGAACGACGGTTGCTGGGTCGCTCAAGTCCACCAAAAAAGCAGGCCAGGATTGGCAAGCTAAAAACCCTACAAAAGGGTTACAAAATGCACTGTTGTGATGGGAGTATAACTTACATAGCAAAACATCATATTGTGACCTTGTGTGGGGTCTTTTTTATCATTTTGGAATGCTAGCCAACTTCTAAAATGTATTAATGTTGGACTGGCAATTAAAAAAAAAAAACTAAATGTATTTCTTAACAAAGAATAATTCTGCCTGGCATGTAGTCCAAAGTACAAAGTCCGAGCTCAAGCAGCTGGAGACGAGCTTCTGCCCAAAAAGATATAACAGAAAATGCGGAAAACGGAGCAACACTCACTCGTACAAAAAAATAGAAAAATGTTTATCAGTTAAAACATGACGTTTCGGCGACTTTGGCCTTCATCAGCTAAATTAAAGTGTAAAGTGAAATGTCAGACGAAAGCGCACCCCGGACACCGACGTTGAAAAACGAACGCTTCGGCTCTTCAGGCATGACTCCTTTCACTTCCACGGTTCCCCATCATGTTGGTAATGGAGCAGACCGATCCGCCATATTGCAACAATAAGACCTGAGGCCTGGCAGCTGGCCGGCTCAGTGCGAGTGCCAGGGTTGCTAGGCTGCCAGCTTGCTCTTGCCATTTCTCAGTGCCCCCCCCCCTTGCATCTGCTCCTGGGACCTCAGAGAGACAACTATGCCTACACGCGTTGAGCTAAGCTAACCCACTGTCTCGGGCCTCTATGTGCTACATGTTGAGCTAAGCTAACCCACTGTCTCGGGCCTCTATGTGCTACATGTTGAGCTAAGCTCACCCACTGTCTCAGGCCTCTATGTGCTACATGTTGAGCTAAGCTCACCCACTGTCTCGGGCCTCTATGTGCTACATGTTGAGCTAAGCTAACCCACTGTCTCGGGCGTCTATGTGCTACATGTTGAGCTAAGCTAACCCACTGTCTCGGGCCTCTATGTGCTACATGTTGAGCTAAGCTAACCCACTGTGTCGGGCCTCTATGTGCTACACGCGTTGAGCTAAGCTAACCCACTGTCTCGGGCGTCTATGTGCTACATGTTGAGCTAAGCTAACCCACTGTCTCGGGCCTCTATGTGCTACATGTTGAGCTAAGCTCACCCACTGTCTCGGGCCTCTATGTGCTACATGTTGAGCTAAGCTAACCCACTGTCTCGGGCGTCTATGTGCTACATGTTGAGCTAAGCTAACCCACTGTCTCGGGCCTCTATGTGCTACATGTTGAGCTAAGCTAACCCACTGTGTCGGGCCTCTATGTGCTACACGCGTTGAGCTAAGCTAACCCACTGTCTCGGGCCTCTATGTGCTACACGTTGAGCTAAGCTAACCCACTGTATCGGGCCTCTATGTGCTACATGCTATGCTAAGCTAACCCAGTGCCTCAGGCCTCTATGTGCTACATGTTGAGCTAAGCTAACCCAGTGCCTCAGGCCTCTATGTGCTACATGCGTTGAGCTAAGCTAACCCACTGTGTCGGCCTCTATGTGCTACACGCGTTGAGCTAAGCTAACCCACTGTCTAGGGCCTCTATGTGCTACATGTTCACCTAAGCTAACCCACTGTCTCAGGCCTCTATGTGCTACACGCGTTGAGCTAAGCTAACCCACTGTGTCGGCCTCTATGTGCTACACGCATTGAGCTAAGCTAACCCACTGTGTCAGGCCTCTATGTGCTACACGTTGAGCTAAATTTATTTCAAATACTAGTATACCGTTAAAGCTTCTAGTTCAGTAGAATAAGCAGGCAGGTTGTAGTAAAACATTTTTAACTATTATTATTATGCTCTGTATTTCCATGGATATCTGTTACTTAAGCTCAAGTGTATCTGAGCCCAATCCCTTCTCTCAAGAAACGCCTGTGTTCATTTGAGCACAAATTAAGCAATGGGAGCTGCCCTTTCATCTCCATCTACTCTTTTAATCAAGCGTAAAAGCAAAAGTTTTCATAGTACTGAAGTGAAAATGGACATGGTGATGAAATGTCATTTTTTATCACCCAGGAAAGAGGGGAACACAGCTCACATGCAGGATGTATCTGAAAACGTGAAATCTTCAGGGCATGTTCATTCTTCCCGGACTCTGAGTTTGAAGTGTCTGTAATTTAGCAGACAAAGAGAAGACTACTTCTACACACTTGGGTTGCTCTCCATCTATCTTTGGTCTGTGTAACTGACAAAAACGGTTGTTATCTGCTTAAGTCAAAGCGGCCAAGGTCAAAATGATTTTTTCACTTGAATTGTTTTATTCATTGAACATCACCTGCCGAACTGCTGGGTAAAATTGTACTTCCCTGTGGCATTTAACAGTATGCAATTTAAACACTGTCAACTGGATCCAGTCAATATTTGTCCTTACATCTGACTTCAGAAAACATGCAAACTGTCATTTTGCAAGTGAACATCATTGAGCTCACTAAATTGATTGATAAACTCGCCACACTGTAGCCTGAGGACTAACATTAACTCTGCAATAAATTGTTCAGTCATGGACAATATAGCGCAAGTTGTGGGGATGACAAAATATTAGACCCAAGTCAAATATGAAGGACAAATATTTGAAAAGTAAAGAAAAAACACTAAACAAATAAATCTTGAACAGGATTTTAAAAACTTCTCTTTTGATTCATGTGACCTTTATGATTTTTGACACATTGTATGTGTACGCTCTCAGAGCGTCTAGAGGCTCTAACCAAAATGAAGAGGTGGGGAGGGACTGGGGCAGAGGTGTCTGTATAGGATAGTGACTTGTTTTAATTTTGTGCAAAAAAATTTATGTGAATGTGACCCTATGTAGCTGCATAGTGCTCAACGGGGCTCCTATCGGCCGTGGGTGACCCTATGTAGCTGCGTAGTGCTCAACGGGGCTCCTAGCGGTCGTGGGTGACTCTATGTAGCTGCGTAGTGCTCAACGGGGCTCCTAGCGGTCGTGGGTGACTCTATGTAGCTGCGTAGTGCTCAACGGGGCTCCTATCGGTCGTGGGTGACTCTATGTAGCTGCGTAGTGCTCAACGGGGCTCCTATCGGTCGTGGGTGACTCTATGTAGCTGCGTAGTGCTCAACAGGGCTCCTAGCGGTCGTGGGTGACTCTATGTAGCTGCGTAGTGCTCAACAGGGCTCCTAGCGGTCGTGGGTGACTCTATGCAGCTGCGTAGTGCTCAACGGGGCTCCTAGCGGTCGTGGGTGACTCTATGTAGCTGCGTAGTGCTCAACGGGGCTCCTAGCGGTCGTGGGTGACTCTATGTAGCTGCGTAGTGCTCAACGGGGCTCCTAGCGGTCGTGGGTGACTATGTAGCTGCGTAGTGCTCAACGGGGCTCCTAGCGGTCGTGGGTGACTCTATGTAGCTGCGTAGTGCTCAACGGGGCTCCTAGCGATCGTGGGTGACTCTATGTAGCTGCGTAGTGCTCAACGGGGCTCCTAGCGGTCGTGGGTGACTCTATGTAGCTGCGTAGTGCTCAACGGGCCTCCTAGTGGTCGTGGGTGACCCTACTGTACGTAGCTGCGTAGTTCGCGTATAGTAAGAAATGGCCTTGTCTCTGAATGACTAAGCATGTGAAAAAGCTATCTTGACTTGTTTGACGTCAAAGAAAGCCAGGCCCATTTCCTGCACTTGGAACTTGGAATCAGCTTTTCTGTGGTTTAATAAATGCTTACTCCAGATCTTGATTACTCTAGCATTACAGCCACTGGATTAATACTCAGCACTTTGAATATGTAAATGTTGTAATTAACTCCTGAGAACGCTTAACGATCTCTGTAAGACAGAGATTCAGCAGGACAGATTACTACACACTTTTTTTCCCTCAGAATTTCATCCAAACAGTGTTTCTCTCACTGTTTTAGACATTTTAGATTCACTCTTTTTGCATGTCAGTTAGCAAATCAAAGCATTTTTATAAACTTTTATTAAACAAGCTAGGACCCTGTTACACAAATCACGGTCTTCGAGGGCCAAGAACCATTGGTTTTCCACCCTCCCTACATGAGTCAGGTATGAAGACAGTCTGACCAATCAGTGGCACTTTTCAGTTAATTGACTGAGAAAAAAAAAAACAGGGCCGGATTTATATTTGAGGGCCGGATTTATATTTGAGGGCCAGATTTGAGCATGCTACTGCTACTATTACTATACTACTCCTACTACAACTACTCCTACTACTGCTACTACTACTACTGCTGCTACAACTACCACTGCTACTACTGCTGGGATTCATATTTATGCTACAACCTCTATTACTACAAAAACCAGAGGTGTAAAATCCAGGTTCAGAAAGTAAAAGTCCTCCCCAGTATTTGTAATGGGTTTTTATGTGGCAGAGATTCAAACACGAAGGGAATCAGAACAAGTCAGCTCACAACAGTGAGGACCAATAAAAGGGAGAAACACAATAAAAAAAAAACAGGAAACTAATTCCTTGTGGCTAAACAGCCAAAACAAAATCAACCCACCAAAATAGGGCGAACTCGAGAACGAGTGCAATACCAACTAAATCTCCCAAGCTCAATACTGGAGCTAGAACGGGAAATCTAGCAACAACAAAAAAAAACACCTTCGGCTACACAAGATCAGGGCCGGAAGAATGTAAAACCAAAACAAACAAACAAAGAAATACTGTCTCAGTGAGAACAGCAACGGACATAATGAATAGCGCAGAACGCTTACAGGAGGAAATAATACCTATACCTGAAAATAGCTAAATAGCAAGTCCCTCATGAACATAAACAGCGTTTAATATCACGAGGTCGCTAGTACCTGGCTATACCTGGCTCAATACAATGTCCAATGACAAACAAGCACCAGGGAGGTGGAAGTGAGGAACCTAAATACCCCACAGGTAGAAGCACAGGTGAAATTAATAATGAGGAAAGCAAACCCCGGAACGGAACTTGTAAACAGTCCGATTGGAATCACAATCGGAAAACCAGGACGAGAACCGCAAAAGAAAAAACAAGAAAAAACCACGAACCATGACAGTATTTGGTTCCAATCACCTGGATTTGTTAATTAGCACAGTTCTTCAACCAGGAGGTAGAACTAATTAGTGAAATCAGCTGGCTGAGTTAATGGGTGGACGAAAACAATGGCAGGACTTTTACTTTCTAACCCCTGGATTTTACACGTCTGACAAAAACTATGACTGCTAGTACTGGCTACTACTACTACTACTGGTTACTACTACTGGCTACTACTACTGTTACTACTGCTACTGCTGCTATTACTACTACAACTACGTGGTGTGCTTCCCCACTGCAGAAGCTGGTGAGATCACCGCTGCAGAGCACGGACACACAGTTAATTGGGCTCCCATTCGAGGCAGGGAGCAATAAATTGAACATTTTCATAAGCACCTCTACAGAGGCAGTGGCAGTTGCCGCGGTAGCTCAGAGAGGAATACGCCCGTCTCCGTTTTATTATGAGCACGACTCCAGTGAGAACAGAGGGAGCAGACAGCTATTAGTTATGGGAATGCAGGTTCACAAATGTATTCCAATTTAGGCCCCCCCAATTCCCTTCAGCTGTCCGTCCGCCCGCTACTCCCGCCGCTTGTTGAATTCAGACCTCTCCGTTTATATTATCTCTCAAGACTGCATCCCTCTCCCTTTGCTGCTCATTAGCTTCTGTGGACGGTTAGCCATAAACGGAGGAAGAGGAAGAGGAACACACAAACGAGCTCGCGCTGCGTGAAGCGTGGGACTGGCCTCCGCTCGTCCCGCAGGCGCGGTCGATAAACTTCAGCCGGGGGGGGGTCTCCTCTCACGCTGGCGAGGAACAAAACTGCGAAACAAATGAATAAATATTGCACTTTACCGTGCGTTTGGAAAACAAGAAAGAATGGCGGGGTTGGCGGATTGGCGCCGGACAAAGGTCGGGCACACCCGCGGGGCAGGGAAATAAATCCAGGTGTTTCAAGGTTAATGGCGGCGTGAAACAAAATGGATTCCGTGTCAAAGGAAGGCTGACAGGTGATTTGACTTGAGCGAACTGTGTAATCAATCTCAACCTAACCTGCTCCGCACCCCCCCCCCCCACCCCCCCACCCCCCCTTGGGCCCGCAACTAGGTTAGCCCGGCGACTCAAAATCCGGGGAGGTCTCTGGACACCTCCTCGCTGCTGTCAGATTCACTCGCCCGATTGGCTAACTTTGAAGGGAAGAAAGACAACTTCCATTACTTTGGCAGTTGGTTTTATTTTTCTTCCTATTAAATTGAAATGGGCAAATGCTGTTGTGGATCTATTTGGAGGCAAACAAATATATAAAATGTAATACTAAATTCTCTATTTGTTAAGTACTATAAGTTATCTAAAAGACAGATTTCTAATTCTGACATCTGTTCTGGCAAAATGCCTTGCAAACAAATGTTTATTCCAAATGATTGCAAATGGCTTTATCAATATAGAAAAAAAACCTTAAATATTTAACTGATATTTACTCTGTCTCTGGATATGGATGTTTTCAGGAAATCAAAGCAATTTGTGAGACAAAAAAAAACAAAAAAAACAATGCACATTAATAGCACACATACATACACACATACAAACGCACAAACACACAAACACACAAACGCAGGCCGCAGGACAGGCCAGAGTCATGCCGAAGACTAATTCCATCCTAAGCAACAGAAATCTTTCTCAAGAAAGAAAGAAAAGAGCGTCTCCTGGAGGCTACCGACTCACCAAGCCTGACTAACCGCACAAAGAAAAGGACATAAACAAACACTTAACCTTTTAGATGCTGGTTAAACTGAAAAACACTTTTAATTAAGCATTTCACAAACCCAGACTGAACCTGAATATCAGTCAGTAAACTGTATTCATTTAACTATCTCTAAAAGGTTAATGTATTAAATATTTACAAAATAAGTATTTATTTGAACAAATGAAAGCAATGCCTTTTTAAAAGGAAGAAAAGCATCCGAAGAGCCTTGCTTCTTAGTGCAGTGATACGACTCCTGAAGCAGTCAACAAGAAAATTGGAGTGAAAATGGCGTTTATCTAAATTAGAGGTATTTCTCTCTGCATGGATAGATTGCCTTCTTCTGTACAAGAGCTCCCTTGCAGCTGTGAGATATTCATATTTATTTTATCTGATTGAGCAGAATGAAAAGAACCCAATATTTCTACTTAATACCGTAAACAATTTGACTAAAAAGCAATTGGCGGTAATTACAGCAGTAATGACTTCATGAACTTTTTTTAAATGAGAGATTAGAAACGATTAGTGACCGGATCTCGCCAATGTCTCCCTCTCCCGGTACCACTTCTCCAAAACATTGTGTAAAGCCCAGATACTAGAGGAAAAAGCACCAAGTGCAGCACCAAGCCGCTTTGCTCCTGCTGTGGAAGATGAGAAAACTGGTTTTGTCCTTGAAACGAACTACATGCCTGCCAGACCCAATTCCAGCTAAAAAGGTTAAAGAACTTCTCCCTGTGCTAAAACAGAAGTCATGAACACATCCATGTTAACAGGAAGTGTGCTTGAGTCCCTGAAAGAGGCTGTTATTAAACCAGAACTCAGAAAACCAAATCTCGACCCCGATAATCTGAAAAATAATAAATCTATCTCAAACCTCTCTTTCCAATTGAAGGTTTGAGAGAAACTTTCTAGTCAGAGTTAAGATCAAACCGTAGTACTGCATAGTCAATATTAATATGCATGTATTGTCAATATTAAGACCTGGATGACGATAAAACTATATGCAGGTGTAAAAAAAATGAGCGCTTATTTAACCTTTCAAAAAGGCCCTGGTGTTACTGATCGGACAGACTGAAAATTTACCTGAACTTTTCTTCTTCTATGAATCCCCACCTTAACTCCACCAGAAGAGTCTGGGTCCTCCCATGCTGGCTTCCAAATATGCCTTCCAGGGAGTCCCCACGAGGCTTCCTGCATGCCTTCCAGGGAGTCCCAACAAGGCTTCCTGCATGCCTTCCAGTCCGCACGAGGCTTCCTGCATGCCTTCCAGTCCCTACGAGGCTTCCTGCATGCCTTCTAGGGAGTCCCCACAAGGCTTCCTGCATGCCTTCCAGTCCCCACGAGGCTTCCTGCATGCCTTCCAGTCCCCACGAGGCTTCCTGCATGCCTTCCAGGGAGTCCCCACAAGGCTTCCTGCATGCCCTCCAGTCCCCACAAGACTTCCTGCATGCCTTTCAGTCCCCACAAGGCTTTCTGCATGCCTTTCAGTCCCCACAAGGCTTTCTGCATGCCTTTCAGTCCCCACAAGGCTTTCTGCATGCCTTCCAGTCCCCACAAGGCTTCCTACATGCCTTCCAGGAAGTCCCCACAAGGCTTGGGTAAACTGTAAAAAAACAGTGTATTGTGAAATTTAAATAAGATTTGATTTGAGTAATAATAATATCTGTAACAGTATTCCTGCCATACTATCGGTCTATCAAGCAACTTTCTTTCACTTGAAATTGGAAGATAGATCATCTCCACTATGAGGAAGTCACCCTACCCTGGTTGGTGGGTGATGCTTGTGAGAACATTATAGCCAGAGAGTCCCAGGGAATTCATGTATGAATATAATTTTTATGATGAGTCTTCTATAGTCACACACAATAAAGTCTCCATGCCTAGGGATGACACATCATTTTAAAGTTCTGTAAAATTTATCATTTTGTATTTTATGGGATATCTATATATCTGCCTATATATATATATATATATATATATATATATATATATATATATATATATATATATTGTTCACTGAAATGTTGAGCTCTTCAGTCAGTAATAATAAAATGTATGCAGTCTGTCCAGCATAGTACTGACTGCACTGTAGCTATGTTAAGAAGTCAAGATTATTTCACAATGGTAAAAACTGATTTTATTTGTGGGGGTATTTTCCATTAAAATGACTGTGATGCAATCAATAAACACATTATTTTCATTATCTTCTTTTTTCCCCAATTCTGAATGTGAAATGGGATTTGGAGCCTCTCTTTTTTCACTCTGCAGCCTGTCGGCTTGCTGGAGGACTGCTCTATACCTGTGCAGTCAGCTTGCTGGAGGACTGCTCTATACCTGTGCAGTGGGCTTGCTGGAGGACTGCTCTATACCTGTGCAGTCAGCTTGCTGGAGGACTGCTCTATACCTGTGCAGTCAGCTTGCTGGAGGACTGCTCTATACCTGTGCAGTGGGCTTGCTGGAGGACTGCTCTATACCTGTGCAGTGGGCTTGCTGGAGGACTGCTCTATACCTGTGCAGTGGGCTTGCTGGAGGACTGCTCTATACCTGTGCAGTGGGCTTGCTGGAGGACTGCTCTATACCTGTGCAGTGGGCTTGCTGGAGGACTGCTCTATACCTGTGCAGTCAGCTTGCTGGAGGACTGCTCTATACCTGTGCAGTGGGCTTGCTGGAGGACTGCTCTATACCTGTGCAGTGGGCTTGCTGGAGGACTGCTCTATACCTGTGCAGTGGGCTTGCTGGAGGACTGCTCTATACCTGTGCAGTGGGCTTGCTGGAGGACTGCTCTATACCTGTGCAGTGGGCTTGCTGGAGGACTGCTCTATACCTGTGCAGTGGGCTTGCTGGAGGACTGCTCTATACCTGTGCAGTGGGCTTGCTGGAGGACTGCTCTATACCTGTGTAGTCGGCCCTGTGTAGTGTATAAGGAACCGCAGTAGGGATGTTAACAATTAATCGACTATCGATTAATTGCTAATAAGAATTGAATCTATAAGATTTCAAACGAAACAATTAACTGAACTGCGGTCTTGTTTCAACGGGAGTTTTTGTGTGAAATGTAATCATGGTTTAAGGTCTCCACGCGAGGGCGCCAAATTCAGCCTAGTGTAACGCTGCGTTCTCACAGCGAGCAACTGGTCGCTGAGTCAGTCAATTATACTAGGCTGGGGGCGGGGCAAGAGCTTCCCGTTGTGTCATCCAAGTCAGTTCGTGCAGCTACAATTTTTTGATAAAGAGAAACAACGGAAATAGTCTACGTATAACAAAGACATATTTGCGATACATCCTATTCTTTATAGTTATGTCATGACACTGATAACGATGTGTTCTCACTAGCTAGCGATAGGCTAGCCTATATCTATCTTCGTCGCGAGCTACCAATCTTTATCTACTATCTACGCTAGATACATAGATAGATGAATGTATAAAACTCAACATGTATTTTTTGGCTCAATGTGATATTGGTAGAACAGCTACACATATCCTTTAAGGTTATGTTATACATTGAACAGGACGTGGCAGGCTTGGACCATTATTATTAGCTGCTACTCCATTGCTGCAATTTGAGTGAAATCGGGCAGAACAATTATTCACGAAATGGTTTCGTTTCGTTTGGGGAAATATCAAGTGTGGAACTCTGATTGGCTCTTACGGTCGATAGTCGCTCAATTGAAGTATAACTACTTCGTTAACTACCACCTGAAAAGCGTACATCCAAACGTGCTGTCAGGGCAAAGTGGATCGCAACCTACCATCACCTCAGTGTTGGCAAAGAGGGTATGTGACGATAGACGAGCGGAGGGTATTACTCAGAGGTTGATGGTTGAAAAGGACATGATGGCAATAAGCACCATTGACTGTGAGGGATTTCGAGAGCTAATAAACGGGCTGCGCACACGATTCGCTCCAGACCACGTAGATATGCTTAAATGTTCTTGAATAAAAATACGTAGGTCTATCTAGTATGCATATGAGGAGCCTATTCAAAACATAATAGCCTATGATTTAAATGGACTGTTCTAGGCTAGGTCTGCTAGTTTAACTGTCGCCTTTCCATTTCAAGAGCGATTATGTTAATGCTGCAAGTGCCTAGCGGAGCAACGGTTTCACTTGCAACAGATGAGACGGAGCGCAATTTATTTTCTGTTAAAGTAGCCTGTACACGCCTTCATATTCTATTTTTGTTACGCTACAATAATGCCTGTTTCTCAAATGTTACAATAAATCTTTGATTGAGGAATATACCATGCATTTTGTATTCTGTATATCATAAGCTATATTTAGCTTTTATGTTATCAATTAATCGACTATTGTTTGTTAAGGTTAACAACTATCGATTAAGGAAATTCCTTTAAATTTGCAACCCTAAACCGCAGTATATATTTTTCAATACATTGAAATACACTGCCTGGCCAAAAAAAAGTCACACTCTAATATTTCGTTGATTTAGTTGATTTCGTTAGCTTTTATTACGGCGTGCATTCGTCGTGGCATTGTTTCGACAACCTTATGCAACGTCACAACATTTATTTCCGTCCAGAGTTGCATTAATATTTGGCCAAGATCTTGTATTGACGACGGGAGAGTCGAACCACTCCGTAAAGTCTTCTCCAGCACATCCCAAAGATTTTCAATGGGGTAAGATCAGGACTCTGGTGGCCAATTCATGTGTGAAAATGATTCCTCATGCTCCCTGAACCACTCTTTCACAATTTGAGCCTGATGAATCTTGGCATTGTCATCCTGGAATATGCTCATTGAGGGGATAACCTGGTCATTCAGTACATTCAGGTACTTTATTTTATTGCTGCATAACGTTGCTGAGCCTAGACGTGACCAATTGAAGCAACCCCAGATCATAACACTGCCTCCAGAGGCTTGTACAGAGGGCACTATGCATGACGGGTGCAACGGCGACTTTTTTTTTTGACCAGGCAGTGTATATGAAAGCATCAGTCATTCATATATTCTAAACTGTTGTAATATCTTGATAACACATTTTGTTTCTATATATATTTTTCGATATATGTGGCTGGCATGCGCAGTATCAGGGTTAAACTCAGCGGGGATGCTATACTGCACTAAGATTGAGGGCTTAACCAGGTTAGGTATCCAGTAGTCTCTGAGTCTTATTCATGAGATAACCAGTTAGACTGCACCTTTTTACATCACTTATATGTCCTGTGTGCCTTTAGTTTAAAATGGTGTTTCTTTCATTAGAAAAACGCCAAGTCTAATCAGTGTCACTGTCACATATAATTATAGAGTTTTTAAATGCAGGTGCATATTTGCCCCAGAGCTTAACCTTTAAGACTCTCTGAGCTTAATGATGGTCCATGAATTATATACCAAACCCTCTGTCAGAAGCAAGATATTATTAGTCACTTGAATATAAAAATACAATGTAATATTCATACGGATGTGTTGTTTTTTTTGTTTTGCGTTTTACATTTGGTTTTTGAAAAAGCCATTTAATAAGGAGTGTAGGCCCACTTGTTTAGACAATAACACTGAGGGTAAATATGTGGCTGCGTGCCAGCGAATGTGT
Organism: Ilyophis sp. 1 JC-2022; assembly: GCA_022702515.1. Classification (NCBI taxonomy): domain Eukaryota; kingdom Metazoa; phylum Chordata; class Actinopteri; order Anguilliformes; family Synaphobranchidae; genus Ilyophis; species Ilyophis sp. 1 JC-2022. The sequence continues at coordinate 4,473,676 of CM040394.1, read as the reverse complement.
GCTTGTAGGCATGTGTCCAAGTTTACAGTATGTGTTTGTGCGCATGTGTGAATGTGTACAGCATGAATGTGTGTTTGAGTGCATTTATTCAATATGAGTGTGTACGTGTGTGTGTGTGTGTAGATATGCGTGCAATAGTGTCTGTGTGCATGTGTACTGTGTGTGTGCTTGTACTGTGTTTGTGTGTGTGAGTGTGTGTGTGCGTGTCTAGTTTCCATTTGGATATATCCCCTGTGGGACTCATTTTCTAATGCTTATTATTCTTCCCAGAACGGTTCACAATTAATTAAGTTTATAATTAAAAACAATATGTTTTAAATGATTATGTTAAGGTCAAGAGCTGTTATTCTCCCAGAGAGCCATGCCTACTGGCCTTAAGGTTCCATAAAGAAATGTCAGAGTAACATCTTTCGGAAATGTCATATTTTTGATTCTTGTGGAAAAACAGACCCAATGTGTGAAAAAATGTTGTTTGGTCTGAAATAAGAATCTGTCATTAACATTTAATTACATGTTACATATTCTTGTGCTCGAGTTAATCCAGAAACCAGGGACCTGTATCACAAAGCAAGATTACTGAGTTAAGTGGATAACGGCACTGAGTAAAACCTGGAACAGGAGTGTTCCAGTCCATGCTCAATGATTTGTGAGGTGTCCAGGTTTTACTCAGTGCAGTTATCAAACTCAGTAATCCTGCGATTTGTGATGCAGGCCCCAGGGCTTTGATTGGGCAGGCTTTTAGACTCCACCCCTATGAGTTGAAACCAGACACAATGATTGGAGGGTCTATGAGTAACGAGGCGGGGTTAGGCATTTCCAGGTAATTATAGGGGGGGGGGATACTGCATTTTAGCACACTTATCTGTGTGTGAAAGCTGTTCAAATAGCCTGCTTCTTATGGCAAAGTGCAGGTGTAACTCCACTGGCCTCAGTGTGAAGCCATACCTTACCGTCTAGATCCTAGATAAAGAATTAGTGCCTCAGTATAAACTAAGCCTGTAACTAAGTACACATCCTACAGTATTCCCAGTGTGTGCAGAGCACCCACTCCTTACTCAAGAGCAATGTTCTGGAGTACATCCAGCCTTCAGAATCACCTTGAGATTTTCTTTGCAAAGGTCCCCTATATCTCACAGGCATAATCAATAGTTGATAGAGCGTGCTGGTTTATTAATAAACGTTCTCTTTGATTCTTGGAGAGAAAGGATGCCCGCTTGGAGAATGGGAAAGAGAGTCTTCAGAGAGATGAGTGTTTGTGCACAGGTATAGAGAGCCAGAGTGTGTGTGCACAGGCATAGAGAGCCAGAGTGTGTGTGCACAGGTATAGAGGGCCAGAGTGTGTGTGCACAGGTATAGAGAGCCAGAGTGTGTGTGCACAGGTATAGAGAGCCAGAGTGTGTGTGCACAGGTATAGAAAGCCAGAGTGTGTGTGCACAGGTATAGAAAGCCAGAGTGTGTGTGCACAGGTATCGAAAGCCAGAGTGTGTGTGCACAGGTATAGAGGGCCAGAGTGTGTGTGCACAGGCATAGAGAGCCAGAGTGTGTGTGCACAGGTATAGAGAGCCAGAGTGTGTGTGCACAGGTATAGAGAGCCAGAGTGTGTGTGCACAGGTATAGAGAGCCAGAGTGTGTGTGCACAGGTATAGAGAGCCAGAGTGTGTGTGCACAGGTATAGAGGGCCAGAGTGTGTGTGCACAGGTATAGAGAGCCAGAGTGTGTGTGCACAGGTATAGAGGGCCAGAGTGTGTGTGCACAGGTATAGAGAGCCAGAGTGTGTGTGCACAGGTATAGAGAGCCAGAGTGTGTGTGCACAGGTGCAGAGAGCCAGAGTGTGTGTGCACAGGTGCAGAGGGCCAGAGTGTGTGTGCACAGGTGCAGAGAGCCAGAGTGTGTGCCCCACAAAGCATGTACTCCACAAAGTCTTTACCCTACAAATCATGCACCCTACAAAGCACACGCTCCAGTGAGCACATATGCCCCTCCCCCCCACGTGCCCCCCCGCCCACACATACGCCCCACCCCCCCCCCCCCCCCCCCCTAAATACGCACTTTCAGAGCAGCAGCCCAAGTCTCCAGAGGTTTGAGCCCCTTCTTTAAAGCTCACACAAACTCCCCGTCACAACGCCTTAGGCAGCAGCGCTTGTAGGCACAAAAGCAAATATTTCCTTTTCCGATCGCAGCCAGTCTTCGACCCCACCCCCCTCTGCACGAACCAGCTCCACCAGCACGGGCTCTCCACCGCCTGCAAGCCGGCCATTTGTCACAAAGTAATTATAGAATTATCGATTGGCCAGCAATTAACATTTTTTTTTTCTTCACTTTTCTCCCCCCCATTCCCCATCTTTTAATTAGCAGTCGGCACACTGGAGAAAAGGCCTTTTGAGTACCCCGTTTAATCCCCCTACCATTCCTCTACTTTCCACAAACAAAAGACCCTTTGAGTACCCCGTTTAATCCCCCTGCCATTTCTCTACTTTCCACAAACAAAAGACCCTTTGAGTACCCCGTTTAATCCCCCTGCCATTTCTCTACTTTCCACAAACAAAAGACCCTTTGAGTACCCCGTTTAATCCCCCTGCCATTTCTCTACTTTCCACAAACAAAAGACCCTTTGAGTACCCCGTTTAATCCCCCTGCCCTTTCTCTACTTTCCACAAACAAAAGACCTTTTGAGTACCCCGTTTAATCCCCCTGCCATTCCTCTACTTTCCACAAACAAAAGACCCTTTGAGTACCCCGTTTAATCCCCCTGCCATTCCTCTACTTTACACAAACAAAAGACCCTTTGAGTACCCCGTTTAATCCCCCTGCCATTCCTCTACTTTACACAAACAAAAGACCCTTTGAGTACCCCGTTTAATCCCCCTGCTATTCCTCTACTTTCCACAAACAAAAGACCCTTTGAGTACCCCGTTTAATCCCCCTGCCATTTCTCTACTTTCCACAAACAAAAGACCCTTTGAGTACCCCGTTTAATCCCCCTGCCATTCCTCTACTTTCCACAAACAAAAGACCCTTTGAGTACCCCGTTTAATCCCCCTGCCATTTCTCTACTTTCCACAAACAAAAGACCCTTTGAGTACCCCGTTTAATCCCCCTGCCATTCCTCTACTTTACACAAACAAAAGGCCTTTTGAGTACCCCGTTTAATCCCCCTGCCATTCCTCTACTTTACACAAACAAAAGGCCTTTTGAGTACCCCGTTTAATCCCCCTGCCATTCCTCTACTTTCCACAAACAAAAGACCCTTTGAGTACCCCGTTTAATCCCCCTGCCATTCCTCTACTTTCCACAAACAAAAGACCTTTTGAGTACCCCGTATAATCCCCCTGCCATTCCTCTACTTTCCACAAACAAAAGACCTTTTGAGTACCCCGTTTAATCCCCCTGCCATTCCTCTACTTTCCACAAACAAAAGGCCTTTTGAGTACCCCGTTTAATCCCCCTGCCATTCCTCTACTTTCCACAAACAAAAGGCCTTTTGAGTACCCCGTTTAATCCCCCTGCCATTCCTCTACTTTACACAAACAAAAGACCTTTTGAGTACCCCGTTTAATCCCCCTGCCATTCCTCTACTTTACACAAACAAAAGACCTTTTGAGTACCCCGTTTAATCCCCCTGCCATTCCTCTACTTTCCACAAACAAAAGACCTTTTGAGTACCCCGTTTAATCCCCCTGCCATTCCTCTACTTTCCACAAACAAAAGACCTTTTGAGTACCCCGTTTAATCCCCCTGCCATTCCTCTACTTTCCACAAACAAAAGGCCCTTTGAGTACCCCGTTTAATCCCCCTGCCATTTCACTACTTTCCACAAACAAAAGGCCCTTTGAGTACCCCGTTTAATCCCCCTGCCATTTCTCTACTTTACACAAACAAAAGACCTTTTGAGTACCCCGTTTAATCCCCCTGCCATTCCTCTACTTTCCACAAACAAAAGACCCTTTGAGTACCCCGTTTAATCCCCCTGCCATTCCTCTACTTTCCACAAACAAAATACCTTTTGAGTACCCCGTTTAATCCCCCTGCCATTCCTCTACTTTACACAAACAAAAGGCCTTTTGAGTACCCCGTTTAATCCCCCTGCCATTCCTCTACTTTCCACAAACAAAAGGCCTTTTGAGTACCCCGTTTAATCCCCCTGCCATTCCTCTACTTTCCACAAACAAAAGGCCTTTTGAGTACCCCGTTTAATCCCCCTGCCATTTCTCTACTTTCCACAAACAAAAGACCTTTTGAGTACCCCGTTTAATCCCCCTGCCATTCCTCTACTTTCCACAAACAAAAGACCCTTTGAGTACCCCGTTTAATCCCCCTGCCATTCCTCTACTTTCCACAAACAAAAGACCTTTTGAGTACCCCGTTTAATCCCCCTGCCATTCCTCTACTTTCCACAAACAAAAGGCCCTTTGAGTACCCCGTTTAATCCCCCTGCCATTCCTCTACTTTCCACAAACAAAAGACCTTTTGAGTACCCCGTTTAATCCCCCTGCCATTCCTCTACTTTCCACAAACAAAAGACCCTTTGAGTACCCCGTTTAATCCCCCTGCCATTCCTCTACTTTCCACAAACAAAAGACCTTTTGAGTACCCCGTTTAATCCCCCTGCCATTCCTCTACTTTCCACAAACAAAAGGCCCTTTGAGTACCCCGTTTAATCCCCCTGCCATTCCTCTACTTTCCACAAACAAAAGACCCTTTGAGTACCCCGTTTAATCCCCCTACCATTCCTCTACTTTCCACAAACAAAAGACCCTTTGAGTACCCCGTTTAATCCCCCTGCCATTCCTCTACTTTCCACAAACAAAAGACCTTTTGAGTACCCCGTTTAATCCCCCTGCCATTCCTCTACTTTACACAAACAAAAGGCCTTTTGAGTACCCCGTTTAATCCCCCTGCCATTCCTCTACTTTCCACAAACAAAAGGCCTTTTGAGTACCCCGTTTAATCCCCCTGCCATTCCTCTACTTTCCACAAACAAAAGGCCTTTTGAGTACCCCGTTTAATCACCCTGCCATTTCTCTACTTTCCACAAACAAAAGACCTTTTGAGTACCCCGTTTAATCCCCCTGCCATTCCTCTACTTTCCACAAACAAAAGACCCTTTGAGTACCCCGTTTAATCCCCCTGCCATTCCTCTACTTTCCACAAACAAAAGACCCTTTGAGTACCCCGTTTAATCCCCCTGCCATTCCTCTACTTTCCACAAACAAAAGACCCTTTGAGTACCCCGTTTAATCCCCCTGCCATTCCTCTACTTTCCACAAACAAAAGACCCTTTGAGTACCCCGTTTAATCCCCCTGCCATTCCTCTACTTTCCACAAACAAAAGACCCTTTGAGTACCCCGTTTAATCCCCCTGCCATTCCTCTACTTTCCACAAACAAAAGACCCTTTGAGTACCCCGTTTAATCCCCCTGCCATTCCTCTACTTTCCACAAATAAAAGACCCTTTGAGTACCCCGTTTAATCCCCCTGCCATTCCTCTACTTTCCACAAACAAAAGACCCTTTGAGTACCCCGTTTAATCCCCCTGCCATTTCTCTACTTTCCACAAACAAAAGACCTTTTGAGTACCCCGTTTAATCCCCCTGCCATTTCTCTACTTTCCACAAACAAAAGACCCTTTGAGTACCCCGTTTAATCCCCCTGCCATTTCTCTACTTTCCACAAACAAAAGACCCTTTGAGTACCCCGTTTAATCCCCCTGCCATTCCTCTACTTTCCACAAATAAAAGACCCTTTGAGTACCCCGTTTAATCCCCCTGCCATTCCTCTACTTTCCACAAACAAAAGACCCTTTGAGTACCCCGTTTAATCCCCCTGCCATTTCTCTACTTTCCACAAACAAAAGACCTTTTGAGTACCCCGTATAATCCCCCTGCCATTCCTCTACTTTCCACAAACAAAAGACCTTTTGAGTACCCCGTTTAATCCCCCTGCCATTCCTCTACTTTCCACAAACAAAAGGCCTTTTGAGTACCCCGTTTAATCCCCCTGCCATTCCTCTACTTTCCACAAACAAAAGGCCTTTTGAGTACCCCGTTTAATCCCCCTGCCATTCCTCTACTTTACACAAACAAAAGACCTTTTGAGTACCCCGTTTAATCCCCCTGCCATTCCTCTACTTTACACAAACAAAAGACCTTTTGAGTACCCCGTTTAATCCCCCTGCCATTCCTCTACTTTCCACAAACAAAAGACCTTTTGAGTACCCCGTTTAATCCCCCTGCCATTCCTCTACTTTCCACAAACAAAAGACCTTTTGAGTACCCCGTTTAATCCCCCTGCCATTCCTCTACTTTCCACAAACAAAAGGCCCTTTGAGTACCCCGTTTAATCCCCCTGCCATTTCTCTACTTTCCACAAACAAAAGGCCCTTTGAGTACCCCGTTTAATCCCCCTGCCATTTCTCTACTTTACACAAACAAAAGACCTTTTGAGTACCCCGTTTAATCCCCCTGCCATTCCTCTACTTTCCACAAACAAAAGACCCTTTGAGTACCCCGTTTAATCCCCCTGCCATTCCTCTACTTTCCACAAACAAAATACCTTTTGAGTACCCCGTTTAATCCCCCTGCCATTCCTCTACTTTACACAAACAAAAGGCCTTTTGAGTACCCCGTTTAATCCCCCTGCCATTCCTCTACTTTCCACAAACAAAAGGCCTTTTGAGTACCCCGTTTAATCCCCCTGCCATTCCTCTACTTTCCACAAACAAAAGGCCTTTTGAGTACCCCGTTTAATCCCCCTGCCATTTCTCTACTTTCCACAAACAAAAGACCTTTTGAGTACCCCGTTTAATCCCCCTGCCATTCCTCTACTTTCCACAAACAAAAGACCCTTTGAGTACCCCGTTTAATCCCCCTGCCATTCCTCTACTTTCCACAAACAAAAGACCTTTTGAGTACCCCGTTTAATCCCCCTGCCATTCCTCTACTTTCCACAAACAAAAGGCCCTTTGAGTACCCCGTTTAATCCCCCTGCCATTCCTCTACTTTCCACAAACAAAAGACCTTTTGAGTACCCCGTTTAATCCCACTGCCATTCCTCTACTTTCCACAAACAAAAGACCCTTTGAGTACCCCGTTTAATCCCCCTGCCATTCCTCTACTTTCCACAAACAAAAGACCTTTTGAGTACCCCGTTTAATCCCCCTGCCATTCCTCTACTTTCCACAAACAAAAGGCCCTTTGAGTACCCCGTTTAATCCCCCTGCCATTCCTCTACTTTCCACAAACAAAAGACCCTTTGAGTACCCCGTTTAATCCCCCTACCATTCCTCTACTTTCCACAAACAAAAGACCCTTTGAGTACCCCGTTTAATCCCCCTGCCATTCCTCTACTTTCCACAAACAAAAGACCTTTTGAGTACCCCGTTTAATCCCCCTGCCATTCCTCTACTTTACACAAACAAAAGGCCTTTTGAGTACCCCGTTTAATCCCCCTGCCATTCCTCTACTTTCCACAAACAAAAGGCCTTTTGAGTACCCCGTTTAATCCCCCTGCCATTCCTCTACTTTCCACAAACAAAAGGCCTTTTGAGTACCCCGTTCAATCACCCTGCCATTTCTCTACTTTCCACAAACAAAAGACCTTTTGAGTACCCCGTTTAATCCCCCTGCCATTCCTCTACTTTCCACAAACAAAAGACCCTTTGAGTACCCCGTTTAATCCCCCTGCCATTCCTCTACTTTCCACAAACAAAAGACCCTTTGAGTACCCCGTTTAATCCCCCTGCCATTCCTCTACTTTCCACAAACAAAAGACCCTTTGAGTACCCCGTTTAATCCCCCTGCCATTCCTCTACTTTCCACAAACAAAAGACCCTTTGAGTACCCCGTTTAATCCCCCTGCCATTCCTCTACTTTCCACAAACAAAAGACCCTTTGAGTACCCCGTTTAATCCCCCTGCCATTCCTCTACTTTCCACAAACAAAAGACCCTTTGAGTACCCCGTTTAATCCCCCTGCCATTCCTCTACTTTCCACAAATAAAAGACCCTTTGAGTACCCCGTTTAATCCCCCTGCCATTCCTCTACTTTCCACAAACAAAAGACCCTTTGAGTACCCCGTTTAATCCCCCTGCCATTTCTCTACTTTCCACAAACAAAAGACCTTTTGAGTACCCCGTTTAATCCCCCTGCCATTTCTCTACTTTCCACAAACAAAAGACCCTTTGAGTACCCCGTTTAATCCCCCTGCCATTTCTCTACTTTCCACAAACAAAAGACCCTTTGAGTACCCCGTTTAATCCCCCTGCCATTTCTCTACTTTCCACAAACAAAAGACCTTTTGAGTACCCCGTTTAATCCCCCTGCCATTCCTCTACTTTCCACAAACAAAAGACCTTTTGAGTACCCCGTTTAATCCCCCTGCCATTCCTCTACTTTCCACAAACAAAAGACCTTTTGAGTACCCCGTTTAATCCCCCTGCCATTCCTCTACTTTACACAAACAAAAGACCCTTTGAGTACCCCGTTTAATCCCCCTGCCATTTCTCTACTTTCCACAAACAAAAGACCCTTTGAGTACCCCGTTTAATACCCCTGCCATTTCTCTACTTTCCACAAACAAAAGACCTTTTGAGTACCCCGTTTAATCCCCCTGCCATTTCTCTACTTTCCACAAACAAAAGACCCTTTGAGTACCCCGTTTAATCCCCCTGCCATTTCTCTACTTTCCACAAACAAAAGACCTTTTGAGTACCCCGTTTAATCCCCCTGCCATTCCTCTACTTTCCACAAACAAAAGACCTTTTGAGTACCCCGTTTAATCCCCCTGCCATTCCTCTACTTTCCACAAACAAAAGACCTTTTGAGTACCCCGTTTAATCCCCCTGCCATTCCTCTACTTTCCACAAACAAAAGACCCTTTGAGTACCCCGTTTAATCCCCCTGCCATTTCTCTACTTTCCACAAACAAAAGACCCTTTGAGTACCCCGTTTAATCCCCCTGCCATTTCTCTACTTTCCACAAACAAAAGACCTTTTGAGTACCCCGTTTAATCCCCCTGCCATTCCTCTACTTTCCACAAACAAAAGACCCTTTGAGTACCCCGTTTAATCCCCCTGCCATTTCTCCACTTTCCACAAACAAAAGACCCTTTGAGTACCCCGTTTAATCCCCCTGCCATTTCTCTACTTTCCACAAACAAAAGACCCTTTGAGTACCGCGTTTAATCCCCCTGCCATTTCTCTACTTTCCACAAACAAAAGACCCTTTGAGTACCCCGTTTAATCCCCCTGCCATTTCTCCACTTTCCACAAACAAAAGACCCTTTGAGTACCCCGTTTAATCCCCCTGCCATTTCTCTACTTTCCACAAACAAAAGACCCTTTGAGTACCCCGTTTAATCCCCCTGCCATTTCTCTACTTTCCACAAACAAAAGACCCTTTGAGTACCCCGTTTAATCCCCCTGCCATTTCTCTACTTTCCACAAACAAAAGACCCTTTGAGTACCCCGTTTAATCCCCCTGCCATTTCTCTACTTTCCACAAACAAAAGACCCTTTGAGTACCCCGTTTAATCCCCCTGCCATTTCTCCACTTTCCACAAACAAAAGACCCTTTGAGTACCCCGTTTAATCCCCCTGCCATTTCTCCACTTTCCACAAACAAAAGACCTTTTGAGTACCCCGTTTAATCCCCCTGCCATTCCTCTACTTTCCACAAACAAAAGACCTTTTTCTCCCGCGTTCCTGAAGCTGCTTCCACCAGCCTGCAAACCCGTCTGCCGATCGCCATGGCGATCACGCTGGCTCGGGTTCCACCAGGGTCCCTCTGCGGTGAGAGAGAATCTCTAACCCTTTGAAGAGTAGGGGAATTTCAACATTCTAAGTCAGTGTTCTAGAACTCCCTTAGTCCACAGCAGCCGTGATTGTTACATCAGCATTAGAATGTTCAGTTAAGAACATTCTAATCACATATTTTGTCATCTTCAAGAGTTAAAAGTTAGGCACGGCAATGAAAAATGTTTTTCAGACAATGGCAGAATAAATGCTGTCTGCTTGTCATGTGAAGTATCAATTGTTTTTTTTTTTTTTTTTAGCATTTTATTCCCCGTAACATATTTATTGTATTGTATGTTCACTCATTTGCAGCACCATGCAACCTGCTAGAAATCCACCTAAAAAGGTGATAACCATTATCGCACTTCTATTTGCAAACATCACACAATAAATCATTATCCAGTCAGTGCAACATTCACGTGCAAGCCTTGGTGTTCTAATTTAACCACAACACTCTTTTTTCTTTCATTTTGAGTAACACTTTTTATGTCTTACAAAAATTATGAAGTCAACAATGTCTCCCAATTATGACGCTGTGAAATTAACACATATATGCTTATGAGGCTATGGAACATGATGCTTATGATGCTATGATACATGATGCTTATGATGCTATGAAACGTGATGCTTATGATGCTATGAAACATGATGCTTATGATGCTATGAAACATGATGCTTATGATGCTATGATACATGATGCTTATGATGCTATGAAACATGATGCTTATGATGCTATGAAACATGATGCTTATGATGCTATGATACATGATGCTTATGATGCTATGGAACATGATGCTTATGAGGCTATGGAACATGATGCTTATGATGCTATGATACATGATGCTTATGATGCTATGGAACATGATGCTTATGAGGCTATGGAACATGATGCTTATGATGCTATGGAACATGATGCTTATGAGGCTATGAAACATGATGCTTATGATGTTATGATACATGATGCTTATGATGCTATGAAACATGATACATGATGCTTATGATGCTATGAAACATGATGCTTATGATGCTATGAAACATGATGCTTATGATGCTATGATACATGATGCTTATGATGCTATGATACATGATGCTTATGATGCTATGATACATGATGCTTATGATGCTATGATACATGATGCTTATGATGCTATGGAACATGATGCTTATGAGGCTATGAAACATGATGCTTATGATGTTATGATACATGATTCTTATGATGCTATGATACATGATGCTTATGATGCTATGAAACATGATACATGATGCTTATGATGCTATGAAACATGATGCTTATGATGCTATGAAACATGATGCTTATGATGCTATGATACATGATGCTTATGATGCTATGAAACATGATGCTTATGATGCTATGATACATGATGCTTATGATGCTATGAAACATGATGCTTATGATACATGATGCTTATGATGCTATGAAACATGATGCTTATGATACATGATGCTTATGATGCTATGAAACATGATGCTTATGATACATGATGCTTATGATGCTATGAAACATGATGCTTATGATACATGATGCTTATGATGCTATGAAACATGATGCTTATGATGCTATGATACATGATGCTTATGATGCTATGAAACATGATGCTTATGATACATTATGCTTATGATGCTATGAAACATGATGCTTATGATACATGATGCTTATGATGCTATGAAACATGATGCTTATGATACATGATGCTTATGATGCTATGAAACATGATGCTTATGATACATGATGCTTATGATGCTATGAAACATGATGCTTATGATACATGATGCTTATGATGCTATGATACATGATGCTTATGATGCTATGATACATGATGCTTATGATGCTATGAAACATGATGCTTATGATGCTATGAAACAGACACATACAATAGGTAAACTTTAAAGATAATGTTCACATACCACAATGGGCTGTCAAAATACAAATGTTGTGGGTGTGGGTGTGTTTGTGACTGTGTGGAGTGTGTGTGTGTGCGTGTGTGTGTGAGAGAGAATGTATGAAGAGTCTATTTATGTGCATGTGAGAATTGTGTGGAAAATGTGTTTGTGTGTGCGTGTGTGTGTGACTGTGTGGAGTGTGTGTGTGTGACTGTGTGGAGTGTGTGTGTGTGTGTGTGTGAAAGACTGTGTGAACAGTGTATTTATGTGTATGTGAGAACTGTGTGGAAAATGTGTTCGTTTGTGAGTGTGTGTATATGTGTGTGCGCTCCTAAGAGTATAATGTATAATGTCGCTAAAACTTGACATTGGCTGGTTTCACTCCTGGATCCTTCACAAATTCCCTTTGCTTTAATCTGAGTGCCCCCCCCCCCCCCACCCCCCACCCCCTTTTTATCTGCTCTAAAGATGCCAGAGATAATGCCCAGATGGACCCCCTAAAGACGGGCACGAGCGCTGGAAGCTCCATCCGCAGGAGCCATTTCATGGGCCGTCACCTTGGTAACATATGGCCTGAGCCCGGCTAGCTGATTTCCCTTATGTTGAACTCACTGTTTTATTCCTCTGATAATATATTGTCTTTTCATGTCTATTCACTACAGCTACAGCCAGGCTTGATATTGGCTGTTAAGCTCCATTTGATAGTCTTGCTGTTTGATTGGCTGGCTGTATAACTCCCAGTCTACACTTCACCTTCATATCCTCCTGAGAAGCGGCAAAGAAAAGTTTAAGTATTCTTCTTTTTTTTGTTCATATAATACAAGTGTCATGGATGACAAAAACAGTGAAAAATATTTACAAAAATATAATTCAATTAATATATTTTTTTGAATATGTCCCTTGTAGTAGGATTCATTGATGGCATAGCCTGTTAGAGCACCTGACATGTGTATTCCTAAAACTTTATAATTATGAAGTAAACGAGAGCAATCATTTTTAAAAAAACATCAAATTTCACATTTATGCACTTCAGCTCCTTTTTGATTTTTTACTTATCTATAAATAAATTTTTTGTTTATTTACTGTGCTTATTAACGTATATATTTCTAATTTCACAAATAAATAAAATACATACATTTTTATGTGAAAAGAAGGTTAATCGCTCAATTAAGCTGCAAGTTAAAGGGTTAATAGGGATAAGAGTTCAAACAGTATTGTGCAAAAACAAACAACTGATTTCACAAGAACCAGATTGTGTTATACATTAAACATAAAAAAACAAACATTTTAGACAGACCTGGACAGACATTCAATCAAAATGTATCATTTACTTTCACTTATTATTATATCACCCATTAAGTACTATTATTATTATTCGCACAATTTTGCAAATAACTTTTGTGATTACTGAACTCTCAAAATAGAAAGAAAATAAGACGTGTGATTAATTGTGAATCCAAAGTAAGGACGTGTGAGGATCAAATCCAGGCCTAAATGACTGGCTTGTTTTGAATTCTCACTGTACTGCTTTTTACACTTAATTGAACACAGGGCTGCCTGCTTTATATTGAACTATGTTGATAACAGGCTGAGGAATGGGAGGAGGGGGGGGAATTGAACAATCGATGACTAAAAAATTATACCAATGGATGTGTGAACAAAAAAGCAAAATGTGCTAATTGGCTCTGCTCAGTTAATCACTGGCAACACATTAGAGTTCAGCCTGTTGTTCGCATCGAGCGTATAGCAGGGGTGGGAAACGCCAGTCCTGGGGGGCCGGTGTGTATGCAGGTTCTTTTCTGCAACCAGTTACACTGGCTCAATCAGCTAATTAGTCATATTCACTCATAGATTAGACCACAATAAAACGCTAAAATATAGGCATACAGGCACAAGAATATTTATCAGCTGCTGTTGATATCACGGAATGTAGCTAAAATGTCTAAACTGGGCTAATTAAATAATTAAGAGCAGAAGTTGGTCTGAAATCCAGAAACAGATTTGGCTCTGCTTGCTCATCCCTGGTATATAGGAACTGGAGACTGGAGAGTGGGGGAGGAATTCAAGAAGAGTGTAGGAGGCTTGCCCAAAGGCATTCAGGAAACATTGGTTGGAAGCAGTGAACATTGGTTGGAAGCAGTGAACATGTATTTACTTGAGAAATCCTAGAAAATATCCATTGGATGTCTACATCCAGGGTGCGATTTGTGAAAAAACCAGAGGGGGGGATAATTTGAGGAACGCTTTTATTCAACAACAAAAATACCACACAACGGCGGGAACAACAACAACAGTAGGCTATATGAAAAGTTGTTTTTTGTTTTTAAAATTTATTTCTGATTTTTTCCCATTTTCTCCCAATTTGGTGCCCTAAGCGGAATTTTGTGCATAACAACATAACAAAATGCCATTTAACTTAACAACCTTTATTAGTAATAGTCACAAAGTCACAACAATATATCTAGGTCATATTCATGCTGGCGTTTGTGTTCGCTGGGGATGGTAAGGTAATTACTTCGGTTTGCGTCTGTTCGCGCTTTGGTGAATTTAATTAAATAAGTCCGTATTAGCGTTCCTGTTAGTGCTGGGTGATAAAAAGAGTAACTTCGTTTAAACTTTGTTTGCGGTTTAAAGGGGAGATGCGTACATTCGCTCTTCATTTGACAGTTGTTACAGCATATGAAAATACAATTGGAGAATGGGAGTAGGGGGGCACCTTATGTTTTACTTTTATTATTTTTGAGAAAATATTGAGTTAAATGCGCATTTCATTATTATGTTTCCTTCTCTCTCCTCGAGCTGACTTGGTGCGGTGCCCCTACGCGCAGCGCGTGTTATGCGTTTAGGGAGGGGCGCCCCTGATCAAAATCACAGCACAACCAGAATGCACACGGACCCTTTGTATTTTGGCTGTTAATAATTACGATGTAATGGTGAAAATACTTTGGGTGGGGGGGATAAATTTTGTCCCCACCGAGGATAAAAATAATTCAGCAGAGGGTAGGACGTGTAAACCAGAGGGGGGGAAATCCCCACCATCCCCACCGGCAAATCGCACCCTGTCTACATCCATGGGCACATGGGGGAGAATCACATTAAGGACTACCCAGAAGACCAGAGTCTGACTAAATGAACATCTATACAAGCCGACAGCAACTGAAGATTCGATGCTTAGATTTGCTTCTACTTTGGGGCACTCAGAGTCATTCTCTTCGAAAAAATGAACAGAGATTGAGACTCGCAAGTGCAATTTAACATGTGAGCATAAATCAGAGGGTAGGGAATCGGGGTCCGTGAGGGCACAATCTGTTTCTGGAATTCATTGCCAATTCATCGTCCCGTTTAAGTGATCTGACATTGGAGCTACATTTATTGATAAGCTGATGAATGACAGCTGAAGACTGTTCTCTTGTCTGTGAAGTCTCTTACTCTGGTGTCAGCTATGCTTCAAGCTTCAACTGGCCTTGATCTATGAAGCTAGTTAGTTAACTAAGCCAGGATAATTGGTGGAAATAAACCTGCAAGCAGACACAGCCCTGCAGGAACAAGGCAACTCACCCCTGATCTGAGACTTTGAGGTTCCAAGAAAAAGAATAGGAAGTAATCAACCTCTCTGGAACCACTGGACATCTGGGTGTGCTGCAGCAATTCCTGCCTTTTAAAGAAACGATGACAAAAAAAAAAAAGAAATATTGTTTTTTTTTAAACTGTCCAAGTACATGTACAATTTTCCAAAATGAAATAATAATACTTTAACTGACAAGCTGAAAGGCTGTGAAAACCAAAACCATGATAGCCTTCTAATATTTTTATTCAACCCTTTGAACAGTTTGTTTTTTATGTTTATTTTTTCTTCAGAATTCTATGTCAGTGTTCTAGAACTCCACTTATTTCAATTACCAGTAGTAAAAATGTACAGGCATGCCCTGTTTTTAGCATGTATTGAATGCATGTATGTATTTTATGTACAATGGACAAGAAACATTGGCAATAAACAGATTAAAAGTCAAGCACTGAGTCTAATATTTTCTTATTGTACTCACAACATTACAAATACATACAATAGCATTAATAATAAGATGGAAGCCCTTATTTCTTTCAGATGAAAGTTTTAAAACCAGCTAGATACCAGACCCCCTGGCATCTCCTTCAATATTTACACTTTTTTAGGGCCAGACGATTTCAGAAGCAAACGCTAGCTGTTCTTATGGTGCTCCCCATGCAAAATTCATGCAAGAAAACATTCTCGGTTATTTGTTTCTGAACAAAACAGAAACATAGAAATGTCTGGCTTGCATTTTTCTTTTGTATTGTAATCCCAAAAACAATTTTAATGTTATTCCAGCCGATCAAATGGCCGAGGGTGCATGCTGAGTTGTGAATGTACTTGGTGTTAACTTGCCATCAC
The DNA here is from genome assembly GCA_022702515.1 of Ilyophis sp. 1 JC-2022. Taxonomy (NCBI): domain Eukaryota; kingdom Metazoa; phylum Chordata; class Actinopteri; order Anguilliformes; family Synaphobranchidae; genus Ilyophis; species Ilyophis sp. 1 JC-2022. The sequence continues at coordinate 4,457,575 of CM040394.1, read as the reverse complement.
ATATAGACGGTTCTGGGATCATTCATGAAAAATGAAACATATATTTGTTAGTTATTGTTCGCTGGGTAATACTCTAAGTATGCATATGTTTACGATAAAAAACTGTTTGTTTTTAATATACCATTTGTTTTGGAATAATGGCATTGTGTTCAGTGAGATTCATATTTGTTTGATGATTATCAGACACTCGTATACACGACTCAATGCGACATGTTATGGTACTGTACTGAACAAAAACTTTGTTTCTTTTGTTTAACAACAACCGATATCTTATTTGATTAACAGGTTTCATAGTTTAATCATTCTGCTGAGTCTGAGGAGAATATATACTGTATGTATATATATATATATATATAGACATGTACGATATATACTGTATATATGTGATATATATAAGAGGAGGACTTCCCTGTGGAGTGTGAAGTGTTGTGATATGAAACCATTATTGGAGACTGAGGGTAAATGGTCTAATATCCACTTCCCAAAACAGGTTTCGTCACTGTGGCAAATTGGAACTTTCAAATTAACTTTGCCAAAGGCTTCTGCCACATTAAGCGAAAAAATATTCAATTTTTATTTTTCCTTTGGGATATAAGAATAAGGTTGAAGAGATGGTGCATATTGTTTGCAGAATGTCTGCATTTGATGAAACCTGTCTGGCCATGGTGCATTCATGTTGAGATGATGCAATATCTTATTGCCACTGATTATTTTAATGTCTGTGTTTACAGGGGATAGAGTGCAGTAACTAGAATAGACTGTGGGGTCTTAGATTTTAATAAAACCATGATTATGGTGGTATTAATGTGAGGGAGATGCTTAAAGTTAAGATTTAGGCTAAATTCGGCTGCATTTTGATGAAAGAGTGATCAGATAAGTGATCAGAAATGTTTTTTGAATCCAGCTGGATTCTGTCCTGGGTATTTCATCATTGGACATGGAGGATCCAGCTTTTTCAAAATTGGATGATGTGGATTGGGAATCTTATGACATTGCTTAGTCTTCTGTAAAATTTAGTAAATTGATGTTGACAAATAAATAAATTTTCTCTTGAGTTAGTATGCTATGATTTTCCTTTTCATTATAGCGCTGGCAGTTTCCCATAACCATGTAATAACACGGACAAAACATCACAGATGAAAAAAGAAAATAAAAGCGTAATAAATAAATGAAAAAAAAGAAAGAGAATAAACTAAGAACAAGCATGACCAGCCAAGAATCCACTCCCTTCCCAAACAGCATCTATTTTATCTTTAGTGGGCCCCACTAAGCATTAAACTTTCATAAGCCCTTTAGTTAAACAAACTAATGCAAAACAAAGCAGGATCCAGAAAAAAAAAAATATATATAAACGAGTAAGGCTATTAAAAAAACAGAGAAAAACATAAACGAGTAAGGCTATTACAGTTTTTTGCAATTGCTAAGACACAAAAACTGGTACTTCTGGCACAATTATTGAAACCACTAACTCATGTAGCCTATCTATTGACCAGGTATGCTAAACCATAAGCACATTGTCTGCTTTACACTAAGTTTGAAATTCTAAAACACACTTTTTGCAAATAACTACACACAGTTATCTACATTAGACACATCATTCAAATCTAAAAGCCTGTGTGTGTTGTTTGCTAAACACTGCCATTGAAATACCACACTCAATTATCAATCACCTGCACACAGAATGCACATGTGAAAACACCTGTAACCAAAGAGATCACTTAGAAATCAGAGCTTGAACACTATAAATAGGATTCAGATTTGCTCTTTGGTGTGCACAACAATGGAGGCCAATTTTGGAGAGAGAGCTAGAGGAAGAGGTGTTCGTGTAAGAAGAGGATGAGGACTAGGAAGAGGAGAAAGAGAAGGAAGACAAGGAAGAGGAGGAGGATGAGGAGGAGTGAAACAACTGTGCTATGAATATGTACAAGTAAGTTACATTTTATACATTAGCCTATTCCAATATTGGTACTGTATTCCAGTTTACTGTATTACTGTGCTACACTATATGGACTGATATCTGTATCCTTTCTGTCATTCAATATGCTTTTTCCTGACTGTTTCAGAGAGTCATGGAGCTAGATGCTGCTGAACACCAGCATTTTTATATATATATATAGATGAGGTTGGCTTCAATCTAGCCAAAACCAGACGCCGGGGAAGAAACATCATCGGGCAGCGTGCCATTGTCCATGTTCCTGGGCAGCGTGGTGTAAACATCACAATGTGTGCTGCAATTGGTCAGAATGGTGTCTTTCACCACCATGCCACTCTTGGCCCATATAACACAGCCCATATTATCGCATTCCTTGACTCCCTGCATGACATCCTCATTCCCAATGACCAGAGGAATGTGCCAGGGTACTCCAAATATGTTGTCATATGGGACAACGTAAGTTTCCACCGGTCTGCTGTAGTCCATAATTGGTTTGACAATCACCCACTATTTCAAGTTCTGCCCCTTCCACCTTACTCACCCTTACTTTCCTGAACCCTACTGAGGAATTATTTTCGGCGTGGCGTTGGAAGGTGTATGACCGCCGACCCTACCAACGTGCAACTCTCCTCCAGGCAATGGAAGAGGCCTGTGGCGACATTGATGTGGAGGCATGCCAAGGCTGGATACGCCACTCAAGACGGTACTTCCCCCGATGTTTGGCAAGAGAGGACATCGCTTGCAATGTTGATGAGGCGCTGTGGCCAGATGCACATCGAAGACAGGATGGACTTTAATTTCAATATACTGTATTACTGTGTACAGTTCAATGATCTTGTAATCTTCAGTTCAAATAATTTTGTCTGATACTGTTATTGAGAATAAACAAATGTGTTTGTTTCCCCATTGCATTTGTGTCCATAGTCTATATTTACAGCATGCTACAAATTAAAATGCCAAAGACTCTAGATAATAGTGTTTTATGCTTAGCAACCAGTGTGTGGTTGGCATGTGGAAAGAGCTATTTATTTGGTGTTTGTGTGTAAAGTTGTGATGCAAAAATACAATTTTTGGCAGTGTTTATATAGTTTTGAATTAAGTGTTTGCTTTTGCAAGAGATGTAAGATATTTAGTATTTTGTGTATGAGTTTTTGGTTTTTGTGTGTAGAGTTTCGACAAAGAGGGCTCTAGTTTCAGAAATTGTGTCTTAGCAATTGCAAAAAACTGTAAATAAAATAGAGTAAAACATAAACGAGTACGGCTATTAAAGAAAACAGAGTAAAACATAAACGAGTAAGGCTATTAAAGAAAACAGAGTAAAACATAAACGAGTAAGGCTATTAAAGAAAACAGAGTAAAACATAAACGAGTAAGGCTATTAAAGAAAACAGAGTAAAACATAAACGAGTAAGGCTATTAAAGAAAACAGAGTAAAACATAAACGAGTAAGGCTATTAAAGAAAACAGAGTAAAACATAAACGAGTAAGACTATTAAAGAAAACAGAGTAAAACATAAACGAGTACGCTATTAAAGAAAACAGAGTAAAACATAAACGAGTAAGGCTATTAAAGAAAACAGAGTAAAACATAAACGAGTAAGGCTATTAAAGAAAACAGAGTAAAACATAAACGAGTAAGACTATTAAAGAAAACAGAGTAAAACATAAACGAGTACGCTATTAAAGAAAACAGAGTAAAACATAAACGAGTAAGGCTATTAAAGAAAACAGAGTAAAACATAAACGAGTACGCTATTAAAGAAAACAAGAGTAAAACATAAACGAGTAAGGCTATTAAAGAAAACAGAGTAAAACATAAACGAGTACGCTATTAAAGAAAACAGAGTAAAACATAAACGAGTAAGGCTATTAAAGAAAACAGAGTAAAACATAAACGAGTAAGGCTATTAAAGAAAACAGAGTAAAACATAAACGAGTACGGCTATTAAAGAAAACAGAGTAAAATAAAGTGGGAAGAGGCAGTTCCTCAGGTTAATTTAAGTGAGTATATGGTTTTGTGACCCAGACAGCCAAGAGAAGATGCACTTACAGCCATGTTGTGATCAGAGGATCTCTGAAGAGAAACCTATTGATGTAGTTTATCCACAATTTTGCTCCCTTCCTGTGGTTTGTGTTATAGGAACATTTTGTTTTTCAAAAACATTGCAATATTTCCTGATAACAGAAAGCACTCTGCAGATTTTGAAAAATGTGCATTGATTAAAATGTAAAATCACTTTACATTTTATAAAGCATCAAGCTTTATATAGCAAATAGTCGTAAATGGTTTAAAAGCTAGCGTTCAGGTCAGACCTTAAGCTGGACAAAAGTCTTGTTTTTCAACAGGCTTTTCTCATTGAAGCAATATACTTGCGTGGATTATAGCAGAACGCTGAATATTATGCCTTAAATTCAGTTTTTCTGCCACAAACATGTTTTTTTTCAAGCTATATTTATATTTATTTTATTTGCTGCATAGATCACACTGTTCTAATGAGAAAAAATAACATTTCAAAAGAGCAAAAATTTGACATATCCTTGCTTTTTGTATTGTAACCTGCAGTGTGAGAAAAAAAAAAAAGTTTTCCAATTTCCAAACAAACACCTGCATGTCTCTGTCATAATCCACAGTGACGAGCATTAGCTTTCAGTAACGATCTCCCAACACGAGCGGCTTGATTTCCTGCCTGCAAACGAGCATTTAACGCTGTTCAGTGAGGATCGTGTTTACTGAGGATCATAAAGGAACAAGACAATTATAACGGAATGAATCAGTTCTTGACGTTTCTGCCAACCCCCAGCGGGGGGGGGGGGGGGGGGGTACGCCCGGGCATACCACTGGCTGAGGGTGGTGTGGGGTGGGGTGGGGCGCAGCGTCCTCCTCAGACAGGTGGGTGACTAACTGTGTGGAAAATGAGGCCACGCAAAGGTGCAGAAGAGACACGGCAGGAGATGACTGGCGTCGGCTGGCTCATACCCAGACTTGACGGGCCTGACTGGGGCCTGACTGCGGCCTGTCCTCCTCTCCCCCCCCCCCCCGCATGGCAGATTCAGGAAGGGGGGAATTAAGAGCCCATCACAGACTCATCCCTCAACCCGGCCAGCTTGAGGAAAGTAAACACGTTCCCTTTTCTCTCTTCGCCAAACATTAAGCGCATCTCCGTCAACATCCTGCCATCAACATCCTGCTGCCGCCTTCAGGAGAAAAGGCCCATTTCTGCAAACAGAGACTCGCTGAATGCCTTTGTGTCTGTAGAGGAAGCTCCAGACTGGAAAACTGCCTGTGAGGCTAACCGTGTGGCCATTCTTTTTATTCTACCCGCATCCTCATTCATTTGTCCATGCGACGTTGACATGTCACATGGTCCTCTGCACTTCCTGTCCATTTCCTCAGAGTTGTATTGAGATACCGGCGTGTTGTGTATTGTTAATGTTGGAAGTTCCGTCTCAATACTGTTGACGCGGATTCCAATTCGATGCACCTTCTGATAATTCAACTGTGGCGTTGGACGTTTTATACTCTAATATAGCGGAGAAACTCCTGCTACCAACCTGAGCCTCCTGCAGTTCAGAAGCAGTGAAGACGGAGGAAACGCAGGAGCTGATTATCTTGCGAGTCTTTTGAATCTGTGACCGTCCCCAACTACCGCAGAGAAAATGACGTTACACTCCACTTCACTGCTGCTCGATGGGGTTTAGTTCTTCGCTGTGGATGCTGTTGAATGAGTAGCATTGCTATCCGGCATGGCGATAGCATTAGCTACCACACTGTGCTATGGGGGCACCAGCAGGCATTAGCAAACGATTTCACAGCAGGATCTGTAGACTGGGGCCGGTGCGGTGATTGCCTCCTAAGCTTGATATATGATTCTCTTTTGGAAAATAAGAATTGCTGGCAGGAGGGAAAATGGGTCAATATCCCAGTGTCTTTCATAAAGTAATATTGCTTTATATATACTAATAACAGCCAGGAATAAGTATTGATTTGCAATAGTGCCCTGATGGAGGCAGGGCCGTCGATACCTTTAAATTGTGCTCTAACTGGGAGCAGGGATGATGGAATTCACAACAGTACAGATCTTTCCTGCTGTTAAAACCATCTTCGCTCAGAACCGCGAAATGAGAGTTTAGTCACCCGATCCTGGCTGCCGCCGCATAGCGCAGAGCCCCTGCCCCGAGCCTTACCCCGGAGCGAGCGCTCTTATCAACCGACTCCCAGTCGTTAACTACCGCCGACACCGCCACATTACACCAGCCGAAAAGGGTTTTGTCTATTCACACGGACACGCGTCGTGTGTCGTGACCCACTGCCTGACACAAACACTTCATGGTTGGGAGGCAATAAGCGGCCACTAAAGTGCAGTCAGCTAGAGAATATCAAGAGATTAAATTATCCAGTTTGATGATCCAAATTACTGGCTGTAAAAGAAGGTGGAAAAATCCAAGGAACAAGCTATTATTCCTGAGCACAATTCTTTTTTTTTTTTTTCCGGGTATTGATTTATTAAAATAAAATATTTTTAAAAAACGCTACAAAGAAACCATAAAGGTTCCTCGGTACTAAAGCACAGGATATGCCGCTGAAGCGTTCCTTTCTCACTATAAATATCTGAGCCTCTCCCCAACAACAGCGCAGATAATCAAACTGACTGCATGAAACACAGAAGGAACGAAGCTATTCGCTACACTCATGAGATAGATCTTTGTCTCGCTGATGCAAAGTGACAATTTTAGTACTCATGAGTAATGGACTTACAGCCTTTGAATATGTTTTGCATATGAGGCATGTGCTACTTGCAAAAAAATATTTTTAAAAGCATGGTAATGCTAGATATTTATAAATCATTTAGAAGAGATTTATTACAGGTTTTGCGAGAATAATTTTCATCAGTGGCAATTCGCTGAGAGGACTTCAAACACTTGTGACTGCAAGGTTAGAGAAGTGAAGGGCTATTCAAGAATCTTCACAGCGTAACCGAGTCTTACTGCTGGCGGAATGGAAATGAGCATCTTCACTTCAAAGCTACAAAGAGAAAGCTAGCTAACAAAGAGAAATGACAGCAAGCAGTCAGATTAAAAGCACTTTTTGTGAAATCTCAGTCGAAAAACCTCAACATCATAAAGGCTTCGCCTCCGTGGCCGAGCAGAGGATTGCAGTTCTTCGACCGGCCAACGGAGGGCAGTGTCTACTACGGAATGCGTCACCGAAACCGGCCAGTGAAAATCATTTTATGGTTTCCAACTTTGCATTGTAAGTGCACCTCAGTGCGATTTGCATAGAAAGCGCGCATAATTCCACTTACAGTGTACATATAAATACAATTACTTAAAAACGGGGTGCGCTGTCTTACATTTGTTTCAGCGGAGCTTGCGTTTTCCTTCCCTCAGGGGAGGGGAGACTGCAGTTCAAAGGCTTTCTGTGCAATGCAAGACTACAATCATGTGACTTCACAGCCAATTCTCACAGGGTTCCTGAGAATATAGACACTATAGTTTTAGTGTGGAGGACGGGATAGAGAAAACAACGCTTTGAGGAGTCGGCGAACTACCCACAATTCCCTGGGACTGCAGGTGGTGGCGCGGCGTTGAGGGAGGCTGGTTGGGGGTACGAGGGAGGAGAGGACGGGATCTCATGGACACGCCCTCGAACGACAGAAACATCTGAGAGCAAGTCCCATGCTCCTCTAGGCCGGCCTTCATCGAGGTCTGTCAGATAAAACAAGGAGTGCGTAACTTCCCCTCGTTTTGTTTAAGCGTCCAGCAGTAGTCAGGGCAACACTAAATTTGGGTGGGAAAAAAAGCACATGCTGTTTTTAACTTAGAGAGACAAAGATGGACCAATGATTTACTGTGTGTGTGTGTGAGTGTGTATGTGAGTGTGTGTGTATGTGTGTGTGTGTGAGTGTGTGTGTGTATGTGTGTGTGTGTGTGTGTATGTGTGTGTGAGTGTGTGTGTGTATGTGTGTGTGTGTGTGTGTGTGTCTGAGTGTGTGTGTGTGTATGTGTGTGTGTGTGTGTGTGTGTGTGTATGTGTGTGTGTGAGTGTGTGTATATGTGTGTATGTGTGTGTGTGTATGCCTGATAATGTTGAATTAGCTGTATTCACTACACAAAAAAACATCCAGTGTTAACTCAACTCTAACTGAGTACAATAGAGACCCTTATGTACTACGTGAGAGTTGATTTAACACTGAATATTTAATGTGTAGCTGGTGTGAGAACCGTAGAGAGAATAATTGTAGTGTCGGACAGGGATGGACGATGCGGAGCGAATGACACAGATGGATATGTCCGTCCATTTTATTCTAAACGCGTTGAAATCGCAGGTGACCGCCACTATGACTACGGTCACACTATGATGCCCCTGGAACCGGTCACTTTATTTACTTAAACATTCCTGCTTGCTAACGTGCAATTTCCATCAGAGACTGTTTGGAGACCTTTATACAGAAATCCCTAAAATAATCTTTTCAAGCAAACATGACAGGTATGTAACGGTTGCATGAACATCTGTCTACGGTAGAGGGTTTATTTATTTTTTTTGTTTATCTTTTTTTCCCCTGAATACATTTTCCACCTGTTTGAAGTTGTTGGCCAATGCGAAATGACTAGAACGGACGCACAGTATTATTCCTGGATAATTTGCCTGCCGGTGATATTTGAATGTTTTATCAGAAACAGCAAGGCCTCCACCTGCTGCAGAGGCCTGTGGTTTTGACAGACAGATGGGAAGGGGGTGGGGGTGGGGGTGGGGGTGAATGGGGGGGGGTCAGAATGTAAGTAGGGAAATCTGGGCTGCCTTCTGTGGTCCTCCAATTAAATGACTCCGTTTTAGTGAGACCGTTTTCCATCTCAAAATAAAGACTGAGAAGTTCTGTTTCTTTAAGGCCCATCTCCCATAATACAGATCTGCGCTTATATCCACTGTGCTTATATCCACTGTGCTTATATCCACTGTACTTATATCCACTGTGCTTATATCCACTGTGCTTATATCCACTGTACTTATATCCACTGTTCTTATATCCACTGTACTTATATCCACTGTTCTTATATCCACTGTACTTATATCCACTGTGCTTATATCCACTGTGCTTATATCCACTGTGCTTATATCCACTGTACTTATATCCACTGTTCTTATATCCACTGTACTTGCATGCACTGTACTTATATCCACTGTGCTTATATCCACTGTGCTTATATCCACTGTGCTTATATCCACTGTACTTATATCCACTGTGCTTATATCCACTGTACTTATATCCACTGTTCTTATATCCACTGTACTTGTATGCACTGTACTTATATCCACTGTACTTATATCCACTGTACTTGTATGCACTGTTCTTATATCCACTGTACTTGTATGCACTGTTCTTATATCCACTGTACTTATATCCACTGTACTTATATCCACTGTACTTATATCCACTGTTCTTATATCCACTGTACTTGTATGCACTGTACTTATATCCACTGTACTTGTATGCACTGTTCTTATATCCACTGTACTTGCATGCACTGTTCTTATATCCACTGTTCTTATATCCACTGTACTTATATCCACTGTACTTATATCCACTGTTCTTATATCCACTGTTCTTATATCCACTATAAAACAATGGTTTGAGACTCGCTGTACTCACAGGCTCACTGTGAAACAACATGCGACAACTTGCTTGCAATTGGCATTACACAAACACAAGGATTGATTAACTGATGTATTGCGTTAGCGCTGACAGTTTAACATTTTTAGGCGTCGTTCAATCTAACCACATTGCGCTTCTTTCGCCAAAAAAAAGAAAAAACTTGATAAATTTCAGTGAATGTGCACAGAAAAGTAAGGTAAAAACACAGCAGCGGCCCCCGTTACTCCTTAACGTATAAATCACACTGTCTGAAACTGAAGTAGTACATGTGACTATATTTCCCATTGACCTTTAACCTGAAGACGTGCATGTTTGCCACATAAAGGGCATGTGGTATTTAACATGGCACATCTCTGATAATGGCAATGACTGCGGGGGAATGAACGCACGCCCTCCAGCCAGCGCGGAGCGCGCGGACGCAACAGGAGAAGTCAGCCATGCATTATTAAGAGCTATGCACCATGTCGGCGGAGAGGGGGGGGGGGGCACACATTCGGGGGGGGCGGCGAAGGAGCAGGAGGAAAAACAAAACAACCACCTTACCAACGACCCCACGAAGCTTCAAACGTCAGCGCGATGTTACGGCCAGTAGCATCTCATTATTATTACCATTGTTTTTAGACGCGAGGCCGTTTGGCGGGTTTTTTTTTTCTCGCCCCGTCGTCGTCCCTCCTCAATTTGCATGCTTAATGAGGCAGAGCGGGAGTTAATAGCGGCTGTAATGACTTCTGACTCGCCGCAGTCCGACCGCGCGGCGTGGGAGTCGGTTGCCGGGTAAGATGGCAGAGGGGGGTTGCTGGAGGTGGTGAGGGTGGTTAATGCTAAACGTACGCTACGAGGCCTCCGTTGGGGGTCGGCCGTGCGGTCGCGGACGGGTTCAAAGCGCTCGTTATTTTTACGCGCAAGACAAAGATGAGAAAAATAGACTGAGCCCTCTGCACTGCCCCTGAAATTAACCAATTAACTTATTATTTGTTTATTTATTTTATTCAGTGCTTTAGATTAAGGAATATATGCCCCTGCATCTCTCTCCTCCAGTATCCCAGGATGCCTTTTGATTAAACATAGTGCAGTTTCTCAGACTCGGACGTCTCAGGTTTGTCTCAGGTTTGTCCCAGGTAAACCGTTCCCAGAGCAGCACCTGGCTGTATCATCCTCCGGGCCAGAAGGACCTGACATTCCGCCAGTGTGGCGTTCTGTTTCTCCCGGGACATCCCCAACTGGCGCCGCTTCACGGAAAGAAAAAAAACATCCAAACGAAAAAATCACCTAATCTCTCCACCTTCCCAAAAAAGCGGCCGGCCCAGGGCCTCGCCCTCTCTCTCGCTGTCGGAGAGCCGATGCCCCTTTTCCTTGCTTGGCTAACTAAATGCTTGACAGCGACAGTGGCCACAATTTGGGACTAATCTATGCTTTAAGAATTAACATATTATCACCACAAAATATGCCACATTTACTCTTGACGTTTCTTTAGACAGAAAAATACTACTGGAGCATGAGCCCCAGCAAACGAGGTCTGGCAAACGTGCCTTTGATCGTCCACTTCGGGCTGTCTGTCTGCTTCTGGCCGTCCATCCATCCATCTGTTAAAACTTCTCAAGGCTAAGATCTGCTCAGTATTGGAGTCGGGTACTGCAGCGGCTTATTATGAATCTGATGGCTTTGTGCCGCACTCAATGACCTTGTACCCCACTCAATGACCTTGTACCCCTATTTGTAAATTGGATCTTGTTGCTCTGCACTTGCGTTGACTAACATGGAGTTTTATTCCGCAGCCTTTTGTTGGTAAATAAAAAACGCTACTGCTGTAGCTCCAGAGTGTGCGTTCTTTGCACCATACCTGTTACCTGTTTCACTTCGTCAGGAAATCACCACAGATTAGTACATATTCCAAAATAGTGCGCTGCATCAATTATTATTGTATGAAGAAGAAAGTAAGAGATCCATAATCTCAGTTTATTACATGATCAGGAATTTAGGACACATCACTGACTTATTTGATTTATGACTGTTAATGCCTCAGAATTTGATACATCGTTGGAACCTCTAAAAAACACCAACAGCCTTGTAAACAGGCTGCCTGGTCGGTCTAGTGTTGTTGGATACAGACCGTAGCCAGGCAACAACCTTGTGTAGTTCCAACCGTCCCTGGTCAGAACTGCCAATTGCCCCATTTCTGTGACTCATTTGATTTATGCCCAAATTCAGTTTATTTCCAGGCTATTTGTCATAGCCATTGGAATAACAAAATTACTCAAGTGTAAAATTTGATTTGATTATGTTTTTTTTCTTTCTTTTTCAGTGACTGCTGACTAATCTGTAAAAAAAAAAGGCAAGACTTCCACAGTTTTCTTAATCAAATTTACATCAGAGGATTGCAATTGGATTGAATCTGGCTTTAGGGCTCTATTCAATCTAACGGAAAATGGAAATAGCACATTGCCATTACGGTAGATTGAATAGAGGCCTCCTGTCATTAGAAGTGTGGAGACAGCGACTGTGTTATTGGTTATTGATCCTGTGGGTTATTCGGTCCAACCTATCACACTTATCGTATCATGCATGGGGTCTGTGCAACAGCATGCTTGTTTTATTCTGCGGGGCTGTTTATAGTAGTTTGCAATGCCAAGCCAAACCCTAGAGCAGCCTTACACGCACGGAGCTCTTCTTTATCCCGCTGAGGCTCAAATCACGCAGTCGCCTTGTCCCTTTTTTTCATGCCAAAGAATGCGTGGGTTGTGTTTGTTTAAGGCAGAGAGCTTTTATCTAATCTCACCAGATTCTTTCTCATCTGAGATTGGTTTTGCTGTCTGTCAAACATTGTCTTCTTATATTATTGAAGAAAACAAATAAACAAACAAACTCTCCACTTATTAAACTGCCAACTTTTCTTCTCCGGGGACTGAAAAATGTCACTTTAGGCATATTGAAAGAACAGTAGTAAATATCCGCTGGCAAAGCTTCATATGGCCAAACACTGCATGCTGTGGCAATGAATGTAGAAGCACACAATTTCTTTGGGCTAAACTGTGACCAATATGTACACGGATGAACCTTTTATAAGAAACTGCTGTTCAGCTTTGGGTCAGGTTAAAGTTGTTATGTTTCTTAATGTGTCGATTCTTATTGGTTTAACAAGATGACATACTGTATCTGTCTTTAAATGAAGTACCATGGTTTTAATAAAAATGTGCTGGAGGGATCAGGGGCATGTACAGACTGCTAGCTTTATCAACTAAAGGTTTTTTTTTTCAAACTCTTGATTCCTTGAATTTCACCATTTGACACAATGAATTGCTGTTAGGTGGATAAATATGGTAACACTTTACTTGAACTGTAGACCATAAAGCAAACATGATGTTGTCATAAGCATAAGGTACGCCCTATGAATTCCTAAGAAAACTATCCAACAGGAAAAAATTTTTGCATGTTTTTCCTGTGTATTATCATCTTGCATATCACTTCTGTTAAAAAAAAGAAAAGAGAAATCCACAGAAATGTCTAAGGGCTGTGTGAATTATGTATGAAAATATATTTGTTATAACTGTAGCCATAGAGACAATAATTCACAACCTTTGGTGATGCGAGCATGCTTAGATTATTAATTTGCACGCAGTATGCAGTGTTCGATAGTTTTGATATATCCGGGCAAACAGCCTGTCAAATAGACATGATTTTAAGTGAACACAGAAAGACAGTGAAAAAGGCCTTTTGCCTGAGATTTTGCTGTTTGACATCAGATATAATTACTTGTGCCTCTCTTAGTTCCTCTGGTATTGGGATAGGAGTGTACGGCAGCCTTTTATTGCACTTATAGAAGGGTTGCCAAAATTGATTTAATAAGTGGCTGTAAAACATAATTAGAGGGGAAACACAAGTACAGCACTTTGGCCGAAAGCTGTCTCTATGAGGAGACAGTACAGGCCGTTCCCTACGAGGGGTAAAACAAACAGCAGTGATTTGTCTTAATTAATACGGCTCCTAAATTAAACCATAACTTGCTTCTTTTCCCTCTAATGCTTACAACTCTGACCCAGGTTGCTGTGTTTTTCCCCCCCATAATAACATTGTTTTATCGCTGTAATTCATCACAGTACCCTGATGTAATATAACTGAAAGAAGCTACAGGCGGTGCAATTAAGTTTGCGTTGACAGTAGGAGATGTTTGTTTTGTATCATACATTTGAATTTTTAATCCGTTTTTTTTATTTTTTTAACACTATATCTGAGATGAAAAAGCTTGTGGGATACTGGAAGTGGAAATAGAGGGGCAGGATTAGGGTGGGGGGTTGGGAAATAAAACACATTAAACATACACACTGTATCCATAGAGGGCTCTGGCTCTATCTCCACTCTGCCAGTTTAACTGATCTGCTGTCAATCACCAGCTTGTCGTCCCAACCGCTTCAAGAATGCTGCCAGTCCCTCCTCTGAGTGTCCATTTTCAAACCTTTAAGAATCAGCAGCAGCTCTAAACTGGGGACTGACAGCAAACAGAATAGAAAAATGCAGCAGTGACACGCTGAATAAAATAAATAGATAAACAAAATCGCTCTATTTTGACCAGGTGGATTCAGGGTGAATTATGATTGGTTGGAAGAAAAAGGTTGGGCAGCTTCAGGATTAACCAATGAGCAGAGGCCTGTACTAATGAGCGGAGTGGAGGTGACTGACCTTGGGTTGAACAGTCACCCCTCTCAACCCCCCGAAAGGTGTACGCAGACCAGTGTCCTCCACGTCCGTCCGTCCGTCCGTCAGTCGGACTGCAGGGGCCGCGGCTCCAGACAGGTGGAGATGAATGGGGCGCTGTCACTCGGTCGGCTCTTCGGAGGGCGAGCTCGGTGTGAAGAAAGTGCCAGTCATTAACAGCGGAGGCAGGATGAAAAATGAGTTCATTTACGGGCAGGACTTGGGAGCCTGGCAACGTTAGCAAGCCCCCCCCCCCCCCCCTCTCCCTCAAGTTCTAATTTTTCCTCTCTTCAAGAGAGACAGGGGGGGCTGGCAGGGGCAGGGGCAGGGGCTGGGGGGGTAGGGGGTGACGGAGTGTGGTTACTCAGCAGATTTTTAGACAGCAGCAGAGTAGCAGACAGCAGTTGTGTGACACGACAAAGGGAACCATGGCAACCCAGAACCAAAATTCAGTGTGGGCCCCAAATCTATATATTTATACGTATACACGTATATATATACACATACATATACAGTGCAGTCCGTAAGTATTTGAACAGTGACAAATTTTTTCTTGTTTTGGCTCTGTAGTCCAGCACGTTGAATTTGAAATAGAACTGTGACTATGAGGTTAAAGTGCAGACTTTCAGCTTTAATTTGAGGGTTTTTACATCCATATCGGGTGAACTGAACAGTGTAGCAATTGTAGCCTTTTTTATACACAGCCCCCCAATTTTAGGGGACGAAAAGTAATGGGACAAATTAACAAAACAAAAAAGCATGTATTTTTTATTTGATTGTTTTTATTTATTTTCTTTTAGTGGTAGGATTAGACGAGCATGTTGGGCTGAATGGCCTGCTCTCGTCATACTCTTATGTTATGTTATGTTATTTGAACAAACTAAAATAAAGTCCTCATATTTAATATTTGGTTGCATATCCTTTGCATGCCATGACTTCCTGATGTCTGTGGCCCAACAACATCAAAAGAGTCTTGATATCTTATTCGCTGGTGCTCTTACAAGCGAAACTATAACCTCTCTGCATTTGAATGGATCTCTATGGGAATTGGGTGGTGGGACTATATTAAGCTGTAAATTACATGGGAATAGTATGAAACACATGGTTGGCTAAATGGCTATAAGTCATCAAGGGTCTGACGTATCAAACGAGCCTCAAGCCATCACTCTGCTGCCAGATATGCAGTAGATATGGATGGATCACTTTAAGAGTTGTTTCTCTTGACTTATTTTTCCATAGAGTTCAATAGAAAAACGAGATGTAAAAAATTAAAATAAAAAGTAATCTTGCTTTATAATTTGAGGAAATGTGTCATGTTTAACTTCAGAGGTCAGGTTAGCTTCTGTTCACTTGGATATTAATTGTAAAGGGCAATTTGATCAAGGGTGCCCAAATTTTTTGCACCCCACTATATGTACGCATGTATGTATGTGGGGAATGTTACTTGGCACCCCTTTAGACAAACGGTTAGATTGGTTAACCTCACACCCCGTACTGACGGCAGGTTCTCTCCAGGGTATGAATCCTCTGATAATGATCAGATCTGCCTCCCTTGCCAGGGCTGCAATACTCCACAGATCTGATTGATTCACAGTATGGAATATGCAG
This sequence comes from Ilyophis sp. 1 JC-2022, assembly GCA_022702515.1. Lineage (NCBI taxonomy): Eukaryota > Metazoa > Chordata > Actinopteri > Anguilliformes > Synaphobranchidae > Ilyophis > Ilyophis sp. 1 JC-2022. The sequence continues at coordinate 4,441,693 of CM040394.1, read as the reverse complement.
TGACTCAATACATTATACATTAGGCCCAAAGTACCCACATAAAACTGTCAAAGAAGTCCTGATTACGCTGCTTCAGTGGAGCAGTCACACGAGTGTCCATAGAGCTTTCTTACCATCCTTTTCATTGTCTTTTGGTGATGGAGGAGGTGATGGTGGGGCAGGTGGAGGTGGAGGTGGAGGTGATGGGCAAGGGGGAGAGGTGGGAGAGGGATGGCCTGGTTAGTGAGACAGGACACTCCATTCCTGGATGATCATATCCATTTCTGGATTTCATTCCAACTTCACTGGATGAGGGTAAGATTAATGTTAACACATACTGTACGTTGCAATGGTGTAATGACAGAAAAGCGAGATATTTAGGCCAAAAACCCAATTTGAGAGAGAGAAAGTTGCTGCAGCAGAAATCAGAAAGTGTGTGGCATTGTGTGTGACAGTGTCCCTGTGTAATTTAATTTTATACATCATAAACGGCACTGAACGGCATAGTCATGCATGTGCCATGGTTCGCAGGGAAGCAATAAATTAAATTAAACTGTTTCCTGTTGTCTGTCTTATTCACTGTGCACGGGTGGAGGCATGTGTGAACTTCCTGTCTTATTCACTGTGCAGGGGCGGAGGCATGTCTGAACTTCCTGTCTTATTCACTGTGCACGGGCGGAGGCATGTGTGAACTTCCTGTCTTATTCACTGTGCACGGGCGGAGGCATGTGTGAACTTCCTGTCTTATTCACTGTGCACGGGCGGAGGCATGTCTGAACTTCCTGTCTTATTCACTGTGCACGGGTGGAGGCATGTGTGAACTTCCTGTCTTATTCACTGTGCACGGGCGGAGGCATGTGTGAACTTCCTGTCTTATTCACTGTGCACGGGCGGAGGCATGTCTGAACTTATATAGCTTATGATTTTGCCTGCATTCTTCATGATAGAGTTGATCAACTCTCATCCTGGCAGTCTGCTGTCCGCTAACTTTAAAAAAAATTTGTTTTTGTTTTTGACTTTTCATTTAATGAAACACTAAATTGTATTTGCTAATTATGAGTGGGAGCGTAACGAAGCACCATTTTTCACCCTCCCCATATTACAGAATAATTTATGTCAAACTGAGTGTACTGGTGTGTTTAAACTTTTTATTGGAAAATTAAGGATTCGCTGAAAGATGAAATCGTATCATTAGGCAGACAGGAAAGTGCAGCAGGCGTGGGCTCGGTGTCATACGGAAAGGCGCGTCATTGATTTTTTCCAAGGCATTCCTTGGAAATTTGCAGAAAAAATGTCAATTGATATTTGAAAATGAACCGTCTTCATGAAAATCAGAACATCCCTTCATCAGCATCAGCAGAGGCACAAAGAAATTATTGATGAATATTAAACATTCAAAGTGAAGGTGCTGCACGGGGGGCTGGGGGGGGTAGAATTGTACTGAAGGAAAATGAAATGTGTGTGTATGTGTGTGTGTGTGAGTGAGAGTGTGTGTGTGTGTGTGAGAGTGTGTGTGTGTGTGTGTGTGAGAGAGAGTGTATGTGTGTGTGTGAGTGTGTGCATGCGTGCGTGTGTGTGTGTGCGTGCGTGCGTGTGTGTGTGTATGTGAGTGTGCGTGCCTGCGTGCGTGCGTGCGTGCGTGTGTGTGCAGGGGGGGGTTCTGGCTTTACCACAGTTAACTGAATATAATATTTTCCACCAAGGATTTTTACTGAACAATAGTCATCTTGTAAATTTATACCAGCTTTGATGGCCAGAATAGCTTATTTGTTTTGGTAGAACTCTGGAGTTTCTAATGCATCATAAATCCTTGAGTACACCAATCAAAATACAGCTAGCAAGGTCAGCATTGAGCTAGCTGCACCAATCAAAACACAGCTAGCAAGGTCAGCATTGATCTAGCTACACCAATCAAAACACAGCTAGCAAGGTCAACATTGATCTAGCTACACCAATCAAAACACAGCTAGCAAGGTCAGCATTGAGCTAGCTGCACCAATCAAAACACAACTAGCAAGGTCAGCATTGAGCTAGCTGCACCAATCAAAACACAACTAGCAAGGTCAGTATTGAGCTAGCTGCACCAATCAAAACACAGCTAGCAAGGTCAGCATTGAGCTAGATACACCAATCAAAACACAGCTAGCAAGGTCAGCATTGAGCTAGCTACACCAATCAAAACACAACTAGCAAGGTCAGTATTGAGCTAGCTGCACCAATCAAAACACAGCTCACAAGGTCAGCATTGATCTAGCTACACCAATCAAAACACAGCTAGCAAGGTCAGCAATGAGCTAGCTACACCAATCAAAACACAGCTAGCAAGGTCAGCATTGAGCTCAGTTTATTACAAACCCCAGTTAGGCCCCGCCCCCCTGCAATTGTAACGTAAAGTTAAGTATTCATTAGAAAAGACACAAGGCACATTTAGAATGCATCTTTTTAAAATTGTATTCATATATTGCTTAGTGACAGCTCTCCCGTCTCTCAGTTTCACACCCTCATTTCCACTCTTGAAGAAAACAAACAGTTTTTCTTACTGGAAAAAGAAAATTCTGATTTCAAAAGCTAGAAAAAAAAAAGTTACAATTGTGATTTCACCTCATCATGAATCCATCTGGTTACATTTGACAGTATTGAATAAAAACAGAATAGCTTCTATTGCACTATGCACTACTGTTTCCCCTGACTTATAGTCTCTCTCTCTCTCTCTCTGAGTGAGAGGCCTGTGTGTAATATGGTTTCAGGAGCAGGTGTAGACTCTAATGTACTCTCCACGCTGCTGCCACGGCCCGTAACCCAGTCCTAGGACCTGCAGTGTAAATGATTATTTATGATCTGCCTCTTAACGACCCAGGCCTGTCAGCAAACAGACTAATTAACACCACAGACTGCTATGTTCAAACTACGCTGAACTCGGGCCACGGATCACAGTGCCTCGCATCCCCCCTCCCCCCCACACGCGTATACGCACCCCTCATGCGTTACGCCCCCAGATGTTAATGCTCCATATTGACCGATACGTCACTACTTGTTTTCGTCGTTACAAAAGTAATAGCAGGACAATTCCGTATACAATCACGTTACAGCTACGGTAGAAACAAATCATTACAACTGCATCGTGAAATGTCCAGTGTTAATTCAACTCTGACAGAGTACATATGAGTCCAATATGGACCATATGGACTCTGTAAGAGGTGAGTTCACACTGGTCATTTTACTCTGTATGTATCTACAGGCAGATTTGCTGTTGTATGTAATTACACAAGTGTGCATGTTGTAATGAATAATGCATTTCATTATTAACGTTGCAGTTGCCATTAAGGTTAAGATCCAGGCTATAGGTTACTCCTATTTGGCTCTACCTTAGCACTTAGCACTTAGTTGAGTTGGTATGGCCCTGAAGGAATAAATAATGCTAAATATACACGTACAATATTACAAGGGTTTAACAAAACACTGGCAATATGTACAGCTAGGAGACCTACGTTAAGGCTTCACATTTTATTTGAAGACTTCCTAGGAAATTACCATAAAAAGTGATGATTTGAAGCCTTCTGAACCTATTTTGTTCCCAAGCTCATACCTTAGTCAGTACAACTGAAGTTAAATATCCTCACAACATAAGAAGTGAGGAGAATAGGCCACTCAACCCATCTTTTACCAACAAACTAGTGAGTACCCAGCCCTTTATCAAGCTTGAAGAACTCGAGGGCCTGTGCGCGTACCACATGACCTGACAAGCTGTTCCACACAAGAACAGCTCTGTGTAAAGAAATAAGTCCTGATATTTGTGTGGAATTTACCTTCTGCAAAAATTCCTCTCATGTCTCTTTGATGTGCTGACAGAACTCAAGCTGAGGAATCTATTATAGTTCACTTTGTTAATCCCTTTTATGAATTTAAAAACCTCAATAATCCCCCTCCCCGTCTCCTTTATAAAACCTAGAGAGATGAAGTATCTTATGTCTTTTCTCATAGCTTTTCCATTTCATACCAGGAACCAATTCAGTTGCTTTTCACTGCACTTTTCCCAGAGCTTCTGTAGATTTCTTGTAGTGCGGTGCCCATAATTGCACACAGTACTCTAAGTGTGGTCTGACACACTGTGTAACATCAATATAACCTCCTTTGAGTTATACTCAATACTTTTTTGCTGTATATACCAGCATCCTGTTTTTTTTTACTGCTACAACACAATGTCCGGATAGACGTTGCTGAATCACTACCCCCAAGTCTTTTTAAAATTGATCACGTAAAAATAGTTTTCCTCCCATACAATATTTTTGTCTTACATTTTTTATTTCCCACAAGCAGAATGTTGCATTTAGCTATATTGAATGCCAGGTTTCCACCCACTTCTGGATTCAAATATCCCAGTCAAGTTCACTTATGTAAATAAGGAAAAGCAGAGATCCCAGAACAGCGATTCTGGTGAGACTCCATTTCCCAAAGTACCTTGCTCAGATGAGATGTCTCCTCCTCTTACTTTGTGTTCCGCCCTGAAGCCCATTTTCAACCCACTCTGTAATTCCTACTGACGGAGTTTTCTGACTGTAATTCCTACTGACTGGGTGGTACTTTTATAAAATGCTTTTTGGAACTCCAAATATATGGAATGCCTGATTTTAATTTAAAAAACACATTGTAGCTTCCTCAATGAAGTCCAAGAGGTTGGTTAAGCATGAAAAAAAAACATGTTATCTAAAAATTCGTTTGTCTTGGGCACATTGGACAAAGTACATTTTTTTTATTTTAGGCATTTAGCAGATGGTCTTATCCAGAGTAGAGGGGGTCTTTTTTACTCATTAAATTGGATATAATGGTGCATTGGAAAAGACAATAGCCGGCTGGATAGCTCTACCCAGGTAAAAACCTGCGCTGGCTGGATAGCTCTACCCAGGTAAAAACCTGCGCTGGCTGGATAGCTCTACCCAGGTAAAAACCTGCGCTGGCTGGATAGCTCTACCCAGGTAAAAACCTGCGCTGGCTGGATAGCTCTACCCAGGTAAAAACCTGCGCTGGCTGGATAGCTCTACCCAGGTAAAAACCTGCGCTGGCTGGATAGCTCTACCCAGGTAAAGACCTGCGCTGGCTGGATAGCTCTACCCAGGTAAAAACCTGCGCTGGCTGGATAGCTCTACCCAGGTAAAAACTTGCACTGGCTGGATAGCTCTACCCAGGTAAAGACCTGTGCCGGCTGGATAGCTCTACCCAGGTAAAAACCTGCGCTGGCTGGATAGCTCTACCCAGGTCAAAACCTGCGCTGGCTGGATAGCTCTACCCAGGTAAAGACCTGCGCTGGCTGGATAGCTCTACCCAGGTAAAAACCTGCGCTGGCTGGATAGCTCCCACTCCTCTCAAAGGGGCCATAGCTGAGCGCTCCTCTGCATGCTTCATTTCCCACTTTCTTCCTTCCTGAGAACATAATAATGCAGTTTAGTATCTGGAGGACTGCGCAAGATACTTCATAAAATCATAAATACAGCTCTGAAAATATAAAAAATGTGGTTTTAAAAAGTGCATTAAGGACGGAATATAGTACATTATAATTATATTACACTGATTTTGCTCTTTGTTGGAGTGACTCACGATGTAGGAGAATATCGTTACAAGACCAGTGAGTGTGTGTGTGACATCACTAAAGCACGAATGCTAATTAACTATGGTAACTATGGTAACCGATGCTAGCTATGCTACTCGATCCGAGAATCTTCACAAAGCCAGAATGAGTTCAGACTGTAGAAGAACTATGGACAAAGTGACTGTGACTTCCCCCATCGTCTTTCCACGGGCTGGTGAAAAGTGTTTTGAAGCTGTGGAAGTGCTGCCATGTTGTACAAACACTGGAGCCAGAGGCTGTGCATTAGAGAGCAGGGGGACCCAGATATGGTCACTAAGCCAGGGCCGGGTCCGGTTTGTCCACAAAGCGTGTGAGATACTTGTGACGTGCAGTAACTAGGAAGTGCCCCTGATTGGTCCATGAAATATACAAATATTGGCAAACAACAAAATAACTTAAGAAATCAGCACATGGGGAGATATTAGACAAAGAAAAAGCACCTATTGCGACTACATTCTCTCGCGGGAAAAATACATCGACATTTTTGATCACGTACCATTGACTTGCATTGAAAAACGGGCCTGAAAGACCTAGACTGGAGCCAACCGCACTGGCGCCAGAGAGCAACGCTCCCAACAAGTCCAGGAAATGAGCTTCCACAACGAAGCCCGGCTTTGGCCTCTTGGTTTAGACCCTTTACTGTAACGTTCCGTTCCCATCCTGTTCCTTCTCCGTGTTTTTCCCTCTCCCTCCGTGTCATGTTTGACTCCCTTATCCGTGTCTTTCCCCGTGCTGCAGGTTGGGCGTGTCCTATCCGTTTGTTCCACTCGTTTCACCACTCCTGTCTCTACCTATCCCCTTCTCTCCCTGCTACTCACATTCCGCACACTTCACTCTGGTCAATCACCCACTTAGACATTCACACGCTTTTCTAATTGTTACCAATTACTCACTTAAACATTCGCACATGTTTCCCATTGTTACCAATCACTCCCTGTATTTAAACCACTCCCTGTCTCTTGTTCGTTGCCAGTTCGTTAACGTTGTATGTTAACATAGTTGTTAGTCACTCTGGTCTGCAATATCTTGATATCCAGTTTATATTCGCTCAGTGTTTGTTTGTTTCTAGCCCGTTTTGTGTCCAGTTAACCTTTCCCCTGTTTTCAAGTCTGTCCACCTGCAGTGTTCGTATCCTTGCCTGTGTTGCGGCCTCCCCCGCACTCCTCCTGACGAGTACCCTAGCTGGGTCCCCGTTAGGCTACCCTGCAGCTACTCGGTCGTGCTCTACCACTCCTGCTCCTGCTCATCGTCACGCAGTCCGTTCCCTCCAGTCCAGTTCCGGGGTGGAACCCCTCAGTCCGATCCGTCCAGTCCAGTTCCGGCTTGGAACATTTCTCGTACGCCCCGCCAAGTCCAGTCAAGTCCAGCTCCGGTTTGGAGCAAGCCGAGGTGTGGACAGAGCTCCTGTGATCTCCTGTAATTATTGTGTGTTCGTTTGTGTACAGCTTGGGACTGCCCCAAGCTAATAAAGAACCACATAATATTGTACCTCTGTCTCCTGGTCGTGCGTTTGGGTTCAGTTCACGTTCTAGGTCATGACAGAACGAACTGGCCAAAGCATGGACTCAGCCGACCTGGAACAGATCCGTCACGCATTCTCATGCCAAGCCACGGTCAACGCCCAACAGAGCCGCCGTCTGGATGAGGTTCTGGAAGCCCTGAGGGGTCTAGGAGAGCAGGTGACCCAAATGCTACTCCACCAGCCCCTTCCTCGGATCCAGGAGGCTCCCGTCGCACCCGCACTTGAACCACTGCCTGAGGTTCCCGTCCCCACTGCTGCTCGAGAACCCCGTGTCCAACTTCCTGAGCATTACCGGGGAAGTCTGGGAAAATGTCGCGAGTTCCTAATGCAGTGCGACATCGTCTTCCGCATCCAGCCCACCTCTTATGCCTCCGACGCCAGCAAGATCGCGCTGGTCATGAGTTGCTTGACTGGCAGTGCCCAGGAGTGGGCCCTGACTCTGTGGGATAGCCAGACACCAGCCTGTCTTCACTTCCCCACCTTCACCGCCGAAATGCGGCGTGTTTTTGACCACCCAGTCTGTGGACGCAACGCTACACAACGCCTCCTTCAAGTTCGGCAGGGCAGTCGCAGTGTGGCGGAGATGGCGGTCCAATTCCGCACCCTTGCGGCCGAGGCAGGATGGAATGATGCTGCTCTACAGGGGGCCTTTCTTCAGGCCTTGAGCGAGGAATTGAAGGACCAGCTAGCCACCCGTGAAGAGGCGACCTCGCTAAACGCCCTCATCCACCTCGCCATCTCCATCGACAATCGCCTCAGAGCCCGGGCCCAGGAGAGAAGGAGAGGGTCGTCTAACGGCCCGGTCTCTTCCTCGCACGACAGTCGCCACTTTCCTCCCCTGGAGAGGAATAAAGATTCACCTACTCCCACAGACGAAGAACCCATGCAGTTGGGGAAGATCTCCGTAGACGCCGAGGAGCGCCGACGGAGGATCCGCACGAACTCCTGTTTGTACTGTGGAAAGCCAGACCACCACATTGCCACTTGTGCTATTCGCCCAAAAGGGCTGGCTCGCCCGTGAAGCTGGGCTTACTGACGAGCCCTATTACCACCAACCACTCAGCCCAGAACCGTTCCACGTTAAAAGCTACTCTCCAGTGGAGGAACCTTTCCGCCTCTACATCCGCCCTTATCGATTCCGGAGCGGATGCCAACTTTATCGACGCTGCATTCGTGGAAAGATTCGGGATTCCTACCGAAACCCTATCCAAGCCCATCTCGGCATTCGCCCTGGACGGCAGGAGCCTGGGGTCAATCACCCATTCCACCGTTCCCCTCCAACTTATACTATCCGGCAACCATCACGAAACCATCCAGTTGTTTCTCATTCACTCCCAACAGTACCCGTTAGTCCTAGGACAGACCTGGTTACACCTCCACAACCCGCAGATTAATTGGCGCTCCGGTCAGATTCAGGACTGGAGCAGCCACTGTCTAGCCAACTGCCTCCGGTCAGCCCTACCCCCCTTGGGGGTTAAACAAGTATCTCACCCTCAACCTGTACCTGATCTTACCGGCGTTCCCCATCAGTATCACGACCTTTCACAAGTGTTTTGCAAATCACGTGCTGTTTCCTTGCCTCCCCACAGACCCTATGACTGCTGTATCAATCTGCTGGCGGGAGCTAAATTACCGTCTGGCCGTCTCTACAGTTTGTCGGGCCCGGAAAAGATCACCATGGAGACCTACATCCAGGAGTCACTGTCATCAGGTATCATCCGACCCTCTTCATCCCCGGTCGGTGCAGGGTTCTTCTTTGTTAAGAAGAAAGACGGGACATTGCGACCCTGCATCGACTTCCGGGGCCTCAACGAAATCACCATCCGTAATAAATACCCCCTCCCTCTGATCAACTCTGCTTTTGAACCCCTTAACCAGGCTGTCATCTTCTCCAAGCTCGACCTCCGTAACGCATACCATCTGGTCCGGATTCGTGAGGGGGACGAGTGGAAAACCGCCTTTAATACCCCCCTTGGCCACTACGAATATTTAGTGGTCCCTTTCGGGCTAACTAACGCTCCAGCAGTATTCCAGGGCATGGTGAACGATGTATTACGTGACTTTTTGGGCAAATCTGTGTTCGTTTATATTGATGACATTTTAATTTTTTCAAAAAACCCACAGGAACACGTTCACCATGTTCGCGAGGTCCTCCAGAGACTCATGGAGAACCAACTCTACGTTAAGGCCGAGAAATGTGCCTTCCATACATCCTCGGTACCATTTCTCGGCTTCATTATAGAGGAGGGCAGAATCCGGGCGGACCCTACCAAGATCCAGGCGGTGACAGAATGGCCCCAGCCCACTACACGTAAGCACCTCCAGCAATTCCTTGGTTTCGCTAATTTCTACCGCCGATTCATACGCAATTTCAGTTCTGCCGCTGCTCCGCTCACCAAACTAACCTCTACCTCCATCCCCTACCTCTGGAATGCCGAGGCTCAACACGCCTTTGAGCAACTCAAGACCCGGTTCTCTACAGCCCCCATCCTGTGTCATCCCGATCCAGCCCGCCAGTTTATCGTGGAGGTGGACGCCTCCGATACCGGCGTAGGGGCCATTCTGTCGCAGCGATCCGTGCAGGACAGTAAGCTCCACCCCTGTGCATTCTTTTCCCGGAGGCTAACGCCCGCAGAGCGGAACTACGACGTCGGGGACAGGGAGCTACTGGCTATCAAACTCGCTCTGGAGGAATGGCGTCACTGGCTGGAGGGGGCAGGTAACCCGTTTATTGTCCTGACTGACCATCATAATTTGCTTTATATTAAGTCTGCTAAAAGGCTCAACGCCCGTCAAGCCCGATGGTCACTGTTTTTCACCAGGTTCAATTTTACTGTTACTTTCCGTCCCGGTTCCCGCAACATAAAGGCCGATGCCCTATCCCGTGTGTTCTCCCCCCTAGCCAGTTCTGCTGACCCTGAACCCATCCTACCGGCTTCCTGCGTCGTGGCTGCGGTCTCTTGGGACATCGAGGAGACCGTGAAGTCCGCTCAGGTTTCCCAACCGGACCCCCGCAATAACCCTAACTCTACCCTGTTTGTCCCCGACTCCGTCCGTTCCCAGGTCCTGGAATGGGTCCATGCCTCCCGCCTGGCCTGTCACCCAGGGGTCGCCAGAACTACCGCCCTGGTTGGGAGGAGTTTTTGGTGGCCCACCCTCAGGGGGGATACCCGTGCCTTTGTCCTGGCTTGCTCTGTATGCGCCAGGAGCAAGGCTTCCCACCAGCCACCCTCCGGCCTCCTCCACCCCCTCCCTGTCCCGGGCCGACCTTGGAGTCACATCGGTGTAGACTTCGTTACCGGTCTACCTTTGTCAGAGGGCAACACCACTATTCTGACAATTGTGGACCGGTTCTCCAAGGCGGTCCACTTTATCCCTCTCCCCAAACTTCCTTCCGCCGCTGAAACGGCGGAACTCCTGGTGTTGCACGTGGTCAGGCTGCACGGGATCCCTTCTGATATTGTTTCTGACCGTGGGCCCCAATTCTCCTCCCAGGTATGGAAGGCGTTCTGTACGGCCCTGGGCGCCTCCGCTAGCCTATCCTCTGGGTTCCATCCCCAATCTAACGGTCAGACGGAGAGGGCTAACCAGGACCTGGGGTCCGCCCTGCGGTGCGTGTCCGCACGCAATCCCTCCTCCTGGAGCCGATTCCTCCCGTGGGTGGAGTACGCCCACAACTCCCTTAAGAGCACTGCTACAGGGATGTCCCCCTTTGAGTGTTCGTTAGGGTACCAACCCCCCCTGTTATCCGTCCAGGAGGAGCAAGTGGCGGTTCCCACCGTTAGGTCCCACTTTCTCAGATGCAGACGCATCTGGAAGCTGACACGCACCGCACTCCTTCGCACTAATTCCCGTACCCAGCGCCTGGCGGACCTTCATAGGACCGCAGCCCCGCAGTACAAGCCCGGTCAGCAGGTCTGGCTCTCCACCTCCACCATCCCCTTACAATCCACCTCCAAGAAACTACAGCCCCGTTTCATTGGTCCCTTTACCATCCTCACCATCATCAATCCTGTAAGCATTAAGCTCTCCCTTCCCCTCTCCCTCAAGATTCACCCTGTGTTTCATGTCAGTCAGGTCAAGCCTGTCACCTCCAGCCCTCTCAGTGCCCCCGCAGGTGTTCCACCTCCGCCCCGGATTATCGACAATGCCCCGGCCTATACGGTGAGTCACATTCTGGACATACGCCGTAGGGGTCGGGGTTTTCAATACCTGGTCGACTGGGAGGGGTACGGTCCCGAAGAGCGGTCATGGCTTCACAAGAGCCTCATTTTGGACCACTCCGTCATAACCGATTTTCACAAACTGCACCCCCTTAAGATCAAGCCTCCGGGAACGCCAGGAGGCGTCCGTTGAGGGGGGGGTACTGTAACGTTCCGTTCCCATCCTGTTCCTTCTCCGTGTTTTTCCCTCTCCCTCCGTGTCATGTTTGACTCCCTTATCCGTGTCTTTCCCCGTGCTGCAGGTTGGGCGTGTCCTATCCGTTTGTTCCACTCGTTTCACCACTCCTGTCTCTACCTATCCCCTTCTCTCCCTGCTACTCACATTCCGCACACTTCACTCTGGTCAATCACCCACTTAGACATTCACACGCTTTTCTAATTGTTACCAATTACTCACTTAAACATTCGCACATGTTTCCCATTGTTACCAATCACTCCCTGTATTTAAACCACTCCCTGTCTCTTGTTCGTTGCCAGTTCGTTAACGTTGTATGTTAACATAGTTGTTAGTCACTCTGGTCTGCAATATCTTGATATCCAGTTTATATTCGCTCAGTGTTTGTTTGTTTCTAGCCCGTTTTGTGTCCAGTTAACCTTTCCCCTGTTTTCAAGTCTGTCCACCTGCAGTGTTCGTATCCTTGCCTGTGTTGCGGCCTCCCCCGCACTCCTCCTGACGAGTACCCTAGCTGGGTCCCCGTTAGGCTACCCTGCAGCTACTCGGTCGTGCTCTACCACTCCTGCTCCTGCTCATCGTCACGCAGTCCGTTCCCTCCAGTCCAGTTCCGGGGTGGAACCCCTCAGTCCGATCCGTCCAGTCCAGTTCCGGCTTGGAACATTTCTCGTACGCCCCGCCAAGTCCAGTCAAGTCCAGCTCCGGTTTGGAGCAAGCCGAGGTGTGGACAGAGCTCCTGTGATCTCCTGTAATTATTGTGTGTTCGTTTGTGTACAGCTTGGGACTGCCCCAAGCTAATAAAGAACCACATAATATTGTACCTCTGTCTCCTGGTCGTGCGTTTGGGTTCAGTTCACGTTCTAGGTCATGACATTTACAGTGAAACGCATTCAATAAATCTTGGCCATGTGATTTAGGACGTACTCCAGAAAGAGTTAAATAGCCTGTCATATAAATCCTCACAGACTGCACCTTAGTTTTAAAGCCTTCACTTCATGTGTGAAATCCATCCTCAGACCTTGGTCTGGACCAGTTGAAAAGTATTTCAGTTAGTTTGGACCCCAGGGGTCCACCATTTTCCCAGGAAACTTAGGACTTGTTGATCCTGTTAAGAGCACACATTGAGTAGACTTATTTCTGTACACCAATAGGTTTTGTCAATGATACAAACATCTCCTGTTCCATCTGCCACTCTCATTGAACTGAGTATTGAATAACCTTTTCAACATGTTGCTTTGTGCTTATTAGCCTTCATTTGAAATCTGCAAGACAATAATTATCTGTCTGATTCAACAGGAAATACTCCATGACTAACCGTGAAAATATGCAGTGTTAATTCCAGGCATTTATGAGCTCAAAGAGGGTGTTAAAATATTTAAGATGCATGAAAATAGTTCTCATTTCATTTCACATTTTACTGTGTAAACAACATCCTCCAACATCCTCCTTCTGAGGTCACACCTCTCACCCAGGACTCCTATACACCACTGGTCTGCCCAGTGTGGTACACACTATAAGTGCCCATGTACACACTATATAGCATAGATTATAACCCACGCAGATCTCATTTCAACTCTTTGGGGGGCAGGGGGCAACAAGCAGGACATTTTAGTTAGGATTTTATTTTGGGGGGGGGGATACACTGACCTCTCAATATAACATGATAATATTGGGGAGTGGGGGTGGGGTGGGGGAGGGTTGGATCTACCTCCATCCTATAACCTGAAGGACAGTGGTGATCCACAGCAGCTCCTGGCCCTCGTTGTTACACAGCGCTTAATTAAAGCAGCTGACGTTACACGTGTTACAGTTGACGTTACACAGCCCTTAATTAAAGCAGCTGACGTTACACACGTTACACAGTTGACGTTACACACATTACACACTATACCCACCTCTTCAGGTTTCTAGTGTCTGATTTGGTTCCTCATTTGAATGTAAAACTCAAACCTGCTGACACTGCAGCACACCAAAACCAGGGCGGAGGATCGCGGGTGTCAGGTAACCCCTACAGCAGGGCGGAGGATCGCGGGTGTCAGGTAACCCCTACAGCAGGGCGGAGGATCGCGGGTGTCAGGTAACCCCTACAGCAGGGTGGAGGATCGCGGGTGTCAGGTAACCCCTACAGCAGGGCGGAGGATCGCGGGTGTCAGGTAACCCCTACAGCAGGGCGGAGGATCGCGGGTGTCAGGTAACCCCTCCAGCAGTGAAACATCACAGGAAATGCATCCTGCATCGTGGCCCTGAACTCTACCACATCACTTTTGGTGGTTAGATTGTTATGACATATTAATAGATATATATTCAGAAAACCTACACAGCTAACATTCTGCCATACAATCCATTTATACAGCAGGATATTTGATTCAAACCTGCAACCCCTGAGCCACAGGCCCAGTTCCTCAATCATTAAACTGCATTGCCACCCTGGTGGGCTGCCAGCAGGGGTCAGGGCTGTTCGAGGAGTTCCAGAAAAATGTGTTTGTTGCATCATGTTCCTGCTTCTATACAGATGTTCTTAGAGCACAAGATAATGATGAACAATAAATATGATTTCCTTCTTTTAATAACATTTTTCCCTCCGGCTTTACAGCAGGTAAGAGACGGCTGCAAAAATCTGAGGGAATTATGGTTACGTACCAATATTTTTATATTTGACATGAGTTACATAAGCAAGTGTGATTGTCAGTGCGAAACATTGTACACTGTCACACTGGATGCAGTGTATTTTACTAAAATAGAAATTTTTACTAATTATGATGGTGTTATGACATTTGTGATGAGCTGTTACGACAGGTTTAAAAAGCTGTTAACATCATGCTTATGATAGTGCTATGTAGGCCGTATGGCTTTTATATCATAAAACCTACAAAATTATGACCAGCATGATCTGGGCCTTTTGTTATAATGTGAATGTATTTCTCCCTCTGAAAGTGTAGCGTAATGTAGCCTGTACTATTGCCGGCGGTAGAGGCCCGTTTCCCCCTCATCATTGTAAAGCACTTTGAGTCACCAGTTGGTGAGAAAGGCACTATATATATGCAAGGCATTATTATTATTATTATTATATAGTGAAATGGAGGGGAAAAAGGTTTGAATTGTGCGAATGTCTGTGGAAGGGATATAACCTGCATTTTTCACATTCCATCTCTGTCTGCAGCCGTTTGCACAGCAAACCGACCAGGGACTCCTGGCCTACAGTTAAGAATAGGTTTATTCAAAGAGTGAAATGTTCAGTGTTAAACGAACTCTGTTAGAGTTGAATTAACACTGGCCATTTTTCCTGTGCCAGTTGACTCCAGCAGCACTGTGATTTATCAGACACACATTTTCAGCAAGCGCCGTGCATTCCTTTAATGTATTTATTTTTCTGTCTGCGTTCACTCACCACACACTTGGGTAATCAGAGGTCGCGCGAGCGTTCGAAACACCGCAGAACGGCTCGCACTGATTCATTACTCAAAGCCACACACAAAAGCGCGCCGTCGTTGGATTGAATAGACCCACCGCACGGAACAATCAGCTCAATATAACGCATTGTCTGAAGCCATTATCCTCAAGTAACGGACGCACACAACGGACGCGCACAACGGACGCCTGCAACAAAGCCACAGCAAAGACGGGGAAAAAAACAACTTTTAACTGACTACGTGCGATAAGCTGTCTGAATTTCCACTATACTATCAATTTCCATTCCAGACAATGTACTGGTTTCAGAAGGAATAAACAAGAGAGATGCCCCCGTTGGCTTGGCGGTTATCACACGGTTGCGTTTCAGGCCCGCCCCGTCCCATCCCGCAGAGATTGGAAAAAAGAAAGGATAAGAATTACAGAGAGACGGTCGCAGGGAGTCGCGGGACAAGGCGCTTGACGCCTCATTGATTAAGAAAAACACCCCCGTCGCCGCGCCAGTCCTGGGCTTTTTTCTTGCTTTTATTTTTCTTTTTTTTCTTTTTGTTTTATTTTTGAATGAGGCGTTTGAGGCCGATAGAGAAGGGATCGCTCGGGGTCTGCGGGGAGATGGGGGGGGGCGCAGTAATAAAAGTCTCCTATCTCTCACTGCTTTATTGGACCAGGATAGGCTAGCGAGGAGGGGGGGGCGGGTAATGAAAGGCTTTCATATTGAAGTGAGGCCCTCTCTCTGAAGAATCATGGAGCTTTACTGTGTGGCCACAGAGAGAGGGAGAGAGGGACGGGTGGAGGGGGGAAGAGAGAGAAAGAGAGCGGTTTGAAGGGGGGGTTGTGGAGAGAGAGAGAGAGAGGGGGGTTGGAAGGGGGTGTTATGGAGAGAGAGACAGAAATAGAGAGAGTGAGAGAAAAAGAGAGAGAGAGAGAGAGAGAGAGGGGGGGGGAATGTAATTACAGCAGAATGCGCTGAAAACCCCAGTGGATTAACAGAAACCGTCTTTTCTCCGATAGATGGAGAGAGAGAAAGAGAGGAGGGAGGGAGGGAGGGAGAGAGAGAAAGAGAGGAACAGGCAGAGATAACGCTCCCCCTCCCCCCCCATTAATGTTTTATGTATTGGCTGAGCCTGGTTTAAGTGTGCCAAACAAAGACCAGGACAAAAGCGTCCATTTGTCAAACTGATAAATGCCCGCGCCAAAAATAAAATGAAACCAATATTCTGAGAGAAGACAAAGCCCGGGGAACGGGGGAGGGGGACGGGGGAGGGGGACGCGCTCCACGCCGGAATCGCGCTTGCCAAATGTTATGTTGTTATTTTCAATAAGAGACAGGCCTCGCATACCAGGGCAGCCGCTCAATATCCGCGCGCTCTGTACTGGCATCAGGGCCGCCGCTCAATATCCGCACGCTCTGTACTGGCATCAGGGCCGCCGCTCAATATCCGCACGCTCTGTACTGGCATCAGGGCCGCCGCTCAATATCCGCGCTCTCTGTACTGGCATCAGGGCCGCCGCTCAATATCCGCACGCTCTGTACTGGCATCAGGGCAGCCGCTAAAGCTAAAATGCTATCCCCTAGCCATACCTATGCTAAAGCTAAAACGCTATCCCCTAGCCATACCTATGCTAAAGCTAAAACGCTATCCCCTAGCTATACCCATGCTAAAGCTAAAACGCTATCCCCTAGCTATAGCCATGCTTACTAATAATACTGCATTCTCCATTTCCCTCTTTCACCTACTATAGCATCCAATGTTACGTTATAAAATGATAAACTGACTGCTATTATCAGTTATGATTCAGATGACAGATTTCTTGCCTAATCCGGTACGTAGGTACTTATGTAAATTGCTCTGCGTACGAGTGTGTGCTAACTGCCAAAAAGTAATGTAAAAAAAGAAAAAAAAAGAAGGTTTTATTCCACGCAGTTAGCATCAGTGTGCCGTACCACACAGAGGTGATATGAAAGATTCTCTCAGTTTCACAGGGCCTTCCTTCCTCTATGCAGCCTTGGGGCGGGTTCCGCGAAAGCAGTATTAGCATATTAGCCGTGGCTGCCCACACGGAGCTTAGGGGAACACAGCGCTAAGCTAACAGTGGTATTTTGGGCTAATTTGCATGCGGGCCGCAGGGGAAGATGTCGGTGTGATTTGGAAAGCATGCTTCAGATAGATTCACCTCCAGTGTAAGGGCTCCACGCCAAAGTTAAGTACAGAATCCCTGTTTGGAAATTCCCCCTAATATCACTCACAAGTGCACGCACACAAGCATAGACACACACACATGCACGCATGTACCAAAAAACACACACATACATACTCACGCACATCAGATATCCTCTCCCTGTCCTAGTTTTTCCTTATTTTGGTAGGCAGCATACTACCGGGGTTAAAATACTTTGATGTATCCACTTTGTAAAGCTGGGTTAAACAGCTTGATTGATCTAAGTGGCTAAAAAACATTGTTTAGCTCAAATCAGAGGATACAGACTTTCGTTACTCTGTTTTAATAACACACAAAATACTTAGTACCAGACTCACGGCTCTCTATGGAAACAGAACCAGACTCACGGCTCTCTATGGAAACAGAACCAGACTCACGGCTCTCTATGGAAACAGAACCAGACTCACGACTCTCTATGGAAACAGAACCAGACTCACGACTCTCTATGGAAACAGAACCAGACTCACGGCTCTCTATGGAAACACAACCAGACTCACGGCTCTCTATGGAAACAGAACCAGACTCACAACTCTCTATGAAAACACAACCAGACTCACGGCTCTCTATGGAAACAGAACCAGACTCACGACTCTCTATGGAAACACAACCAGACTCACGGCTCTCTATGGAAACAGAACCAGACTCACGGCTCTCTATGGAAACAGAACCAGACTCACGGCTCTCTATGGAAACAGAACCAGACTCACGGCTCTCTATGGAAACAGAACCAGACTCACGGCTCTCTATGGAAACAGAACCAGACTCACGGCTCTCTATGGAAACAGAACCAGACTCACGACTCTCTATGGAAACAGAACCAGACTCACGGCAAAACAGAACCAGACTCACGACTCTCTATGGAAACAGAACCAGACTCACGACTCTCTATGGAAACAGAACCAGACTCACGGCTCTCTATGGAAACAGAACCAGACTCACGGCTCTCTATGGAAACAGAACCAGACTCACGACTCTCTATGGAAACAGAGCCAGACTCACGGCTCTCTATGGAAACAAAACCAGACTCACGGCTCTCTATGGAAACAGAGCCAGACTCACGGCTCTCTATGGAAACAGAGCCAGACGACTCACGGCTCTCTATGGAAACAGAACCAGACTCACGACTCTCAGCACCACAGCCATTGGAGAGGAAGCCCAGGATAGAGGAAGCCCAGGATAGAGGAAGCCCAGGATAGAGGAAGCCCAGGATAGAGGAAGCCCAGGATAGAGGAAGCCCTGTACAGAGGGCCCCTGGGGAGCAGACCGGCCCCATTATCAGACAGAACGGAGCCTGATGTCTGATTGATTCCCAGTATAACACCATTCTGCTCTCTCTCTTCCTTTATATACATTATCACCCCGTAGACTGATTGATGACTTCCACCCACACTCACATACGTGCTTTTCACTTCCTGTATTGTTCTCACTGGGCTCTGTGTTTGAATGATCTCTTCCAGCTCTACCTATTGAGGTACATTCACCATTTTCCCCATTACGACCAGCTTAAATGAATAGCTATTGTGCTAATCGTACCCGCAGTCCTGATAATGCATGTCAACCAAAAAGAGCTTCCAGTAACAAACTGTTCCAGCCTGAGGACTTTCAGAACAGCCGGCACTTTAGAGACGCCTTCTGGCCAGAAATCTCACCCGATAACGACAGGACTTTAAACCTGAGAGATAAGGGGCAGGTTTAATATTCATTTTCAATTATCTATGCAGCATATGGGTAAAATGAAAAGTGGGACACGCACTTGTAAATAAATAAATAACTAAATATATTTAAAAATTATATTTACTTCCTTTTTGAAAATACAATGTTTTCACCACCCTGGCCTTCAACAAACAACAAAACAAATATCCAAAACCACATACTACATACTATGTACTTAAAGTATGCACTGTGCACTAATGGGACAACATAAACATATTTAGTGTATGCTATTTAGTATGGGGATACACAGTGTGTTAAAAATATCCTTTTTATTGATATACTGAAAGTCTAGCTCAACTAACTCAAATGTTATGACTTGACTTTCACCCCGAAAACTATCCTTAACCCAAACTTTATCCAGAGAGATTTTTAATTAGCCTGTCAGAATTAATACACTATTAGACTGCATGTAACCTATTATTATTCAAATCCCTTCTTGTAAGAATTTTTTTTTTTTCCATGACAGGATGTGCCAAGCACTGCGATCTGACACGCTGTCATTAGACCCTGAGATCAATAAAGTTATGTGTCAGAATATACTTCGTTAACAAGCTAGTATAGCTAATGACACTTTTTTAAATATGGCTGCCGCCTTTGCTAATTTACTAGCAAAGAGTCTACTGCACCTAGAAACCATTACCAATGAACTCACTATAGCTAACTAAAAGTACTGCACCTAGAAACCATTACCAATGAACTCACTATAGCTAACTAAAAGTACTGCACCTAGAAACCATTACCAATGAACTCACTGTAGCTAACTAAAATTACTGTAGCTAGCGACAATTACATAACCTATTAAGATGCTATTTCTCATTCATGGCAGTTTAGAGACAATAGTTTTAACATTCAAACTTCTGTCTGCCATCTTTGTTCACTATTTTCTGGTTGACCGGAAACAACTCGTGTGTCCCCATGGGAACAGCCCATCTCAAAGGATTGATGAATCGTACCTATATGATGTGTACCTATGCGTGTGTGTATGTGTGTACCTAAGCGTGTGTATGTGTGTACCTGTGCGCGTGTGTGTACCTATGCGTGTGTGTATGTGTGTAGCTATGCGTGTGTGTATGTGTGTACCTGTGCGCGTGTGTGTACCTATGCGTGTGTGTATGTGTGTACCTGTGCGCGTGTGTGTACCTATGCGTGTGTGTATGTGTGTACCTATGCGTGTGTATGACTCTTGAGGCGGAGCTCTGACAGCTGCTTGAGCAGAAAGCATCTCTGGCCTAATTATCCCTCATCACTACACACCTCTCCTCCTCTCTATTACCTCTCTATCTCCCTCTCCCTCATCACTACACACCTCTCCTCCTCTCTATTACCTCTCTATCTCCCTCATCACTACACACCTCTCCTCCTCTCTATTACCTCTCTATCTCCCTCTCCCTCATCACTACACACCTCTCCTCCTCTCTATTACCTCTCTATCTCCCTCTCCCTCATCACTACACACCTCTCCTCCTCTCTATTACCTCTCTATCTCCCTCTCCCTCATCACTACACACCTCTCCTCCTCTCTATTACCGCTCTATCTCCCTCTCCCTCATCACTACACACCTCTCCTCCTCTCTATTACCTCTCTATCTCCCTCTCCCTCATCACTACACACCTCTCCTCCTCTCTATTACCTCTCTATCTCCCTCTCCCTCATCACTACACACCTCTCCTCCTCTCTATTACCTCTCTATCTCCCTCTCCCTCATCACTACACACCTCACAACAAATCTATTACCTCTCTATCTCCCTCTCCCTCATCACTACACACCTCTCCTCCTCTCTATTACCTCTCTATCTCCCTCTCCCTCATCACTACACACCTCTCCTCCTCTCTATTACCTCTCTATCTCCCTCTCCCTCATCACTACACACCTCTCCTCCTCTCTATTACCTCTCTATCTCCCTCTCCCTCATCACTACACACCTCTCCTCCTCTCTATTACCTCTCTATCTCCCTCTCCCTCATCACTACACACCTCTCCTCCTCTCTATTACCTCTCTATCTCCCTCTCCCTCATCACTACACACCTCTCCTCCTCTCTATTACCTCTCTATCTCCCTCTCCCTCATCACTACACACCTCTCCTCCTCTCTATTACCTCTCTATCTCCCTCTCCCTCATCACTACACACCTCTCCTCCTCTCTATTACCTCTCTATCTCCCTCTCCCTCATCACTACACACCTCTCCTCCTCTCTATTACCTCTCTATCTCCCTCTCCCTCATCACTACACACCTCTCCTCCTCTCTATTACCTCTCTATCTCCCTCTCCCTCATCACTACACACCTCTCCTCCTCTCTATTACCTCTCTATCTCCCTCTCCCTCATCACTACACACCTCTCCTCCTCTCTATTACCTCTCTATCTCCCTCTCCCTCATCACTACACACCTCTCCTCCTCTCTATTACCTCTCTATCTCCCTCTCCCTCATCACTACACACCTC
The DNA here is from genome assembly GCA_022702515.1 of Ilyophis sp. 1 JC-2022. Taxonomy (NCBI): domain Eukaryota; kingdom Metazoa; phylum Chordata; class Actinopteri; order Anguilliformes; family Synaphobranchidae; genus Ilyophis; species Ilyophis sp. 1 JC-2022. The sequence continues at coordinate 4,420,386 of CM040394.1, read as the reverse complement.
TCCTCCTCTCTATTACCTCTCTATCTCCCTCTCCCTCATCACTACACTCCTCTCCTCCTCTCTATTACCTCTCTATCTCCCTCTCCCTCATCACTACACACCTCTCCTCCTCTCTATTACCTCTCTATCTCCCTCTCCCTCATCACTACACACCTCTCCTCCTCTCTATTACCTCTCTATCTCCCTCTCCCTCATCACTACACACCTCTCCTCCTCTCTATTACCTCTCTATCTCCCTCTCCCTCATCACTACACACCTCTCCTCCTCTCTATTACCTCTCTATCTCCCTCTCCCTCATCACTACACACCTCTCCTCCTCTCTATTACCTCCCTATCTCCCTCTCCCTCATCACTACACACCTCTCCTCCTCTCTATTACCTCTCTATCTCCCTCTCCCTCATCACTACACACCTCTCCTCCTCTCTATTACCTCTCTATCTCCCTCTCCCTCATCACTACACACCTCTCCTCCTCTCTATTACCTCTCTATCTCCCTCTCCCTCATCACTACACACCTCTCCTCCTCTCTATTACCTCTCTATCTCCCTCTCCCTCATCACTACACACCTCTCCTCCTCTCTATTACCTCTCTATCTCCCTCTCCCTCATCACTACACACCTCTCCTCCTCTCTATTACCTCTCTATCTCCCTCTTTATGTCACCCATAAAATCACGCGTTCTGCACGGATGTCACCGTAACGCTATGCTCTGGCCCTGGACATGGACGCTTCGGGAACCGTTATCTGTGCCGACATGCATAAACGCAGGCTCAGAACGAGTGCGTGTGCGGTTATTATCCTGTCAGAAATGTGCATTTGAAAATGTGCAATTCAGATTATTTGTAGACTCTTTGATTGGGACTGGCAGTTCATAATGCAAAATGTAACAATATAATATGATAGTTATCTGGCTCTATGCCTCGAGCTGCTGTTTGGGTGAAATGAGTGAATTTACCGCTCGCATGTAATAATGGCAGTTGGCACCTGTGTGCACTCTGTGTGTGTACTCTGTGTGTGTACTCTCTGTGTGTGTACTCTGTGTGTGTGTGTGTACTCTCTGTGTGTGTGTACTCTCTGTGTGTGTGTGTGTGTGTGTACTCTGTGTGTGTGTACTCTCTGTGTGTACTTTCTGTGTATACTTTCTGTGTATACTTTCTGTGTGTACTCTGTTGTGAGGCTGTTGGTCCGGTATGCACTGAAGACTCACATCCCCCCCCCCCCACGCCTTTGTTTCTGTATATCCTGACACTTTGTTTCTGTATATCCTGACACTAAACTGTATATTTGTTTTTTGTTTTGTTTTGTTTTGTGCAATTACTGACTGGGCTGAAATTTATTTCCTCCAAATGACTTGATTTACATCAATAGAGGGTCCTCTGTAATGCGAGGCATTGATTCCCAATTTACTGCGCCGTGTTGGGGCCTCACCCCACCGTGACCCACATCGGACCCTCCTCCCCCGGGAGCCCAGTGTCATGACATCGATCTGGCCCGGGACTCATTACCGCCAAAACATTTCCTCGACCGGGGCAAAAGTCACACAAAGATCTGTAGGCCATTTACAACAAATACACGCGGGCCCGTACAGTACAGAACATTATGGGATGAGGGAAACGGGCCCGTACAGTACAGAACATTATGGGATGAGGGAAACGGGCCCGTACAGTACAGAACATTATGGAACGAGGGAAACGGGCCCGTACAGTACAGAACATTATGGGATGAGGGAAACGGGCCCGTACAGTACAGAACATTATGGGAAGAGGGAAACGGGCCCGTACAGTACAGAACATTATGGGATGAGGGAAACGGGCCCGTACAGTACAGAACATTATGGGACGAGGGAAACGGGCCCGTACAGTACAGAACATTATGGGATGAGGGAAACGGGCCCGTACAGTACAGAACATTATGGGACGAGGGAAACGGGCCCGTACAGTACAGAACATTATGGGATGAGGGAAACGGGCCCGTACAGTACAGAACATTATGGAATGAGGGAAATAACGGATATGATATCAGCGCTCACCGTTTCAGACTCCGCTAAAGCAGACATTTACAGGACAAGGACTGATGAACCTCAGAGGCATGCCGGAGTGCGGCCAGGTCACAGTAACACACGCACACGCGCACACACACAGACACGCACACATGTACACATGCACACACACACACACACACACACATGCGCACAGACACGCACGCACGCACACTCACATGGCACACACATGGACATCATCGGATTCAAAAGGACACAAAGTCACACACACACACACACACACACACACACACACACACACACACACTCAACTAGAAAGCATAACTCCTGCCTCGATTCCATCAAAATTCATCCTTGATTTTGACCATAGAATAAATGGAAGTGTTTCATTGTTGGCGATTGATGAAGTGTTTACAAAAAGGAAAGAAAAATCTTTTTAGTTGGGCCTAGAGATTGTGACTGAAGCGCACTCATAAAACATTAGCTGCATCCATGGCAGTAGTATTATTATTTTAAGTGCGTTTAGATGCTTTTAAATGGTGCTAAAAGGAATGAGTGATGTAGGATGCGATGACACCCGCAGGGGGCAGCAGAGCGGAATACTGGCGTGAGCCCTGAGCTTGCGTTTCCATGAGGGAGAGACACATTGTTCGCACTCTTAACGTGTGTTTAAACAGATAAATAAATGTGCACCTGCACGCGTTGGGGGGGTTACAAGACTTGACTGAGCATTTTTGGAAAACAAACGGACATTGCTATAAAATTAAAAGCAGAGACGACGTACAGTAACAGGGGGTAAAACAGCGACAGGGCGCCGTTCCTCTCGTGTTAAAGAGGGACTGAACCTGAAGCGCAGAACGGTCTGTGGTGCCTCTGTGGGCGCACACTTCCTGACGCGCCGTAATCAACCGCGCTGGTGTTCGGCGCAGAGCGGTCTGTGGTGCCTCTGTGGGCGCACACTTCCTGACGCGCCGTAATCAACCGCGCTGGTGTTTGGCCGTTTAGTATCAGTCACACAGACACTTTATGGTCCGTTTGGGATTCGTGCTGGGCCGGTATCGCCCCCGCAGCGCAGTGCGTTGAGCGGCTCTGCATTGTGAGACGCTAAATTTGTAGCCGTACCCCGAGCACGTTGGGGTGGCATAAATCTCACAAAGGGTGTCAGGCGGTCACCGGCTGATTGCTGGACTGAAACACACATTTAGGCAGGCATTATTCTGCTTATCGACTTACACAATGAAAAGCAGATTTTCCAGTTGGAGGGTGACTGGAATCGGTACATGAGAGAGATCAGCGCTGGCCGTGTGGACGTCGCCGCTTCCTCGCGCTCAGATTGATTGACCTTTAAAAAGATCTAGTGGCAGTCGCATCTTCCTTCTTCCACTTGGTGACCTGCGTGCCCTCTGAGTCACCTCTGAGAAGAAGCTTTCAATAGACATCCATCCTCCTATTGGCCGGGAGAACGGGGGTGTCGCTGTCTTTTTCAGGGGCTTTAGTGGGACTCTGAGGGGGAGGAGAAAGGGATTTCTTTCATCACTCCGTACAGCGAGTTCTGAGGTAGCGATGAAATATAAAACACAGCATAAACAGTCCGAGGCTTTTAATCGTAAGAATTGTAACATCATCGAGATGCTCTTAGGATCATAACACTCACATTTTATGAGTTTAAATATTAGCAACAACAATTGTAAAAGAAAAGTTTTTAAATAATAATAATAATAATAATAAATTCCAGAGTTCAATCACAATTGGCTACCAACACTAGTATCTTCATTGATACAACTATGGTTTAATTTTCATATTTAGTCCGCTACACATAATGCACGTTCTTCTTTATAGCTGCTTTGATTTTTGATATAGGATGTGTGACAGTATATCTGGGGACTAGTACTAACCTGGCATGTATCAGCTCCCTTATTGATAGATTTAGTTTATAACAACATTTCTAAGCTTTTATCAAAAATTATAAATGGCTGTACGGTGCAGTAAATCTTCTGACTTCCAAAACAAGTTATTTTGATCTTTCAAAGCAGGGTTCAAAATGCTTGTTAAAATGGGCCGGGCTCACAGTACATCACAGTGCCACAGAAATAAACTGCCCAGACTATCAACCCCAACGCCTGTGCACAAAGGTTTGAAAGCAAAATGTATTGTTTGTCTTTGCATTAAATAAAGAGGGCACAACATAAGACACTATTAAAATCATTTTGTATAGTGTTTTGTGTAGTGTTTTGTGGTGTTTTGTGTAGTGTTTTGTGTAGTGTTTTGTGTAGCCTTGCACATTTTTCAATCTAAATTAAGTTGCATAACACACCTTGACATAACTTGAAAAATCAAAAAAAATTCTGACCAATGCAACATTTTGATGAAAGTATCAATTTGTGCTCATATCCTGTCATTTATCATGGTTCAGTTGTGAGAAATATTATCATTAAAATTTATGTTTTCTACATGACAAATATTCCACGTCCCACTGACATGACTTAATTTGTACCGGATTTGTTTTGTCAATAAATTCTATTTGCATTTCCAAATTGCGTTGTTTGATTATCATAATAAATTAGGCTCTCGCCATCAGGGCATATGCAAATCGATGACATTTACGTTTTTATTAATGTTTGTTAATGTTGACTCTTGAATAGTTGCCCTTTAAGGGGAGCGAAAAGAAATACCCGTATGTGCAATTATGTATAATGGTCTTCTATCTCAACGCGCTAAACTAAGTATTTAAATTCCAGGAATGTTTTATAGCCTGGTGGGAAAAATAAAAAAATGATCAAATAAACAAAGTTGGGATGGAATTGCCCATTTAAATACCTTTAATGTTTGTTCAACCTTTCATTGCACCCATCCGGTGTTCTTTGCTTTTATGGAATTAGCTTTAGCATTGCTCTTCTTTGACAAGATCAGCCTCAACTAATGGAAATAATTATGAATTGTAAATCCTCTCACGGTTGTTGAATTCTATTCCCATGAAGCTTTGCAAGGGAAGAGGTACCTGCTCTGTGTCAACCTGTCCCGATCAAGGTTTCTCTTTCCAGAGGGACGTGACTTATTCCTTCCTGAGAAAGTACTTCATTAAAATAACGAGGACAACTTATCTCTGTCTCTCTATGAGAACATGGAAGCTCTACCAATGAAGGGATTAAAGGTGTGCTTTCCAGATTTAAAAAAAGTCATAATATTAATTGACCAGAGCAAATGTTCCACTTCCATATTCCCATAAAAAACAGAAATGATTCCCTGTCAACTAATGACAGTCATAAAGAAAATTAATGTACAGCGCTGTCTCCAGCCAGATAGTTTATCTATAAAACTTTTAGTTATTTATTTAAGTTTTGTGTTTTGGGAATTGCTATTAGCATGCTAACCCTTTCTGGGATATGGGGGAGGTGAGGCTGGATTGTAATATTGTAATATTTAGTAATTACCCTCAATTAAAAATATTAAAAACGGAAATTAGGCTTTGAATATTGCGGATATCACTGGGGAACGATGACACAATTTTTCCTAATTTTAATGACTTTTGTTTCACTCTGAAAGCAGATGTTAGAGATAATATTTCAATAGTAAAGTGTTTTTCCAATGAAGACCCTATCCAGGGGGGTGCTTTTGCTGGACCATACCAACTCCGAGCTGCAACCTGAGATGCATCTTTGTTCCTCTCAATAGGTGAAGAATGCAAGGATGTGAACAAAATTTAAAAAGTTGCTGATCATATCACCCATCACAGTACAACGTGGTATCACCCGTACTCGTTACACATCGACACTTCTGCCCAAGCGTCGCTCCTCTGACGCCAAACGTAGCCTTTTGCGTCGTATATTGATGCAGCCTTTTGCATCGTATATTGATGCAGCCTTTTGCATCGTATATTGACGCTTGTGGCCACATAACCTTGTTTTGGTTGTGGCACTTCAATATTATGTTTTTTTTTCTTAATAGAGAGTTACGTGAACTCCTGTGGTCGGGCTCGCCCACTATCTTAACAGTTTGGGCATGAGTTACGTGAACTCCTGTGAGGTTATGTTTAGGGGTTGGGGGTGGGGTACGGGAATCACAAACTCACAAAAATCTACGCGCACACGGCGAAGACTGAGCGGGCATGCTTGCAGTGAATATTCATGAGCAAAGCCTTTGCCATATTAGGATTTTTTAATTAGCGACAGAGTGTGTCAACATGCTGACGCAAAAGACCTCCTTCTGCGTCTAAAGGACGACGCTGTAGACCGCTGCCCAAGCGTCCCTTTATGACGCCTTGGGCATGAGACCAGCCTGCACAGTATCACTACTTCCCTGTGACAGACACGGATCAGGCACGATATTCATATCTCAGCAGCTCACAGTAAGAGAGCTGATCCTGGATCAGTCATTGCTTTCCAGTTCATAAAGAATAAGGTATAAACACAGACAGGGAGAGACTCCATCTTAGCTCAGCACTCTCACTGTGGAATTAGTCATGGCTCTGGGCCCAGAACTTCCCTGACCCTTCTTTACCTGCAAACCACAGACTGGTCAACGTTTTACTGCAGAAATAACGTTTTAGGTTTTTCTGGAGTTTTTTTTCCTTCAAAATCCAGTGTTCTAGAACTCCAGTAGTGATTGTTACATCAGCAGTAGAATGTTCAGTTAAGAGCATTCTAATCACATATTTGTGCTCTTACAGCTCAAAGGGTTAAATAACACTTCCATTTGCTGAGTACTTTATTTCACATTATTTATTTGCTTTCAGGACACGTCTGCCCAAGGCCATTCATATAGCTTCCATTTCACATCTTATCTATTTTTTACAGCAGGGTATTTGCTGCAGTAATTCAGATGTCGTCCCTTGCCTTTAAGGAGTAACACATTTACCCCACTGGGAATTTTATTCTGCTGTTTTCCGCTTATAAATCCAGCTCCTTCCCTGCACCAGCAACGGGCGAGACACTCGCGGCATTGTAAATTGTCCCAACTGTAGGTCAAGTGAGCTAGGTTTGGGGGAAGTGGAATAAGCCAAAATGGTGTTGAACCTAGTCAGACTTTGGTCTATGATGACTGTAAAATCATAATTTGAAATAACTGAACACTGAGACACTGGTAAAATTATTGCAGATTATTGACATTCGATTTTTAAAGAAATCTATTTTCATAGGTTTTTATCAATTGTCTAGATCTTTCCACCAGGTTCAGATGAAGGGAAAGTGACTCTCGAGAGCCATGAAAAAGTGAGCCTGTTGAAATATGCTATGCACTGCATGAAGAAAGTCGATTCGGGAAGATAAAAAGTGAAATTTGCCATGTGTCGGTGGTTTCCCATGTCAAGTATTACCTGTATATTTCAGTTCTGCACACTCCTGGGCCACATCTGTGATCTGGGTTTTCTGGACTCCTGATATTCCCGATTAGGACAAGTGGACAGCCCTATCTGGTCATTTATGGTCAATTTCTGGACAAGAACATCTCTGTGCATGAAATTCTCTCCTTTTATGATGGCACACATCCGCAACTGGCCAGATGTGTGCACTGTAGTGCACGCTCCATAAATGCAGATTCTCACGCGGTGATAGAAACACTAATCCTGGCTTTAGGGTTATAGCTTTTAGTTTTTGGTTCCTTTGTCTACAGTTTCTCTCCATGTGGCTCCCATTGCCGTCCTGATTGCTTCTTAAGATGCTGTAAGTATATGCCTCTATATTCTTACATACGGAGTATTACTCATGCAAGGTGCTTACATATAGATTTAGCAGTAGTGGTGATAAACAAATAAAAACCGTCTTGCCAGTCTTCACCCGGGCACCAACTAATGTAGAGAATACGCACGAATCTGGTAGCAGTGAGCAAGATGATTAGTAATATGATTTCTATATCATCAGAGCCCTCACGCGGCACCAATTATGTAGGGAATATCCTCGGCCGGGGCGCCAATAAATGTAAGAAATATGCCTCTGTATATATATATATAAACTCTTACATGGGATGCCAGAAGTATAGGCAATAACTATGGAATAATTATATTAGAGGTTTACCCGTATTATTCTTCAGTTAGGCTAAAATTAAACCAGTCTCATTTGATTATTATGGATTATAATTACTACTACTTCAATTTACCATCAAAGCACTAATAACTAATAATTCATAAGGGTTGAAAGTATTACTTTCTAATGATTAGGTTTGACTCAGCTCTCGTGCTCAAATGACATCAAAACACACACCAGGTTTAACAAAAATAGATTTATTAAACCAGGAAAAACAGAAATATTACATTCTACTAAACAGTATTTCAGTGGGTATGCATATACAGTGAAAGTTTGTGAACCCTTTAGAATTTTCTGTATATCTGCATAAATTCGATCTAAAATGTAAGTAATCTTCATCTAAGTCCTGAAACTTGAACCCAGCTCAACAAAAAACACAAAAAACATTATTCTTTTATAATTTATTTATTGAGCAAAATTATGCAACATTAAATATTTAATTTAAAAAAAAAGTTTAATATCTGGTCGCATATCCTTTGCATTCTGTTACTTCCTGAAGTCTGTGACCCATGAATATCAAAATACTCTCAATATCTTATTTTCAGGTACTGTTATAAGCGATACTATAACCTCTCTGCATTTGAACTGATCTCTATGAGCATTGGGGGGTGAGACTAGATTCAGCTGTAAACTACACTGGTACAGTATGGAACACATGACTGGCTAAATGGCTGTAAGTCATCCAGGGTCTAAGGTATACAACAACGCTTTGCTACAACATGTGAGATCAAACACGAGTTTACTTTGAAGCGGTATATTAAAATTCTTCACAACAACATGTGAGATCACTTGTTGGACGGGAGAACCATCGTACATTCACATTTCCCCATAAGGTTTGACTCATCATCTCTAATGCTTCATTCCCAAAAGCCTCACTGAGACAAACTAGCAATACTGGACCTGGCACCCGTCCAAGCAGCACAGTGAGAGAGCACAGCCTCGCACCAGGATACTCTCACACAGTCACTTTACTTTCACAGTCTATTCATAGTGTTAGAGAACAGTCCGTATGGGTGCGTTTCTACCTGTAAATGACACAGTTATCTAAGTATTCATTAGTAAGTGATCATCAGTGAGGATGGATAGCATGCAAGGTGACGAGCGTGTGACTGAAAATGATTCTGTTCAGAGCACCACATTAACTCAAGAGTGGACTGATTGATAAACTGATTCATTTGATGATTCACTGAAATAGCAGTTTCATTTGAGGCCAGAGTCCCAGGTTGAACCGGAGCTAACTGCCCATATGTGGTGAAGACTACACATTAATATTTCTGAGGTCTGGGGCCGTGTCTCGGACTGCAAGTCGGAGGCACTTTATCAACATGGCCCCAGAACTCAAAAATATTAAGGATCAGATTTCCCCAGGCCCCAGAACTTATCTATTATGAGCCAACAGGCAAAACCGACCCTAGATCCACACTACTACTAAGAATATGGGCCCTGGACTGTCTGTCAAAAAAGTTCCCATTCATAAGTAATGAATCTCTTACTATGATGTCACGGGGGGGGGGGGGGGGGATAGAGGGAGGGCAAGAGAAAGAGAGAGAGCAACAAAAAGAGAAAAAGAGAGGGAGAGAGACAGCAGAAGAGAATAGTTGAAAGCAGAAGAGTGAAGAGTGAAAAGGTAAAAGAGGGGGAACAGGATTAGGGTAAAGGAAGAGAAAGGCATTATGGGAGGTCTTTATTTTTTAGTGCAGTTTCTGAAAGAAGAAGAATTAAAAAAGGACATTTCCACCTGTCTGAGTGAAGATGTGAGGGAGGCCCTGAGTGGAGATGTAATGGTGGCCCTGAGTGGAGATGTAAGGGTGGCCCTGAGTGGAGATGTAATGGTGGCCCTGAGTGGAGATGTAAGGGAGGCCCTGAGTGGAGATGTAATGGTGGCCCTGAGTGGAGATGTAATGGTGGCCCTGAGTGGAGATGTAAGGGAGGCCCTGAGTGGAGATGTAATGGTGGCCCTGAGTGGAGATGTGAGGGAGGCCCTGAGTGGAGATGTGAGGGAGGCCCTGAGTGGAGATGTGAGGGAGGCCCTGAGTGGAGATGTAATGGGGGCCCTGAGTGGAGATGTGAGGGAGGCCCTGAGTGGAGATGTGAGGGAGGCCCTGAGTGGAGATGTGAGGGAGGCCCTGAGTGGAGATGTGAGGGAGGCCCTGAGTGGAGATGTAATGGGGGCCCTGAGTGGAGATGTAAGGGAGGCCCTGAGTGGAGATGTAATGGTGGCCCTGAGTGGAGATGTAAGGGAGGCCCTGAGTGGAGATGTAATGGTGGCCCTGAGTGGAGATGTAAGGGAGGCCCTGAGTGGAGATGTAATGGGGGCCCTGAGTGGAGATGTGAGGGAGGCCCTGAGTGGAGATGTGAGGGAGGCCCTGAGTGGAGATGTAAGGGTGACCCTGAGTGGAGATGTGAGGGAGGCCCTGAGTGGAGATGTGAGGGAGGCCCTGAGTGGAGATGTAATGGGGGCCCTGAGTGGAGATGTGAGGGAGGCCCTGAGTGGAGATGTGAGGGAGGCCCTGAGTGGAGATGTAATGGGGGCCCTGAGTGGAGATGTGAGGGAGGCCCTGAGTGGAGATGTGAGGGAGGCCCTGAGTGGAGATGTAAGGGTGACCCTGAGTGGAGATGTAATGGGGGCCCTGAGTGGAGATGTAAGGGGGGCCCTGGCTGGGAGCCTTTCTGTCTGTGCTCTGAGGGCACTTTGATCAGAGCATTATCTATGCGGCTGGCTGCTAATCCACCCTGCTGCACCAATCAAAGGCTACAGAGACACACATCTGTGAGAGACAGAGATACACACACACACAAACACACACACACACACACACACATACAGAGCTACACACACACACACACACACACACACACAGAGCTACACAGACACACATACATAGCTACACAGACAAATATACACACACAGAGCTGTGTGCAAAAACACACACGCACATAGTACTGTATGTACACGTACAGATACACACACATACACACAGTGCTACACATACACATACAAATACACACACATAGTACTGTATGCACAGTACTATACCCCTACGTGCATGTGGTTGAATACACACACACACACACACACAGGCAGAAACACACAAATACATTTTTATAAACAGCAAGTGGGAGGCCAAGTAGAGCCATGCTTCAAGCTGATCTCATTATTTTTGCTTTTCAATACCCTTTATTTTGGTGTGGAGGGGTCTAATTCTACTAGATCTCTGTCCTTCTTCCCTCCTCCTAAGACCCTGAGCTCATAAACTGAGGGCGTACCTCCACCCCCTATCCCCTGTGCAAGGGATTCTCTCATTCCTTGTGCGAGCATTAAGGCTTGATTTTCATTAGGTGAGACTGTCCTCTTTAATCTGGTCTGCAGTCAGGCTCTGCACCCCCCACCCCCCAAACTCATTGAGCCTCATTCATGAAGCGTTCCTAAATATACGCGTACATTTATGTCCAAAGGGAGTTAATACCAAAAATTTATGCCGGATTCATCAAACCGTGTGGAAAAGGTAGATTTTTTCATATTCACTTACGATGCGCGTCCACGTTATTTTGTGATTAGCATGAATTCACGCCCATGAATTATCTTATAAGGAGGTTGTCACTTCCATTTAAAGCTCCATACGAAGTAAATCAATAGTTTAATATTGTCCGTTCCAGTGTAATAAAGTAAATAGTAAAGTAGCCTACATGGTAAAGTATAAAGAGGATATAACATGCAGGGAGTGCAGAATCTCCCATTACACGAGCTGTTAAAATGCAAGCCTATCTGCATCGGACAAGCGCATTGCCTCTATATGCCAAGCACTAGGCTGTGGTCTTTCTCGCGGCCTGGAAATAAAATAATTCATTTATGAATTGTGTCATTTTGTTGGTGTTCTGTAAGTGCGAGAGGTGGTTTGAATTCCCGACCCCCTAGTGATGGAAAGAGGTCGGCCTACTTACTGTCTGACACAGTAAATTTGACATAGCTACACCAATAAGCCACTAAAGCTAGAAGCTGTTGTGGGTCCTACCCGTCTATGGTCCCACCCGCCACCAGGCCAGGACGTTCAGCAATACATTTCGCATGACATGAGCTGCACAGATGTGACAACCCTTTCTATTCATATTTTGTAAACGTATCTTCGGATGGAGCCTTGAGGCTATACATTTGTACAGTACAGTTACGGCACCAATAACATTGCTGCTGGGCAGGTTGTCAATTTCATAAAAACCTGAAAACGACTAACCAGCCATATATCACTCTCAGCTAACAAATAGTTTTTGCGCAATCTTAAGATGTGTTTGTTTCTCTCCTAAGCAGCCAACTCCTCCAACAGGACAGCCATGGCAACGCTGGCTACAGACCTGTAGGCAATTTAAAGCAAATTTCGTTCATTGGTCAAATGTGTGTTTTAAATAGCATATTTCACATCATATAAGTTAGAATTAAAATTTTTACCAATTTAGAAAAATAGTACTGGGAGCATTAATTACGCTTATGAGACTAATTAAACAAGTTCATAGCCTACAATTGATTAATAGGCATCATCTAATGTGTTTGCTTTTGACAATCGTAATTTATTAGCTACGTTTACATTGTGTATTTCAGAGGCTACATTTTGTCATGTGAATTTAACATAAAATAAAAAATACATTCATATTCTAATTATCACTCAGAAGCTACATTTACCGGCAATCTGAATTTACGAATGAGGTACGCGTGCTCCGGAGCAGGTGTAAATTTTGTTTGGAGGCACTAACAAATCTCAGATACGAAAATGTTGATGAATACCAAAATACGGGCAAAATTGCAATTACGAACGATTTACGTACAAATTTGTTCTGCTCACGTTTCATGAATGAGGCCCATTGCCATTTCAGCAATAAATAAGGGTTCCACAGGGCACCATCTCAGGCCCAGCTCCTCTGCAGTTTTTTTTGTTTTAATTTTTTCATATTTTACAGTTTTTTTATTGGCTAATGACCTGCTGGAGAGTAGTTCTACTCCAGAGAAACACAGAACCCAAGTGCATTCTGGGATATGATCTCATCGCTGTATAACACATGCAGCCCACGCATTTAGTGACGTTTGCTTTTCTCTCCTAAGGCTCTACAAGTAAAATAAATCATAATATATTTTAACCTAGCACCTGTCTTGTTAGCTTTTGATAGCCAATAGCCTTTGTTGCCAAGTTGGTATTCATGAATTAACACCAGAATAATATAATAATATTAGTAATCCAATGCGATTGACATGATAAAATGATCAACACTTATCATCCTTACATTGCGAACCAAATGTGTTACATCAGTGGCTTGACCGCTCTGAATAAATACGGAGGTAGTGGGGGGAAAAAACAAGTTAAAAAACTAAGAAAACAGTATTCCACAAGCAGAAAGTTCTGGCACTTCTGTAAGAGTGTGGCACAGCGTTCTGTATGGTTAGGAGCACTTGCACTCTTAAAAGTCAAGGTCGATGCCAATCATTACTTAAAGTCGCTGAGTCATCACCCTCTTCGTTTTCTTTCTGGCAAAGAGGGGCGTCTTTCAAAATGACAGTGCCCCTGTCGACAGAGCATAAGACAGCCCATGGTTTGAGGGGCTTGACGCTCACTTCATTCAGATGTCTTACCTTTCTGACTCACAGGATCTGAACCCAGTCGAGCATTTAGGAATATTCTGGAACGTCACCTGAGACGGCACATTCCACTTACAGCAGCCGAGCCTGAGGTGGAAGAGTGGGCGTCATTTTCCTCCTACAGGATTCCAGACACTAATAATAATAATAATAATAATAATAATAATAATAATAGCTTGCATCTATATAGCACTTTTCTGACACTCAAAGCACTTCACAGTGAGGAGAAAACTCTCCTCGATCATCACCACTGTGTAGCACCCACCTGGGTGATGAACGGCAGCCATTTTGCGCCCGGAAGCTCACCACTCATCAGCTGATGTGAAGAGGGAAAGAACGTTTTTTTTTGCCAATTAAACTGCCGGATGATTAGATGGCAGGTGGAGAGTTAAGTTGAAAATTTAGCCAGGACACCGGGGAGCCTCTTACTCTTTGCGATAAGAGCCATAAAATCTTTAGTGAGGTTTATTATCTCATCCTAAAGACAAAATCTCCTGCAGCCCATTGTCCCCATCACTGCACTGGGGCATTGGGTTTTTTTTCTTCCATTTGACCAGAGGGAAGGTCACCGTCTACTGGTAGACTCGACACTGGTAGACTCAATGCTGATGTGCAGTAACCGGACTGGATACGCAAGTTGGCTCAACACCATTATGAAAATGTGTGCAGTAACCAGACTGGATACACATGTTGGCCCAACACCATTATAGAAAGAAGTGCAGTAACGGGACTGGATACGCATGTTGGCCCAACACCAAGGGTGTTAAAGTGTGAAAGCTCTCATTTATGTTTGCTTTTCATTAACTATCTATATATCTGAATGAAACGCTTCTGTCACCTGGTGATTGTATGTAAACACGTAGGTACTTGTAAACACGTAGGTACTTGTAAACACACAGGTACTTGTAAACACACAGGTACTTGTAAACACACAGTTACTTGTAAACACACAGGTACATGTAAACACACAGGTACTTGTAAACACACAGGTACATGTAAACACACAGGTACTTGTAAACACACAGGTACATGTAAACACACAGGTACTTGTAAACACACAGGTACATGTAAACACACAGGTACTTGTAAACACACAGGTACTTACACAGATTGTTGGTAAAACATGAATTGTTGCACATCTAAACTGTTCAAACAGGTAAAACTATCTAACTGCAGCTTCTTGGCTTCGCATTGTGTTGTTCTTCGTTGGTTGGATACAGTATTGCATTGCTTAAGTAGTCTAAGCCATGACAAGACAATAACAGCACTTCTACATCATCAGTATCATTATATTGAATCTATTGCATTTGCTGCGTCACCCTATTATATTCACCGAACCCTGGCCTCCCTGCGTTATCCAAGAAGAATTGGACAGAAACTTATATTACAATTATGATCCAATTATCTTTTACCTTTGGCCACATAATGAAAGTTTCTATTTTCAAATATTCTATGAGGGAGAGAAACTGTCCGTTCAAAATAATCTGCAGTGATTTTATATCAGGACATTACATTACATTGCATTAATTTAGCTTTTATCCCGAGCGAATAATAATGTTGGAGGAACGTAAGTGCATTCTCCTGATTAATATGAGCAGCAGTGCCAGATCTGGCTAACGGCGTCCCAGACCAGCGAGTAAAGAGGCACTGCAGTCTAATGGCGTTCCCAGACCAGCGAGTAAAGAGGCACTGCAGCCTAACGGCGCTCCCAGACCAGCGAGTAAAGAGGCACTGCAGTCTAACGGCGTTCCCAGACCAGCGAGTAAAGAGGCACTGCAGCCTAACGACGTTCCCAGACCAGCGAGTAAAGAGGCACTGCAGCCTAACGGCGTTCCCAGACCAGCGAGTAAAGAGGCACTGCAGCCTAACGGCGTTCCCAGACCAGCGAGTAAAGAGGCACTGCAGCCTAACGGCGTTCCCAGACCAGCGAGTAAAGAGGCACTGCAGCCTAACGACGCTCCCACACCAGCGAGTAAAGAGGCACTGCAGCATAACGGCGTTCCCAGACCAGCGAGTAAAGAGGCACTGCAGCCTAACGGCGTTCCCAGACCAGCGAGTAAAGAGGCACTGCAGCCTAACGACATTCCCAGACCAGCGAGTAAAGAGGCATTGCAGTCTAACGGCGTTCCCAGACCAGCGAGTAAAGAGGCACTGCAGCCTAACGGCATTCCCAGACCAGCGAGTAAAGAGGCATTGCAGTCTAACGGCGTTCCCAGACCAGCGAGTAAAGAGGCACTGCAGCCTAACGACATTCCCAGACCAGCGAGTAAAGAGGCACTGCAGCCTAACGACGTTCCCAGACCAGCGAGTAAAGAGGCACTGCAGCCTAACGACATTCCCAGACCAGCGAGTAAAGAGGCACTGCAGCCTAACGGCGTTCCCAGACCAGCGAGTAAAGAGGCACTGCAGCCTAACGACATTCCCAGACCAGCGAGTAAAGAGGCATTGCAGTCTAACGGCGTTCCCAGACCAGCGAGTAAAGAGGCACTGCAGCCTAACGGCGCTCCCAGACCAGCGAGTAAAGAGGCATTGCAGTCTAACGGCGTTCCCAGACCAGCGAGTAAAGAGGCACTGCAGCCTAACGACATTCCCAGACCAGCGAGTAAAGAGGCACTGCAGCCTAACGACGTTCCCAGACCAGCGAGTAAAGAGGCACTGCAGCCTAACACCGTTCCCAGACCAGCGAGTAAAGAGGCATTGCAGCAGCACTAGAGCACTAGAGCAAGCTAACTGCGCTAAACCACAAACCAAAATACAAATCCTGAATACATACAGATTACATACACAACAAGCCCTAATAAAAAAAACATAAAACAATAGAAATATAACCATAAAAATACCGTAACCCTATGGGAGAGTGTTAGGTGTGTTGGGGTAGGAGGGGAACCAATTTGATTGGCTTATCCCTGTAGAAACATTACAAACTCCTGACAGTCTTAAGTAGTGATTGATTTATTCATATAGCTTTTGCATTGCCTTGCTGGAAAACATTTCCAATGCTTAATGATTCAGTGTTTAATGGCTTTACCCTTGTGTGCTTTAAAAAAAAGTTTAGCACCTTGGTAAATATTTGATTCACTTCTGTTTTGGATAATGATATGTTGACCTTATCTAATGGCATGTCTACTTCTTACAGATCTAGCGCAAATACTTTATTTAAAACGCTTTAACCTTTCGATCACCAGTCCAATTCTGCAGATTACCGCGAACTACAGAAGAAAAATCTAATTTTCTCCAATATACAGAACAAATGTATTCTTTGATAGGATTATGCCTTGTCGTGCGGATAAGAACACGTCTCAATAACTGTTTTCATCAGCATATAAAGATTTTAAACACTTTAAAAATATTTTTGATCCCAAATCTTGTGCACGGCTGCAGGGTGATGAATGATGATGATGATGATGATGACGAAGAAATTTCCTAAATAAAATGCGCAGCTCAAATTTAGAAGCATTAAAATGGGGGAAGAGGGTTTAGGTCTGTCCCCTGGCAGACTATGGAGGTCTATCCTCATAACTGCATACTCAGAGAGAAGGGAGGCTTTTTCACATTTTTTATAAGATGACTAAAAAAATAGAAATCCTGGCCATCAGTCACAAATGAATATTTAATTTAATAATATCTTTCTCAATTAATATTTACTATTGCATATCTTAACCGGCTGAATTTAACAAGAACATATACACGTGGGGCTTAACAGCAGAATGGTGGATCGACAGCAGAGGTCTGAAAGCAGAGACAGAGAGGCCAGTAAGAAGGGAGTAGCAGTAATCTCAGGGGGGAGATATGATCCGGGGTGGCACGGTGGTCCAGTGGTTAGTACCGTCGCCTCACAGTAAGAATGTACCGAGTTTGAATCCAGTCCGAGAGCCTTTCTGTGTGGAGTTTACATGTTCTCCCCGTGTCCGTGTGGGTTTCCTCCCACAGTCCAAACACATGCAGGTTAGGCTAATTGCAGACTCTAAATTGCCCAAAGATATGAGTGCGTGTCCAGGGTGTATTCCTGCCCCTCGCCCAATGCATGCTGGGATAAGTTACAGCCCCACGACCCTGACTAGGAATAAGCGGGTTAGATAACGGGTTAGACGGATGGAGATATGACCAGTGCCTGGACTAAGAGTTGGGTTGATTAGGCATCATGTTTTGAACATTTCACTGATTCAATATGGAACTCCATTCTGAATGGGTTGCTACATTTTTGCAACACTCCTTGTTTCGATCGCAGCACACCACACCACACACATCACCCTTACAGTGACCATACCCAAAACATCCTACAGCACTCAGCTCAGTGTTGTTTCTATTTTAAAACATTCATGTCATGGTCCGGGGCTTTTGAATGCACCCCAGAATCTGGCCAGAGGGATCCTGAAGCGATACGATCCAGGTGAGGTCTATTCTGCTCTAATGAGCCTTCTGGAGCTTGTTACCTGCAGCCAGTCCGAGGACCGGAGCTCTCCAAGGTTCTGCAGCGGTTTCCAAGTGGAGAGGCAGCTGTCCATGGTCCTGAAATCTCTCCAGAAGCAGAAGTGCAGAAGGCTATAAGGGAAGGAAAGAGAGGGGGGCATGGATCTATTCCGGTTATTTTCAGGGCATTTCCCTGTACTGCCTCCTATATCCTAGCAATAGCATATACATTCATTTCTTTCTATTAAAATCTTTTTTTTATATACAGAAAACAGGGCAACATGGCCTGTACTGACCTGTGCCTATGTGGGATTATGCACAGTTCTGCTCGATTTCTTCATCTCAATATAACATTTATATGCAGTGCATATAAAATACTACTGAATGAAAGTCTAGTTTCTGAAAAAAAAAAAGGTTGCCAAAGACGCTGCAGTCCTTAAAAAAAAAAAAAAAAAATAATCCTTTTGGGTGCTGAAGTCACGGTTGAGAGACAAGTTTATAAAATAGATTGGACTGAATAAAAGCAGCCAATCAACATTTTTTTAAGGCATGCTATGAAATAGCTATGGAAATATTTTACACTGTATAAAATGCATGAAGATGACAATGTTTTATTTTGGCACATAGATAGCATTGCTCCCAGCAGAATGTGTTGCTGTCAAGTTTGCCCGTGACTCCAATTAAGATTTCCATTGAGGCCAATTTTGGAGGCATACAAAATACAAATGTTTCATTTGAAACACCCTTTTGTGCTACCTTCAGACCGATAACTGCACTCACTTATCTGTCTAATACAGTAGGAATTAGTTACAAAGAGCCGGAGGGCATGCAGAAGGATCCATTGTGTGAAATCGGCAAAACAAGCACTATACGCCTGGAAATGAGTCAAACGGTGAAGTGCTACACACTACACAAACCTCCATGGAACATTAACACACACACACACACACACACACACACACTACGCAAACCTCCATGGAACATTAACACACACACACACACACACAGACATACATACACACACAAACAAACGACACAAACACACACACACTACGCAAAACACCGTGTAACATAAACACACACACACACACACACACTACGCAAACCTCCATGGAACATTAACACACACACACAGACATACATACACACACAAACAAACGACACAAACACACACACACTACGCAAACCACCGTGGAACATTAACACACACACACACACACACACATACAGACACATACACACGACACAAACACACACACACTACGCAAACCTCCATGAAACATTGAGACACACACATACACGACACAAACACACAGACACACGTGTGCACACAAACACAGACACACACACACATATATATATACACACAATATACATGCATACAAAGACACACACACATGCTCACAGACACACAGACACATGCTCACACGTACACACACTGCAGCAAGCTTCCTTCTCTTTCATTTCTCCTACAGCTGCACAAAGCAACTAAAAAAAACATGCATTGGCTCTATCAGCAGGAAACGCAGGACGGGGAGAGTTTAGGTGATTATACTGAATATTTGGACTGGATTGCCATTAAAGGAAGCCGCTCCTATTCTACAGATAATTTTATCTACTTCTCAATGACTTCCCCACGGAGTAATATATACTCAGAGCGCGAGCAGTACTGGGAGATAATGAAATAACTTATGTAGATTCGGCTTCGCTTGGAGACAGTGAAATAATGGCTATGGGCCCGGAATCCTCTGGAGCAGAGCACTCTGGGAAAAACATTTCATTAAAGTTCAATCTGATAGACTTGAGGTGTGAGAGGAGAAGTGTTGAGACGAGTCTGTTGCACTCAGAAAAGCGTAAGGCTTTATTTATTTGGGTTTATTTTATTTTTTTGTTTGTTTTGTTTTGTTTCTTTAATATGTTTGGAAGTGACATCTAATGGGATTTGTCTGTCAGGAGCCAATGCGATGGAGATTTTGCCGATTTCAATGATTTAGTGAAAAAAATAATACAACAACCTGACCTTGGTTCTTTTCTGGGACTGTGACTACTCTGCTGGACCTTGTGCATTATAGTAGTGGAATATGGCGCTGAGTTGTCATTAATATGAGACAACCGCTTCCCTTCCTTCAGCGAGTGTCCAGGTGCACTTTCATCTCCATGCTTGGGGCCAACGTATAGCTGGGAGATAAAGTGCATAATTGACCGCAGTATAAAGGCTGCAGTGCACTGCCTAACATCGCCCCCGCGGTCACCCTCGCGGTCACCATCCCAGCAGCCATCAGCAGCCAGGCGCGCACTTCGGTTTTAAAACGTCCCTGCACCCTTCTGACTCCGCTCCTGAGTCCGGCGCAACTGAAGAGGCTCGGACCGCCATCTTCCAGTCTCCTCCCCCTTTTAGTGAGAGTGTCGAGAAAATCTTTAAATACCAGTAAAATTACTGAAGATTACTGCAAATAATAATAATAATAACAACACAATATGTCACCAATATTCAGAACAAAAACATTGTTTCGTATGAATGTAGGCAATTTTATTTGTAGGCTATGTAGAGTGGTATAACAGCGATGGCGTTCTATAACATATGTAGAGTGGTATAACAGCGATGGGGTCCTATAACATATGTAGAGTGGTATAACAGCGATGGCGTTCTATAACATATGTAGAGTGGTATAACAGCGATGGCGTTCTATAACATATGTAGAGTGGTATAACAGCGATGGCGTTCTATAACATATGTAGAGTGGTATAACAGCGATGGCGTTCTATAACATATGTAGAGTGGTATAACAGCGATGGCGTTCTATAACATATGTAGAGTGGTATAACAGCGATGGTGTTCTATAACATATGTAGAGTGGTATAACAGCGATGGGGTCCTATAACATACCGTATGTAGAGTGGTATAACAGCGATGGCATTCTATAACATATGTAGTGGCATAACAGCGATGGCGTTCTATAACATATGTAGAATGGTACAACAGCGATGGCGTTCTATAACATATGTAGAGTGGTATAACAGCGATGGCGTTCTATAACATATGTAGAGTGGTATAACAGCGATGGCGTTCTATAACATATGTAGAGTGGTATAACAGCGATGGCGTTCTATAACATATGTAGAGTGGTATAACAGAGATGGGGTCCTATAACATACCGTATGTAGAGTGGTATAACAGCGATGGGGTCCTATAACATATGTAGAGTGGTATAACAGCGATGAGGTCCTATAACATACGTCGAGTGGTATAACAGCGATGGGGTCCTATAACATATGTAGAGTGGTATAACAGCGATGGGGTCCTATAACATACCGTATGTAGAGTGGTATAACAGCGATGGGGTCCTATAACATATGTAGAGTGGTATAACAGCGATGGCGTTCTATAACATATGTAGAGTGGTATAACAGCGATGGCGTTCTATAACATATGTAGAGTGGTATAACAGCGATGGCGTTCTATAACATATGTAGAGTGGTATAACAGCGATGGCGTTCTATAACATACCGTATGTAGAGTGGTATAACAGCGATGGGGTCCTATAACATACCGTATGTAGAGTGGTATAACAGCAATGGGGTCCTATAACATACCGTATGTAGAGTGGTATAACAGCGATGGGGTCCTATAACATATATAGAGTGGTTTTACAGAGATGGGGTCCTATAACATATATAGAGTGGTTTTACAGAGATGGGGTCCTATAACATATGTAGAGTGGTTTTACAGAGATGGGGTCCTATAACATATATAGAGTGGTTTTACAGAGATGGGGTCCTATAACATATGTAGAGTGGTATAACAGCGATGGGGTCCTATAACATATGTAGAGTGGTATAACAGCGATGGGGTCCTATAACATATATAGAGTGGTTTTACAGAGATGGGGTCCTATAACATACCGTATGTAGAGTGGTATAACAGCGATGGGGTCCTATAACATATATAGAGTGGTTTTACAGAGATGGGGTCCTATAACATATGTAGAGTGGTTTTACAGAGATGGGGTCCTATAACATACCGTATGTAGAGTGGTACAAAGGAAAAACATCCATAAAGGGATCCTCTCATGTTGTCCTTTACTTGACATATAAGGCTGAATATAGAGATTGATTCCGTATTATATTCAACTTGAAAAATACATCTAACAGTGGTGGCCAGTGTGGGGGAGGTACTACATCAGGGCTGTCAGACTCCAGTCCTGGGGGGCTGTAGTGTCTGCTGATTTGTGCCGCGTATCAATAAACAAGCCACTGATTGGTTAAAGAGTCCACACACCTTGATTCTCACACCAGGCCTAAAATGGCAGCTTAAATGAAAGGACAGCACAAAAACGGTCAAACTACTGTGGCCCTCTGGGAACTGAATTAGACACACCTGCACGAGGTAGAACGCCACATCCCGTCATATGTCATACCAAGTATAACCAAACAGTGGCACTCTATTGGTGTCTCCCGTACAATATTAAATAACACATCTTTGAGTTATGAGTCTGTAATTATTACATTAAGAATTACATTTAATGTTAAGTTGTAATTATATAATTTTAAACCATGTTGATATATAATATCACCCTCTATTATCTAGCATACAATTTAATATCCTGTTTCCCCAGACTTGGGAATAATTCCAAAATGTTTTTGTGACCTCGAGTTATGGGCATGTTTTATGAATACTAGCATGTAGATGCACACTAAGGTATATTTAATAATGTATAAAACAATGCTAAAAGTCTGTTTTTTTTAGAGTTATGTGGATGTTTTATGACCTCTAATATATTTAATAATGCATCAGAGTTTGAGCTCTGCTTTTACGCATTTATACAGTTTTGTTTCTTATTTATATTTTCAATACAAAAT
>CM040394.1:4354744-4396978 GCA_022702515.1 Ilyophis sp. 1 JC-2022 | reverse complement strand
CCAGTCGAGCATTTAGGAATATTCTGGAACGTCCACCTGAGACGGCACATTCCACTTACAGCAGCCGAGCCTGAGGTGGAAGAGTGGGCGTCATTTTCCTCCTACAGGATTCCAGACACTAATAATAATAATAATAATAATAATAATAATAATAATAGCTTGCATCTATATAGCACTTTTCTGACACTCAAAGCACTTCACAGTGAGGAGAAAACTCTCCTCGATCATCACCACTGTGTAGCACCCACCTGGGTGATGAACGGCAGCCATTTTGCGCCCGGAAGCTCACCACTCATCAGCTGATGTGAAGAGGGAAAGAACGTTTTTTTTTGCCAATTAAACTGCCGGATGATTAGATGGCAGGTGGAGAGTTAAGTTGAAAATTTAGCCAGGACACCGGGGAGCCTCTTACTCTTTGCGATAAGAGCCATAAAATCTTTAGTGAGGTTTATTATCTCATCCTAAAGACAAAATCTCCTGCAGCCCATTGTCCCCATCACTGCACTGGGGCATTGGGTTTTTTTTCTTCCATTTGACCAGAGGGAAGGTCACCGTCTACTGGTAGACTCGACACTGGTAGACTCAATGCTGATGTGCAGTAACCGGACTGGATACGCAAGTTGGCTCAACACCATTATGAAAATGTGTGCAGTAACCAGACTGGATACACATGTTGGCCCAACACCATTATAGAAAGAAGTGCAGTAACGGGACTGGATACGCATGTTGGCCCAACACCAAGGGTGTTAAAGTGTGAAAGCTCTCATTTATGTTTGCTTTTCATTAACTATCTATATATCTGAATGAAACGCTTCTGTCACCTGGTGATTGTATGTAAACACGTAGGTACTTGTAAACACGTAGGTACTTGTAAACACACAGGTACATGTAAACACACAGGTACTTGTAAACACACAGGTACTTGTAAACACACAGGTACATGTAAACACACAGGTACATGTAAACACACAGGTACTTGTAAACACACAGGTACTTGTAAACACACAGGTACATGTAAACACACAGGTACTTGTAAACACACAGGTACTTGTAAACACACAGGTACTTGTAAACAGACAGGTACTTACAGATTGTTGGTAAAACATGAATTGTTGCACATCTAAACTGTTCAAACAGGTAAAACTATCTAACTGCAGCTTCTTGGCTTCGCATTGTGTTGTTCTTCGTTGGTTGGATACAGTATTGCATTGCTTAAGTAGTCTAAGCCATGACAAGACAATAACAGCACTTCTACATCACCAGTATCATTATATTGAATCTATTGCATTTGCTGCGTCACCCTATTATATTCACCGAACCCTGGCCTCCCTGCGTTATCCAAGAAGAATTTGACAGAAACTTATATTACAATTATGATCCAATTATCTTTTACCTTTGGCCACATAATGAAAGTTTCTATTTTCAAATATTCTATGAGGGAGAGAAACTGTCCGTTCAAAATAATCTGCAGTGATTTTATATCAGGACATTACATTACATTGCATTAATTTAGCTTTTATCCCGAGCGAATAATAATGTTGGAGGAACGTAAGTGCATTCTCCTGATTAATATGAGCAGCAGTGCCAGATCTGGCTAACGGCGGTCCCAGACCAGCGAGTAAAGAGGCACTGCAGCCTAACGACATTCCCAGACCAGCGAGTAAAGAGGCACTGCAGCCTAACGGCGCTCCCAGACCAGCGAGTAAAGAGGCACTGCAGTCTAACGGCGTTCCCAGACCAGCGAGTAAAGAGGCACTGCAGCCTAACGGCGTTCCCAGACCAGCGAGTAAAGAGGCACTGCAGCCTAACGGCGTTCCCAGACCAGCGAGTAAAGAGGCACTGCAGCCTAACGGCGTTCCCAGACCAGCGAGTAAAGAGGCACTGCAGCCTAACGGCGTTCCCAGACCAGCGAGTAAAGAGGCACTGCAGCCTAACGACATTCCCAGACCAGCGAGTAAAGAG
This sequence comes from Ilyophis sp. 1 JC-2022, assembly GCA_022702515.1. NCBI lineage: Eukaryota > Metazoa > Chordata > Actinopteri > Anguilliformes > Synaphobranchidae > Ilyophis > Ilyophis sp. 1 JC-2022. Next base: position 4,395,016 of record CM040394.1, on the reverse strand, counting down.
GCACTGCAGCCTAACGACATTCCCAGACCAGCGAGTAAAGAGGCACTGCAGCCTAACGGCGTTCCCAGACCAGCGAGTAAAGAGGCACTGCAGCCTAACGACATTCCCAGACCAGCGAGTAAAGAGGCATTGCAGTCTAACGGCGTTCCCAGACCAGCGAGTAAAGAGGCACTGCAGCCTAACGGCATTCCCAGACCAGCGAGTAAAGAGGCATTGCAGTCTAACGGCGTTCCCAGACCAGCGAGTAAAGAGGCACTGCAGCCTAACGACATTCCCAGACCAGCGAGTAAAGAGGCACTGCAGCCTAACGGCGCTCCCAGACCAGCGAGTAAAGAGGCACTGCAGCCTAACGACATTCCCAGACCAGCGAGTAAAGAGGCACTGCAGCCTAACGGCGTTCCCAGACCAGCGAGTAAAGAGGCACTGCAGCCTAACGGCGCTCCCAGACCAGCGAGTAAAGAGGCATTGCAGTCTAACGGCGTTCCCAGACCAGCGAGTAAAGAGGCACTGCAGCCTAACGGCGCTCCCAGACCAGCGAGTAAAGAGGCATTGCAGTCTAACGGCGTTCCCAGACCAGCGAGTAAAGAGGCACTGCAGCCTAACGACATTCCCAGACCAGCGAGTAAAGAGGCACTGCAGCCTAACGACGTTCCCAGACCAGCGAGTAAAGAGGCACTGCAGCCTAACACCGTTCCCAGACCAGCGAGTAAAGAGGCATTGCAGCAGCACTAAAGCACTAGAGCAAGCTAACTGCGCTAAACCACAAACCAAAATACAAATCCTGAATACATACAGATTACATACACAACAAGCCCTAATAAAAAAAAAACATAAAACAATAGAAATATAACCATAAAAATACCGTAACCCTGTGGGAGAGTGTTAGGTGTGTTGGGGTAGGAGGGGAACCAATTTGATTGGCTTATCCCTGTAGCAACATTACAAACTCCTGACAGTCTTAAGTAGTGATTGATTTATTCATATAGCTTTTGCATTGCCTTGCTGGAAAACATTTCCAATGCTTAATGATTCAGTGTTTAATGGCTTTACCCTTGTGTGCTTTAAAAAAAGTTTAGCACCTTGGTAAATATTTGATTCACTTCTGTTTTGGATAATGATATGTTGACCTTATCTAATGGCATGTCTACTTCTTACAGATCTAGCTCAAATACTTTATTTAAAACGCTTTAACCTTTCGATCACCAGTCCAATTCTGCAGATTACCGCGAACTACAGAAGAAAAATCTAATTTTCTCCAATATACAGAACAAATGTATTCTTTGATAGGATTATGCCTTGTCGTGCGGATAAGAACACGTCTCAATAACTGTTTTCATCAGCATATAAAGATTTTAAACACTTTAAAAATATTTTTGATCCCAAATCTTGTGCACGGCTGCAGGGTGATGAATGATGATGATGATGATGATGACGAAGAAATTTCCTAAATAAAATGCGCAGCTCATAGTTAGGAGCATTAAAATGGGGGAAGAGGGTTTAGGTCTGTCCCCTGGCAGACTATGGAGATCTATCCTCATAACTGCATACTCAGGGAGAAGGGAGGCTTTTTCACATTTTTTATAAGATGACTAAAAAAATAGAAATCCTGGCCATCAGTCACAAATGAATATTTAATTTAATAATATCTTTCTCAATTAATATTTACTATTGCATATCTTAACCGGCTGAATTTAACAAGAACATATACACGTGGGGCTTAACAGCAGAATGGTGGATCGACAGCAGAGGTCTGAAAGCAGAGACAGAGAGGCCAGTAAGAAGGGAGTAGCAGTAATCTCAGGGGGGAGATATGATCCGGGGTGGCACGGTGGTCCAGTGGTTAGCACCGTCGCCTCACAGTAAGAATGTACCGAGTTTGAATCCAGTCCGAGAGCCTTTCTGTGTGGAGTTTACATGTTCTCCCCGTGTCCGTGTGGGTTTCCTCCCACAGTCCAAACACATGCAGGTTAGGCTAATTGCAGACTCTAAATTGCCCAAAGATATGAGTGCGTGTCCAGGGTGTATTCCTGCCCCTCGCCCAATGCATGCTGGGATAAGTTACAGCCCCACGACCCTGACTAGGAATAAGCGGGTTAGATAACGGGTTAGACGGATGGAGATATGACCAGTGTTGAGTTGATTAGGCGTCATGTTTTGAACATTTTACTGATTCAATATGGAACTCCATTCTGAATGGGTTGCTACATTTTTGCAACACTCCTTGTTTCGATCGCAGCACACCACACCACACACATCACCCTTACAGTCACCATACACAAAACATCCTACAGCACTCAGCTCAGTGTTGTTTCTATTTTAAAACATTCATGTCATGCACCCCAGAATCCGGCCAGAGGGATCCTGAAGCGATACGATCCAGGTGAGGTCTATTCTGCTCTAATGAGCCTTCTGGAGCTTGTTACCTGCAGCCAGTCCGAGGACCGGAGCTCTCCAAGGTTCTGCAGCGGTTTCCAAGTGGAGAGGCAGCTGTCCATGGTCCTGAAATCTCTTCAGAAGCAGAAGTGCAGAAGGCTATAAGGGAAGGAAAGAGAGGGGGGCATGGATCGTTATTTTCAGGGCATTTCCCTGCCTCCTATATCCTAGCAATAGCATATACATTCATTTCTTTCTATTAAAATCTTTTTTTTTATATACAGAAAACAGGGCAACATGGCCTGTACTGACCTGTGCCTATGTGGGATTATGCACAGTTCTGCTCGATTTCTTCATCTCAATATAACATTTATATGCAGTGCATATAAAATACTACTGAATGAAAGTCAAGGTTTCTGAAAAAAAAAGGTTGCCAAAGACGCTGCAGTCCTTAAAAAAATAAAAAATAAATAATCCTTTTGGGTGCTGAAGTCACGGTTGAGAGACAAGTTTATAAAATAGATTGGACTGAATAAAAGCAGCCAATCAACATTTTTTTAAGGCATGCTATGAAATAGCTATGGAAATATTTTACACTGTATAAAATGCATGAAGATGACAATGTTTTATTTTGGCACATAGATAGCATTGCTCCCAGCAGAATGTGTTGCTGTCGTTTGCCCGTGACTCCAATTAAGATTTCCATTGAGGCCAATTTTGGAGGCATACAAAATACAAATGTTTCATTTGAAACACCCTTTTGTGCTACCTTCAGACCGATAACTGCACTCACTTATCTGTCTAATACAGTAGGAATTAGTTACAAAGAGCCGGAGGGCATGCAGAAGGATCCATTGTGTGAAATCGGCAAAACAAGCACTATACGCCTGGAAATGAGTCAAACGGTGAAGTGCTACACACTACACAAACCTCCATGGAACATTAACACACACACACACACACACACACACACACTACGCAAACCTCCATGGAACATTAACACACACACACACACACACACAGACATACATACACACACAAACAAACGACACAAACACACACACTACGCAAACCTCCGTGGAAAATTAACACACACACACACACACACACTACGCAAACCTCCATGGAACATTAACACACACACACAGACATACATACACACACAAACACACGACACAAACACACACACACTACGCAAACCTCCATGGAACATTAACACACACACACACACACACACACACAGACACAAACACACGACACAAACACACACACACTACGCAAACCTCCATGAAACATTGAGACACACACATACACGACACAAACACACAGACACACGTGTGCACACAAACACAGACACACACACACATATATATATACACACAATATACATGCATACAAAGACACACACACATGCTCACAGACACACAGACACATGCTCACACGTACACACACTGCAGCAAGCTTCCTTCTCTTTCATTTCTCCTACAGCTGCACAAAGCAACTAAAAAAAACATGCATTGGCTCTATCAGCAGGAAATGCGGGACGGGGAGAGTTTAGGTGATTATACTGAATATTTGGACTGGATTGCCATTAAAGGAAGCCGCTCCTATTCTACAGATAATTTTATCTACTTCTCAATGACTTCCCCACGGAGTAATATATACTCAGAGCGCGAGCAGTACTGGGAGATAATGAAATAACTTATGTAGATTCGGCTTCGCTTGGAGACAGTGAAATAATGGCTATGGGCCCGGAATCCTCTGGAGCAGAGCACTCTGGGAAAAACATTTCATTAAAGTTCAATCTGATAGACTTGAGGTGTGAGAGGAGAAGTGTTGAGACGAGTCTGTTGCACTCAGAAAAGCGTAAGGCTTTATTTATTTGGGTTTATTTTATTTTTTTGTTTGTTTTGTTTTGTTTCTTTAATATGTTTGGAAGTGACATCTAATGGGATTTGTCTGTCAGGAGCCAATGCGATGGAGATTTTGCCGATTTCAATGATTTAGTGAAAAAAATAATACAACAACCTGACCTTGGTTCTTTTCTGGGACTGTGACTACTCTGCTGGACCTTGTGTATTATAGTAGTGGAATATGGCGCTGAGTTGTCATTAATATGAGACAACTGCTTCCCCTCCTTCAGCGAGTGTCCAGGTGCACTTTCATCTCCATGCTTGGGGCCAACGTATAGCTGGGAGATAAAGTGCGTAATTGACCGCAGTATAAAGGCTGCAGTGCACTGCCTAACATCGCCCCCGCGGTGACCCTCGCGGTCACCATCCCAGCAGCCATCAGCAGCCAGGCGCGCACTTCGGTTTTAAAACGTCCCTGTACCCTTCTGACTCCGCTCCAGAGTCCGGCGCAACTGAAGAGGCTCGGACCGCCATCTTCCAGTCTCCTCCCCCTTTTAGTGAGAGTGTCGAGAAAATCTTTAAATACCAGTAAGATTACTGCAAATAATAATAATAATAACAACACAATATGTCACCAATATTCAGAACAAAAACATTGTTTCGTATGAATGTAGGCAATTTTATTTGTAGGCTATGTAGAGTGGTATAACAGCGATGGCGTTCTATAACATATGTAGAGTGGTATAACAGCGATGGCGTTCTATAACATATGTAGAGTGGTATGACAGCGATGGCGTTCTATAACATATGTAGAGTGGTATAACAGCGATGGCGTTCTATAACATATGTAGAGTGGCATAACAGCGATGGCGTTCTATAACATATGTAGAGTGGTATAACAGCGATGGCGTTCTATAACATATGTAGAGTGGTATAACAGCGATGGCGTTCTATAACATATGTAGAGTGGTATAACAGCGATGGCGTTCTATAACATATGTAGAGTGGTATAACAGCGATGGGGTCCTATAACATACCGTATGTAGAGTGGCATAACAGCGATGGCGTTCTATAACATATGTAGTGGCATAACAGCGATGGCGTTCTATAACATATGTAGAATGGTACAACAGCGATGGCGTTCTATAACATATGTAGAGTGGTATAACAGCGATGGCGTTCTATAACATATGTAGAGTGGTATAACAGCGATGGCGTTCTATAACATATGTAGAGTGGTATAACAGCGATGGCGTTCTATAACATATGTAGAGTGGTATAACAGAGATGGGGTCCTATAACATACCGTATGTAGAGTGGTATAACAGCGATGGGGTCCTATAACATATGTAGAGTGGTATAACAGCGATGAGGTCCTATAACATACGTCGAGTGGTATAACAGCGATGGGGTCCTATAACATATGTAGAGTGGTATAACAGCGATGGGGTCCTATAACATACCGTATGTAGAGTGGTATAACAGCGATGGGGTCCTATAACATATGTAGAGTGGTATAACAGCGATGGCGTTCTATAACATATGTAGAGTGGTATAACAGCGATGGCGTTCTATAACATATGTAGAGTGGTATAACAGCGATGGCGTTCTATAACATATGTAGAGTGGTATAACAGCGATGGCGTTCTATAACATATGTAGTGGTATAACAGAGATGGGGTCCTATAACATACCGTATGTAGAGTGGTATAACAGCGATGGGGTCCTATAACATATGTAGAGTGGTATAACAGCGATGGCATTCTATAACATACGTCGAGTGGTATAACAGAGATGGGGTCCTATAACATATATAGAGTGGTTTTACAGAGATGGGGTCCGATAACATACCGTATGTAGAGTGGTATAACAGCGATGGGGTCCTATAACATATATAGAGTGGTTTTACAGAGATGGGGTCCTATAACATACCGTATGTAGAGTGGTATAACAGCGATGGGGTCCTATAACATATGTAGAGTGGTATAACAGAGATGGGGTCCTATAACATATATAGAGTGGTTTTACAGAGATGGGGTCCTATAACATACCGTATGTAGAGTGGTATAACAGCGATGGGGTCCTATAACATATGTAGAGTGGTATAACAGCGATGAGGTCCTATAACATACGTCGAGTGGTATAACAGAGATGGGGTCCTATTACATACCGTATGTAGAGTGGTACAAAGGAAAAACATCCATAAAGGGATCCTCTCATGTTGTCCTTTACTTGACATATAAGGCTGAATATAGAAATTGATTCCGTATTATATTCAACTTGAAAAATACATCTAACAGTGGTGGCCAGTGTGGGGGAGGTACTACATCAGGGCTGTCAGACTCCAGTCCTGGGGGGCTGTAGTGTCTGCTGATTTGTGCCGCGTATCAATAAACAAGCCACTGATTGGTTAAAGAGTCCACACACCTTGATTCTCACACCAGGCCTAAAATGGCAGCTTAAATGAAAGGACAGCACAAAAACGGTCAAACTACTGTGGCCCTCTGGGAACTGAATTAGACACACCTGCACAAGGTAGAACGCCACATCCCGTCATATGTCATACCAAGTATAACCACACAGTGGCGCTCTATTGGTGTCTCCCGTACAATATTAAATAACAAATCTTTGAGTTATGAGTCTGTAATTATTACATTAAGAATGACATTTAATGTTAAGTTATAATTATATAATTTTAAACCATGTTGATATATAATATCACCCTCTATTATCTAGCATACAATTTAATATCCTGTTTCCCCAGACTTGGGAATAACTCCAAAATGTTTTTGTGACCTCGAGTTATGGGCATGTTTTATGAATACTAGCATGTAGATGCACACTAAGGTATATTTAATAATGTATAAAACAATGCTAAAAGTCTGTTTTTTTTAGAGTTATGGGGATGTTTTATGACCTCTAACGTGTAGATACACACTAAGGTATATTTAATAATGCATCAGAGTTTGAGCTCTTATACAGTTTTGTTTCTTATTTATATTTTCAATACAAAATATTTTGGCGAGATTTTGACAGACGTTTCTGACCTGGAATCGCTATAAACCCTGAAACAATAATATTGGCCAATCAATAAAACATAACCAGCTATATATCTGTATTTAACCCTTTAAAAACATGTTCCCGTGTTCTGAAAGAAAGAAGAGAGGGGGAAGAGAGAAGAGGAGGTGTAAGGTGGTGGTAGCGGATGAGAGAGAGGTGATGAAGACGTGTTTGCAGGTATTATGGGATGCAGGGTTTTGGGAACACAGTACCACCTGACTTGAAAGAGTTGGGCAGATTGAGTCGGTTTGGTTTCAAAGCAGAATTCAAGGATGGTGGCAGGTTGGGAGGGGGAGGGGGGGTTGGGTTTGCCGCCAACACAAAAAAGGAGATGAGAGAAGCAGGGAAACTACCTGGGCGATCCGTCTCAGTGAGTCTAACGTGAGGTGGAGACCGGAGATTCTAATAAATAAGAGTGCAAGCGTGGCATTGCTTAACTCCATGCATTATGCATCAGGCTACCGTACAGCGCAAAATCAGAGCGCAATATCCAGAGGCAGAAACCAATCTCATGTCCATTAGCTGTAGGCCGGGGCTCCAGAATCGCGGGATCTGTGGGCGTGGTGCTCCAGTATCCCGGGATCTGTGGGCCCGCGCGAAACGCAGCAGAGTGCGTGGTGGAGGCCCGGCCATCTGTCTCCCCCCCGCCAACGACGCCGTCCCGGTGAAGTATAGGGGAGACCCCTCTCGGAAGCCCATTACAGACACGATACGACCTGAAATGAGACAACTAGCCACGTCTCCTGCAGTAAGACAGCGTTTCGCAGGCGTGAGCAGAATCCATTTATAACGGGTTACAAATATCTCTCCAAAGTCAGGAGCTCGTCTCGCGTAGAATGCGCCTGTTCCGCCGTGAGGTGCCTCCAGTCAACGCCTCCACCCTCTTCCCATCCCACCCTCTTCCCATCCCGCCCCCACCCTCTTCCCATCCCGCCCCCACCCTCCTCCCAACGCACCCCCACCCTCCTCCCATCCCACCCCCACCTTCCTCCCATCTCACTAGAGACACAGAGAGGGGAGAATAATAGCAAAAACATTGCGACAGCATCGGAGACGATGTGAGACGAGACCGAGATAAACAACCACACCCCCATTCGGGGTGGGGGGGGGGGTATTAACCCACCACAACCATGTATGTATGTTTTACTGCCTGTGTAACCCAAACCTGAATGCCTTGGGTTGGTTGTGGGTTGTGGCAGTCGTTTGCAGGTCATGTGTGAGGTCAGAGGACCCAACAGCAGCTCTGAATAGAGCATTATGGGAATTCATTTCCTGAATTGAAATGCTATTGACCTGGTGAACACAGTAAAAGCATTTTGCAGTGAAGCATGCTGGGAAGGGACTGTTGACAATAGAGTGTTTCTTAAACATGATTCCACTAGCATAACACTGTAATTGCACCAATATTTACAGAGGCAATGTAACGTAAAATACAGCTCTTTTCTAAGAGGAGCTGAAATTTTGGTTGCCGTTTAGACAAGTTGGATTTTTATAAACCCCGTCATGCATATATAATTACACCCTCACGAGCACAATATTACTACTTTATAAAATAACTTGGAACAAATTGTAATCCTTTTGACAATAACAGCGATCTACACAATAGCAATCTTCATGTGCAAAACTTTGACAAGGCAATGTGTTTGTTTATGAATGTTTTGCAAAGTAATACACTAGGTCAGGGGTGGCCAACCCTGGTCCTGGAGAGCCGCAGGGTCTGCTGGTTTTTGTTGTTACTCACCACTTAATTGATCAGTTAAAGCAGTTGATTACACAGTTAACTCACCTCACCTGGTTTCTTTGGTCTAAGTAGTCGTCGTATTTAAGGTGAAACCAAAAACCAGCAGCCCCTGCGGCTCTCCAGGACCAGGGTTGGCCACCCCTGCACTAGGTGCTATGCCTGATTTATCATTATGGAACTGGCTTAATAGAAAATGTGGTGGTACGAACATTGGTATTTGAGCCATATCACACAAGATTGAGTGCTGTTGGGGGGGGGGCAAGTTTACAGTGGAGTACCTCAGACACCCCCCCCTTCAGACCAGGTAGGTTTATACCTGGGAGAGGGGAGGCTATATTCCTGATCCAGAGTCAGCTATTAGAAACATATGAAGAGAATATATGAAGACAAAAAAGCTTGGCTAATTAATTCCTTGTTTTCCATGTTTTCTAAGAAATAGCTGTCGGTTTGACCAGAGTTGCATCCTATAACTTTTAGCGTGTAGCTTGTAGCTTAGCGAGCCATTTCTCTGAAGGATAGCTTGGATGTAGCTGTTTTTGTTGAATACTGGTTAGCTTAGCTGCCAGAACACTTACCTCAAATGGGTCTAACGTATCAAACAAGTCTTAAACCATCACTCTGCTGCCAGAAATACAGTAGATATGGATGGATAACTTGAAGGGTTTCTTCTCCTGACTTCAATAGAGTTCAACAGGAAGATTTGTCAGGAGAAACAACCCTTAAAGTGATCCATCCATATCTACTGCATATCTGGCAGCAGAGTGATGGTTTGAGGCTCGTTTGATACCTCAGACCCTTGATGACTTACAGCCATTTTACCAACAATGTATTCCATACTGTTCCAGCATAAGTTACAGCAAAATCTAGTCCCACCCACCAATTCCTATAGAGATCCATTCAAATGCAGAGACGTTATAGTATCGCTTGTAAGAGTACCAGAAAATAAGATTTCAAGAGTCTTTTGATGTTGTTGGATCACAGACCTCAGGAAGTCATGGCATGCAAAAGATGTGACCAAATATTAAAAATGATTATATATTAATATTCTATATATAAATGCAGGGGTGCCAATATTTGTGGGGGTGCCAATAAATATTTCCTCCTAATACATTTACTTCAATTAAAGGTTAGATTTTTCTCATTTTTTGAGTGTGACATTAAGCTAAATTCACCAAATAGTGAATTTTTTATAACTCTTTTTACTCATCTTTACCAGGGGTGCCAATAATAGTGGAGGACACTGTATATTATCAGGAGCACCCTGATGCAACCATGGAAGAGACAGGAGGAGAGGCAGGGTCCAATAGTAACATACTATATCATTAGGCTGGGATATAGTCAAGCTGAAGACTCCAGTCATTGTATTCAATATGAAAAGGGAGAAGTGGGTTGTATATAACCCAGACATTGCACTGATCATTTCATTTCCAAGTTTTCTGGCAACAGAGATCAGTACCATGTACCATGTAGTACCATGTTTAGGTTGCAAATTGACCTTTAATGGACTTGTCTAATAATAAACAGAAGTACAGATATTGATGCATGTTGTTTATTTATTTGCTGTTTATTGTTATTCTACAAATGTTTTTCCACGCCACGATACATACAGTAGTACAGTGTTATTGCCATAGCTATAGTGGAATCAGCCTATAGCTAGCTAATATTTTACCACCATAGCTACAGTAGAATCAGCCTATAGCTAGCTAATATTTTTCTACCATAGCTACAGTGGAATCAGCCTATAGCTAGCTAATATTTTACTACCATAGCTATAGTGGAATCAGCCTATAGCTAGCTAATATTTTACTACCATAGCTACAGTGGAATCAGCCTATAACTAGCTAATATTTTTCTACCATAGCTACAGTGGAATCAGCCTATAGCTAGCTAATATTTTACTACCATAGCTACAGTGGAATCAGCCTATAGCTAGCTAATATTTTACTACCATAGCTACAGTGGAATCAGCCTATAGCTAGCTAATATTTTACTACCATAGCTACAGTGGAATCAGCCTATAGCTAGCTAATATTTTACTACCATAGCTACAATGGAATCAGCCTATAGCTAGCTAATATTTTACTACCATAGCTACAGTAGAATCAGCCTATAGCTAGCTAATATTTTAGGGGATGGGGTGGGCTTTGATTCATAGTAGCAAATGTGTCCCCCCCAATGTCAAACTCACTCCAACGCCCTTCTTGACATATAGGACTTGTACTAATTTGTTGGGATTAAATAGTATGCAATACACATAATGCTATATTTTAAAGTATTGTACCAACTTTGTATACAGAGGCGTTGTGTGGGGTCATTTGTGGGGTAGCTGTTCAAAAACCTGTTTTTGAACAGTGGGGTGATTCTGGTGGCACTTTCCCATACGGGTTTTAAACTTCCCAAACGTTCACTTTACCCCAAGCTCTAAACTGAGATGTTTCATCAAAGATTTTTAATATTTCTGGATAAAAGGCGAGTCCATTGGGAGACACACAAAAATTTTGAAAACAGAAAACAGAAAAAGTGTCAACATGTTTCTATTACAATAGTTTTGTGTCAGTTTAAACTTTTTGGGGGTCAATTGGACCCCAAACATACAAGGCATCATAAAATGTTAAGATAATATGAGGGTTAAACTAATAAAATAAGAGGATTTATATATCCTTGTTCATAGCAGAAGGAGCATTGGGTTTGTATTATTCTTGGGGGTAAAATTTCAGCTTAGCTTCTTCCCACTTTCTTTCAGCCTTTCTCAGATACTCATAACCCCCCTCAGAGAGAAAAGCAAGAACATGAACATAAATCTTTATCTCTTTAACTCTTGACCTGCCCGCTAACTTCTCCTTCCCTTAATTAACTTTCATGTATTAGCGATAGCATACAGCAAATAAATAAAAGGACAAACTAAAAGATGAGTAGTAATTCCATTTTCGTTTAATTTAATTTACATATTCTGCAAGAACTGTGGCACCAAACCTGGGTCTGTGTTTATTAAGCGTCTGATCTGAGCAGAAGGGCTGATCTGGGATCAGTTGTACTGTTTCACTCATAGAGAATAAGGTCAGCGTGTGGACACAGGGAGGCTGATCTGGGATCAGTCGTGCTGTTTCACTCAGAGGATAAGGTCAGCGTGTGGACACAGGGAGGCTGATCTGGGATCAGTCTTGCTGTTTCACTCAGAGGATAAGGTCAGCGTGTGGACACAGGGAGGCTGATCTGGGATCAGTCGTGCTGTTTCACTCAGAGGATAAGGTCAGCGTGTGGGCACAGGGAGGCTGATCTGGGATCAGTCTTGCTGTTTCACTCAGAGGATAAGGTCAGCGTGTGGACACAGGGAGGCTGATCTGGGATCAGTCGTGCTGTTTCACTCAGAGGATAAGGTCAGCGTGTGGACACAGGGAGGCTGATCTGGGACCTTTAATGTACTGAAGTGCAGCCGGCTCTCAGTTATCTCTCTAGAACAGGACAGAACAGGGCTGTGGCAGGCCCAATTTGTCAGCGATTGGGGCGTGAGTACAGAGGAACACCCACCACTCATTCATTACCCCATGGACTGTCTGTTCGGGTCTGCTTCCCAAATACTAATTGTGGTAATTAGACGTCTGCCCATCTCTCTCAAAGACAACACGTCTGCCCCTCTCTCTCAAAGACAACACGTGTGTCCCTCTCTCTCACTGACAACACATCTACCCCTCTCTCTCACTGACAACACGTCTGTCCCTCTCTCTCACTGACAACACGCCTGCCCCTCTCTCTCACTGACAACACGCCTGCCCCTCTCTCTCACTGACAACACGCCTGCCCCTCTCTCTCACTGACAACACGTCTGTCCCACTCTCTCACTGACAACACGCCTGCCCCACTCTCTCACTGACAACACGTCTACCCCTCTCTCTCACTGACAACACGCCTGCCCCTCTCTCTCACTGACAACACGTCTGCCCCTCTCTCTCACTGACAACACGCCTGCCCCTCTCTCACTGACAACACATCTACCCCTCTCTCTCACTGACAACACATCTACCCCTCTCTCTCACTGACAACACGTCTGCCCCTCTCTCTCACTGACAACACGCCTGTCCCTCTCTCTCACTGACAACACGCCTGCCCCTCTCTCTCACTGACAACACGTCTGTCCCTCTCTCTCACTGACAACACGCCTGCCCCTCTCTCTCACTGACAACACGTCTGCCCCTCTCTCTCACTGACAACACGTCTGCCCCTCTCTCTCTCACTGACAACACGCCTGCCCCTCTCTCTCACTGACAACACGCCTGCCCCTCTCTCTCACTGACAACACGTCTGCCCCTCTCTCTCTCACTGACAACACGCCTGCCCCTCTCTCTCACTGACAACACGTCTGCCCCTCTCTCTCACTGACAACACGTCTGCCCCTCTCTCTCACTGACAACACGCCTGCCCCTCTCTCTCACTGACAACACATCTACCCCTCTCTCTCACTGACAACACGTCTGTCCCTCTCTCTCACTGACAACACGCCTGCCCCTCTCTCTCACTGACAACACGTGTGTCCCTCTCTCTCACTGACAACACGCCTGCCCCTCTCTCTCACTGACAACACGTCTGCCCCTCTCTCTCACTGACAACACGTCTGTCCCTCTCTCTCACTGACAACACGCCTGCCCCTCTCTCTCACTGACAACACGTCTGCCCCTCTCTCTCACTGACAACACGTCTGCCCCTCTCTCTCTCACTGACAACACGTCTGTCCCTCTCTCTCACTGACAACACGTCTGTCCCTCTCTCTCACTGACAACACGTCTGTCCCTCTCTCTCACTGACAACACGTCTGTCCCTCTCTCTCACTGACAACACGTCTGTCCCTCTCTCTCACTGACAACACGCCTGCCCCTCTCTCTCACTGACAACACGTCTGCCCCTCTCTCTCACTGACAACACGTCTGCCCCTCTCTCTCTCACTGACAACACGTCTGTCCCTCTCTCTCACTGACAACACGTCTGTCCCTCTCTCTCACTGACAACACGTCTGTCCCTCTCTCTCACTGACAACACGTCTGTCCCTCTCTCTCACTGACAACACGTCTGTCCCTCTCTCTCACTGACAACACGCCTACCCCTCTCTCTCACTGACAACACGTCTGCCCCTCTCTCTCACAGACACAACGCCTGTCCCTCTCTCTCACTGACAACACATCTAACCCTCTCTCTCACTGACAACACGCCTACCCCTCTCTCTCACTGACAACACGTCTGTCCCTCTCTCTCACTGACAACACGTCTGTCCCTCTCTCTCACTGACAACACGCCTACCCCTCTCTCTCACTGACAACACGTCTGTCCCTCTCTCTCACTGACAACACGTCTGTCCCTCTCTCTCACTGACAACACGTCTGTCCCTCTCTCTCACTGACAACACGCCTACCCCTCTCTCTCACTGACAACACGTCTGCCCCTCTCTCTCACTGACAACACGCCTGCCCCTCTCTCACTGACATCACGTCTGCCTCTCTCTCACTGACAACACGTCTGCCCCTCTCTCTCTCACTGACAACACGTCTGCCCCTCTCTCTCACTGACAACACGTCTGCCCCTCTCTCTCTCACTGACAACACGTCTGTCCCTCTCTCTCACTGACAACACGTCTGTCCCTCTCTCTCACTGACAACACGTCTGTCCCTCTCTCTCACTGACAACACGTCTGTCCCTCTCTCTCACTGACAACACGTCTGTCCCTCTCTCTCACTGACAACACGCCTGCCCCTCTCTCTCACTGACAACACGTCTGCCCCTCTCTCTCACTGACAACACGTCTGCCCCTCTCTCTCTCACTGACAACACGTCTGTCCCTCTCTCTCACTGACAACACGTCTGTCCCTCTCTCTCACTGACAACACGTCTGTCCCTCTCTCTCACTGACAACACGCCTGCCCCTCTCTCTCACTGACAACACGTCTGCCCCTCTCTCTCACTGACAACACGTCTGTCCCTCTCTCTCTCACTGACAACACGTCTGCCCCTCTCTCTCACTGACAACACGTCTGTCCCTCTCTCTCACTGACAACACGTCTGTCCCTCTCTCTCACTGACAACACGTCTGTCCCTCTCTCTCACTGACAACACGCCTGTCCCTCTCTCTCACTGACAACACGTCTGCCCCTCTCTCTCACTGACAACACGTCTGTCCCTCTCTCTCTCACTGACAACACGTCTGCCCCTCTCTCTCACTGACAACACGTCTGCCCCTCTCTCTCACTGACAACACGCCTGCCCCTCTCTCTCACTGACAACACGTCTGCCCCTCTCTCTCACTGACAACACGCCTGCCCCTCTCTCACTGACAACACATCTACCCCTCTCTCTCACTGACAACACATCTGCCCCTCTCTCTCACTGACAACACGCCTGCCCCTCTCTCTCACTGACAACACGTCTGTCCCTCTCTCTCACTGACAACACGTCTGTCCCTCTCTCTCACTGACAACACGTCTGTCCCTCTCTCTCACTGACAACACGCCTGCCCCTCTCTCTCACTGACAACACGCCTGCCCCTCTCTCTCACTGACAACACGTGTGTCCCTCTCTCTCACTGACAACACGTCTGCCCCTCTCTCTCACTGACAACACGTGTGTCCCTCTCTCTCACTGACAACACGTCTGCCCCTCTCTCTCACTGACAACACGTCTGCCCCTCTCTCTCACTGACAACACGTCTGTCCCTCTCTCTCACTGACAACACGCCTGCCCCTCTCTCTCACTGACAACACGCCTGCCCCTCTCTCTCACTGACAACACGTCTGCCCCTCTCTCTCACTGACAACACGCCTGCCCCTCTCTCTCAAAGACAACTCGTGTGGCCCTCTCTCTCACTGACAACACGTCTGCCCCTCTCTCTCACTGACAACACATCTGCCCCTCTCTCTCACTGACAACACGCCTGCCCCTCTCTCTCTCTCACTGACAACACGTCTGCCCCTCTCTCTCTCTCACTGACAACACGCCTGCCCCTCTCTCTCACTGACAACACATCTGCCCCTCTCTCTCACTGACAACACGTCTGCCTCTCTCTCACTGACAACACGCCTGCCCCTCTCTCTCACTGACAACACATCTGCCCCTCTCTCTCACTGACAACACGCCTGCCCCTCTCTCTCACTGACAACACGTCTGTCCCTCTCTCTCACTGACAACACGTCTGTCCCTCTCTCTCACTGACAACACGCCTGCCCCTCTCTCTCACTGACAACACGTCTGCCCCTCTCTCTCACTGACAACACGTCTGCCCCTCTCTCTCACTGACAACACGTCTGCCCCTCTCTCTCACTGACAACACGCCTGCCCCTCTCTCTCACTGACAACACGTCTGTCCCTCTCTCTCACTGACAACACGTCTGCCCCTCTCTCTCACTGACAACACGTCTGTCCCTCTCTCTCACTGACAACACGTCTGTCCCTCTCTCTCACTGACAACACGCCTGCCCCTCTCTCTCACTGACAACACGTCTGCCCCTCTCTCTCACTGACAACACGCCTGCCCCTCTCTCTCACTGACAACACGCCTGCCCCTCTCTCTCACTGACAACACGTCTGCCCCTCTCTCTCACTGACAACACATCTGCCCCTCTCTCTCACTGACAACACGTCTGTCCCTCTCTCTCACTGACAACACGTCTGCCCCTCTCTCTCACTGACAACACATCTGCCCCTCTCTCTCACTGACAACACATCTACCCCTCTCTCTCACTGACAACACGCCTGTCCCTCTCTCTCACTGACAACACGTCTGCCCCTCTCTCTCACTGACAACACGTGTGCCCCTCTCTCTCACTGACAACACGCCTGCCCCTCTCTCTCACTGACAACACATCTGCCCCTCTCTCTCACTGACAACACGTCTGTCCCACTCTCTCACTGACAACACGCCTGCCCCTCTCTCTCACTGACAACACGTCTGCCCCTCTCTCTCACTGACAACACGTCTGCCCCTCTCTCTCACTGACAACACGTCTGTCCCTCTCTCTCTCACTGACAACACGTCTGTCCCTCTCTCTCACTGACAACACGTCTGCCCCTCTCTCACTGACAACACGCCTGCCCCTCTCTCTCACTGACAACACGCCTGCCCCTCTCTCTCACTGACAACACATCTGTCCCTCTCTCTCACTGACAACACGCCTGCCCCTCTCTCTCACTGACAACACGCCTGCCCCTCTCTCTCACTGACAACACGTGTGTCCCTCTCTCTCACTGACAACACGCCTGCCCCTCTCTCTCACTGACAACACGTCTGCCCCTCTCTCTCACTGACAACACGTCTGTCCCTCTCTCTCACTGACAACACGCCTGCCCCTCTCTCTCACTGACAACACGTCTGCCCCTCTCTCTCACTGACAACACGTCTGCCCCTCTCTCTCTCACTGACAACACGTCTGTCCCTCTCTCTCACTGACAACACGTCTGTCCCTCTCTCTCACTGACAACACGTCTGTCCCTCTCTCTCACTGACAACACGTCTGTCCCTCTCTCTCACTGACAACACGTCTGTCCCTCTCTCTCACTGACAACACGCCTGCCCCTCTCTCTCACTGACAACACGTCTGTCCCTCTCTCTCACTGACAACACGCCTGCCCCTCTCTCTCACTGACAACACGTCTGCCCCTCTCTCTCACTGACAACACGCCTGCCCCTCTCTCACTGACAACACATCTACCCCTCTCTCTCACTGACAACACATCTGCCCCTCTCTCTCACTGACAACACGCCTGCCCCTCTCTCACTGACAACACATCTACCCCTCTCTCTCACTGACAACACGCCTACCCCTCTCTCTCACTGACAACACGTCTGTCCCTCTCTCTCACTGACAACACGTCTGTCCCTCTCTCTCACTGACATCACGCCTACCCCTCTCTCTCACTGACAACACGTCTGTCCCTCTCTCTCACTGACAACACGCCTGTCCCTCTCTCTCACTGACAACACGCCTGCCCCTCTCTCTCACTGACAACACGTCTGCCCCTCTCTCTCACTGACAACACGTCTGCCCCTCTCTCTCACTGACAACACGCCTGCCCCTCTCTCTCACTGACAACACATCTACCCCTCTCTCTCACTGACAACACGTCTGCCCATCTCTCTCACTGACAACACGTCTGCCCCTCTCTCTCACTGACAACACGCCTGCCCCTCTCTCTCACTGACAACACGTCTGCCCCTCTCTCTCACTGACAACACGTCTGCCCCTCTCTCTCACTGACAACACGTCTGCCCCTCTCTCTCACTGACAACACATCTACCCCTCTCTCTCACTGACAACACATCTGCCCCTCTCTCTCACTGACAACACGTCTGCCCCTCTCTCTCACTGACAACACGTCTGCCCCTCTCTCTCACTGACAACACGTCTGCCCCTCTCTCTCACTGACAACACGCCTGCCCCTCTCTCTCACTGACAACACGGCTGCCCCTCTCTCTCACTGACAACACGTCTGCCCCTCTCTCTCACTGACAACACGTCTGCCCCTCTCTCTCACTGACAACACGTCTGCCCCTCTCTCTCACTGACAACACGCCTGCCCCTCTCTCTCACTGACAACACGTCTGCCCCTCTCTCTCACTGACAACACATCTACCCCTCTCTCTCACTGACAACACATCTGCCCCTCTCTCTCACTGACAACACGTCTGTCCCTCTCTCTCACTGACAACACGTCTGTCCCTCTCTCTCACTGACAACACGTCTGTCCCTCTCTCTCACTGACAACACGTCTGTCCCTCTCTCTCAAAGACAACACGTCTGCCCCTCTCTCTCACTGACAACACGTCTGCCCCTCTCTCTCACTGACAACACGTCTGCCCCTCTCTCTCACTGACAACACGTCTGTCCCTCTCTCTCACTGACAACACGTCTGTCCCTCTCTCTCAAAGACAACACGTCTGCCCCTCTCTCTCACTGACAACACGTGTCCCTCTCTCTCACTGACAACACATCTGCCCCTCTCTCTCACTGACAACACGTCTGCCCCTCTCTCTCACTGACAACACGTCTGCCCCTCTCTCTCACTGACAACACGTCTGCCCCTCTCTCTCACTGACAACACGTCTGCCCCTCTCTCTCACTGACAACACGTCTGTCCCTCTCTCTCACTGACAACACGTCTGTCCCTCTCTTTCACTGACAACACGTCTGCCCCTCTCTCTCAAAGACAGAGTAAGAAGGGTGCAGGTGGTGTGCATTACTAAAGTCTCCCCCGTCCTTAGAGATGGGAAATATAAAGCACATGCTCTCACACACACACACACACTCTCACTCTCTTACACACACACACACACACACACACACACACACACACACACTCACTCACTCACTCACTCTCACACACACACTCACACACACTCACACACACACACACACACACAGGCACACACACACACAGGCACACACACACAGGCACACACTCCCCCTTTCCATCTATGGTGTTCATAAAATGAAATACCCAAACGGAAATGCGTTTGGACTTTATTTACCATTCAATAACTGGAGCAGAACAGACAGAATATTTCTCCCCTGATTATTTTCCCTCTCAGAAGAACAGAAGAAGGAGTGAATAAAACAAAGGGGGAGGTAATAAGAGGGATATTAACGGGTGTGAAATGGCCGTGCACGTCAGATGTCTGGCCTCCAGAACCATTATTATAATTCCAACGGAAAGGCGAGAGCTTTCCGCCGGAGTTTATCCCGCGCTACTGCGCCATTCCCCAGCTTCCCGCACTACTCACTCCTGACAGTTATGGGGTCTGCATCTGTACGGAAAAAACTGCATTCTGGGTACGCTTTTATCTGCTTATTTTCGTGCGCGCTAAAGTTGCCGTGATTGACTCCTGACGTATCGTTCCTTTAACGCTCCGGCCCGCCGCCGCTCAGCTACATTCCTCTGGAAGAGCGTGATCTCGCCCCGGATGACGTCTTGACAGCCGGCTCATCGCTCCCGGGTCCCGAGCTTCACTTCTGGAAGGGCGCGGGCGGGGGGTGGGGATGGAGGAGACGTCAGGGTTTATTAAAAAGTTTTGTTTTTGAGAAGCGCTCGCGACACCTGGGCGTCTCTCACTCATTTTGTTTTCTGTTTTTAGGTCAAAGTGAGGGAAGGACAGACGGGAGGAGGAGAGGAGGAGAGGAGGAGCGATGAGGAGGAGCGATGAGCTGGGTGGCAAGGGGGGTAATTCTGGGACAGAAAAAAAGCTGGAGGGATGGAGATGAAAAAGTCAAACGAGAAAATGAAAAAGCGATGAAAAATTGGCAAAAAGAAGGGAGAGGGAGAAGAGAGATTGTAGAGGAGAGATTGTGGAGGAGAGGAAAGGAGAGATTGTGGAGAAGAGATTGTGGAGGAGAGGAGAGATTGTAGAAGAGAGGAGAGATTGAGGAGGAGAGGAGAGATTGTGGAGGAGAGGAGAGATTGTGGAGGAGAGGAGAGATTGTGGAGGAGAGGAGAGATTGTGGAGGAGAGGAGAGATTGCGGAGGAGAGGAGAGATTGCGGAGGAGAGGAGAGGAGAGATTGTGGAGGGCAGGAGAGATTGCGGAGGAGAGGAGAGGAGATGTTGTGGAGGAGAGGAGAGGAGATGTTGTGGAGGAGAGGAGAGGAGATGTTGTGGAGGAGAGGAGAGATGTTGTGGAGGAGAGGAGAGGAGATGTTGTGGAGGAGAGGAGAGATTGTGGAGGAGAGGAGAGGAGATGTTGTGGAGGAGAGGAGAGATGTTGTGGAGGAGAGGACAACATCTCCTCTCCTCTCTGCGACCCATTCAGTGGAGTGGAGATGAAGCACTGTCAAATGGCACCGAAACGTTGGCTGCTCCAGAGTGTAAAGACACACATTTCCCTTTCATTTCTTTCACAACTTAAACAAATAAACAAATACATAAATAAATATTATGTAGCAATGCTGTAGCAATTTTTGTAGCAATTTTCTGTAGCAAAAACAATTATTTTTATAAAAATGTGCCTGAAAACTCCAATGAAGCCCCCACTGTTAGTGAAACTGTAACTGAAACACTTTGAAATAAAATATTAATCAGCGTCGTTTTGCTCTCTGCTTTCTGTTCTCCCTTTTAGCTTTAAAAAAAAAACTGCTGCTAGCAAAAATATCTGCCTTTCCATTCATCACTGAGGTGAGACTGAGGCATAAAGAACAAAAGAATACAGAACGG
Organism: Ilyophis sp. 1 JC-2022; assembly: GCA_022702515.1. NCBI lineage: Eukaryota > Metazoa > Chordata > Actinopteri > Anguilliformes > Synaphobranchidae > Ilyophis > Ilyophis sp. 1 JC-2022. Next base: position 4,373,810 of record CM040394.1, on the reverse strand, counting down.
GGCTTTGTTATGCGTGTCCAGAATACAGTGCGGCTTTGCCCGGAGAAAGCTGCTCTGGACTTTAAAGGAACCTCTGACGGTGTACCCGGAGGGTCTGGTTCTGGTTCTGGTTCTGTTCTTGGACCTTTTCGGCCGTTTATCTGGCGGAGCCACAATTAACCGGGACGAGAGGGGGAGGTGGCGGACCTTTTTGTGTTTTTGCACCTCTTTCTTCTCCTCCTCTCTCCCCCTCTCTCCTCGTGCGGGCCAAACTGACCCTCTCTTCCCCCAAAGCAGACACGGTCAGACACGGTCCTCAGATCTCTTGGCGATGGGAGGCTGGAGCAGGCAGGAGAAGCTTCTGTATTAAAAAGAGCAATAAAAACAAAAAGGCCAAGAATTGACGAGGCCAGACTGGGCTGGATTTGTGTGGGTTTTTTCCACAACAACACCCCCCCCCAGCCTATTTCACACCCCCCAGGCAGGTGCTACCCTCTACCTGGCCACCTGTCACTGCCTTTCATCCCGCAGACAGAGGCAAGCGGAGGAACTCAGCCTGGTGACATCACACCCTGTCCGCTTAGCTTTGGCTATTCATGCGTGCTTGCATGCGTATGTTTGCCTTTACGCATGTGTGTGTGTGTGTGTGTGTGCGTGTGTATGTGTGTGTGTGTGTGTGCGTGTGTATGTGTGCGTGTGTGCGTGTGTGTGTGTGCGTGTGTGTGCGTGTGTGTGTGTGTGTGTTTTTTTTTTTAGCAAGTGTCTTCATCCCAGTGTAAATACCAGATAAAATCCAATATCCTCTCAATGTCCTTCAGCTCAGTTTTATCATTTATAGAACACAATACCCTTACCCAGTGCCCCTGTATATACCCAGCAGGTACAGCATGTACACTGTGACGATATTTCATATGTAATGATAATGTTTACACACCCAGGGGACTCACACAATGGGATCTGTATGATAATTGTGAACACGGAGTATATTCTGAGGACACAATGTCCCCACACACTGTAACATAAGGAGTTTGGGTTGGCAGTATCCCTGTGGTTCTGGTTAGGGATTCACCTGAAAATAAGCGTTTGCCTTCTGCCACCATGATAACGGTATCGAGGTGATCCAGAGATGGGATGAAGACTGGAGGGGCAGTGGTCACAATGCGGAGGGGGAGTGGCCTTAATATAGAGGGGGAGTGGCCTGAGTGAGGAAGGGGAGTGGCCTAAACAGAGAGGGGGAGTGGCCTGATATGTGAAGCGTCACAAAATAAACGTTTGTGTTTAACGGCGTGGAAGCCTCTCGTTGCTGCTCTGTAGATAAAAGCCTTGTCCTCAGACACCATCACACAACCCCCCCTCCCACACAACACACACACACACCCCACTAGTCATGTTTTCACATCTGTGGAGCCTGTTTTCTTATCTCTTTGTGTTCGGAGTCTGTGAAGAAGAAGCTCTTTTCAAAAATTCAGCTGTGCACTTACCACTAACACCCTCCCCTCCCCTCCCCCATACACATCCGTCTCCACCCTGATTGCATCTCCAAAGCCACATTGCCCCTCAGGTGAGACCCAAGGCTCCATCATTTCCAGCGTCTGAATGTATAAATCTTTTTTTTTTTTTTTTTTAAAGCCTGCATCCCTTGTAGTCAATGCAGTCATGAATTGAGCAGGCTTACAGAGCCCTGGAAGTACTAAAACAAGAGGGGGCAAACAGCTTCACACAGAGAGAGGTGAGTTTGAACACTCCTGTGCATCACAAGCACTCATCAGCCTCTCTCATCACGCATGTCCATTAAACTCAGTTTCCAACATTTTAGAACTGATTATTATATTCCGGAACACATGGAAAACAATTCAGGCATAACACTTCAATCATGTTGTATTGCAACAATTGAGCCCGCGGTTGATGAGTACACATCCGTGCTAGCTAGCGCCTGTGGTTGATGAGTACACATCCGTGCTAGCTAGCGCCTGTGGTTGATGAGTACACATCCGTGCTAGCTAGCTTCCGCGGTTGATGAGTACACATCCATGCTAGCTATCGCCTGTGGTAGATGATTACACATACGTGCTAGCTAGAGCCTGTGGTTGATGAGTACACATCCGTGCTAGCTAGCACTAGTGGTTGATGACTACACATCCGTGCTAGCTATCGCCTGTGGTAGATGATTACACATACGTGCTAGCTAGTGCCAGTGGTTGATCAGGACACATCCGTGCTAGAGCCCGCGGTTGGCAGCATGTTTATAAAATGTTAAGGGGATAGAGTTTTCAGGAAGGGAGCCAGGGCTGGGGTTTACGAGGTGGCAATGCATGTGAATGGGACAGAGTTCTTATCTTATATAAACCTTATTTATATCTCCTTCAAGCTTTCCCAGCAGTTATGTGAAAAACAGAGGGTGGCTGTGTTATATAGGAGGCGCGGGCTTTGCTCTGTCAACATATTTTGCCCATCAGGTTAAAATGCATGAATTTGCTTTCAAAACATGCTGTGTAGAGCCTGGCTAAAAACCACACGTTCTTCAAAGCATGCTGTAAAGAACCAGGGTTCTCCTTCGAAGCATGCTGTTTGGAATAGAACCCGGTTAAAAGGCATGGGTTCTTGTTCAAAGCATACTGTGTGGAATAGAACCCAGTTAAAAAGCATGGGTTCTCCTTCAAAGTATCCTGTGTGGAATAAAACCTGGTAAAAACTAATTTGTTTTAAAGTGGGCACTGCAGTCCTGCAGTTACAGGCACATTCCCAGTGAATACTGTCAGATGTAGATCTGCAGAGAATGCAGAAAAAAAGGCCTTGCCAGTTATCCTCATGTCCTTGCCAAATCCTTATTTTCTAATGAGTGTGTGTGTGTGTGTGTGTGTGTGTGTGTGTGTGTGTGTGGGGGGGGGGGGGGGATATTTCACCCAAAGGAAAGTGGCCACCGCAATCATTTGACTCCAAGCTGGAACTACCACTCCAACTTGAATTTGTTAGATTTTGTGGTTCAGGCATCTCTGGTTTTGACCGCTTTTGCTTGCTAGTAAAACACGTTACTGCCCCTTTGTTAAACCTGGAAGGGCTTGGCTTTGTTAAACATCCTTAGGACTTGGCTTTGTTAAACATCCTTAGGGCTTGGCTTTGTTAAACAAAAAAGGGCTTGGCTTTGTTAAACAAGGAAGGGCATGGCTTTGTTAAAGAAGGACGGCTTTGGCTTTGATAAACAAGGAAGGGCTTGGCTTTGTTAAACAAAGAAGGGCTTGGCTTTGTTAAACAAGGAAGGGCTTGGCTTTGTTAAACAAGGAAGGGCTTGGCATTGTTAAAGATCCTTAGGGCTTGGCTTTGTTAAACAAGGGCTTGGATTTGTTAACTGGCTCTGGTGTGGAGGCTGTACTTCCAGGCACACAGTGAAACAGAGGGCTATACCCGAGCCATGCTAATCAGCGCAGGAGCAAACACCATCTCAGCACGTAGCTCCTTCTGAGCCTGATAATAGTTCAGGGGTACACCTACAGAGTGTCCAGAGACACCCTATTAATATTTAGTGACCCCCCGAAATAGAGAGTGGCTTTGATGGTCCACATTTAGAGATGGGCAGAGTTTGGAAGTGTTGGCCAGGCTGCGCTTAGCTCTGTAATTAAGTCCCAAAGCATGCCATCGCAACTCCATTATAAAAACAGCAAACGGTTGAACGGTTTATCGATAAAACATTACACACGCGCCGCGCACATTAAGCGCGGTGAGAAACGTCAGCCCCGAGCACCGTCACAGATGGACTCCTCAAAACCAGCCATTCTCCCGATGAAATGTCATTACCTTATAATAACCTCGTTCCCAACTGTTTTCAACCAAAAAAATTAATAAGAACCAAGTAAAATAAATACCCAATGAGTTGTAATCATGTCTTAAAGACATGTGAGAAAAAAATATTTTGGGGGTTGGGTGGGGGGGGCTTTCCTTTTGGATCAGGCTGAATATTTGTTGTTATGAAATCACAATAACTGAAGGTGTCATATTGTATTGGGAGAGCAGCTTGTGCATTTTTAATTGCTTTTGCCACCAGCCTTGGTCCAAATCTGTGACTTCAGGGGAGCGTGACATTTAAGACCGACACAAACGACCCCCTCTGCAAAGTCTGCATTTATCAATCAGGGAACCCACACCGCCGCCACGTGCGTCTGGATTTATATTTCCAATTAAATCAGCAAATTATATGATTATCTTGGCTGATGAATGAAGCAATTTTGAAAGGGAATCACAGCGTTCATTTTGTTTTGAGAAAGATAATAGTGCAAATCGAGTAATGGCATCGCCACCATTCAATATTAATGCCAGCCTTCTGATTCCAACCGCTGGCCAGCAGAGACTCCCTGTCAGCATTGCGTTGTAACACACACACACACACGCACAGACAACACACACACACACACACACACACACACACTCACAAAAATACCTATGCACAGACAAATACATTTTAATACTTTGAGGCAACACAATCTAGACAGAACAACAAAAGGCCCTATGTTTATAGTTATATCATAGTTTGCTGCCAGACTTTTAATGCAAAAACAAAACACGTTGTGCAAATTGAAAAAACCAAGTCTGAAAAACACTTAAGCATTTCCTACATTAATGAAGGCAGAGTTGAGAAGGGTGCAATATTATAAAATCTGTTGAACAGCAACACATGCACCTGCTGCCATGGAACTCCACCATAAAACATTAATGAACACTGTCTTTCACACACACACACACACACACACATGATCTCTCTCTCACACACACAGACTCACTCTCTTACACACACATACATTTTCCCTCTCACACACAGACTCACTCTCTTACACACACACACATTTTCTCTCACACACGCTGACTCGCTTTTTTACACACACACACAATCTCTCTCACACACACTGACTCACTCTCTTACACACACACACACACTCTTACTCTCACACATAAACACACCCAGACTTTCTCATACACAAGCACTCTCTAACACGCACACAAATAATCTCTCTCACACACACAGATGCTCATGTACTGAAGGTAACACACTCGCTCACACACACGTTCATGCGCGCGCATGCACACACACACACACTCTCATGGCTCAGGGTTTTTGACGATTTTCCTCTTTAATGAGGGCCAGATTAGTGTTTATCTGTGCTGAGCCACACACACACAGAACCTGGCCCGGCCCTTAATTGCTTCAGGAATTGATAAACGCGAGGCCCCTGATTGCAGGTCTGGCCGATAAAGACTCCCGTCGATCCGTCAAGCCCAGCTGCTGGCGGCAATGGCAGAATCCCCCCCGAAGAACAAGAACTTTGCAGGAAAAACACCGACGCACTTTCTCTCTCTACCACCTTGCCATTATCAGTGGCATTAATTGTTGCTACGCGTGATAAAAAGCATTAGGGAGACTGCACACTCATTGGCTGTCACACTTGGCTGTGTTATCTGACCCTGGCGTGTAGACTGGGGACCTGATTCATGGAGTCACATGACAATGTGTTTATTTTCTTCTTCTTCAAGCCTCTGCATGTTAATTCAATTTCTCTTTCATTTTTAATTGTTCATATTTCTAAAGTTGATTTGGGGACCCCAGGGCCCATGAAATAACACCAGGAGCCTGATGAGGAGCCTTTTGCTTTTAAACACCGTTCTCTCTCTCTTTCCCTCCCTCGCTCCCTCACTCTCCCTCCCTCCTTCCTCTCTTTTTAAAAGCGCATTCCGCTTGTGCGTTTTCTCAGAGAATGAGTGAGTGAGCGAATGAAAAAGAGTGTGAGAGATAGAGCGAGAGCGAATATGAACCTTAAGCCCCCCCCCCAGGAGCCCCATCCAGTATAAATGTATTTAAATGCAAATATAACTCAGCCGTGGCTTTATTCAGTTCACTCCCTTCTATTACTTCTGCAGCAGCTCGGTAGCTGAGGGCTGTTTGCACTCGGGACGTCGAAATCGCCCAAGTGACCTTTCCGGAGCTTTCTCCGAGCTTTGAGTCTGGTGGGAAAACTCGCCGTCTCCCCTCTTCTTCTCTCCACTCAGAATTCCATCAATATTCAGTCTTTAACTACGACTCGCATTTAAACGAGCTTTTCTTCGCAAACGCGGCCTTATGTCCCTCCAGAGACAAAGAGCATAAGTACGAGGTTTCTTCACAAACACATTTTGGTGGCTCCAGTGATCGGACAACATAATTATTATTATTTTTTGAACGGAAAACAGTAACACTTGCACTTTCTGATTAATTCAAATTAAAGCTCACTCCTAATAAAAATAAAAAATAAGAAAAAATGTTGCTTCCCATGGCATTGCTGTAGTCCCCTATTTTTACAACACGGAAATGGATCCTACAAAATAATTTTTTCAGCCATAAAGCGTTTATTCAGAGGCAGCAAGAGCTGCATGCTGTGCCTGAAAAGAGCACGTACATCGAGACAATAAAAAAAAACTGCCTTTTAAAAGTTAAAACTCACGTTTGTGTGGCTGAGTGTATCGTCACCAGTTAACTGATGGTTAGAAACTCACAACCAGTACCAACGCTACAGTATCCCTCTCTCTCCCTGTTTCACACAGATTCAGTGCAAAGTCACAGTGACAGATAGTGTTCAACAGACAGGGGGAAAAGCCTATCAACAGCTTAGGAGCAGTCAGACCTTCTTTCCCATAATCCATGCAGTCAGAACGTCTTCCTCATTATCCAGTCAGACCTTCTCCTTTTTCCTAATCCAGTTAAATCTTCTTCTTCATAATCCAGTCAAATCCTTCATAATCTCATCTTTTTCAGCCGCTTCTCGTCTCGTATTTTTCTTTTCATTTTTTGCTTTGATTTAGCTGCTCACTCACATGCACTGATTCACATACTGATTCAGGCACTCACTCATTAACTCAGTGACTCACTCATTAACTCACTCACTCATTTACTCCCCAATTCACTCACTCAGTCACTCATTTACTCACTCAATCACACCGCAAATACGCTGGACACAAGATATCAAACAGGCCCAAATATGTGTAATTGCCACGGTAACTGCAGAACATGAGGTATCAAACGGGCCCAAATATGTGTAATCGCCACGGTAACTGCAGAACATGAGGCGTCAAACGGCCCAAATATGTGTAATCGCCACGGTAACTGCAGAACATGAGGTTTCAAACGGCCCAAATATGTGTAATCGCCAAGGTAACTGCAGAACATGAGGTTTCAAACAGCCCAAATATGTGTAATCGCCAAGGTAACTGCAGAACATGAGGTTTCAAACGGCCCAAATATGTGTAATCGCCAAGGTAACTGCAGAACATGAGGTTTCAAACAGCCCAAATATGTGTAATCGCCAAGGTAACTGCAGAACATGAGGTTTCAAACAGCCCAAATATGTGTAATCGCCAAGGTAACTGCAGAACATGAGGTTTCAAACGGCCCAAATATGTGTAATCGCCAAGGTAACTGCAGAACATGAGGTTTCAAACAGCCCAAATATGTGTAATCGCCAAGGTAACTGCAGAACATGAGGTTTCAAACGGCCCAAATATGTGTAATCGCCACGGTAACTGCAGAACATGAGGTTTCAAACGGCCCAAATATGTGTAATCGCCAAGGTAACTGCAGAACATGAGGTTTCAAAAGGCCCAAATATGTGTAATCGCCAAGGTAACTGCAGAACATGAGGTTTCAAACGGCCCAAATATGTGTAATCGCCACGGTAACTGCAGAACATGAGGTTTCAAACGGCCCAAATATGTGTAATCGCCAAGGTAACTGCAGAACATGAGGTTTCAAACGGCCCAAATATGTGTAATCGCCAAGGTAACTGCAGAACATGAGGTTTCAAACGGCCCAAATATGTGTAATCGCCACGGTAACTGCAGCTGCAGAAGCACGGCCTGTTTGTTTCTTTATTAAAGTGGAGGTCAGAGCTGTAAAATAAAAGCTTCTCAAAGTGTGGATTCCCTGTCCCTCCAGCTGTGTGAACTCCAACACCCTCAGCACTTTACCTCCTATAAACACATCTCAGAGCATCTTACACATGGTGCACACACACACACACACACCATCACAACTTTGTTACTTAGTCTTTAAAAAACTTTTACATTATAAAACGACTTGTTAAACGGCAATTCCTAATAATTAGTTTGAAACGCTTTGGAGATGTGAGCATTGCATGCTGTAATGATTTTATGTATCAGTTTATCCAGCGTAATTCAAAGTGCTCGAGAGGGAAGCAGACTCACGGTGAAAACGGTGCCAGCACACCCATCTCAGCAGGCTTATCTTCAGCTGCGCTTTACCCTCAAATCTATATATTTTGTTCTAGCATTTCAATTTAAAAATATACACAAACAATATTTCCTATAAACAAATATACACAAACACTATATCCTACAACATAAAATAATATACACTAACACTATATCCTATACACAACAAACAAACATACACAAACCCTATATCCTATACACAACAAACAAATATACACAAACACTATAGTCTATAAACAACATACAAGAATATACACAAACACTAAATCCTATAAAAAACATTAAATACAGTTTCTCAATTGCTTGGATGCATTTCTTGAACCTCTAACCTCATTCCCAAAACTCTTAAGTGCAATCCCCAAAACAGTAAAATAATTTCTCATAACACTATACCACCCGTGCAAAATAAACTATGACAATCAAAATGATAACCATATGCGTCAAAAGATACTAAGGCAGTCAATCGCTACAAGGTCACCAAATGTATAGCACCTTCTGATCATTGCGTAAACCCTGACACTCAAAATGCTAAGTATTTGCATCTAAACTGGACAGATTGTGTACATCGTGTTGCTGTCAATGTAAAACAATTTCTGGACACACAAATACTAGAAAAAACTTATCTTTTTCATCTATAGTATGGTTGTTTAACTTATTTATTTTGTATTTTTAGTTTTTCACTGCTGCACAAACATTCGCCCCACTGGGGACAAATACAGTCAAGTTCTACTTGACTCTCATTGGGCATCATTCTCTCCTCCCTGATTGGCCACAGCACTACCTCCACATCACACCTGATGTCTTGCCTTTGAAGGCACCGAGGGAAAAACCTTTCGGGACAACAGATGAAAATGAGCATTTGTGCTGCAATCCAGCATGTTTACGTCTGCATCCCTTTATACAGTAATGTTCATGAACATGCGTTGTCCCTCTCAAATACTCTAAACAAATAAAAACATAAAGAAATAGATACAACCAACCGTCTGGCATGTCGCAGCCACCCTTGGCAGTCCTCCACTGAGATGTCCCCACACCCAGCATTCATAGCATCCAGTTGAGATAACTGGTTATGGGGCCGGTGATCATACACCTTCCACCTCCATGCTGAAAATAATTCCTCAATTGGATTGAGGAAAGGTGAATAGGGTGGAAGGAACTCCATAAATAGTCGTCATCTCAATATTGACTAAAATAATCGTATTCTAAGTATTATTTTTGCCATAATCGTGCAGCCCCTATTGGACAGGTCGCCAATCAATCACAGGGCCCACACACCATTCCCTCACATGTTGACACCCCCAAGCACCATTTATAACCTGGCCAAGAAGAGAGAATCAGTGATGACTATTAAATACGAGTCCTATATTATTTTTAGCTTCTAAATTTAAGTGCAAATATATGTTTTTATTAAATTATTTGAGTGAGGGAGAATTTGTTTGCTTGACCAAAGAGGTATTTTTACTTGGATCAGCTGTTTTGAAGGAAGGGTGCACTTCTGGTGAATGTATTTCCAGTTCTGAAAGCACTTGTGTACTTATGATTCATATACCTGAACGTTTTATTAAACAAGATACATTTATGCAAATAGATTTTTTTGCTTAGCAAACTAAAATGTGTTTGTATCTTGTGTTAAATATTTTGAAATGTGGCATATTTACTCAGAAAAATGTAATGACTAATTCACTGTTACCGAATACCGATAGAACCCCAAATTCACCTTTTACAGGTAAATGAAAGTAAGAAGGCCAAAAGCCCTGCTGGAATCCTGGCCACAACCCCTCCAGCAGTCTCAACGTCGAATGGGAGGGACTGCTTCCACACCCAACCAATCACACGCTCTACAGCAGGCTGTATGGAAGGGACTGCTTCCACACCCAACCAATCACACACTCTACAGCAGGCTGTATGGGAGGGACTGCTTCCACACCCAACCAATCACACACTCTACAGCAGGCTGTATGGGAGGGACTGCTTCCACACCCAACCAATCACACACTCTACAGCAGGCTGTATGGGAGGGACTGCTTCCACACCCAACCAATCACACAATCTACAGCAGGCTGTATGGGAGGGACTGCTTCCACACCCAACCAATCACACACTCTACAGCAGGCTGTATGGGAGGGACTGCTTCCACACCCAACCAATCACACACTCTACAGCAGGCTGTATGGGAGGGACTGCTTCCACACCCAACCAATCACACACTCTACAGCAGGCTGTATGGGAGGGACTGCTTCCACACCCAACCAATCACACGCTCTACAGCAGGCTGTATGGAAGGGACTGCTTCCACACCCAACCAATCACACACTCTACAGCAGGCTGTATGGGAGGGACTGCTTCCACACCCAACCAATCACACGCTCTACAGCAGGCTGTATGGAAGGGACTGCTTCCACACCCAACCAATCACACACTCTACAGCAGGCTGTATGGGAGGGACTGCTTCCACACCCAACCAATCACACACTCTACAGCAGGCTTTCCAATAAATAAATAAATAAAAATAAATAAATAAATAAAAAAATAATCCAAACAAAATGCAACAATATTAGCAACAAAAAAAAAAATCTTGAATCAAATGGCCTTGTATTTCTCATTAACTATACGAAATTAAGTCTAGTATTATTCGCAACCATTCATGAATAAATAATTTGTTCATTGAAACTCAATTACTTAATGGAAATTTCTACTTTAATTTGTGTTTGAATTTATATTTTGGAAACTATATGGTATATGTATCAATTTCTTCATTAATCTTCCCCATGCTGTATGAAATTAAAAATGGATGCTGACCTTTGCTTAAGTGTTTTTTTCCTGGCTGGACTACAGTACTTTGCAGCCGGTCTGTGCGCTGAAGGGAAGTTAAACAAAGCAAAGCACCAAAGCAGGAAACACACGACCTTCCTCACCTTGAACATAATGAGGGAACTGAAAAAGTGTCACTCAGCTGAAAGCCGGGGCGAGTAGTGTGTGTGTGTGTGTGTGTGTGTGTGTGTGTGTGTGCGTGTGTGTGTGTGTGTGCGTGTGTGTGTGTGCGTGTGTCTGTGTGTGTGTGTGTGTGTGTGTGTGTGTGTGTGTGTGTGTCTGTGTGTGCGTGTGTGTGCGCGCGTGTGTCTGTGTGTGCGTGTGTGTGCGTGCGTGCGTGTAATGAGGAGGCCCTGTACCTGCATCTGACTCAGGTACCCAGCTAGGTATCCTATCCAGGGGGGCATTCAGTTAAAAAAGGAAAAAAAAAAGTTAATGGGGGCCAACACAGTTTCAATTACTGACCTTTAAATGCATCTTATTACATCTGTGATACAAAAATAATGGACCACAAGGATTTCAGCAAAAACGATTCAGACCAGACCTGTGCCAAATAGTTATCTGAAATACTTCAAACCAAATGACTCGCCGGTCCCTTTGGTAGTGCTATCAAAAAACATCAAGGGTAAGAAATCTTTTAAAATATTACTATAATCTAAAGGATTAAAGCAGTTAAGTAACGCAGTAATGCAGACTTGATCCAGGTCTGCTATGACCTATCACACCTGGGTCTGCAGCCCATTGTGTGTGTTATACCTGGAGACGGGCGTAACCATGCAGAAACATGTGAAAACTGGGTTCTAAAATAAATCTCCTCCTCTTGGATTTGTGGGAGGCATTTTAGAATCCTTTACATGATTATGGCAGATTAAATGTACAGTGATGTTTCATTCTCTAAAGTCTAAACGCTCCAAAAACGAGCAACAATAAGTGACCATGAAAAGTCTGATTGAGTCATAAGGAATGGCCAAGTAGGCATAGCGAGCTGTTGGTAATGGTTTGACGCATTCATTTTCAGAAATGGACACTTATGTGGGACCTTCAGTCTATCAATAATGTGTTGCCTACTCAATGATGGTTTAACCCGTTAACTAGCACCAGAACAAAGTGGTTTAGCTTTTATTACAGTGAGAAAGTGTTAAAACTCATGATTCTATCTCTATAAACTATTATGATCCCAGTGTAAGCAACAATGGTTCCTTATTTTGTAAAATGATACAAAACAGGCTCAATCAAAATGACGACTCCATACATTACATGTGGTGTGGAAATCCCCAGACGATACGAACCACGGTAAAAGAAGGCATCCTTATCCCAGCAATAAATAAATAAGAAAACTTCTACTGTGTTTGAGCTTCTGTTACTTTTTTTCAGCAATACTTCTTGGAGTAAATCCAGTCTCTTGGAAAACAAACTCCTAAGGGTTACTTTAAAGAAGAGACCAGGATTATGCTCGTGGTCAAAGGGCTTCAAGAACAGTAACCATTTTATTTTTGGGGTTGTGATGCTAGAGCAGCGGTTTTAACCAAAATAAAAATTAAGTGATTAAACAAACAAGCGCTCACCTCTGAATCAAAGTGATGCTGTTTACTGTAGGAGCACAGCTCTGATTGTGTTGAGCTGCACACTGTATACTGTTTACTGCAGGAGCACAGCTCTGATTGTGTTGAGCTGCACACTGTATACTGTTTACTGCAGGAGCAGAGCTCTGATTGTGTTGAGCTGCACACTGTATACTGTTTACTGCAGGAGCAGAGCTCTGATTGTGTTGAGCTGCACACTGTATACTGTTTACTGCAGGAGCACAGCTCTGATTGTGTTGAGATGCACACTGTATACTGTTTACTGCAGGAGCACAGCTCTGATAGTGTTGAGCTGCACACTGTATACTGTTTACTGCAGGAGCACAGCTCTGATTGTGTTGAGATGCACACTGTATACTGTTTACTGCAGGAGCACAGCTCTGATAGTGTTGAGATGCACACTGTATACTGTTTACTGCAGGAGCACAGCTCTGATTGTGTTGCGATGCACACTGTATACTGTTTACTGCAGGAGCACAGCTCTGATTGTGTTGAGATGCACACTGTATACTGTTTACTGCAGGAGCACAGCTCTGATTGTGTTGAGATGCACACTGTATACTGTTTACTGCAGGAGCACAGCTCTGATTGTGTTGCGATGCACACTGTATACTGTTTACTGCAGGAGCACAGCTCTGATTGTGTTGAGATGCACACTGTATACTGTTTACTGCAGGAGCAGAGCTCTGATTGTGTTGAGATGCACACTGTATACTGTTTACTGCAGGAGCACAGCTCTGATTGTGTTGCGATGCACACTGTATACTGTTTACTGCAGGAGCACAGCTCTGATTGTGTTGAGATGCACACTGTATACTGTATACTGCAGGAGCACAGCTCTGATTGTGTTGCGATGCACACTGTATACTGTTTACTGCAGGAGCACAGCTCTGATTGTGTTGAGATGCACACTGTATACTGTTTACTGCAGGAGCACAGCTCTGATTGTGTTGAGATGCACACTGTATACTGTTTACTGCAGGAGCACAGCTCTGATAGTGTTGAGATGCACACTGTATACTGTTTACTGCAGGAGCACAGCTCTGATTGTGTTGCGATGCACACTGTATACTGTTTACTGCAGGAGCACAGCTCTGATTGTGTTGAGATGCACACTGTATACTGTTTACTGCAGGAGCACAGCTCTGATTGTGTTGAGCTGCACACTGTATACTGTATACTGCAGGAGCACAGCTCTGATTGTGTTGAGCTGCACACTGTATACTGTTTACTGCAGGAGCACAGCTCTGATTGTGTTGAGCTGCACACTGTATACTGTTTACTGCAGTAGCACAGCTCTGATTGTGTTGCGATGCACACTGTATACTGTTTACTGCAGGAGCAGAGCTCTGATTGTGTTGAGCTGCACACTGTATACTGTTTACTGCAGGAGCACAGCTCTGATTGTGTTGCGATGCACACTGTATACTGTTTACTGCAGGAGCACAGCTCTGATTGTGTTGCGATGCACACTGTATACTGTTTACTGCAGGAGCAGAGCTCTGATTGTGTTGAGCTGCACACTGTATACTGTTTACTGCAGGAGCACAGCTCTGATTGTGTTGCGATGCACACTGTATACTGTTTACTGCAGGAGCACAGCTCTGATTGTGTTGCGATGCACACTGTATACTGTTTACTGCAGGAGCATCAGGAGGTAAAGTCTCATACTTAACTACTCCTCTAATCTCGGTCACATGCTGCTCTTTACTTACACGTGTTAAATCTTCAAAGCAGAGGTCTCATTAAACATTATCTTTACAATTTATTAAAAACATCAAGGCTTTCTTTAAAAAAAAAAAAAAGCACACAAGATCTTCCCTCAGGATAGCGGATGCTATCCTGCTGCTGGAATTATGGGTTTTGAATTATTAAATCATTTATCTATAGTTTCATTTTAGGACTTATTTATATTACCATATTGTTGAAAAGTGAGGTTAGGTGGATTTCCTTCTCAAAAAGGTGATCCATGTCTATGGTAACTGCTAATCCAGTGACATTTTTTTAAATCATGTTTTAAAAGACATCTGAGAGAACACCCTGTGACTAACTAAAATGTCAGAAATTATATTAGTTTCCTCTCCACTAGGTGAAAATGGTCCTTCACACTCACACACACACACACACACACACACACATACACTAACATACTCACAGACACAGAAATGCACATGCTAAGTTGCGCATGCACGCACGCACGCACTATGAAAGCATTACGGTGAAACATTCCAAACTCAGGGCACGATCACATGTTTGATAGATCACACACAAAGGGTCTTACATTTTTGCTACAGCAAAAGATGTTTTAAAGAAAAATATGCAGTACAAGGCAAATGTTCCGTTCAGAAAAAGAAAAGGAAAATGCATGTCTGCTATTTCACAAGAGCCCCGTTTCCCCCACAATTTGTAAATTCCAAGGAATTCTCCCTGGCCTGTGAAACTGCACAACTACACATTTTGCCTTTATTTTTGGGTTTTTTTGCACGCTGTGCAGATTCTCATGAAGAGCTGTTGACTGCTTCCTTGTTGTCCTTGCTCATATTCTCTCACCTGTCTCTGCCCTTCACACCTGCTATCCACACACAGGGCTTCTGACATACACCTGCAGGGAAAACAAGGTGTTTTCTGACTGCAGGAGAAGTGGGGAATATCTGAGTAGAACGAAGGCTGCAAAATCTTAATTACTGTTATGATACTGGATATTTGAGAAAGTTGGGTAGCGGGAGGGACACAGTGGGTAGTGGGAGGAGCATGTTGGGTAGTGGGAAGAGCATGATGGGTAGTGGGAGGAGCATGTTGGGTAGTGGGAGGAGCATGTTGGGTAGTGGGAAGAGCATATTGGGTAGTGGGAGGAGCATGTTGGGTAGTGGGAGGAGCATGGTGGGTAGTGGGAGGAGCATGTTGGGTAGTGGGAGGAGCATGTTGGGTAGTGGGAGGAGCATGTTGGGTAGTGGGAAGAGCATATTGGGTAGTGGGAGGAGCATGTTGGGTAGTGGGAGGAGCATGGTGGGTAGTGGGAGGAGCATGTTGGGTAGTGGGAGGAGCATATTGGGTAGTGGGAGGAGCATGTTGGGTAGTGGGAAGAGCATATTGGGTAGTGGGAGGAGCATGTTGGGTAGTGGGAGGAGCATGGTGGGTAGTGGGAGGAGCATGTTGGGTAGTGGGAGGAGCATATTGGGTAGTGGGAAGAGCATGGTGGGTAGTGGGAGGAGCATGTTGGGTAGTGGGAGGAGCATGTTGGGTAGTGGGAGGAGCATGTTGGGTAGTGGGAGGAGCATGTTGGGTAGTGGGAGGAGCATGTTGGGTAGTGGGAGGGAAAAGTGTATTTGACAGACAGCATTCAAATCACCATCCTGCTTCAGTGACCGTATCAAATAGACACCTGTAAGCACTGTATGAATAAAGAGGAGTGTAGAGGGGGGTGGGGGATAGGGTGAAGGAGAAACAGATTGCCATTCTTCATAAGACAGGCCCTCCAGGTTTAATATCCATTTAAATATCCCCCATGCACAAGTCATAGTGTAATTTCTGTTGCATAACAACATCTGGTTAATCCACGTCCTAAAGGCGTAAAATCTATTTTTTTTTTTTTTTCTAATTAGATTTATTTTTTGTATGTTTTTTTTCCTAATGATTCATCTTTACCCTTGGCACTGGGCTGGAATAACAGATGTTATTAAAGTTCTCTCCATTCAAATCCCAGATTCACAGTCATATCCCATGACAGTCATCGTCACCAATAAGCGACAGACACGGGGGGAAAAAAATAAAAATAAACATATTCAAATTTTCTTCTGTTGTCACCGCCAAGCCTTACGCCTGAAACAACTTCCACGTCTCCTCCCCTCCAAATAAATAGCCGCCCCTTGATTTAATTGCCACTTCCTGTAGAACAAGCCCCCACAAAACAATTTGTATAATGTGTATAAACTATGTGGATAACAGGTTAGCAGTCTGATGAGAGAAAGGTTATAAAAGCTAAGCTTCACTGTCATACACTACCTCCGGGAATTCACAATTGCATTCAGCGAGAGGGAAAAAAGATAATTATTATCTGGGAACGGCTGAATGCTTACAGCTGTTCAATATATATCCACTTT
This sequence comes from Ilyophis sp. 1 JC-2022, assembly GCA_022702515.1. Classification (NCBI taxonomy): domain Eukaryota; kingdom Metazoa; phylum Chordata; class Actinopteri; order Anguilliformes; family Synaphobranchidae; genus Ilyophis; species Ilyophis sp. 1 JC-2022. The sequence goes on along the minus strand of CM040394.1, from coordinate 4,357,090 downwards.
TCAATGATCTTGACTTGATTTGAGTTCCCCTGCATTGATATTTCGCATGAAGTGGAACGTAATGACACACTTTCATTACTTCATGGTCCCCTACACAGGGTAAAAGCCTGCCAGCGGGTCTTTGTCATTCATAACATCTTCTCTTTGTTTGTGTGTTTTTTTTCCCTCTCTCTTAACTTCCATTTTGTCCCGTTAACTCCTGGAACAAACCGCCAAACCATGTTTTGGAATCTAATTCCCCAAGAATCCCTCCAGAGTCAACTTAATAAGATCAAACGACCTAGATCAATTACTTACTTTTCAGAGCCGGGTGGGGGTTTGGGGGTTTGGGGGCTTTGGGGGAGTCATTGTGTGTGAGGTGACTTGCTTCCTCTGCGCTCCAAGTCTTCGCTCAGGCCTCGAATTTGTGAGGAAAGTCAAATTCAATTTTACACATAATCTAATGAACAACCATGTTCACAAGTAGCCAATGTGTTCCATTTTATTTGTTAGATTTTGCTTGGTTTTCTTGGCTTGTGATTGGCTGTTTAAGCCGGGCTGTATTCTAAGCACAGGTTCTCATTCCTTAGCCTCCGCTTGCCTACACTTTTCCAGGTCGTTACATGACAGCTACGTATATATAAAATTTCAGCCACTCTTTCCAAACTAAAGCAAGAACCCTAAAAGGTTGAGTAAAAGGTAGACTCTGTCCAAAACATCCACAATGGGCCCATTCCACCCTCCCTCATTCAGGTCTGATTTTACTATTCTTATGCCACCTAATAATTAGTTATTTGTGATATGAATGCATGGGGCTTTAAATGATAAAGGGGTCTTAGCTTGCAATATCATAACATATCTTCACTTCCCATAAATTGAAATTCCCGGATATTCCCGCGGCTCATGGTTGAATGTTGTGGTGTGGGTCTGCCAAGCCAAGAAGGAGGAGACGGGAGGTATATACTCACAGTCCCAGCACAGATTTTCTAAGCTGACCAGATGGTCAGGTCTGTACTCTTAACTACACCTGAAGCCTCGGCGTTTCAATTTTAATCTCATGAATATTAATGAGAGGGGCATGGCATTGGTAAACAGCAGTGGAACTGAATGCACCTTCTTTGGGCATGCTCAATGAATATTCATGAGCTGTCATACAGCACCGGGGAGCTCCAGTCCTGCTACCAACTGGAACCTCCAAGAAAGTAGAGGCTGACCATCTGGTTATTTGAGGTGATTTGTTGATAATCTGCAGTCCTGGGCTGTACCCAGCTCCCGTGGAAGGTCCATGCCAGCCGTACCCTCCATTTTGATGTTGGATTGCGATGAGCCCGTCCCTTGAGCCAAAGCGGATCATGCTAATACAGACCCATCTGTCGCCAGGGCCTCTTCAGAAGTATTTAGGCCTTATCTTACACCCGGTGCTAAGCGGCACAAACCCAATCGCAAGTGTCTTTGCTAGTTTCAGTCCGGTGCAGGTGTTATTCTCGCGTCCAGCGCTCACGTTGTTTAAATACCAAGCCAACTTGCGCCCATAGCAAGTGAACTGGGCGGGTTGGTCCTAAGATGAGGTGTGGCCAGGATCATTTTTGGCGTATTGCTAAAGTAGCAAAAACCTAGCGAACCTGGACATAAGTCATGTCGCAGTTCTTTCAATGTATATATATTTCAGCACAATGCAAGTGTCTGCATAGGCGTGTGCACAACGTGTGGAAACCCTCCTGTCTGTTACACACAGGGGCGCGCACAAGCATGCATGCACGCACAAAATGATCAGGATTACCATGTGAAATATTATTATTATGTAGGCTATATCAAAAAATGCATAATATAAGGGTCCATCTGTCAAAGACTACATACCCACAGCAAAGGGGAATTCCGCCTTAAATTGCTTTCATTCCGCCAGATTTGAACAAACTTCTATCATCTCCTGGCAGCTGAGCTGGAGACGAATGCCTGCTGTCCATATATACCCTCCCCAGTGATGTGGCGATGTATGATGATAGGTGTAAGGTTATACATATATTCGCAATTATCCTGGATCAAGCTATGACTCTATAATATTGGCTAATACAGTCAAGCCGGAAAGTCTGCACACCCCTTTCACCTTCTCCACGTTTTATTACGTAGACATATTCTACAATAGATTGAGTTCATTTTTTGTCTCAAAATTCTACACAAAATAGCCCATAATGACAAAGTGAAAACAGGTTTAGACATTTGTGCTAATTTATTAAAAATCTAAATGTAAAATATGTACACAAGTGTGCACACCCTTTGATATGACACCCAAAAGTGAGCTGAGGTACATTTTGTTTCCACTGATACTGCTTGAGATGTTTCTACAACTTAATTGGAGTCCACCTGTGA
>CM040394.1:4312244-4344744 GCA_022702515.1 Ilyophis sp. 1 JC-2022 | reverse complement strand
TTCTTTTTTTTCTGCGATATTGGCAGCAGCCATCTCGTCTCAGCAGAACCCAACAGCAGGGGGCAGTAATGCACCTGTCAGCTGGTTTGCAGGCTGACAATAAACACCACCGCATAAGAAAAAAAAAAGTAGAAAAGAAAAGCACACGTCCACTTGAGCAGAACACACACGCCGACGACAACATCATTTATAGAACCTGGTCCCAGAAATATTATAACTCATAAAAAGAGATTGGAAGAGTAGCGTTCTTTTGTCATGTAACCCAAAACGGAGTTTCTGAAACCACAGGGGGAAAAAAGGTATAGGCCCCAAAAAAAAGGAGTGAATTACAGAAGCGGGAATTAAACAGAGAGCGTTTAAAGGGGTACCTGTGGAGTAAGCAAACAGCCCCACAGGAAACGAAGACGCGATGAAAATGTAAATCTCAAGGTCCCTCTGCCGCCACGTCCCTGAAGCCATCGCCTCCCTGTCATTCCCACCCGTATTTAATTAAAGCTCTGCTTCAGCTTGTCACTGTCCACTTAGTATCAGCAATTAGTTGCTAGGGGTTTTGTCTGTGTGTGTGTGTGTGTGTGTGTGTGTGTGTGTGTGTGTGTGTGTGTGTGTGTGTGTGTGTGTGTGCGTGTGCGCATGTGTACGTGTGTGTGTGTGTGTGTCTGGAAGGTTGGGGGTGATTTAAAATGTGGCAAGGACCTGTTAGACCCTTTCGAAAGTCTTGGAAATAATTGACAGGTCATTATTTATTATGGAGGGCTAGCCAGCACATTGCTCCACATTGTCACGCTTTGTTAATGCAAAGCAAATGAGTGGTTTCACGCGCCAGTTATTCCCTGGTGAACTCTCTCTCACCAACAACAAACGCTTTCTTGTTAGCGCGGGTTTCTCGCCATTTATCTTCAATTACCGCCGTTTAGAAAATACCAGGAAGTACGTTAATTAATTTAAAGGCGGTATTGTAGCGTGGTGTTGAGGCACACTCATTTACGATGAATTGGGCATTTTTAAATCCATCATAAGAATTTGTCCTCAGGTGTGCTTTTTTAAAATCTGCCAATCATGGTATCCCTTATAAAAATTAACAAACTAGTTTACTTTTATGAAATAAAACAATAATATAAATTAACGTACGTTCAGTACACGTTGATGAATTTAAAAAGGCATATATAGAAGGTCTTCCTCGACTGTGCAAGCATAGCTCACCAAGCTCACAGGAAACAGGAAACAGGAAACAGGGCAGGCTCTATTCCTGATAGCCGTCTTCAACACTAATGCCAGGACAGGATATGCATTACTTTTATCTATATTATGTAAAATTGTTTACTTTCATCCATTATTTAGGTTATGCCTCATTTTGGAAGAACTTCCTGATATATCATGACTTGTTTTGTGAGAGGGGACAACAGCCCGGTAACACATAGTGTAGTGTTAGTTCCCACAGGTTGGGCTGTAGAACGGTTTTAACTAATTACTGCAAAAATTGACCAAACATCTCCACACAACATACACACGCGTCTTTTCTTACACAAAATTGATTTGATACGATAATTATTAGGGATGCACCGAAAATTCGGCCACCGAAAATTTTCGGCCGAAAATGGCCCAAAAGTGCATTTTCGGTTTTCGGCCGAAAGACCTAAATCACCGAAACAACACGGCCGAAACAGAATTGTAATGACGCAAACAAAAAGCGCAGCCAGCACACGGTTATCTGGATAAGAGCCAGCATGTCGGCGGTGTGGAGTTATTTCAATATCTCGGAGAAAGACCCACGGATAGCGATTTGCAAAAAATGCAGTGCTGAAATTTCAAGAGGGGGTGCATCTGCAAAGAGTTTCTCCACGTCGGGTGACTTAACTCACTCAGTGCCAGAGGCGCTTTAAAGCGCCCCAACTACGAATGTTCCAGAGTGCCAGGAACTCGTATTTTACATCCTCTTTTTTTTTAGCCAATTAAATAAGTTAAATACAACAAATACATGTTGTTACTGGGCAAATATTAGTCAGCAGTAATAGATGGACGATCTTATTGGTTAAAACAATTACTATGTAAATTAGCGGTCTTTGTGTGCAGTTAGAAATACGAGCTGGCAACTTGAAAAAAAAGTAGCGAGAGGCGATATCAGAATGGCGAACGGTGACGAGTGCGTATTTGTGTTTAACTTTAATAGCGATAGTGGAGAGGAAGATGAGGAGCAGTGCTCGACATTAACTCTTGTCCGATTGTCAAAAAAGTTGTCAGACAAGCATAATACAGCTTAACTTGCCCAGACGGACAATTTAAAAAAACGAATAACGTTAAGTTAGTTTACGAGGTGAAACGAACAAGCTGCCGCGATTCGCCCGATATTGCAGACACATAAGTGAACTTAAAAAGTTAACAAACGTATGTGTGAAGTCAAAGTTAGCTAGCAAACGTTAATTGTCCTGGATGACATTCTGGCAGTTGACAAAAGTTGTGTAGGTAAATGCTAACGTTAGGTTGCCAATCATTATCGATCCGACTTTGTCACATCATTGCGTCAAGTCTCTCAACGGGAGAGCACACGTTATATTAGTTAACGTTAACAAAATCATGAGGTTGAGGAATTGGATTCAGAGTCAGGAGTTATTTCACAAATGGGGGAGCATCTTTAGTTGTGCATTGACTAAAGACAAAAAGAGAACCTTAAGTGAAATATTTGGCATATTCTTTGCTAAATGCTTCTTTATTAGAAAGATATGGCTGTTAAGCTCCAAAGTTGACCAAAAATGCAAGTAATAATAATGAAAAACAACAATAACTATTTTGTATAGCTCTTTTTGAAACACTGGGTTATAAAGTGCTGTAGGCTACAACATGATAGAAATGAAATACAAGAAATGAAAATAAATTTAGGCCTAATGAAATAAATAAATATTATACAATGTAGTAAAATACAATTAACTGTAATAAAAGGCTCAATATATAAAAATAGCATCCATTTATGGTCATTTATTTCCCTTTTCTAAATTGAAAATAAATGTTTAAACTGATATTTTATCTCAGGTTTTAATTTTTCAAGTCAGTTTACCATCAACAGTCTTTGTTGTGAATCAGCTGGCCAGTAATATTATTTGAAGTCATTTCTAGTGTTTGTCCTCTTGCAGGTGTAAGTCTTACAAAAATATTTATACTCATATCTGAAGTTAGAAACCATAAGACGTGTTTAAAAATGTTTTATTGTAAGTTTGCAGAGTCAAAAACTGAATTTGAGCATTTAGAATGTTGTGCGGCCATATTGGCTTGGCACTCAAGGGGCACAGTGTTCCAGAATTCCGTGGCACTGAGTGAGTTAAATGCACTTTGTGTTTTTATGAGAGAACATATTTAATTTTACAATCTTTCAGCAGGCCAGTCAGTTATAGGCCTGTACATTATTATTTAATGTACACATGAGCGGGGTCAAGTTAAACATTTTGTTTTGAATTTTAATTTATATTGTGCATTGCTGTAATGTCAGTGCTAAATAAATATTTTCATACTTTTGTAATTGATTTATTCTTGAATTGCAATGCTTTGATTTTAGTGAGGTTAGTACACAGTCATAGCCATAAATGCAATGGTTCTAATAATTGACAATCATTTCTTTCGGTGTTTCGGTTTTCGGTTTTCGGCCTTGGTTTCTCATTTTTCGGTTTCGGTTTCGGTCAAGAATTTTCATTTCGGTGCATCCCTAATAATTATACAAACAAATATCCCATTCCTTTCTCGCATCAAACGCATTGTGTGAAATACTGCAATCCTTAAGATCCAAGTTAATTTTTTGTTCATACAAATATACAATTTACATGGCATTGAAAATTCTCAGTGATCTGTGTAATTTTACACACATATAAAGAGGTAAAGGAGAGCGCTTCAGAAGTCTTGGCCTGTTACCTTTCTCTGGTTCCCTTCTTACGTCTGATCCTAACAGACTCCGTAACAGCGCAGATTCATCAGGTTCTCCCAGAATATTTACACATCACGCAGCACACCCTGCCCTCAACACAGCGTCTGAGAGATTACACATCACACAGCACACCCTGCCCTCAACACAGCGTCTGAGAGATTACACATCACACAGCACACCCTGCCCTCAACACAGCGTCTGAGAGATTACACATCACACAGCACACCCTGCCCTCAACACAGCGTCTGAGAGATTACACATCACACCCTGCCCTCAACACAGCGTCTGAGAGATTACACATCACACAGCACACGCTGCCCTCAACACAGCGTCTGAGAGATTACACATCACACAGCACACCCTGCCCTCAACACAGCGTCTGAGAGATTACACATCACACAGCACACCCTGCCCTCAACACAGCACCTGAGATTACACATCACGCAGCACACCCTGCCCTCAACACAGCGTCTGAGAGATTACACATCACACAGCACACCCTGCCCTCAACACAGCGTATGAGAGATTACACATCACACAGCACACCCTGCCCTCAACACAGCGTATGAGAGATTACACATCACACCCTGCCCTCAACACAGCACCTGAGAGATTACACATCACGCAGCACACCCTGCCCTCAACACAGCACCTGAGATTACACATCACGCAGCACACCCTGCCCTCAACACAGCGTCTGAGAGATTACACATCACACAGCACACCCTGCCCTCAACACAGCGTCTGAGAGATTACACATCACGCAGCACACCCTGCCCTCAACACAGCACCTGAGAGATTACACATCACGCAGCACACCCTGCCCTCAACACAGCGTCTGAGAGATTACACATCACACAGCACACCCTGCCCTCAACACAGCGTCTGAGAGATTACACATCACACAGCACACCCTGCCCTCAACACAGCGTCTGAGAGATTACACATCACACAGCACACCCTGCCCTCAACACAGCGTCTGAGAGATTACACATCACACAGCACACCCTGCCCTCAACACACCGTCTGAGAGATGACAGCCATGCAAATGGCTGTGTGTGCTCAGACTCCCACAATGCAGCAGGGCATTTGCATTTCTAATTAACACTTGTTCCTCTCCTAATGCCTACCTGTATTCAGACACCTGTCCCCCCCCGCGCCCCCCCAGAGACAGGTGGGGGAGGAAGCTCGAGGGGGGTTGTCAGCGCAGCGCCGGATTTGAATGTGACATTTGGGAAGATTATTGTTGTTTTGTTCCTCTAATCGCTCGGAGAGAGAGAGGGAGAGAGAGAGAGGGAGAGCGGCGACAGGAGGAGCGGGCGGAATGAGTCGCGCGCCTCTGGGAGACGGGCCGCGGCGCTAATGTGAAGGCTCCCGCTTGTTTACCGCCGTCAGCGCCGCTTCGTTTGCCAAGTCACAGCTGCGAGCTGGAGAGAGAGAGAGAGAGAGAGAGAGAGAGGGGAGGCTCACGGCAGCGCACTACCAATACCGCCGTGCTGGAGAGAGAGGGGAGGGGGAGAGAGAGGGAGAGAGAGAGAGGGAGAGAGAGAGAGAGAGAGAGGGAGAGGGGGTGAGATGGAGAGGGAGGGAGGGAGAGGGGGAGAGAGGGGGAGAGAGGGGGAGAGAGGGGGAGAGAGAGAGAGAGAGAGAGAGAGAGAGAGGGAGAGGGAGGGAGAGGAGAGAGGGAGAGGGAGAGGGAGAGAGAGGGAGAAAGAGAGAGGGAGAGGGGTGAGATGGAGAGGGAGGGAGAGAGAGGGAGGGGGAGAGAGGGGGAGAGGAAGAAAGAGAGAGAGAGAGAGAGGGAGAGGGAGGGAGAGAGGAAGAGAGAGGAGAGAGGGAGAGAGAGAAGGAGAGAGGGTGAGATGGAGAGGGAGGGAGAGAGAGGGAGAGAGGGAGAAAGAGAGGGTAAGGGAGAGGGAAAGGGAAAGGGAGAGGGAGAGGGAGAGGGAGAGGAATCCAGTAGATACCGACTTATACCTGGCCATTTTATTATTATTATTATTATTATTACTACTACTACATTGAGACATTTCCCCCCTCCCCCCGCATTAAGACAAAAACAGGAACATTCTAGATGCATGCTTCCAAAATGCAAAGCTATTTTTTGGGGGGGATGTTTTTATTTTAGTTTCCTCCCTTGGTACAGGGTTGTGTCACGCTCTCAGCGTAGAGGGAGGTTTGTGTTCAGCTGTGTGTGGGAGTAATGGAGCGTGCCTCGTGTGGGGAGTATGTCTGATGTAATCCCTCCCTTCCCTCTCGGGGGGGGGGTGTTACTGTATCAGGGAGAAGCTCCTGGTCAAGGCCAAGTTGCCTAAACGTGAGACTGTACCCCTTTGCTGATTTTTTTTGATCTTCGCTTTAGCAACGTAGTGAGAGAGAGGGAGAGGGAGAGGGAGAGGGAGAGAGAGAGAGAGAGAGAGAGAGAGAGAGAGAGAGAGAGAGATACTTTTTTTGACTTTTGACAGCCTTTAATCACCAATATCCCCTAAAAATTACTCACCAGCAGTATTACACTCACACCCACACCCACACACACACACCCACGCACACAAATAAAAACGACCCCACCCCTCATTCACAGTATATTACATTGCATATAAAAACCCATCCTAAAAAAAAAACATAGCATTTGCTCCACCAATTACATACAAATAAATAAGTTCCCGTCCCTGAGCCTGCAAACGGCACCGTCAACACACCAGATGCTCTGAAACATATCAAGGTCATTCATCCACCCATAGTACTCATACTCAGCCCTAAGGCGCGCAGAGACCAACCCCCTAAACAATAAAATTGGGTCTACCGGCCCACACCCTTTTATTTTATTCCGTCTCGGAGAGAGAGAGAGACATAGTGGAGCACAGAACGCAACACTTGGTTTGGTTAGCGATTTGGTTGCGCGCTCCAGCACAGGCCGACACCCTCCCCACTGCTGAATGAGCCCTGTCATACGCGAGGCTACGCCTGGGCCACGGCGAGGCGTCCAATCAGATGCCCCTCCCTCCGTGAAAGCGCTCTCGCTCAGCGAAGGCTAGTCCCCTCTTTCCGCTCCTCCAAGCACAGATATTACGAACGCTGACAGAACGCTGTTTTTGCCTTTGCTTTTGTATATTTATTTATTTCTTTGTGCTAGTCTGACGAGGGTGAGGAGGAGGAATAAATGACACGCTGAGCTGCTGCACGTTCAGATGGCTTTTCTGGACTATTAGTTGCACAAGCAGCATTAGGCAGATCTCTGAGACTCTGCCTGCTTCCAGCTCGGGGGGCCACAGAGAATGGAAACGGCTCACAACTTTGGAAAAGCAAAAAAAACCTCCAGAAATTGAGTGAAAGCCATGCATACACTTACCCTCGAGAGAGAGGGGGGGAAATAGCGCAGAAGAACAGGAGATTGAAATACGTTTTTTTAAATTTAAAACACTCTTTCCTTGAGGTTGTTCGAGTGTTTGTACCAGGAAGGTTTCAAACAAAATGGTCTCAATTTGAGATGTTCTTGACTAAAATAAAGGTTTATATGAGATGTACGGTGTATTCTGTAGTTCTTTTCACTTTGGCAAACCACTGAAACATATTAATGTCTAGATGATAATTCTAATGAGCATTGGGGAATAAAACTATGATAGACATCAACCTCCCAGTAATATTAATTTGGTCACGAGAGTTCTTCACGTAATATTGTTGATACAATATTTCCTGGGTGTGAAACTACACAAAGACCAAACGCTTGCGCCTTTGGCCTTGGTCCATATTTATCTAAATATTCAGCTAATGAGGCTCTTCTGACTTACAAATCCCGAGTAGAGGCAAGTACCCCCCTCCGTCCAACTCAAACATTGAACTATAACATTAACCATTAACGCCACCAGGGATTTCGCACCCCAGGAAAAGATCTCACATCGGGCCCCAACCCCCCAGGCCTGCATAATTACTCTTTTCTGGCTTCACCTGTCAGTTAGCGCCTTTCATCATTTATTTTTATTGAATGTCCCCTGTAGTGTAGGTTTCAAAATAGTAGAATATACCGTATGCTTCTTTAGATCAAGACCAGAGACTCATGTCCCCTACAGGGGACAAACATGAATTCCTGCATCTTAGAAGGATATTATCACCTTTCCCGGGAAGGTGAATTCCCAGGTACACCATGTTGGCGCTGGATGATTCCTGATTATAGAGGCAGCAGGACCACCCGGTAGAGCGTAATAGGAGGTGGACAGGTCTCTCTTGCCAGGAGTTATAAAATGGATTGCGGCTATAACTGCACTATGGTTTGGAGGAGAGAGAAGAAGACCAGTCAGGCGGGATTGTAATGGGTAATTTGGAGGAGGTCACAGAGGTCACCGAGAGAGAGCTACAGCGCTACAAGTTAGAAGGAAATGCAGCCTGGACTCATCGCTGAGTTCAGTCAATGCTGGGAAAGATACTTTCCCTCATGGGAAATACAAGTTATTCCATTTGTGTGTTTTAGGGGCCGCTTTCTTTTTCAGCCGAACTACAACTCCCATGCTCCTTTGCTTTATGATGCATTCTCAAGCATGCCAAGGCTGCATTCACGCCATCTGGGAGAGACTGCGTAACTACCAGCTTCAAACTTGGAAACGCCGTTCACGTCAGCTTTTTGTGGACTCAGTTCTACTTATTTCTTAGATTTCTCCTACTCGAGGTCACCAGCGTGAAAATACCAAGCATGGTGGTGAATTCTGCCATCAAACGTAAGAAAGAAGCTTCTTGAATATTCAACTAAAATAATCTGAAAGAAAATAACCGCATAACCGACTTTTGTTTGTTGGATTTAACGGATTACCTGACGAGCCTCGAGATGTCAAAAGTCAGGAGGCTCGCGACATTCCAATCAAATGTTTAGAATGAAAGTTTGGCAAAATGAGCCAAAATGGCGATAGTTAACAAAAACAAATGTTTCCGGCAAACCTCCATCTTTCCAGTGATCTCGGAAACCCTCCCCAAACCTCCATCTTTTCAGTGCTCTCAGAAACCCTCCCCAAACCTCCATCTTTTCAGTGCTCTCAGAAACCCTCCCCAAACCTCCATCTTTTCAGTGATCTCGGAAACCCTCCCCAAACCTCCATCTTTTCAGTGATCTCAGAAACCCTCCCCAAACCTCCATCTTTCCAGTGATCTCGGAAACCCTCCCCAAACCTCCATCTTTTCAGTGCTCTCAGAAACCCTCCCCAAACCTCCATCTTTTCAGTGATCTCAGAAACCCTCCCCAAACCTCCATCTTTCCAGTGATCTCAGAAACCCTCTCCAAATCTCTGGTGATCTTGGCGTTAAACGGGTTCATCCGAGGTAAACACTTCAAAGTTGTTGTTACGAGCAAGCAAGTCGTTCAAACCGTAATTCCCATATGATGTGAATTCAGCACAAGATGAACGTACCTTTTGAGAGATAATATTCACAACTCCACCAACTGACTAAAGAACTGATAATTCTTGTCTAACAAGAGCAAAAAAATCAACGCCAATTTCTTTTGTTGTGAAATGTTTAGAAAAATACCGTATTATGCCACGTATTACGACTGGATTGACAACCGGAATTTTGCAGGGTGAAAATATAAAAGGTGCCAATTACTTTGCTGTTCTGAATCACCATCCATCGTCAGTTGCAGCATCTTGCGTTTTTGTGCTAAATTTTTTTCTAATTGTGACCTAGAGCTTTCTCCCATTGATTGGCTAGCTGGTACTAGAGACTGTGGAAAGAGGCCTTTGCCGATTGGCCGACTCCAATTTATTGTGGTCAAGGAAAACAGATAACACATCTAAGTCAATGCAGTACTATCTTGATACCCTGTGACATGGATTTTGGTTTATCCATACATCTTCTTTGATTTAAACAAATGCATCATAAAAATAAAAAAATCTTTGTTAATCGTTATCTGGACCCTCCGTGGCACGTTTGCACATCGATTATGTATCACGGTTGCTAATAGCGACGCAGACTAAATTGTGATATGTATGGATCCAGCCAAGCGTCACTGTTAATGGATCCCAGAGAAACCTCTTCATGCCTTATGTAGCTCCATCTCGGCAGCTGTCGGATTTCCATGTCAATTCATTCATTTTAAAAGCTGTAGTTTTGGGAGCAGACTGAATCCCATCTCTCCTTGTAGACGCAATTACTATAGTGCCACAAGGGTCAATCAATGGTCAAAATCAGAAGCCATTTAAGAGAAGAGAAGAAATATACAAACCTTTTCATTCCTGGAACATGTTGTAATTCAGCAAGTTCAATACAAATGAGGGAAAACCCCACTAAATATGTAAATAATTGAAAGGATAATTTATAATTAATATGCGCTTGTTAAATATACAGTCATGCACAAAATCCAATTTTCCCAAATCAAGAGATAACAGGACAACTGCAGCAAATCCCATCTCACTTCCCTGTGGAAATAGAATGTACTGCAATATATTGTAAATAAGTTACGTTTCTTTTTAATTAAATAAGTGGAATTTATATTGTGATGACGCTTCTGACGATCTTTTTTTATTTTACTTCATAATGGCTATTTTCATAATGCTTAAATTAATAATTAAATTCATCAGAAAGGAGCATTTGATTTGATTTTGTAAAATATTTTCAGTGGACAGAAAAATGATCTATGCAATGTATTATTAAAAAGTAAATATTGCATTATTTGAAAGCAGAAAAAATTCCTATAATTGCCAATATATTGTGAAGTTAAGCAGACATGTTCTTTATGTTACTTAATTAGTGTGTCTTAACTTGAGCAAACAGGTCATCATTAACTTTGGTTATGGTTATGTTATGGCTGTTCCTAAAGAGCAAATCATGATAGGCAGACCAAATGTGCAAATTATCAGTCTAAATATTTGTAGTAAAAATAATTGAAGTTAAGAGTTTCAATTTAAACTAAGAGTTATAGCCACTGGAATAGTTCACATGAAAATGAAGGACTATGAGAACACGATTCCAATCAATAAAGGATTCAAATGATGGAAATTGGTACATTGTCAGGCCACATTCAAATGATAAACATTTTGAAGGAACTCCATGTATGTTGGATTACTCGCGTTCCTTCAAAAAAAAAAAAAAAAAAAAAAAGTTTACACACAATACATAACATTGAAGTTCCTTTGAAAAGACCATTTATTCACATTATATTACATCCAGTTATTTTACAGGCACTCTTATACAGAGAGGCATTGCATGGTTTTCCAGTTCCTGGTCCTATGCAATCAATTCATTCTGCGGGATATTTACCGAAACAATTCGGGTTCAGCAACTGACTCAGGGCTACAGCGCCACTGCCACCACCTGGGATTCGAAACCTACAACCTGTGAGTTACAAGCCCGGTTCCAGGGGCCATTATACTGCACCGCCACCCCAGTGCCTTCTGGGAAGTGATGAGAGAAAGCACAGACACACAGTTCTGTGGAAATAAACGGGCTGTATTGTAGCCTTCTTAACGGGGCTGTGTTCTTATTTATTATTCCTGTCCTTTACTGCCTTCCCTTCTTTCCCTACAGATGCAGAGAGCATGCTCCTCTCGCCACCGCCAACGGCCTTCCACTGCCCCCCCCCCTCCCCCCACACATTTACTAAGTCAAATAACCCGGTATCTCCACAACCACAGTTGGAATGCGCCATCTCCACCCTCAGATAGGGGTGCCAGTTATAATTCCTCAACCACAGTTGGAATGCGCCATCTCCACCCTCAGATAGGGGTGCCAGTTATAATTCCTCAACCACAGTTGGAATGCGCCATCTCCACCCTCAGATAGGGGTGCCAGTTATAATTCCTCAACCACAGTTGGAATGCGCCATCTCCACCCTCAGATAGGGGTGCCAGTTATAATTCCTCAACCACAGTTGGAATGCGCCATCTCCACCCTCAGATAGGGGTGGCAGTTATAATTGGCGTGAGGAGGGAGCCACAGAGGGGGCGGGGGGATGGGACAGGGAATTTGGCCATGTCTGTGGCCAAACCGAACGAGCTGGCGGAGAGGCTGGGAAGAAATCCTAAAGCCATGCCTCAAGCCTCCATAGATCTCTGTCCCTGTCTGCTATTCTTCTTCTTCATGGACATTTTACCACTTCCTGGTTCATGCGTATTTTGGGATAAATCATTAGTTTAGCTTTTTCTGTCACCTCCGTAACCCCTGCTATGCTTTCTTTACCGCAGTTAAGGAATTGCGTACGGACCCATAAAGCATGAGGCTTCGTTCCCCGACCCGCGATCGCAGTCCGCACGGGACGTACGTAACCCAAACCGCTCGGGTGAAACACCCAGCCGCATAAGTAGATAGTGCGCACTGGCGTTTCAGTCGGTTAAGGGGCGCCCGCTAAAGAACATACATCACCCAAAGCGCGGATATTCCCCCAGGCTGAATGTGGGTGTGGAAAGTGGAAGCATGTTTATCGGAGGCGGTGACCGGGCCCCTCTAGGATGCATGCTTGGGAGAGCTCCACTGCCTCTCACAGTAATTGAAAATGTGACCTGGAAAATGTTTACCCATCGGAGCATGAAAGTTACCTTCCAGCCAGCGCCTTCCGCTCACCTGACTCCGCACCCCCCCCCCGCCCGCCCCCGACTGGAAAATTCAGGGAGCACCGAGGGCTCATGTTAAGAGCCACTTCATTCCTACAGCTCGTGAGCTTATGAATTATTCACAGGGGCTAAATAACTAGATTGTTTAAATTTTTTTTTTTTTAAAAGCCAGGTTTCACTTCTTTACCAGTGAGTGGAACTTGGGGTCCAAACCTGAACAAGGTCAAAGGTCATTCAGTATGAGAGAGGAGGGAGGTGTGATGGAGTGCATCAGTCCAAACTTACCCCCTCACTTTGTCTTATTGCAGAGCGCTGACTTTCTTGTTCGTCCATCTGTGAGACCCGCTGTTCGCCTGTTGTGCCCTTTATTGAACAGAACATAATATAGCAGCATTATGAAATGATTCCGGACACTCAAACATGCCTTATTGATGGACTTGGGCATTAATATCAGCTGGAGGTGTGCTTTAGCGATAAGCCGAGGGCGCTACTCAGCGCTAGCCTGACAGATGGCGGCGCCGTAAAGCGCCGAGGTTCGAATCGCGGAAACGCCGCCCCGATTCAGCCCCACACCTGAACGCTCAATTCAGCTCATCAGTCTAGATTCTCATTATGAAAATAATAAACACATTATGCTGAGGATCCCATGCAGCAAAAGCACATATTTTAAAAACACAACGCGCACACTCTGTCCTAATGAAACCAGTGACCATCATGCTGCAGTACCTGGGAATCGTGTGCAACATCAGCGTATGAGACGCTAATTATTAATACCGCCAATGAGTAGCAATCAAAAACTCACAGCACGCCCAAAGGCCCTCTGGGTCATTTTTATGAGAAATCAAATAACAAAAAATAACCTTTTTTTTATTTTTATTGAAAAAAACGAAGTCCCGGCGTCGTCCCGCCATCGTCCCGCCGTGTGCCGGGGGGGGAATGGGGTTGGGTTTCTCCTTCTCCTCGCTCTAGCGCCTCATATGCCACCCTCACCCCTCCATCAGCTCATGCATATTTAGAGAACTCTTTACTAGTCCTGCTTGTAGGCAGCTAGACCTGCTTCTGCTACAAAAACCCTGCTGAGGAATATAAATAAATAAACCTTGGACAGAACTATTACACTATTACATTGACTTATGGATATCAAGTTTTTTTTATTCCAAAATGCTTGGGTCGTGTTTTCTATTCATGTCTATTAGGATAATTATTGCAGCTGATGGGTGTGGTTTCATAACTCCCTCATGGGCGGAGCTACTGTGGGCTGTCATCCACTAACCAATCAAAAATCAGTGTTCTCTCTGGGTTCATTCCAATCGCTTACTTTATCCGTCCTGGTCTCCTCGGTCCTGGCCTGACCCGGAAATCGATCGAGGTCCGCCATCTTTAAGGACATTCCAACCCGCTAAATGCTCCATGAAGGAGCAAGGAGCGAGGAATGAGGACGCTCCCAGAGGATGAGGAGGCTCCCAGAGGACGCTTCAGCGAGGAAACACAAGTGTAGCCTTTGCGGAAGACTGTTCTCGGAATGCGTGACATGTATAAATTATCCACCTCTCTTCACATCTGGCACGCCGTGGGTACACAAATGCATTGTTACCGTTCCTTTCCATTTACTAAAAAGCGCTTTAATCCATAATGATACTCATTCTTTATGGTGAACAAAAGCCACGTTTATTCATGAAAAAAATAAGCTAAAAAGCATTATAGTTAAGCACGTAAGCATAATACGGCGCATTATATTGACAATTGTCAATTTTTTCTTGTGCTTGTCCTGTACAAATAAACAAATACATGTCCCTACATATTAATTTTACAGCGTGACTTATCCACGTTTTCATCCACAGTCCCGAAGGGTTCCTCTACACTGCAGCTATGGCTCCAGCCAAAGTTTCCATTTCCCAGGTGAAATGAGAGGTTAATTGAAAACCAGTCAGAATTTACAACCATTTACAATCATCCTCCTGCCAACGCTACACTGTATTAAACAGGCTCCTGTGCCAAAACAAGAAAAGCCCATATTTATTCATGTTGATAATCAACAACAGCAGTTTATGAGACAAATAATGCATTCATTTTCTGCCATGCGACCACAGAGGGGGATTTTTCTATGAAAACGCTGCCATTTTAAGCGCAATGCCATTGATTAGCAGGGAAATAAACTCACATGGGAGGTTCCAGATGCAGAAGAACAGAGAGCAACCTCTCCCTGACCATTAACGCTCATCTTATAGTGGCTATGAGCCATATGTATTTACATAGAAATCACTTCAATACAATCACAAATGGAGGAAAGAAAACCCCATAAATGTTTGGTTTTGGTTGATCCAGGTAACAAAAGGTATTAGTAAACAAGTAGGCCCCAAGCCTAGTTTAAGTGACCTGTACGAGTTCAATCACCAAAATTATTATTTTCTGGAGTGCGTCTCCCCAGTAAGATTGCTTCCCGCTCCACGGCACACGAGCCTGAATTCCAGCGACGCACGTGATTAAACGGCAGCGCGCACATTCGGAATGAGCAAATTAATCTCAGAGTGGAATTCATAAATAATTTCAATTACATAAATGGTGTGTCGAAGGAGAAGCGTCCCCGCTTTAATAAAGTTGCGTGCATATTTATCATAAATCCCTGTTCATGTGTGTTCCTGTCGCGTGCCGTTGCGCTGTGCGTGTGTCCTTGCTTTGTGACTGGCATCGTAGTGCATCCCACCGCAGGTCCAGGGAAAGAACGCACATGCTGGTGTTCGTTACACCCAAGCCCACACCCTATAGGTCCTTATCTGCAGACCAAAATAATTATATGTTGAAGTTGAACTATGTTGAAACCTACACTACAAGGGGAAATATTTCTACTGCAGTAATACAGTAATACGCTTTTTTAATGCAATAATGCAAGTGTCTTGACCTAATTCAACACTTGTACTTTGCCAAAAAGTTTTTTAAATACTTAAAACTTCTTTTCTGCAGGGTCTCAGGAGGTTAGGAAATGGATCTCCAGTTACAACCTTATGATCTGAAATCACTGCACAGTAAATAAAGAGAATAAACGAGGAAACGCACTTCAGACACCTTCGTAGTGTAATACCCAGCTGAGAAATATAAAGGGGCCGTGCTGTAGCACCTTTACACCTGAATGCACAACACGCACCCCTGTAAAATCCATACGAACTCTGCCGTAGGTACAGAGCACATCTCACGGCTCACCTGTCATTAGCGCCATCCATTATCATACCGTCTCTACAGCATTAACCTCCTCACAAAACTGCATGTGAATGTGATGGTCTATATGTGCTTCCTACATCCATTATCATACCGTCTCTACAGCATTAACCTCCTCACAAAACTGCATGTGAAGAGCTGTTACCGTATGTGATAGTCTATATGTTGTGGAATTGAATGTAAAATGTACATTAGTGAATTTATGCAGATCTGTGTAACGCACAGTTTCGCTGGTATGTTAAACGTGAATACGGGCCCGTGCCACGTGACGCACAACCACTTCCTGCAGAGGGATGCTAGATTAATAAAGAGGTCTGGCGGACATGGCACGCTTTGCCTGAACAACTTTGCACACATGGTTCGGTGTTCAGAAACGAGGCTCTGCAGAAATATTTGTGTCCATCCTCAAAAATCCAAGTTCACGCTGGGTGCTTGTTTTGACCTGAGGAGGTCAAGGGTCATCAAATAAATGAATGATATTAATAACCAATAACAATGTCTCCGTCTGTACTATATTGCAACACGTTTTGCTGAGCATTTCTTACATGGGCTAATGCTACAGGAGGTGAGTCTAGGGCCCTTGTTATCGTGGTGGAAGAGTGAGTTTTAATTGCAGTTCACTGGTCTGGTCAGGGAGACGGCGCGGCTGTTTTAGCCCAGTCACCTTGTTGCATTCCCTGTCTGTGACACACTGGAGATTAAAGCTGTATGCTGATTGAATCTCTGTCATATCAGGTTCATTACTGCCAAGAGCAGTGCTTCATCTTTACCCAATCCCCATTTCACTTAGAGCGCTGTGGTCTAATCATGAAGTCACTGCTCCATCTTTACCCAATCCCCATTTCACTTAGAGCGCTGTGGTCTAATCATGAAGTCACTGCTCCATCTTTACCCAATCCCCATTTCACTTAGAGCGCTGTGGTCTAATCATGAAGTCACTGCTCCATCTTTACCCAATCCCCATTTCACTTAGAGCGCTGTGGTCTAATCATGAAGTCACTGCTCCATCTTTACCCAATCCCCATTTCACTTAGAGCGCTGTGGTCTAATCATGAAGTCACTGCTCCATCTTTACCCAATCCCCATTTCACTTAGAGCGCTGTGGTCTAATCATGAAGTCACTGCTCCATCTTTACCCAATCCCCATTTCACTTAGAGCGCTGTGGTCTAATCATGAAGTCACTGCTCCATCTTTACCCAATCCCCATTTCACTTAGAGCGCTGTGGTCTAATCATGAAGTCACTGCTCCATCTTTACCCAATCCCCATTTCACTTAGAGCGCTGTGGTCTAATCATGAAGTCACTGCTTCATCTTTACCCAATCCCCATTTCACTTAGAGCACTGTGGTCTAATCATGAAGTCACTGCTCCATCTTTACCCAATCCCCATTTCACTTAGAGCGCTCACACACATACATGCATGCACGCACACACACACGCACACTGCACACACATGCATGCACACGCACGCACGCACACACAAATACATGCATGCACACACACACACACACTGCACATGCACACAAATACACACACGCTCACGTACGCACGCACGCACACACACACATGCACACTGCACATGCACACACACACACAAATGCACACACACGCTCGCACACATACATGCATGCACATGCACGCACACACACACGCACACTGCACACACACACACACACATGCATGCACACACACACACTTCACATGCACACAAATACACACACGCTCACGTACGCACGCACACAAATACACACACGCTCACGTACGCACGCACGCACGCACACCATCCTCAAAGCCCTCTGTGGGCTGTGGGCTGGGGTCCCCCCCCCCCCCCCAAATCAGAGGCCGATTTTGAGTAGAAGGTGAAGACTGGTAATCATAATAATAATGATTTTTAGAACGCTTGTAAAATTCTCAGCATCCTGTATCTAATAGTGATTAAGCAGGCGCTGGGGGACGTGAGAGGGTATATGCAGCGTTGCTGTAAAGCCCTTGGAGTGGATCCGCGCTTTAATTAGAGTATTTGCATCCGCTTTTCATTAAGATGATGTATGTGGGATGGTGGGGCGCGTGGGGACAGGCGGGGGGAGTTGGGGGGGGGGCCCTGCGTACTCATGCATTTTTAGAGGTATTTAGCCCCAACACGCGGGCCAGGACGACATCCGGGCCATCAATCACCTTCCCGGGCCAGGTGCATCCTTTTATTAACTTTGTGACCTTTCTCGTCATTATCAAAATGGGGGGGGGTGAGGGGTTAGTGAGGCACCGCCTACTTTGTGGCAAATCTTTTTCTGTTGTATTCGCCGACCCCGACGTGCTTTACCTGTTAATGCACCTCCCCCATCTCCCACCTCCCCCACCTCCCCCATCTCCCACCCCCCCCATCTCCCACCTCCCCCATCTCACCTGGATGTTGTTTAGGTCTCATCCCACCTGTGTGATATGACCCCTGTCTGGGAATAGCGGGAGGAGCCTGGTTAAACTGCCCTCCCCCGTCAGGGTCAAAGCTCAGCATTGGCCCCGCCCTCTGAGGCATAAAGCCGGCCGTGTTAGGCTGTCAGACGTCGGTGAAACGAGCTCGGGGTTGGCTCACGTCTGCTGGGACCTTTCGGTCATTAGATGACTATTTTAAGCCTCTGATGAGCCCCGCTTGAGCAGATAAAGGAGATAAAGCGATCTTATTAGTGACTTTATAAATGATATGTTTTAGAAGTGCGTTTGGAACAAGACGGCAAGGGCCTCATGAATCTAATTAAAAGATAATGTTGCCAGGGATCCCTTCCTCTATCTCTCGTATTCCCCATATACTAACTTTGGGAATAAGATTAACTGCACTGTGCCAAATCAATATCAAATGTATTTTAAACATTTAGACCACTAATCAATTTTAACAGTATTGTTCTTTGTCCCTAACTTTGAGTAATGTCTTGGATCAAGTATCAGTTTTTTCAGCGATATTTTTCATTAATTTCCGTTTCAGGCAACGCCCCTTATGAGATTGTGTTAAAAAAACAAAAACAAAAAACACTGTTATTGAGTGCACAAGAGCACTGCAATTCAATTAAATACAGGCTTTAGTCACTAACTCTTTTCTGTAATACTCAATGAATTATCCTTCGTAAGAACTCCCTCATATGCAGCACATAACACCTTCATAACAGTAGGTTGCTCATGTCAATCGCCGCAATTAAGCACATGGTGCGTTCTAAATATTGACAGAAGCATTTATGAATGTCTATGTAGTGCTTATGAATGCATATGTAGTGCTTATGAATGCATTAATAGCTCATCAAAGATGAATAATATAAAGTGTTACCCTTTGTTTTATAACCCACTGGTGCATTGGTAAAATATGGTAAATCATCTGCATGTGTTTATTGGTGAGCCATAGATTTGCAGAAAGCACTGGGTACCCGTTTAGTGGTAGGAAAATGGCGGGCATAGTTGGGCTGAATGTCTTTTTGTCTGCAAAAGCCTGAGCAATGACATTTATCTACCTTATCAGTAGTTACAGAAAGTGCAGAACCCAACCCTGTCTGCAGCAGGCAAGAGACGGAGGGGAAAAAGGGCTGATTTATGAAGTGAGACTGTGAAGGCTAGCGGTGGCTAGCGGTGGCTAGCGGTGGACCTTAATTAATCCTGATTGGGGAGTGATGAGGCGCCACACCGGCTCTGGGTAAATGGGTAAAAATGTATGTATATTAGGAGCCCTCCCAGAAGGCTTCTTTTGATTCGTTAATTAACTTGTTCTTGCAGCATGATCTGTGTTAGCATAGCGCTGTGCATTTAGCTCCTGGGCTAAAGACAGGCGCTACAGCATGGTCTGTGTTAGCGTAGCGAGCTAAGCGCCGTGCATTTAACTCCTGGGCTAAAGACAGGCGCTACAGCAGGGGGATGTAGGCTAAGTGAGGGGTGCCCGGGGGGCAAGGCCCCTCATAGAAAATGTTGACAAAAATAACCCTTAAATGGGTTCAATATATTCTCAAATCATGCATATTTTAACATCACAAAAAAAAAAAATGAGCGTCATGATTTGAAGTCACTGATGTGTGGCTAAATAGTGTGGCCAAATAGTGAAAATATTATCAGAACAACTTTTGGCAAAAGCCACTGTCACAAAAAAAAATACAAATGGAGCTGTTTAGGGGAGGAGCCAGCCGTTGACTGGATGGAACCGCTCAGAACATTCCAAACAGGAATGAAAAAATAATGACAAAACAAAAGTACATTACCAAAGTACATTACCGAAAAGGTAGGTTGCCAAAGAGCAATTCTGGCTGAAAAGCCCCTAAAGCTGTTCAATCTCCCACATTAAAGACTTTTAACCATCTGCCTCAAAGCATTACTGCCAGCACGGAAGTAGTTTTTTTTCGGTTATTATTAATTTCAAATAAAAAAATGTGTGACACTCAGCAATGTTTACAACTGAACAGTCTCTGCGTACACCTGCAAAGAGTGGTGCATTATGGGGAAGGAGGGGGGTATTCCAAGGGCCCTGACTGACAGGAGCCCTCACAGTAATTGTGTAGAGATGGGGGGGGGAGGGGGCCTTGGGTGGTGGGGCCCAATGAGATACCTTTGCATGGGGCCCAATATCTCTGGCGGTTATGCTCGGACATCCGTGGCGGGAAGTGTGATGACGTGAAACGTCAACGAGCGGCGAGAGACAGCGAGATGCTACTGAAGCGGTTCCGACATCAACTGCTCACATTCAGCGTCAAAGATTAGGCCGTGAACTTGAAGGATTGCTTGTATGCCGTTATTTTAATAGCTGGGGATTTTGTTTTACCGTGAATCTACAATGTGAGTTTGCTTCACGTCTGTATATTTTGAGGTCCCTTTGCGTTACAACTCCCAAATCTCTTCAGTCCCAATGAAACTGATATCTATGGTCAGAGCTGGTATATTATTCTGTGTAGCGTATGCTTTCAATCCATACGAGAAAAATACAGGACATTCTTGGATATCCTTCCAAAATATTACTCAAACGGGAATGAAATTACATCTTCAGTTGAAAATAAAAAAGCGGATACGGTTTTCCTTCAAAGGTGCAACAAAACACAATGGCCGTTTTTACATTTCCTTATGATATAACTAAAGTAGTTAAGAATGTCAATTGCCCCTGCATTACACAATATTCATAAATAAAAACCCCAATGGCACAGGTTTAGTTTCATTGAAATGAACATTTTGAAAAATCACCTTAATTTGAAGATTATACAAAATAAAATAGGTTGAAATTCTTCAAATGCTTGGTCTGTTTTGGGTTCTCCAAACGCTGAGTGCATCAGGAACTCTGATAGAAAACGTTTTATACAGCTGAAGTACATCTTCTCCATTTCAAACTCATAAAAAGTCAGTTGAATTAACATTGAAGATTTTACTGTGTGCCCCCTATTCTTTATACCCAGAGAAATATAATTTCCTCGTCACAGTGTTAGAATTCCCCGTTCTCCACAGCACACAGCGCCCTGTATGCACCTCTAAAACTGCTATGGAAACAGGTTTTTTTAAAAGACAATAATTACATCCAAGAATATAACCGTGTTACCTGAACCGCTGTAATATTGCATCACTGCCTGAAATACCAGGTTCATCTCAAAGTATTACTTTTCATAACTTACAGGACACTTAAAGAGGCTTGCTCGAGCACACCTAAAAGAACTTCAAATCCTCTTCAAGTCCTTTCTAGATGATTGGGCTTTACTTCCAAAAAGTGCAATAAAATAAAAAATAAAATAAAATAAAATGAAAAGCAAGCTGTTAAGACGGGAGCTTCAGGGTCCCAGACTGAAGTAGGAGGGTGTAAAGCAGGAACAATCAAATCTGGCCCTCGAGGCGAGTAGTACTGCTGGTTCTCATTCCTCCTCATTTCATCCAAGACTGATTTAGACCTGGGCCGTGTCCGAATACGACCACTCAGACCCCTATGTGCCCTGTACCCTCATTTTGCAAGCAGTGTGCAAAAGAAATCCCACAAAACTCTTTCCAAACTAGTGAGAAAGTAGTTTGTAATATTTTTTGTATTTTTTATTATTATTGAGAATATCAATCAGTTAACATATAACAATTGTTACAAAGTGTAGATTATGAATGAAGATAGAATTTACCCAAATAAAAAAAAGAGTAGTTTGTAATATTAACCCATCTTATACCATACATATACATATACGCTCTATGTCTTTTACGTTTTTGCTGACTGAAGTCGTCGGATGAGTGCACAGTTCTGCAGATGAGTGTGCTCCTGAATTCCCTCAACAAAACCCCGGAAATAAGGGGTTCATCCTGGTATTTTAAGTGCCCCCATTTGTGAGAAAAAGTTGCCCACTCAAAAGCTTTTTGACAAAGTGAACTCAAATATGCACCCCCAAAAGGGTGTAGGGGTCGTATTCGGACACAGCCCTGGTCTAAGGTGAGTTGAACCTTTGTATAACCAGGACAATAATCAATCAAACAACTGCCAGGCATAAAAGAGCTTTGATAGGTCCGTTTGTTATGCCTTGCTAAGGTCGATATCTATATGTGCAAACGGTTCGCGTTAAACCACTCTACAACACCTTTGTGTTTCTCATACACACCTGTGATAAGGCCTCAGGCTAGTAAAGTAGATTTTAAACATATTTTTATTTTAGTACTCCTAACTGTGACCTGATGTCCTTAAGCACCGTCTTCATTCTGAATTCAGGAACCCACAGCTTGCCTCTTCATGGGCTCATATTGGAGACAGGCAGAGGGGATTGTGGGTAGAATTTATAAGGCCCACTCCACACTGGTAACTGCACCTCTCTCATGTTCTGTTACTTTAAGAGGCTCCCGTCTCGGCTGTGTCACAGAGGCGTGTCTGGCGGCACGGAAAGATCCAGAGATGGCGCGTCCACACCCGCTGCCTCGTCGCCGTGTCATATCGCCTTCAAATATGACTTATTAAAATGAAATTACTCCGTCTCCTGACCCATGGCAAACCGCATGAGCCGCAATTTGTCTAGCAGTTGAGCTGTGAATAAAATCTGATTGGCAATAATTTAACTTTATAGTTGCTATATTCTCCCTCTCTCCTTCCGTCTGCTGATGCCCTGGTGAAATATGGCCCCTCCCACCCCACCCCCCAGGCAGACCGAGGGGGCGGCAGGCCAGAAATGGTGGCAGCGGAGGTGTTGGGTTGAAGTTTGGATGGAAGAGGGGTGTGTGGGATGGGTAAGTGGGGCTGAATGAGCAGTGGTGGTGGAGGTGCGGTGTTGGGTTGAAGTTTGGATGGAAGAGGGGTGTGTGGATGGGTAAGTGGGGCTGAATGGGCGGTGGTGGTGGAGGTGCGGTGTTGGGTTGAAGTTTGGATGGAAGAGGGGTGTGTGGATGGGTAAATTTGGCTGAATGGGCGGTGGTGGTAGATGTTAGCCACCCAATACTTGATTGTCACTGAAAAACAACACAACAATAACAGCAGTTTAACTATTTTAAAGCGGTAAGGAAGAAGCAAGACTTGGACTGTGGCAGCAAGGTGACAGGACTAAGGGACACCCACACAGAGCTTCCTGGGTTTCCATTAGGAGATGCTTACCCAGACGCTACAGAGGCGTGCTTGGATGGGTGAGATGACCGGAGATGTTTTACGCGGTCACGTCTGCTCTTAGACCAAAGCGCCCGCTCGAAAGCGAACTCCCAGACGCGTCTTAAGCTTCCTCCAGTCTAATGGCCGTGCCTCTCAATGTGCAACTGGCCAGAATCTGCAGGAGCGCTTTCAATGGAATGAAAGAAGAGAAAAAAGGTACTTAAAAAGAGAGAGAAGAGGGGGGGGAGAAAAGGGGAGGAGAAAGGAAGAGAGAGCAGGATAAAGAGGCAAAAGAAAGAGAAATTCAGTGAGCAGTGGGAACTCTGGACAGGTTGATGTAGCTTCTGCAATGAAAGCCTCGTAAAAAGCACTATCCTAAGGCTGTAAGGAGATATTCCATCTCTCCCCACCAACAGCCAAAGCTAAAATCACCCACTCAGTCATAGTCAGACCCAGATCCAATGCATGCGCCACATAAGAAATAAAAAAGCACATTTTCACTAGCTGGACATCATCATGTGTTTGACATATTTTATACAGGTTACATAGGTAATATTCTGCATTGTGATTGGCTGAGACACATTCCATGAGTGTTGATATACAGTATAACATCACTCTGACCTCATCACCGGCCAGGATCACTCCGCTTTGTTTTCTAACCGATACATTGTTGGAAAATAAATATATATATATATATTTTAATGGAATTCTGAAGAAACTGTATTTCTTGGTGGAGCCAAATAAACAAAAAAATGTAATCTGTTGTCTCAATCTTTACTATGATAGTAATGATTTAATCTCATTGGCGTTCCTCACCAAACAATCAGTCAACACACAAGAGCATATTTTCACAGCAGTCAGTTCCTGATGCAGTGTGATGAAAAGTATATGTTCTGATAATGTTTATGTTCTGAGAACACTGCAGACGATGACGGCTTTACTCTTCTATTCCAGCGTCACCAGATTCATTCTGTCTGCGGTATCTAAACCGAGGTCAGGTTCCAACAGATACTACTAACGTCAACACCCACAGTGCATTTGGGGAAGGAAATGACGACACATTAACACCGCTGAAATATCTGCAGAACCAGCCCTGGTGCGGGTCCAGTTGTGAGCCCGCACATCGATGGGAAACCGTAAAGGGGAGGGTCTGAAAACATGGATGGTTTGTAAATCACACAGGAAGCCAGCGGGTCCTTGCGTTACTAAGTACAATAACTTGTCCTTGGCTAGAAAGCTTTTTTTTTTTTTCAATACCCTCAAGACCAACCCCCTCACCCCATACATTGAAATCCAATTTGCAGCTTTATGAAAGTTTAATAAATGATAAATAAATGTGATAAAGGCACTATGCAAATGGCACACGATTTTATAAACTAGGTGGACGCAGTCTTCAGAATTCTAAAATATTAATGACAGGAGTGCGCGCGCACACGCACACACACTGTATATATAAGACCTGCGGTCTGCGTTTGGGTCCTTCTCAGAACATCATAGGCACAGCCCCGGAGGAGTTCACACGCTCACACACGCTCACACACGCTCACACACGCTCACACACGCTCACACACGCTCACACACGCTCACACACGCTCACACACGCTCACACACGCTCACACACGCTCACACACGCTCACACACGCTCACACACGCTCACACACGCTCACACACGCTCACACACACACGCTCACACACGCTCACACACGCTCACACACGCTCACACACGCTCACACACGCTCACACACGCTCACACACGCTGTATATATAATATAACATAAAAAGGTAAGTTCTACGGCACAGGCACAGCCCCAGAGGAAATCGTTCAGATGTCATTTACTTTACTGTTCCCCCTTATCTTATTCTATTTCTCCCACTTCACTGTTCTCATATCTTTTCATGATGTTTGCTGTCGTTGGCAGTGGCCAGAGTGTCCGACCGTGCTGCTCAAATATTGATTTCTGCTCCATTTTTTTTATAGGGCTGCCACAGGAAGCTGCTGCGTCTATGCTCCCCCCTCCCCCCTCCCCCCTCTCGCTCTGTCTTTCGCTCTCTCCCTCTGTTTCTTTGTCCCTCTCTCTGCCTCTCTCCCTCTTTGTTTCTCTGTCCCTCTCTCTGCCTCTCCCCCTCTCTCTGCCTCTCTCCCTCTTTGTTTCTCTGTCCCTCTCTCTGCCTCTCTCCCTCTCCCCCTCTTTGTTTCTCTGTCCCTCTCTCTGCCTCTCTCCCTCTCCCCTCTTTGTTTCTCTGTCCCTCTCTCTGCCTCTCTCCCCTTTCTCTGTCTCTTCCCTTCTATCTCTCCCCCCTGTCTGTTTCTCTGTCCCTCTCTCTGCCTCTCCCTCTCCCCCTCTTTCTGTCCCTCTCCCCTTTCGGTCACTTCCTGTCTCTCTCTCTTCCCTTCTCTCTCTCTTCCCTTCTCTCTCTCTTCCCTTCTCTCTCTCTTCCCTTCTCTCTCTCCCACCCCATGTCTCTGTTTCTCTGTCTCTCTCTTCCCTTCCCTCTCTTCCCTTCTCTCTCTCCCCCCCTGTGTGTTTCTCTGTCCCTCCCTCGGCAGGTGTGTGCTAATTTCCATTTGATTCCCAGCGCTCTCTCTCTCCGCCCTTCTCCAGGGCCCATCACTCATCTCTTTCACTCTTGCTCCTCCTCTCACTCCTCCTCTCCGTCTCAATCTCTCTCCTCCTCCTCCTCTCTCTACGCCGCGGCCTTTCCTCTGAAAGCTCACGTGGGATGGATTTTGTGCCCCTGCACGACCCTCCCAAAAACTGTCAGAACCGACCGGGGCCGGCAGACACGCTCGTTTCGCGGACGCGCTTTCCCGCCAGGAACAGCGGGCATACATAACGCCGTCCGTCAGGGAGGGTCACCCACAAGTTAAGTCCTCATCAAACCGAGTCGCTGACAGACAAGGGGCTAAACTGAAAAGTCGCTGGTTAAAAAGCGAGAGTGAAGGCAGCGGATTCCACTGTATGCCGTTACAGAAAAATATGCAAGATAAATCTCACAATAACCCACTAAGTGCGTACTGAGCACATCTCCGTGACAAATCCTCCACTCTTGGGTTGATATATTTTACCAGAGCATGATTATACACTATATGCTTTTATTTTTTTCTAGTTTATTATGAATATACATGGGGGGTGTGTCCAAGCAGAAAAGACTCGTTTTACTGAACTGAAAGTGAATCTGTGTACACTGTCTAAAGCCTAATAAATTAAAAGAAACAAGAAAATCTATGAAGAAAATCTAAAATATAAGTGGCATGTTGGCGTTAACAGCTAATGGTGGTAAATACGTGAGTCTCCAGACAGAACCTCTTTGCTTTTACTTGACATTCGTACTATTCCTTGTGCATATTTTTCAACATTTTAAAAAGTGTTTATTCCGCTCTGTCGTTCCTCCTGCGCACAGCGCTGTTGATTGTATGGAGAATACCTGTGTCAGATAATTACAGTAATTAAGGCGGTGATTAAAAAAGGGGGTCGCTTGGGGGGGATGCAGGTGCTCGGTAATGGGGACCTCCCCCCACCCCCACCCCCACAATGGGACGGGACCCAAGCTCCGTCTTTGATTCCTCTTTATTTTGGGGGTGTGTTATTTTCAATTACAATCTTTGTTGCATTAACACACATGCCTGCAGAGACAGACAGAGACACACACACACACACACACTCACACACACACACACACACACACACACACACACACACACACACACACACACACACACACACACACTCATAAATAAAAAAAATGGTACATTTATTTTTCATTATACAACTTATTTTAAGGCCAAATATTGAGTGGTTTTTGAATGGCCCAGGAAGCCAGTGTGACAATATTCTAAACATCATGTTTTTCATTGCCTTGCCAGATTGGGTGACATTCATAAACAGAAACAGAATTCAAGTGATAAAAGAATATGTCCTCCACTGAGAATAAAATTAATTCACACGACTGAAGAGGCACAGAAGAAGCCATCGCAACCTACCCACAATTCCACAGGTCAACTAGCCTCGCCCTGTCTGAGCTGTTGGCCCGTACCATCTCTTCTTGTTGCTGTGCCCTATTGATGTATGTCGCCCAAATCCCACCCCACACCTTCTGCATCTACCATCTTATTTGATGCACGTGCCATTTCTTCATGGCACTTAGCAATGGTGTCTCTCTGCTAAGGCACAACTAGTTCTTGGCCAAATACTTTTGAAATCCATTTAACCCTTTAGATGCCTTTTCATTCCTGCAGTTGACTAACAACAAAATTAGTTTCCATTAATATTCAAAGCGGAATTTCACTTGTATAATTGTACGACTTGATTAATGACATCTTTGACATTAATGATAAATTCTCAGGCATTTTCAGGACAGGGCAGGATGGTGAGCATTATTTGAGATCAGTTGATGCTGTCAAGAATTCAACTTTAAAATAAATGAAAAACAACACTGACAAAAAAAGAAGAATTATTGGCTTTCAGTCACTCTGGCCGAGTCATGACCTTTTATGAATCCAGCAGCTAAAAGAGCTGCATGTTACCCACGCAGAGCAGTGTCCCCATCCCTGTCCCAGGAGAGCTCCAACCTGTAGGTGTTCACTCCAACCCTAACAAAGCACCTCATTCAACAGCTAGAGATCTACCGTCCTGTAGGTTTCACTCCAACCCTAACAAAGCACCTCATTCAACAGCCAGAAATCTCATTGAGCTGCTAATTAGTATAATCAGGCGTGCCAAATTAGGGATGAAATGAAAACCTACAGGAGGGTAGATCTCCAGGAACAGGGTTGGGGACCATTGATGTATAGACAGAACAGCTTAATTCAGCACATTATGAACACACGGCATTGTATTCATAGCATCTCAGGGATCTAGGATCAGTTCTTGTCCACATCCAAACCTCATCCATAATGAGCAAAAAGTCCAAACTGATCCGAGATCAGCACTATGGCAAAGCACTCGGGGTCTCAATTCTGATTGGCTGAAGACGACGTCGATCTGCTGCCATACATTAAAGCAGGTAAACTCAAATCTGACCCTCGAGGCCAGTAGTAGAGCTGGTTTTCTTTTCTACCCGATAGTTCTTTGATCGATTAATGCCACTGATTGGCCAGATATTTAACTCACGAGGTGGAATAAACTACGAAGCAGGAAAACTGTACTGAGATTGGCTGGATAACTACACTGAGTAAAACCCGGAGCAGCTCTTTTTACTGCAGTCCGCTTTCCAGAGTTGGGAGGGTTCCGCAGTTACCCAGCCAACTCAATACTCCTGCTTTGTGAAATACCCCCCTGGTGTCCCAGGTTTAAATCAGTCCCTGATTAGAGGGACGAAATGAAATCCAGCACCACTGCTGGTCTCCAGGGCCACATTTGAGTATCCCTGTTTCATAGGCTCTGACATTGATGACTTAAGCTTACAAAAAAGTGTAAAAGTTACAGACAGGGGGTTTATGAGTGCCCAATGCCGTAAAGGCAGAATTGGATGTGTCCTGTCTAAAGAGCAGTTTCCATCCTCATAAGACACTCCAGAGTACTACTAGGACATCTCCCTACTACTACTACTCATCTTCCTCTGTGAAAATACGCTTTGACTTAAGTATTTCTTTTAAAGACTATAGACTATGATCCATGAGGCTTGTAGGAAGGTGCTGCTTATGACGTGAAGGATATGTCTACACACACACACGCATGTGCGCACACACACACACACACACACACACACACACACACGCGATAACGGGAACATAAAACGGAGTGTTTTGTCTTGATGGAACCCTTCTGGTGGACTCAAAACAATAACAAAGGTCAAGCACTGAATCTCATTGGGCCGTTCAGGGGGACTTGGGTAATAAATGTTTCTGTCATCAGCGGGATGTGGGATTTACGGGTTGTTGCAGGTCAGACAGACTGACAAAACCTATTACCGCCAACACCGCCATGATTTAAAGCTCATTTCTCATTTCGCACCCCGATCTGCGCGGTTGCCATGTACGCGCATATGTTACCGGGGTCCCGTTTTGAGAAGACGCTGAGGGGGGCCGTCAGTGTTATAAAAAAAAAAGCCATCCCGACCAGCAGGCCCTCCTAGAGTACTTAGCCAGCCCCTCCTAGAGTACTTAGCCAGCCCCCTCTGTCAATCGACAGAAACGAGACAGTGACGCGCGACAGAAAGCTTCAATGGGGCAAATATTCTGACTTTTCACCCAAGATGCATTGCAAAAAAGGTCAAACCTGACAGTCATCACTTCATCCATTGGCCTCTACGATTCATTAGGTCCTGGGAGATTCGGGAGAGCGCGGGGGGGGGGTACGTGTCAGAGACGGGGCCCCCAGAAATGAACGGACCTGACCTTCACCGTCGTCTTATCGCTGCGAAAGGTCAGACTGTGGCTCCTGAAACCGCATCGATCCAAAATCTTTTTTTTTCTTCTTTTTTTTTTATCTTGGTAGACATGCTGCTCTTGGTGTTTTTTAAGAGAGATTGTGAAATACAGATAAGGATCTATTAATGTTGCAGAAATCTCTCTCTCCACTCACCCCTTAACCAGCCCAGTAGACCCCTGGGGACCTAGAAAGACATTTGGAGGTCGCTGGAGGTCAAACTGAATAAGATGTACAGGTCCACAGGTCACTGTCGTCACTCGATAACACCAAAAGGGGGGGGGGGGGGGAGGAAAGTTCTGCTCTCTGGAAAACTAACAAATCAGCTAAAAGTTCAAACTAAAAGTTTAAGAGAAAGAGACGGATATTTTCCACTGCGCTGCACATTACTGGGTTATTGCTGTGCATTATGGGACATGTTTTATCATCAGCTGGGATATTTAACCGCGCAATGTACTATACATCATTCTGAATTGGAAAACAGTAGCAAAATAATGGTCAAATACAACACAGCGCTTTGCTGTAAAAACGGAACATACATCAGTAAAATCTACAGATGAAAATAACAGCATAAAGGCAAAGTCAACAAGGAAGGGGTGCTGTGCTATCCTTCATCCTCCCTCCTTTCTGTTTTCCCCAGAGGATAGTGGGTAGAGAGACTGGCACAGAGGATTGTGGGTAGAGAGACTGGCACAGAGGATTGTGGGTAGAGAGACTGGCACAGAGGATTGTGGGTAGAGAGACTGGCACAGATGATTGTGGGTAGGGAGGGTGGCACAGAGGATTGTGGGTAGGGAGGGTGGCACAGAGGATTGTGGGTAGGGAGGGTGGCACAGATGATTGTGGGTAGGGAGGGTGGCACAGATGATTGTGGGTAGGGAGGGTGGCACAGATGATTGTGGGTAGGGAGGGTGGCACAGAGAATTGTGGGTAGGGAGGGTGGCACAGATGATTGTGGGTAGGGAGGGTGGCACAGAGGATTGTGGGTAGGGAGGGTGGCAGAGAATTGTGGGTAGGGAGGGTGGCACAGAGGATTGTGGGTAGGGAGGGTGGCACAGAGGATTGTGGGTAGGGAGGGTGGCACAGAGGATTGTGGGTAGGGAGGGTGGCACAGATGATTGTGGGTAGGGAGGGTGGCACAGAGGATTGTGGGTAGGGAGGGTGGCACAGAGAATTGTGGGTAGGGAGGGTGGCACAAAGGATTGTGGGTAGGGAGGGTGGCACAGAGAATTGTGGGTAGGGAGGGTGGCAGAGGATTGTGGGTAGGGAGGGTGGCACAGACAACATGGAGGACTTCAGCAGTTTTCAGTAATTCGATGAGGAAATGTTCTCCACACAAGCTGTCGCTATCTATCACACTCACTCACATGCCATCGCCCTCTCTCAAATACACACAGACCCCATGTATCCCTCTCTTTCACTCACACACACACACACACACACACACACACACACACACACACACACCATCTCCCTCTCTCAAATACACACACACACACCATTTATCCCTCTCTTTCACTCTCTCTCTCTCTCACACACACACACACACACACACACGCACACATACTCACACACAACAGTCTCTCTCATGCACACATACACACTGTCACACACACACACCACGCAGTCTTTCTCTCACACACACACATACTCACACACCACACATGGTCTCTCTCTCACGCATAGACATAGACACACACACACACACACACTTCCTTTGGCCGCTCACAAAACACAATCAAATATTTCACCATTACACTTCCATCATGGTCAATTAGCCTGACACTTTCCCAGCTTTTATCTCTTAAACCACAGCCCTCATCTGTTATTTATGTGTCATAGGGCCGTCTATGAATTATTCAATGGGGGAGGACAATTTACAGCCCCTGTCTTTCCAGAGCTCGCCCGTAAATCCACAGCTGAGGGGAGAGAGAGAGAGAGAGAGAGGAGGGGGGGAGAGGAAGAGAGAGAGAGAAAGAGAGTGAGAAAAAGAGAAAAAAGAGAGAGGAGGGATGTGGAGAAGAAATAGAGGGAGAGAAGAGAGCAATACAGAGAAGGGGAGAAAGATATATAAAGAGGGAGAGAAAAAAAAGCTAAGCAGAGAAAGGGGTGAGAGAAGGAGAAAGATGTGGAGAAGGAAGAGGGAGAGAAAACA
The DNA here is from genome assembly GCA_022702515.1 of Ilyophis sp. 1 JC-2022. Lineage (NCBI taxonomy): Eukaryota > Metazoa > Chordata > Actinopteri > Anguilliformes > Synaphobranchidae > Ilyophis > Ilyophis sp. 1 JC-2022. The sequence continues at coordinate 4,313,029 of CM040394.1, read as the reverse complement.
ATACAGAAAAGGGAGAGAAGAGAGAAAGCAATATGGAGAAGGAGGGGGGGGAGAGAGAGAGAGAGAGAGAGAGAAAGAGAAAAAGAGAAAAAGGCTGGAGGCAAAGTGGCCCCTCGTGTGTCGTAGACTCACACTGGCAACATCATAAAGTTACCATTAGAATGCTGTATTTCTAACAGCCCCCTGCCATTGGCAGAGAGACCACAAGAGCTTCACTTCCCCTTCATCAAAACTCTACTCTTAAAGGAGCCACGCACACATACCGTATACACACACGCACACATACTGTATACACACACGTGCACAAACACTCACACGCACACATACTGTATACACACACGCACACATACTGTATACACACGTGCACAAACACTCACACGCACACATACTGTATACACACACGCACACATACTGTATACACACGTGCACAAACACTCACGCACACATACTGTATACACACACGCACACATACTGTATACACACGTGCACAAACACTCACACGCACACATACTGTATACACACACGCACACATACTGTATACACACACGCACACATACTGTATACACACACATGCACACTCACACGCACACATACTGTATACACACACGCACAAATACTGTATACACACATTCACACATACTGTATACACGCACACATACTGTTACACACACGCACACATACTGTATACACACACATGCACACTCACACGCACAAATACTGTATACACACATTCACAAATACTGTATACACACATTCACACATACTGTATACACGCACACATACTG
>CM040394.1:4274744-4307244 GCA_022702515.1 Ilyophis sp. 1 JC-2022 | reverse complement strand
CGTTGCCATTTTGCTATAATAGCGGCGCCCAAAATACATGACATACGCCGTGACATACACCCTTACCTCAGGTGCGATGCGCGTGCCCCAAAAACAAAAGGGCTTGTTGCTCGGCTTAAAATGACCCACGGTTCCGCCACTTCTAAAACCAGTTGGTTACACCCCCTTCACCCCCCCCCCCCCAGAGACACGCAGTCAAAAGACACGCAGTCAAATTCATTAACGACAGATGCCTTTCATAAAAAGAAAAAATTACATTTTTGGCCTCGCTTTTAAAAAATAAAAAGGCATCATTGTGGAATGATATTGAAATGTTAATGTGAGCTTCTAAAGAGCCTCTTTCCCTGAGGGAGAGAGTTTGCTTTTTGAAAGCCTTCACCCCATGCATGGGGAGCAGAGTGACTGCACGCTAAAGAATTCATACAAATGATGTCAACAGCACCACAAACGGCAGTGCCATGTCCCAGAAGGGTGCTTTTGCAGATGCCAGATGAAAATTGAATTATTTAAAAATTTAAATAAAAAAAACAGACATCGAACTGCCGTTTGTCCTGCCATGCTCTCTGGACTGAATTATGCCAGGTGAGATTTAGGGAGTGTCCACCAATGTTAGTAGTTTTCTGCTTGTACACAACTAGATTTTTTACAATGACCCCTGAGTCACAAAGGGCAGAATATTTACATTTTTTTGTTAAAACTGCATGCGGTCTGCAAGGGGAAAATACTGCAACATTTCTGAGCGTAGTGTAGTGTAGTATAGTATAGTATAGTGTAGTATAGTATAGGGTAGTGTAGTGGAGGGTAGTGTAGTATAGTATAGTGGAGGGTAGTGGAGTGTAGTGTAGTGGAGTGTAGTGTAGGGTAGTATAGTGGAGGGTAGTAGACCGTACACAGTACACAAAACGTGGTGCAGTGATGATTCCAGATGAAAAAATTTCAAGATTTGGTGAAGGAAATATAAAGAGAATAAATCTGGATTTACCAGTCTTTTTACCAGTCTTTTCCACAAGACAATGTGTGAACCCATGCAGCTCCAGGTGACGATACTCAAAAGATGCTTCCTCCTTCCCTCCATTACCACGTCCTCTCCTCTGTGCCACAGAAACCCCTCTCTGCGTCCTAATCTAATGTTGCTGATTACATATTAATTACATATTAATGTTACATACTTACACGTCCTCCTCCTCTTGCCACAGAAACCCCTCTCTGCGTCGTCCTCTAATAAATCTGCTGTATTATTATATAATACTTCCTTGTAGGAGACAAGTGGAGGAGACGAGTGGATAAAAGGAGGTGAGGACTAAAGAATATTGGGGCACACCCCAGGTAAGCTAACATGTGAGGCCTACTAAAGATTACGAGATCAGGGAACAGATACAGGTACTTTACAAAAGCTGTATTGAGATTATTTTTAATGAATTTCAACTAAAGCCTGGTAAGATATCACCAGCCTCTTCATGTATTAATAAAACATTCTAGACAGCCCATCTAGGATCAGCATTTACCTAAAAATCAGACGGTATCCAGCCTGGGCTTGGACCGGCCCATGGATCTCTACTAGATGACCCTGCAAGCTGTTCCACACATTGGATGTGTCTCAAACAGCAAAAATGCTGCCTTCAAAGGCAGCATTTGAAGGCAGGAAGGCATCGAGACGTGTCTCATTCCAAAGTTTGAATAAAATGCTGCCTTCTAAGGTGTCTAAGAAGGCCGGATTTGAAGGCAGCATCACGTGTATCCTTCTCCGGCTATGATATCCCATAAGTCTTTGCGATTACCTCAGGCTTCTCACTTCCGTTAAATTAATGGCGGCCAAAAACAACAAAGCGGTTGTTGCGGCGGCAGCAATGGAGATTTTTTACAGCGTGAATATGCAGTAAAAGCCATCACTTGTTGAAGTTATATCTAAAAATGCATTTTACTGATTTAATACTCTGGAATGTGCGCTGTGTATCTCATGTTTTTAAGCTTCTGTGAGCTTTCTAGTAACTAGCCAGCTAACTTGCTAGCAAGCTGACGTAGCGTAATGAACAAACGTGAAACACGGATCTCATGAGACATCATCCTGCCTTCGGAGTGCGTCCCAAATTCGTTGCCTTTTGAGGTACCTGGTGATTTACCTTTAGCTAATTTCCACCTATGCCCCCATAGCAATTTACGATTTATTTAATTCATATATTACTACACCGCCCTGTGTAGTTTCCCAAGCACATTTTACCAGAGTTTCTATATATTTCTTGTAGTGTATTGCCTATAACTGTGCACAGTACTCCAAGTGTGGTCTGACAAAAGCCATTGTATGACATCAATATAACCTCCTTTGATTTATATTCCAATGTATCCCAGCATCCTGCTGTTTTTTTACAGAACAATGGCCAGACCCTGATAGGATTTTATCAACTACTACTGCCAAGTCTCTCTCGTTTTTCCAAGTGAACACATTTTAATTTGGTTCCGCCCATAAAATTCCCTTGTCTTAAACTTTTATTTCCCACACGTAGACATTTGGCTATATTACATCACCATTGGTCCGTTTTCTGCCTTCTTCTGCAATATTTTTACTTTAGTCGATGTGTTTAACCCCATGGTTTTGCATCTCCTGCAAATGTAACGGTATTGCGAGTTACTGTATGTCACTATGAAGATCACGTATGTAAATTAGGAAAAGCAGACTTCCCAACTACAAACCTGGAGACACTTTTTTTCCTACAATACTTAATAAATCTTGCTTAGATCTTTTTATCTTGCTTAGATAAAATTCCTCCTACCATAAACTCGTATAAAAACAATAACATAACACAACTCATATAACAACAATTCCCAACCAACTCTTAAATAGCTCCTTTGATTCCTACTGGCTTCATTTCAACAATGAATCTCTCTTGTGGTACTTTAGTGAACATTTTGTTTTTGGAAGACCACATATAATATCATAATCCCGATTCAAATAAAAAAAGTCACTTTGTAGCTTCCTCAGAAAAGCCCAAGACATTTTGTTAGGTATGAGTCTAGGGCTACTCTTTGAGTCTATTCCGTTCAAGGAGTCATCCAATGACAGAATCAAGTATTTCACATTGTATGGAAGTGAAATTGACAGGTCAGTTTCCTGGATCAGTACAGTCCACCTTCTTACACCTGTACCTGTGCCAATCATGATGATTGCTCTATCAACTACACTCCTGTTGGAGGTACCAGGGCTGGCGTGCCAGACAGCACACAATCATTGAATCGATTGGAAAAATTCAGGTGAGATTTCATCAATGGGTTTTTGATGCTGAGACGAGTCATCATTGATTGATTTATTTAAATTGTTTGCATTGAATTATAATTTTGTATTCGTTTGAAAACACAAGCTTGGACCAATAATAGGCCACCTTAGAAAGAGAAACGATGTTGTGGTTTGCCGTGACAGCACCCATACGGGTGTTTTTCTTCCAGATGCGAGTGAACGGAAACCACTTCGACCGGCACTTGTCCGATTATGTTTTCTTGTTACCATTGCCTTCCAGGGAGTTTTAAATTAGGAAAAAGCGCCCTTCATTGCGAATGCTCTTATCTGGCTTTCTTAAGGACGCATTTGTGTTCCTAAACTGTAAAATGAGAGTACAGATGGCAGTGTGGTTATGAAGGCAGCCAGATGCTTCTGTGCCATCTCACCCTTTTAGATATGCTTGTTTTTATGGGATATGAAATTGCGCTGAAGTTACTTATGGGCGCCGCGAACGAACTGTGACAAACCGCAACTGTTACTGCAGGCCCCGGAAGAACGGAAGCCTGTTTTAAGGTGAGAGGAGAGGCACCTTGAATGGAGGGGGGTATATGTGTTACGGTAGGAACTCTAACAATTCTACTTTCATTTGATTATCACACCTGTTTATTTTCTCTTGCCAAAATTGAGTCTGAGACACAGGGAGCTCAGAGTTATGGACTGAACGTTTCAAAACGGTAACAAGTTAAATAACAGGGCCCACCCGCACAGGTCGGCTAACAGAGAAATAAGTTAACGTTACTATGTTTAACTTATTTTTGAGTCAAATTTCCTGCCAATTAATTTGCACCACTCTATCTGTGGCCTTGCAAAACACCTTCACTATATTGAGAGAAAATATTTATATACACTTGATTTGCGGCCTGTTTTTAATCGTATTGCTTTTGAAAAAAGACCATGGGAACCGACATGGCAACGAAAATGTCTATCCCTGCGTAAGGTTATAGCCCATTACCATTTCTTTCTGTACTAAATAGCTAGCGAGCGTAACGTTGGCCTACATTAACCGATAGATGTCTATAAACCTTTTCACTCACTGAGTAAGCCATGACATATATCGTAGGTATAGCTATTATTCTGATAACTGACACATATTAATACAAAAAGACATATAAATGATACGTAGGAAGGCCAATAAATTGAGAAGTGTCCTACCTTGCAGGAAACGTGCCTCCTAGAGTTCACTCGGGCAAATTATCTGACGATTGCTCCCATCCCAGCCGGCGGAGCTCGATCGTTTTCAAAGCTGAGGGCCGCTAATCCAGATCAGAGTCTTTCTTGGGATGACGTTAGTGAACTCCTCAGGTAACTCTTGACTTCAGTTTTGAAAACGACCTTTCGGCACTTACCAGTTGCCACTGTTACGGTTACAGTTACAGTATCAGATCTGGCGAGAGAGGCAAACTGAAGGGAGCGGTGGCTAACGTCGTCAGGCAGTGTGTGAAGGTGCTATCGTCGTTACTTCGCTTGCCCATCTCGCTCGCTTTTTTTTGTGGCTAACAGAACATTGTTAGGCTGGTCAACCGGTATGGAGCTCACATCGTCTGGCTTTCGCTTGCCGTTGGTCGAAATAACGAATTAAACTTCGGTAGCTGTAAATTGCTCAGCCTTTGTTTTACTGAGTCGTTTCTTTACGTTTTTAACAACCACTCCCAAATTCTGGGGTGGGGGGTGATGCTGTGTCACTAGCTTTATACTACTAGTCATTAACCCCGCCTACTCACCTTGTGAGTGATTAGTTGCAAACGAATGAAAGCTTGGGTTTGTTCTTGATACATCAGCCAATCAGAAAAATTGCGTATGAACCATAGAGACAGAGCGCAAATATGCCCCGCCCACCCCGGGGGAAAACACATCCCGCTATCGCCGTCCATTTGACTTGACGTGCCGGTGCCTTCTTGTCATTTCGATCTGCTTGCTAACAGCATAAAAATGCCTAAAAGTTGTTGTGTGGTGGGATGCACTACAAACAAGGTAAAGAACCCAGAATTGCAGTTTTATACGATTCCGAACCGCCAAACGGAGCCCATAAGACAAGAAAAGTGGATCTGAGCAATAAAACGTGAGGCGTCGGCGGACATGCTTATGCCTGCAGCAGGGTTTTTTTCACAGGTAGCCTAAGTCAAATAAGTTATCCAATTGTCAATTTACGGCTAACTATATTGCTGTAAGTAACGCTAAAACATTTTGACCATATGAAAATTGTTAGTAGTGGAATGTGGATGAATCGGAGTGCTATAACGTTACAGTAGCCTATTATATTTGCAAGTGCAAAATATCATCCACTAACAAAAAAATTGTGGGCATCATCGTAGTATGTGTGTAGATTCCTAACAAACAAAGAAAAATCAATCAGCTTTCAATGTAAATCTCATGCCAAGTTGTTTTATGATATATTTTGAGAACAGTTTGAGAACCTTCATAAAATAGAATTTACTAAAATTATTTTATACAGTTATAACAGTTATATACAGTTTATACAAAAATAAATACGGTTGGTAATTTGGCCAGACAAAACAAACGTGCAGGTTTTAGGCTAAGCCAGCGAAATAGAAGTAACGTTAGCCTATTAGGCTACTAATTAGTCCGCTGATCGCAGGGTCGGCGGTTCGATCCCCGGCTCCTCCTGTCCACATGTCGAAGTGTCCTTGGGCAAGACACTGAACCCCAAATTGCTCCCAATGAGCAGGCTAGCACCTTGCATGGCAGCTGCCACCATTGGTGTGTGAATGTGTGTGTGAACGGGTGAGTGAGAGGCCATTGTAAAGCGCTTTGGATAAAAGCGCTATATAAGTGCAGTCCATTTACCATTTAATAACAACAATAATAATTATAATAGCTAGTCGTAGTATACGCTATAACATTACTGGTTAAGGTGTAGTTAGACTTGGGTGTTTTGATCTTAGATTAAACCATTATCTTACCTGCTGACGTTTTGATCATTAGTTGTAAATATCAAAGTAGCTATGTAACTTCTGGCCATTCCACGGGATCATTTCTCCAAGACGTGCAAGGAAAAGAGAAGGAAATATGAGGGAGTCCAACAATATTGCGTTTGTCAATATACCTTTTCCTCTCTGGTAGACACAGGGTACCAAAATAGTCCTTTGACATGCTGAAATGTGGTGTTCTTCACACTGACCTGAAATTAAATGTTCTAGATCAGTGGTTCTTAGCGAGCTACCGGAGTGTTCCCGACCGTTTGTGACACTGTTTCGTGCAGATTGTTTTCCCCCACGGTAGGCGTGGTTTTCAGAGTTTGACACGTGGCGCTCTGTCTCTATAGACGGTATAAACATAGGTATGAATTTATCGTGGTCGGTAAGTGAGGCCTCTCATGCTTCGCGTTGTGTACCTTGTGTACCCCTCTACTACGCCAGTTATTAGCTACACCTTATCAGCTTCTTATTAGCACTGTTGCAATACAAGAAGACTATGTGAAAAAATACATTTGATCTAAAGAAGGATAAGAAAAAAACGGAACAGTTTGCAAAAAAATAGGGCCACTGAAAATGATATGTATCATTCAGAGAACAGACTTTGAGAGAAGAAGAGCAAGCGATAATGTGAATCCAACCGCTACTGCTTCGCTAATGTGTTATTCGCTCAAGGTTTGGAGCTACCAAATGCCAGTACCCTATTTTTTAAAAATACGGCTTTATGATTCCAAATAAATAATAGATTACAATTTCTTTTCAAATTGGTATATTCATCATTTATTAATTTTTCACATCAATGGAGTTGAAAACCATATTCATACCCCATGTGTTTTTAGCTGTGATTCTCTACACATCTAGCATGTTGGGGGAGGTTGGGGTTGCTAAAATGCGCATGACCAAGTGCAGCGGAACTAATCTTAAAGTTCTACAACAGAAAAAGCACAACACTCACTTCGATAAAGCGGGAGGAAAAAAGCGTGCCATGCTTATAAATACATGAATAAAGCATTTAGCATGTAGCTGTTCAGAAGAAGAAGAAAAAACAATAATCTGAGATAATTAGGCCCATGGAATCTGTGACAAAAGAGACAAACAAACCCAGTTTTGTTCATAGAGGAGCTCTGTTTGTGTCAACAACAGGCTGCTCCAGTGAAAACATCAACATCTTTCTGAGAAAACGGCTGTGGAGACATAAAAGGCAAAGATTGCCACCGCTAATTATCAAAAGAAAATGTTATTTGCGTAAATAGGATGTCTCGTTAGCATAACTCGGTAAACAGGAAGGAGAATTTCCCAATAAACACCTAAAATGTATTTTACCATCAGTCATCTACTGCGATAGAACGGAATGATGTGCCATCTCCAGACACTGACCTGCGTCCAGGTGCAAAATCAAAAGATTGCACGCAAAAATATGTTTTATGGGCCCCTGGAAAATGTAATAACTACAATAAGATTCGTTTTTCTGTACTATATACAGGTATAGTGGAGTTATCAAGGTAGCAGATCTTTGTTGCAGTGCAGTGGTTCTGGCTAGGCTGTTCTTCAGTGCAGCAGGTATTCTATGCTCTGTGTGTGGTTTATAGGAGGTGAGTGCACTGGAGAGATGGCCCTCATACCTGTGGCAGCCCCGCACGACTCTGCAGGCGAAAGCTTTGAGACTTGATTTTCTCTCTCGCTCTCTCTCCTCTTATGGGGACTCGGGACAAGAGATGGAGGGGAAAGAGCGCTGTCTTTGTGTGTGGTGGGGAGGGGATTAATATAGAAACGCAAAGCAGAAGCTTGCTCCCTCTCACCCCCCCTTCTTAAATTGAACTTCCATTTCCGCCTAACTTCTCTTAAAAGACAGCAAAGCAGGCTGCAGAGAGAGATGAGGGGCTCACTCCAGCATACTCTAATTCAGCCAGTCCGCTCGTTTTGAAGAGGGGGGGTGGGGGGGTGTAAGAATTTGCCGGAAAATTCCCAGAGAAAATTGAAGGCTGTCATGGATGGATTAGCCCTATAATGGCAGGACACACACCGTATATGGAATGACGAGGCCTGCCCAGGAGCGCGGTGGGCAAACTGGGGGGTTAAAAAGAGAATATAAAGAGAAATGAAATTAATTTCATACCTCCTCAAGCACACCAGCTGCAGAGCAGGCCCCTCCTTAAAAAGACTAAACTCAACCGGCGGGGGACTTTAGGAACTTTCAAAGAGTTTTTCGGTGCGGGTTCCGCCCCACATCCTGCCCCCCCCCCCCCCCCCCCCCCCCCCCCCCCACACACACACACACACACACACACACCTTTCTAGCTGGATTGCTAAGAAGAGTAAAACCCAAAATGTCTTCTTCTTTGAAGTCACTGAAGACACTCACACTCCCTGAACAAGATGGAATGTGACTCCCTGAACAAGAGAGATCATGTTGGCGTGCAACCGACTTGATACCTGTAACTTAGCGAACTTAGCATTTACTAAGGTTATCGATGCACTGGAAACGCTTGAACGTTTTATTTATACTGTACGTGGTATTTTGGGTCCGACCCAATCTACAACTGTTAAGTGGTCATAATGAGTTTTCATTCCATTGGGAAACATTGAACAACTGCCGTTTGGTTTGTGTGTCACCCGGCAGAGTGCTGTCACTCTTAACTGCAGGATAGGCAGGGTGGGCAGTGTGGTAGTGCAGTGGATAGAAGGTTCTGGGTTTGAATCCAGGCCAGGGGCCTTTCTGTGTGGCGTTTGCATGTTTTCCCCGTGTCCGTGTGCGTTTCTTCCGGGTCCCACATTACAAAGACATGCAGGTTAGGCTAATTGGAGACTCTAAATTGCCTGTAGGTATGCATGTGTGAGTGAATAGTGTGTGTGCCCTGCGATGGATTGCCAACCCATTCAGGGGGTATTACTGCCTCTCACCCAATGTATGCTGGGATTGGATAGGCTCCAGTCCCCCTGTGGCAAACCTTACCTGGTGTTACATCCCAGTGTATTGTAGAACACATTTAATATTGAGGGATGTTACTGTTTTGTGTTTTGGCTGGGTATTAACATTTGTTTGTGTTCCCCTATACAGGTGGAGGTGAGGATGCATTGGGTCGCTTGGAGACCGGACCAGATGCGGTCGTTGCTGGGGACGCCAGAGATCGTTGCGGAGCAACGCACGCGGAGGAGATGCGGACCTATAAAACAGCTGGACGCCGTCAGCGCGTTAGACACGTCTTTTCATCTGCTGCTGAAAGCCACGCTCGACATCGCGCTGTTTTGGAGAACACAACTTACCAACCTAACCTTTTTAGACTAGCTAATAGATTTAGTTTAGTCGTGCTATTACCGGCAGCTCAGTTCCTGACCAGCAGAGGACGACAGACATCGTGGGGCCCTGCTGTTGAACATCTTTGGAAGGACCGGTCACACGGAAGACCTGGACTGCTATACTGGCTGCTTGGTGAGGCACTGATAGGCTAATTAGTCTTGGTGACTCTGACATTTTATCTAAACAGTCACTGCTAGTGCTAGGAAATCATTACGCTGTGCATAATAAATAATTATTATCTCTTTTAAAACTACAGCGTGTTGGTTGCGTCTTTGTGTTGTGGTTGTGGTGGTTTAATATTACGGTTATTTCCACCCTCCTTGTTATTGCATTATTGTGGGGTTTCTGATCCGTAATACCTGGAATAAGCAGGTCAGATAATGGATGGATGGGACATGCATCTCAGATCTCAGCAGTAGTGCTCCAGCCAATGAAACGCTAGAACGGAAACACCAGCAGGTGTGCTGTATCAGTAGGATAGGTCTGACTTGACAACCAATCAGGTTTCTGCATGAAACTAATACATTGGCTGCGTCCCAATATTTTTCACTACCCACCTCCTTTCCTCCACTCCCCCACTACCATTCCTCTCCTACCCGGAAGTATGCAAAACTGCCTTTCGTTTCGAGTACAATTATTTGCATGTACAGTATACAATGTATCCTACATTGCGGTTTGTGTCGAGACATTAATTAATATGTAACCATTAATACGTAATTAAGATGTAATCAGCAACATTAGATTAAAACACAAAGATCTGTTTCCAGGGCACGGAGTAGAGGAGGTGGTAGTGGAGGAAGGGAGGGTGCATTTTTTGAGTATTGGGACGTGCCCTGTAAAAAGGACAGGAAGTGCACAGATTAGACTTTCACTCTTCATTATCTAAATAAGAACAGAGCTAAACCGGAACCAGAAACCTTTATTAAGATGACAGTATAATAAGATTTATAATATACATCTTTGGCACAAACATATACATCAATCCAGGCTGATTTTCTGACAAATTATATAAATGATATTCTGAGAGATTATAGTGTCGCTCGTAAGAGTACCAGAAAATAAGATCGTTTGATGTTGTTGGGTCTCAGACATCAGGAAGTCATGGCATGCAAAGGATATGCAACCAAATATAAAAAATGATCACTTTATTCAATATATAAATGCAGGGGTGCTTGGTTCTGGGTTGGCACCGTTGGCACTGTTTCTGGTCTAATAAGGAAGCATGTATGTTTGTATATGCGTCCCCATAAGTATATTTATATTTATATAACTTTATGTAAGAGCATCTGCTAAATTAATATACAGTAATTTAGGGCCGTTATTCTGCTGTGCCCTGCTTTGCATAGTACTGCAATCAATCCTGTTAATTCATTCACAATTGCCTGCATTTGCTGGTCTGGGGCTGCATGCTATACAGGTAGCGGCATTAGATGAACTCATTATTGATGCTGCATAAAAATCAATTTTAAAAAACAGTGTAAATGTATCTCATTGTAATAAGAATGAAAGGCAAAATGCATCGCACAGAATTCACAAAAATCTATAAAAATGTCATATTTGCTTAAAGTTGTTATGAAATGTACTGCCACAACATGAGAGGGGTGTACTACAATGCGAGATTAAGCAGATAGCGAGCTAAATTAAACTTCAACCCTGGGTTTTATGTATCACGGAGCCGACTCGCTTTTAATCGGGGTATATTGCCATGGCAACTTACTCTGCATGGCTAACCTGGTCCGGGGCAGGTTAGCCGTGTTCAGGAAAACAGATTGAAACATATAAAAGCACCGCCTTTTAGCCAATCGACTCCTTTGGATCTGGGGGTATTTCAGAAAGCAGGATTACTGAGTTAACTGGATAACTGCACTGAGTAAACCCTGGAACCCTCCCAAATCTGGAACATGGACTGAAGTAAAAAGAGCTGTTCCGGGTTAACTCAGTAATCCTGCAGTGTGGTTATCCAGCTAACTCAGTAATCCTGCTTTCTGAAATACCCCCCTAGTTGTGTGTACACAAATAAAGTGAATATTGTACAGCTTCTCAGATGCTTGTAAAAAGAGCAGTGATATAACGACTGGACTCAAAAGCCCATGTCTACGAGCCACATTAAATACATCATGTATAACTTTGTGTTTGCTCACCACATAGTGTCAATTTAACTTCAATTCAATATATTCATAACTGAAATGAAAATATGTCAAAAGGGTAAAGCATGCAGAGCCTGTGATGAAGGAGAGCCCTCTCGTCTTCATCACAACCTCTATGAGGATTTCTGAATATAATTCATTTCAGTTCACTGCCTGAATTGACAGAATTGAAATGGAATTGACCTTGTGGTTTAAAGAGGGAATTTACGAGGGGTCACAGGTCCCGTTCGCTCAAAAGTGGGCTCACCATTTGAATGCTGGGTTGTGTTCCTCTGGCTGGAGGAGCTCGTAATTATCAGCAGTGGCAGTCTGACTGATGACGTACACACAAACAGAGCCATGCATCACTGACCGCTTTAAAAATCGATCCGCTATGGCGTTTGTACCCAACGAGCGATGCAGGCTGAAAATTCAGTTTGAGGTTACCTTCAGAATAACAATACTGGCCATGAATTTGACACACCCTTCAAGTGACGAATGTAAGTAGTTTGAAGAAAAAAGGAGCTCTTAGTTTTAAAAAATATTTAGAGCTGGTTGTTTTTGTTTTCTTCTGTTGGGTCAATTTTCAATTCAGTTCTGTAACTGATCTGAAATTGAATGCATGGATTACATTTTTTTTTCATAATTTTCTGTGTTTAACTGAATTTTAATGAATTTCCAAAAATGTGAGATTTGAAATGGAACTGGCCCCAAGTGTGACTTATGGGAAAAAAAAATTATATTTGTATTTCTTATTAAAATAAAAAATATATATTTTCTTAAAGTTTTACCCCCTCTCTTGCACCATCTTTTTTGAACACAAGCCTGAAAATAAAATGGTTACTGTTCTTGAACCCCTTTGACTACAGGCATAATCCTGGTCTCTTCTATAAGGTACCCTTTGGGAGTTTGTTTTCCGAGAGTCAGAATTACTCTATGTATTTATTATTGAAACAAAGTAACTGAAGGTCAAACACAGTGGAAGTGTATTTTCTTTTTAGTGATTTATTTATTTATTTGAATACCTAAATATAAATAAATCAATTTGTGGAACATCAGGAAGGAACGAATCAGGCTGAAGTATATTATGGGATGTCATGTTCAAGATGTCTCATTGCTCCACAGAGAATAAAACTCTAATTATTCAAATAATGATTTCAGGTTTTCTGAAAGTAATACCCACTAATATATTTTTTAAACTATTTTTACCAAAACTGCTCAAATCTGCTATAATCCTTGGACACATTTACCGTTTTCATATTTCTCACTCTGAGGGTTTGTTTCTTTGTTTCTTGTTTCTTGTTAGATATTGTATGTTGTCTATGTTTTCTTTAATACGTCTCTTTTCAGCAAACTTCATAAGCCCCTGCGTCCCTCAGAGCACGGAGGCATACTCTGTAAACTGAGGCAATTAAATTAAACTGTTAATACTAAGCACCCGGAGTGTAATTAATTATTAAAGTGATTACTGTTCTTAATAAGGACGGATCTGTCAAGTTGCCCAGCGAGGAGACGTGTTCTTTTCCCAGACCGATTTCCCTTAAAGACGCAGACAAAGACCGTCGAACGCCGCTCAGCCCAAAGCCGCATTAAACCTGCTCAGATGAAATATTGAGTGTACGTCTACCTTCTGTTCTAATCGTGGTTTACAGGAAGCAGAGAGTGTGGCTGAAAGATAAAAAAATAAAGTTTAAGGCCATCTGTTAAATTACCGACAAAAAAATGACAAAGGTTTTTCATTTAGACTTCCGTATGTCTTTGTGCTCTGCTGTTCTGCACTCGTTCCCACGCGAGGATGAGAACGGCCCGTTGATCTATCGCTTTTCAACAATTTACATGCGCTAATTTTTTTTTATAACGTGGCATTAAAAAAAGAAGTATATCATTCAATTTGAAAACTTTTTGAGCCTCTAAATCAGCACGGTGGGCAGATGTGTCATGAACATGCTTACCAAGTATATTTTTTATTTTTTTTACCACCCATCTCCATCTTCAAACTATCTAACTTTTTCTAAAATGTTACCGCCAGCACAATTTTGATGCGACCAACCTGAGCTGCGACAGACAGTTCTGTAGAGTGTGACTGATACGCTATGTGTGACCTTTGCTACAGAAAGTGCCACAGGTTTGAATTTAGATGGCAACCATCCCATGCAGTCTGGCCAGCCAGTCAGGCGGATAAGTGTTAATCTCAGACAGCAGTGTTCAGCAGCAGTGTTCAACAGCAGTGTACAGCAGCAGTGTTCAACAGCAGTGTTCAGCAGCAGTGTACAGCAGCAGTGTTTAGCAGCAGTGTTCAGCAGCAGTGTTCAGACAGCAGTGTACAGCAGCAGTGTGCAGCAGTGTTCAGCAGCAGTGTTCAACAGCAGTGTACAGCAGCAGTGTACAGCAGCAGTGTTCAACAGCAGTGTTCAGCAGCAGTGTACAGCAGCAGTGTTCAGCAGCAGTGTACAGCAGCAGTGTACAGTAGCTACCATTGCTGGAACCCCGTGTTCAGGAAATAAGCCAGTGCATGAGGAAATACATAATTTTTTTTCATTGACTACGCCATTAGTATGCTAGCCACCAACTATACTGAGAGAGAAAAAGAGAGAGAGAGAGCGAGGGAGAGAGAGGGGGGGATAAGAAAAGAGGGAGAGAGAGAGAAAGAAAGAGAGAGAGAGGAGTTATTTTTTTTCATGAGAGGAGAGCACCGCCTCAAGCTAAAAAAAAACCTACTACTACTCTACACAATGAGAGACAAATCCAAAAACCCAACACTGACTCAAAAAAAAAAAAAAATAAAAAGAAGAGAGAGAGAGAGGGGGGGGGGGGGGGGGGGGGGGGGGAAGAGGGGGAAAGAGGGGAGAGAGAGTAAAGAGGAGTGAAACAGGATGCATGTTTGAGGAGTCCGGACGGTAGTGGTGGTGGTGGTTAGTTTGCCAGGTCATGTAGTAGGAGCAGAAACTCTGGGGATTTTCAAGTTTTCTGTTGAAGGGGGATTTTTATATACTATTGTGTATAGGTAATGTGGGTAGCACTGGGTACACTAGTGTGGGGAGGGAGATGTTGAGCATTGTTATGTGTTAGTAGTGTACGTATGGAAGGAGCGTATGTGGGGTGGGGGGGGGGGGGGGGGGGGGGGGGGGGGCGAGTCTACTTCAGGCAGACTCAGAGTACATCCCCAGTATCACCCCGTATCACCCCTTATCACCCCATATCACCCCATCAGTCAAGAGGTGTAGGCCTATCTCACAACGTACGGACGCCTTTATCCGTGAATGCCGGAGTTCGGAATACCGGAATGCATGGCACGTGATACATGTAAATATGTATTAATGTATAACTATATTTAATTTGGGCTTGAATTTAATTCTATAAATTTGAGAAGTTTATTTCACACATATCTCCAAGGTGCCTTTTAACCAAATGTTTTAAACCTTTGGTCTTTCTCACTGACAACCTGACGCAACCAAATGGGACTTGGGAAGGGGGGAGACAGATTATTTTAATATCAGACCTATATTAAGAAAAAAACACATGAAATTAAAGTTATCCATTATATAATAGAGAGCCGTGTGAAAGCGAATCATAAATACAAGGTAATAACTGATGAATGCAGCAAAAACCTGTGAAGAAGATGTGACATGGTCCTCCAATTGCACAAGCTCAGTAGATTATTTCATCACCAAGCAACATGTGGATGTGAGGGTGCGCATAGCAACTACGTCACTAGGGCAGAAAGCGGCACCACGGCAACACTGAAGCAGGGGCAGCCATTGTATATTTTACATCTGCACGCAGAATTACAGGTTTACAGAGAGAAAAATGTGGGAGTTTATTCTGGTCTTCAGCTTTATGCATTACCTTTATTCATTTCTCAATTTTTCGTAAATATTGGGTTATGCTGAAAGAAATGCAGAACAATTCATAACGGCCACTCTAAAAGGATGGTACATTTGTGTGTGTGTGTGTGTGTGTGTGTGTGTGCGCGCATTATGTATAGAGACAGTACCGTATGTTGAAACAGGGACATTGATAGACTAATAATATTAAATGAATAACGTCTTCATATGACATCTTCCAAATGCAGAATTTCCCCCACGCACAAGTCACCTTTGTACCTCCATCGACTATAAAGTACCAGTGTTCAAGAACATGGAATCGTTTAGGGAACCAGGAGATTATACAAATCATTTTAGCATTTAGTAAAGACGGGCTATGTTTATTTTCCTAGTTTACGCTTTTGTCTTGACTCCCTAAAAGAAAAAAAAAAGAAAAACGTTCCAAAATTGTTTTAGTTTAGCTGAGAATACCAAACTGCTTCTAATCAGCATATACAGTACATTTCAGAAATGGGGAATATGCCTGGAAATAAATGCCTGTCATTTTTAATACACCATAAACATTATGAAAAGTAATTTTATCTTCACGGCTGCTTGTTGAAAGCTCTCTTTCTGTACACCAGTCATTCACATTGGCAGCATTAGCACTTTAAAGGATAAATGTAGCCAGCTAGCAATCTAAACATATCATACCTCACATTGCCAGGTCTCTCTGTATTGTAGTTCATCAGGTTTCTGGGTATTGTAGTTAATCAGGTTTCTGGGTATGGTAGGTAGTTCACCAGGTCTCTGGGTATGGGAGTTCAGTAGAAGTTTAACCTGAATAACACAAATTATGTTTTGTACAGGATTAAGATTCTGGGCATAACTGCATTGAAGTGTAGGGCTATAAAAGAGAACCTGATATCAACCTGGGTAAGATTGACAACTCTACGACTCAGTCCCTAACCTTAAATTGCTTCTTTTTTTTATTTTATCATGAAAAGAATAAGCCATCATTGTAATCAAAGCCGGTGGGATTGCAGAATCGTTCGCCTTGCCCCCGTGAAACCGTACCCTCTGAAGTCCGGGCCAAAAAGTCATTTATTCTCCCGACACATAAAAAAATAGAAGTCCTATCATTCAGCTTCTGTCACATTCCAGTGGAGAGAAGCGAGATGGACAAAAAAAAGGCAGTCAGCCAAGTTAAAATAGTCGGTGAGTGAAAGAGAGAAGGGCGTAACGTATCAGCCGGTGCATAGAGGTGGCGGTAAAAGCCTTTCGCTGCCACACAGCCGCGGAGATAACCCACGGTGTAATTATCAGCCTCGGCCCGGACGGCCCTCTCCACCAGCCCCTGTCAGCATTGTTTGCCCGAGATTACAGCTAAATGGCTTAATCGTGTCGGGCCTGATGGGGTAAGTCGTTTGAACCGAGCGCCACCACTCCCGGCTCTCTTCTGCAGGTGTCAGGGGCCCTGTTCCCCACCTGCTTTCGAGACGGGAACCTGGGGCCCGGCCCCTCTCTGGCCCCTGGCAGTTGAAGAGGACTTTGAGCCTCCAGCAGATTGCGAATTACAGACGAGCCGGCTCCAGATGGGAATTCACCCTCAGGAAGTGGTGCTGTGGCACGACCTCCATTCCTAAATCCCTGTTTGCTCCCCTCTGTACTACTGAGGGAATGAGATACTCGGAATGAAGTGAACGTGTCACTTAGCGGAATAGTGCAGAGGAACCTGGTTTCCAATACAGCTAAAATGTTTGCAAGAGCTGAAATCGTAGGCGATGATACGTGTGCTTGGTGCAGGTCCAACACAAAGACAACGCATACAGTATGTTAAACAGTATGTAAGACTTATTTATGTCTTGCTTTCCTGCTCATAAATAATGGTACGATGTGCATGCACAACCTTTTTTACTCTCCCTCAGGCTGCATTACAAATTATGGCGAACATAATCAGTAAAAAAAAATCTATCTTTTACATTTTAAAGAGATGTGATGTAAAAGCCCTCTGAGATTTCAAACAACCTTTTTTCACCACGATGATGCAACCTACATATGTACAACTGCAGCCAACGACCTCGGTCTGACAGCTGAGTCCAGATATTTCTTATTTTCTCTAATTAAGAGCTGAAATTGTCGGTGATGCTTTGTGCTTTGTGCAGGTCCAACATAATACAACGCACACAGTATGTAACATAATTATTTATGTATTACTTTCATGCTCATAAATAATGGTACAATGTGCACAACTTTTTAAAATTGTACCTCAGGCTTCTCTGCATTACAAATTATGGTGAACATAATCAGTCAAAATAATTAATAACCAAAATCAATCTTTTACATTTTAAAGAGATGTGGCGTAAAGAGATTGCAAACAACTATTGTACCCTTTCACCACGCTGATGCAATCTATGTACAACTGCAGCCAACTAACTCAGTCTGACAGCTGAGTCCAAATATTCATTCATTTATCCACATTGAGATCACTCATCTCATATACATAGAGATCACTAACTCAGTCTGACAGCTGAGTCCAAATATTTATTCATTTATCCAATTAAGCTGCTCAGGCATGACTGCATTTCACTGTTTTTGGAATGATCAGATATTTTTACGCTTAATCAATTCCACTATCTTTTTAAAAACCTGGTAGTTGAATCAGCTTTCCGTGATGTAGGCCTTACAGAACAGTTATCCTTCCAACATTTTGCATATTAGAACACTTTACACATCTTTAAAAACGTTTTTTTAAAGGTCTGAAATTTTTTTTTGATACACATAGAGATCACTCGTCTCAGACACATTGAGATCACTCGTCTCATACACATAGAAATCACTAATCTCATACACATTGAGATCACTCATCTCAAACACATAGAGATCATTCATCTCATACACATAGAGATCACTCATCTCATACACATAGAGATCACTCATCTTATACACATAGAGATCACTCATCTCATACACATAGAGATCACTCATCTCATACACATAGAGATCACTCATCTCATACACATAGAGATCACTCATCTCATACACATAGAGATCACTCATCTCATACACATAGAGATCACTCATCTTATACACATATATATCACTCATCTTATACACATAGAGATCACTCATTTCATACACATAGAGATCACTCATCTCATACACATAGAGATCACTCATCTTATACACATAGATATCATTCATCTTATACACATAGAGATCACTCATCTCATACACATAGAGATCACTCATCTCATACACATAGAGATCACTCATTTCATACACATAGAGATCACTCATCTCATACACATAGAGATCACTCATCTCATACACATAGAGGGAACAATAGAATAGGAGTAGGAGAGTTGCAAAGTCCAAAAAAAATAAAACTCTACATTGATATTTCAGAATTATTGCTATAGTTACAGTTCCCAGTTTCCAACACACTGTGATTTGTTTTTCACTTTCAGTAGCATTCTGTTCTTTCAGGTTTTAGCAATTTATCCTTTTGCTCTTTTATTTTATGCTTTACTTCAATTAGAGTACAGCTCTGTTCATTAGCCTTTAGGCTATGTCACACCGCCCGTCGTGCTGCAAGCTGTTTCGTACAATTTGCCGTTGACAAGTTTAAAGTTTAATATAAATAAAGTATTCATGGTCCTGATTCTGAATTCTGGTTCCAATTTTGCAATTTAAGTAACTTCTGTGTTCAAGGATAGTCATTTGACAAGATGACCTTGTAAGTTGAAAAGAAAGTATATGGCAGATTAATTAATAAATTAGTATCTCAAGTCACCAAAAAAGACTGCATGCTTAAATTAAACATTGGGCCGAAAGTTGAGGACATATCACGGTGTACGAATTAATCAGAACATTAAGCCGTGTCCGAATCAGCGCCCTTCCATACTATTGAGTATGCAAACTGTTTTCTTAATGTAGTGTACTTAAAATCCCAGATCATATACTTATTGCTGGGTTTTAATATGGAGGATATTTTTTTGCATACTGCATGTCACTGAACAGTATCCATGATGCAGTACACAGTACACATGACATAGTAGATAGAGCTCTGATTCTGACACAACCTAGGACATTCTACAGTGTAAGTATGAATGATTCCAAGCACCCCCCTATGCCACCGTGATGTCAGGTGCAGAGGGGGGTAAGTCCTTGACTGTTAGCCTATCAGAGCCTGTCGTGCAAAGCTGAGGTTGATTAGTATTCAGCCCAGGTGTTTCTCAGATCCTTTGTGTGGTCCATAATAAAGACACTGCCTGTTCTTGCTGCACGACTCTTCCCCAACCCTCTGGTTTCACATTAGATGTCACTCTTGCTTCCCTGGACCTAATTGGTCTTTTGGCTAAATTGTGCATTTGGTTCCGTGCTTCGATCTTATCCAATCAGCACTTGGCACTTGGCCCCACCCCCAGGAACCATATAACAAGGACATAATGTACATGGACATAAAACCAGGTACTATGGGGAAATGTTTTTCAAACTTATTGACCAGGTGCGACAATGAGTGGCCCCCCAATTAAAGCTGCAGCTGATTAGATTGGAATCGGAGAGCGACTGTTAATTGATAATAGCATAATGGGACCCCGTGGTTCTTTTTACACGGGTCGAGCGCAAAAAAAAAAAAAAACAGCGCTTATCATTACTTATTTACCACCAGTTAAACTAAATCACCAGACCCGATGGCTGGGTTTTCCGTAACGTTCCGTATCCCGCTGTTCAGGAACACTAAGACTGAAGTGTGCCCGGCATGCCACAGCGAGCTGGAGGTGCGTCCGGATCGATCCCCTTCCTTCTTCCCCTCTGGCATTTTTTAGCTTCCAGGCATTCGCCGTTTTGCAAGGTCGTCCACTGCCAACAGGAAGGGGAAAAAAAGAGAAAAATCGCTGTTTAAGTTGACAGAATACCGAGGGCCCCCCTGGCGCATTGGGGAGGGAGGGGTGGGGGGGTGTCACAAATCAAGTCACAATCAGCGGGAACCATGTGTGGCTCGTTACCAGCTGCTGCCGACCTCCACACACACCACACAATCTCTGACTGCGCACCTGACACAGGGAGCTGTGGTGTGGCGGAGCCTCAGTGGGGGGCGGAGCCTGGGTGTGGAGGGGGGTGGAGCAGGTGGCGGAGCCTCAGTGGGCGGCGGAGCCTGGGTGTGGAGGGGGGCGGTGCCGGTGGGGGAGCCTCAGTGGGGGGCGGAGCCTGGGTGTGGTGGGGGTGATTAGTATTAGCCAGGTGATGAGCTGTGTCTGGTTTCCTCCAGACGTGACACTTGGTATTCAGGCCAAAAAGTTCAATTTTGGTTTCATCAGACCAGAGAATCTTGATTCTCATGGTTTGAGAGTCTTCTAGGTGCCTTTTGGAAAACTCCAAGCGGGCTGTGATGTGTTTTTTACTAAGAAGGGGCTTCCGTCTGGCCACTCTACTATAAAGGCCTGATTGGTGGAGTGCTGCCTGGATGGTTGATCTTCTGAAAGGGTCTCCCATCTCCACAAGGATACGCTGGAGCTCTGTCAGAGTGACCCTCGGGTCCCTGCTCACCTCCCTGGCTAAGGCCCGTCTTCCCAAATTGCTCAGTTTGGCCGGGTGGCCAGGTCTAGGAAGATTCTTGGTGGTTCCAAACTTCTTCCATTTATGAATGATGGTGGCCACTGTGCTCTTTGGGACCTGTAAAGCTGCAGAGATTTTTCCGTACCCTTCTCCAGATCTATGCCTTGACACAATCCTGTTTCTGAGGTCTGCAGATAATTCCTTTGACCCCATGGCTTGGAGCTTCAATTTTCCATGTCTAACATGTTTCAATCTACCATGTCTAACAATGTTTCAATTTACCATGTCTAACATGTTTCAATCTACCATGTCTACCATGTTTCAATCTACCATGTCTAACGTTTGCACATTTGTTTGTGCAAATTTGATTTTGTTTATGAAAGACAGCGATAGATTGTGTTTATCCTTTACTTTGACTAATCGATACGCGACATTTTTCTGCCAAGTTTGCCATCTACTTTTAAGAAGTGAGCTTGCTTCATTAAAATTACAATTATTGTCTCAATTACTGGATGTGACATCAACCGAGCCAGTTTTTAATGGATTTGATTTCTCAGAACCTGGCCGTGACATATTATTTAATAGTTTGGCTGCTTACATTATGCTGTAGTTTATATATTAACATGCCATCAATCACAGACATAACTTACGTAAATGTTTTCAAAACCAAAATTTGTGCATGGTTCTGTAAATAGTTAAATGAGCCTGCATTTTATGGAGATAACAACTTCATGTTTTACTATTTATTATTTAAAATTCAAAATGTTTTATTGCCTATGAAGCCTGCACAGCTAATAATTTGAATTGAATGATTTTATTGAAATACAAAGGGGGGATATTTCTAACAAAATATTTTTCTTTTTTTTAACACACTCTGACATACTTTCAAGACAGTGGTAATCGAAGCCGAAACAATTATTACTGGGCTACTGAATGAGAAGCTGTCTGTGACCATTATTTCTCAACAAATATGAAGCATGCTTCAAAAGAAATGGTGAAAAATACACTTTGCAATATGCTAATAGTACCCGGTCTGTACAAATAAAATAGAGAGTAATTGCCCACTTACTTATTTGACTGCTCTTGGACTGGTCTGGTGTGTCAGCCATCTCCATGAAAAAAGGTTCAATTGCTACTTAGAACAGAATCCCAGATCAAATGTACACGTTGACAACGTGACATCAATACATGGATGTGCGGTCAGAGCTGCATAGAGCCAATGTCACAGACAATTTCTTTCTGTCTCTGGAAAAATATGATTGGCTCTTTGTGAAACGGCGTTTATGTGGTATCATTATGCAAAAAGCCCTCTAGTCAAAACATAGAGTTGCTTTCTTGCATTGCGTTTACTTGAATGAATGTGTCTGCCTCTGAGATCACAGAGCTCATAATAACAAGCATTTGTCTTCTGGCAGCTCTGGATTGCAGTTCAGGATGCACAACCCCACAGTCCACAGGCTATCATAATCACCCTGTATTTACCACACAACCCCACAGTCCACAGGCTAACATAATCGCCCTGTATTTACCACACAACCCCACAGTCCACAGGCTAACATAATCACCCTGTATTTACCACACAACCCCACAGTCCACAGGCTAACATAATCGCCCTGTATTTACCACACAACCCCACAGTCCACAGGCTAACATAATCACCCTGTATTTACCGCACAACCCCACAGTCCACAGGCTAATATAATCACCCTGTATTTACCACACAACCCCACAGTCCACAGGCTAACATAATCACCCTGTATTTACCACACAACCCCACAGTCCACAGGCTAACATAATCGCCCTGTATTTACCATACAACCCCACAGTCCACAGGCTAACATAATCGCCCTGTATTTACCGCACAACCCCACAGTCCACAGGCTAACATAATCGCCCTGTATTTACCACACAACCCCACAGGCTAACATAATCACCCTGTATTTACCACACAACCCCACAGTCCACAGGCTAACATAATCACCCTGTATTTACCACACAACCCCACAGTCCACAGGCTAACATAATCACCCTGTATTTACCACACAACCCCACAGTCCACAGGCTAACATAATCGCCCTGTATTTACCACACAACCCCACAGTCCACAGGCTAATATAATCACCCTGTATTTACCACACAACCCCACAGTCCACAGGCTAACATAATCACCCTGTATTTACCACACAACCCCACAGGCTAACATAATCACCCTGTATTTACCACACAACCCCACAGTCCACAGGCTAACATAATCACCCTGTATTTACCACACAACCCCACAGTCCACAGGCTAACATAATCGCCCTGTATTTACCACACAACCCCACAGTCCACAGGCTAACATAATCACCCTGTATTTACCACACAACCCCACAGTCCACAGGCTAACATAATCGCCCTGTATTTACCACACAACCCCACAGTCCACAGGCTAACATAATCACCCTGTATTTACCACACAACCCCACAGTCCACAGGCTAACATAATCGCCCTGTATTTACCACACAACCCCACAGTCCACAGGCTAACATAATCACCCTGTATTTACCACACAACCCCACAGTCCACAGGCTAACATAATCGCCCTGTATTTACCACACAACCCCACAGTCCACAGGCTAACATAATCACCCTGTATTTACCGCACAACCCCACAGTCCACAGGCTAACATAATCACCCTGTATTTACCACACAACCCCACAGTCCACAGGCTAACATAATTGCCCTGTATTTACCGCACAACCCCACAGTCTACAGGCTAACATAATCACCCTGTATTTACCACACAACCCCACAGTCCACAGGCTAACATAATGACCCTGTATTTACCACAAAACACCTACAGTGCATTGGTTAATGTAATCACAGTTTGTTTACCGTGTGTCCCCACATTTCACTAGATAATGTAATCGATCTGTGTGTCCTCACATTGCACTGGTTAATGTATTCACTGTGTGTTTACTGAGAACCCCACATTGCACTGGATCACTGTGTGTTTATTGTGTGTCTCCACATTGCGCTGGATAATGTAATCGATCTGTGTTTATTGTGTGCCTCCACATTGCACTGGCTAATGTAATCAATCTGTGTTTATAGTGTGTCTCCACATTGCGCTGGATAATGTAATCGATCTGTGTTTATAGTGTGCCTCCACATTGCACTGGATAATGTAATCGATCTGTGTTTATAGTGTGTCTCCACATTGCACTAGATAATGTAATCGATCTGTGTTTATAGTGTGTCTCCACATTGCACTGGATAATGTAATCGATCTGTGTTTATAGTGTGTCTCCACATTGCACTGGATAATGTAATCGATCTGTGTTTATAGTGTGTCTCCACATTGCACTGGATAATGTAATCGATCTGTGTTTTTAGTGTGCCTCCACATTGCACTGGATAATGTAATCGATCTGTGTTTATAGTGTGCCTCCACATTGCATTGAATAATGTAATCGATCTGTGTTCATAGTGTGCCTCCACATTGCACTGGATAATGTAATTGATCTGTGTTTATAGTGTGTCTCCACATTGCACTGGATAATGTAATCGATCTGTGTTTATAGTGTGTCTCCACATTGCACTGGATAATGTAATCGATCTGTGTTCATAGTGTGCCTCCACATTGCACTGGATAATGTAATCGATCTGTGTTTATAGTGTGCCTCCACATTGCATTGGATAATGTAATCGATCTGTGTTCATAGTGTGCCTCCACATTGCACTGGATAATGTAATTGATCTGTGTTTATAGTGTGTCTCCACATTGCACTGGATAATGTAATCGATCTGTGTTTATAGTGTGTCTCCACATTGCACTGGATAATGTAATCGATCTGTGTTTATAGTGTGTCTCCACATTGCACTGGATAATGTAATCGATCTGTGTTTATAGTGTGTCTCCACATTGCACTGGATAATGTAATCGATCTGTGTTTATAGTGTGTCTCCACATTGCACTGGATAATGTAATCGATCTGTGTTCATAGTGTGCCTCCACATTGCACTGGATAATGTAATCGATCTGTGTTTATAGTGTGCCTCCACATTGCATTGGATAATGTAATCGATCTGTGTTCATAGTGTGCCTCCACATTGCACTGGATAATGTAATCAATCTGTGTTTATAGTGTGTCTCCACATTGCACTGGATAATGTAATCGATCTGTGTTTATAGTGTGTCTCCACATTGCACTGGATAATGTAATCGATCTGTGTTTATAGTGTGTCTCCACATTGCACTGGATAATGTAATCGATCTGTGTTTATAGTGTGCACTGTAATGTCTGTCCGGTAAACACCGCTTTTTCATGCACGTGAGGATATTTATCTGTTTTATATAAACTGCTTTTAAAGTATATTTTATCGTGTTAAAACAGTGAGGATTGTGAAGTGATGGGTAAAAAGATTCTTTACAGATTATTTACGTTAACTTGCTTTAAAGAAAGCTTCCACCTTCAGCCCGGGCACCACAATTTACAGGTAACACATTTACAGGTAACACATTTTCCTGTTTCTTTGATGGTTTAGTTTAAAAGTGCTTTACATTTTGTTTGATTGAATACAAAAAGAAAACATAAAACCAGAAAGATTATTTTGAATACCATAACCTCATTGTTGACCTTCGCTTATCAAAATTTTAATAAGGGCCAGGAATGACATTAAAAATAGTGATGTTTCTAACATGAAAACCGGCAACATTGTTCAATGCAAAAAGGTTTAGGCATTGAGGTGACAATCAGATTCATGAACGAAATACGATGGAAAAGATCAGACAAAAGGTTTTTTATGAGACAAACGCAAGTTATTGAAGCGTAATATTTGCAATTCTCTTATAAAACTGGTCCTCTTTTCAGGTTCAGTAGCTTTTAAAATAAAATTGCCTGTGCGTCGCCTTACTCAGACAGTCCCTGTATTACGAGAGACAAACCAAAATCAAAAAAGTGATCGTATCTTTTTTTGGCACAACTTCTCTCTTAAATCACGACACTCATGAAATTGTCATCACCCAAGACCTGTTGTCCACCCCAACTCCCCGTCTCCCCAAACTCCCCGTCCCCCCACCCCAACTCCCCCCCCCACCCCATATGCCGAAGTCCTCCACCTCGCCCATCTGTGGATTTGATGGCTGTGCTTCCAGGTCAGAGACAGGCGTGCGCTATTGTAAGCGGTCAGACCTGGAAATAATCTCTTTAATTAAAGGACCTGCACCACGCCTCTCTACCCCTTACCTCTTGCCCTCTCTTACAATCTAACGGCCTTTGTTCGTGCGGCTATCTCCTGCTCATTGCATGTCAGGACACGTTCCTGCCATTTGAAGTGGGGGGGGGGGGGGGGGGGGCTTTTGTCTCTTTGTACCCCATAATCTCCCCTGTGACAGAGTGATGTAGAAATGCAGGTGGGGGGGTACCTCCAGCTGGGGTTAAAAGGTAGCGATTCCTTTTGATTGCGACATTTATACACAGATTATGGTGGTGGGTGGTGGTGGGAGGGAAAGAGGGCGTGACTGTGTTATTCAGGGGGCTAATCCCACTCAGGTTTGTTTGCCATGGCGACAGAATTACCAAAAAAGCAAAAAAATAAAGAAAGAAAAAAAGAAGAAAGAGAGAAATTCCCAAGTGTATTTTGCTATCGTTAGCCGTGGTTATTGTTAACCGCGCTCCTCTTTGTTTCACCTCCTGGTCTTTCACCTCCTTTCTTAACCATTCAGGGCTACAGCCCCCCTATTGATGGGAGTTTTATTTCCCTTCAGAGCTGGCCGGGGTGTTTGTTTTAACAGATTTTCTCAACATCCTGATTGATAAGAAACTCTTTAACCCCGTGTCTCACTGACCTCCACCTCGTTGAGCTGCGCTATTCCTTCTGGAGCTAAAGTCACATTGGGCCCCCGAGATTATCTGGCCCCGGATCTTTCCCTGATTAATCTCCTCCCAGATTCTAGCGGTATATGTATGCGCCCTCGGTGCGAGAGTGAGTGGCCCCTGCCCCACGGAGACAAGGCATTTATTTAAACTCCTCTCGGTGGCGGGCCCGTCCCCTCCCGCTTTAATCATCGCACGGCGGGAGCAGCGGAATCCCCAATGAGATGGGGGGGGGGGGACGTCTCGAGGGCCGACGCGCCGTTGGAGTCCGGGAGGAGCTCGCTTCCTCGCCTGGCGGTATCAATCCTCCGTTTCCAAGGTCTCATAGGAAATGTGGGATTCCTGCAGAGGCTGTAGAGGATATAAAAAAGGGGGTGTACATGTGGAAGGGGGGTGTTCAATCTAACTGTAATGGCGCATTTATCTTCAAGTCATATATTTTGAAAAGGATTAAAGGGTTACAAAAAAAAGTGTATATACATCATATATATATATATATATATATATATATATATACTAATGCATCATGAGAGGATGAGTGCTAGTTGAAATCAATGAGAAGTGTTGTCTAAAGATAATAGAAATGTAATTACAAAATAATTAAAGAATGAAAGTTAAGGGCAGAGATCCACAGGAGTGGTATTGAATGAAACCCCTCCCCTCCCGCTGTAAGCTCAGACAACAGGGTTAATGACGCCTCTTCTCCGTTAGGGGCTGGAATTTAAATGGGGGAAGAAGCGGCCGGCGTCGAAGCGGCAACCTTCGATATCGTTCGCAAATCACGGCTCCGATTGTTGTGTCACATTGTGTCCCAGATTGATTTTTGAGACGAGAGGGGTTTTTTTACGTCCCCCTTGCTGCAGGTCAATGTTGGCTCCTTGCAGTCCTGAAAGAGGCAGTTTGTTTGTTCTATAAAGCGGTAAACTGAAAACCAATTAACATCAGGTCTTTTAAAGACCTCAACACCGTTTTTCATTTGTTTGGTGAGGTTATTTTCTTTCAGCTTTGTAAAGTATAGATCTTGTGAATGAATAAACACTGTTAACTGATGATGATGGTTATTAAATGATCTTGGCTTTTGGGTGGCCGGATGGCTCATTCGGGTAAGGCACCACACGGTAGTGCATGGATGAGCCCCACGGTCTCGGGGTGTCCTCTGTGGCCGGGAGCTCCATAGGGAGACGCACAATCGGCGATTGCGTCGCCCGGGGTATTGGAAGGTTCTGTTGAACAGTGGTCTGCTTTTCATTGCTCTCTAGCGCCCCTGCTGGACGCTCATGTGGAGTACAGGTTAAAGCCACATATGAAATGTCCTTTAGCTCCACTCTATGCGAGTTTCGCTGTAGTCTGTGGTGTGAAATGAAGCAGGCTGATGCACCATGTGTTTTGGTGAATTGCGGAAGTCTACACTCTCCAAAATCGGCAATGGTCAGCACCGACACGGTCCAGATTCGATTCCAGACCGCGGGACTCATCCATGCACCACATCACAGTGCCTTAACTCGGCAATCCCCAGGATATTTTACCTCGTTTGCTTTATGGGGGTTCAGGCCTGGTTTTTGCGCAATTTTCCTTCTGTTTCTCTGTACAGCATTTTTCAGATAGTTTTTGAATATAATAATATTAGTAATTAGTAAATTAGTAATTAGTAGTAAAAGTAATAGTAGTAGTAAAAAGATATACATATATTAGTAATATTTGTTACTAATTTAATATAGTAACAATATAGTAACAATATAGTAACAAATATTTAATATAGTAATATTTGAATTGAATATTTCTCATTGTTCAGTTGCAACCATTTGAAGGCTTTAGTTTGAATGAGCTTTACACTCTTGTTCATTTGGTTTTTCAACTTTTGTGTTTCTGTCTGCAACTGAAATCTCAGGGTAGCAAATGAGTCGACAGTTTTTAAACTGATTGGAGATGCACTTTGACTAAAACACAACACCGAGAAACTACTAAAGAGACCGAACAATTATGTGCACCGTGGTGTTTTGGTCTCCCGGGGAAGCCAATACGCTCTGGCATTCTAATTGATTCGGTACCTGTTTCTAACCCTGGGCATAGATTGATGGAATATGGGACTTGCTTTAATACCCAAGGTAGCTGTCAGTTAATAGGCAACATTCACAAGAATTACAGAAATTAAATTGCCTCAGAAATTCATTAATCCGAGGTCTACTATAAATTAATTAATGGAAAGTTATTTGAAAATAGAATTAATTCTAGCAGAGATAGGATCAGGTAACGAATGCTTCTGGAGGGAATTTATGCCATGGTGTTCAGTTTTATTTTTTACTATCAGTAATAAACATTCGCTGATAAAAAAAAAAGTCATAAAAAGTGCATGTTACCCTCGAGTGTTAAAATGAAAATAGTTTTTTTATGAAACCAAATAACGAAGGAAAAAAAAAATTCTGGCTGGCAGTTTGCTAATTAGTGAGGTACACCAAGATTACGAGCGGTATCAAAATGCATAAAGCGCCATAGAATAATTTCTGATGTGAGACAGTTTGCAACTTTAAGACCTTCCTTGTGGGACTGAGTTTTAAATAAATTAAATTAATTTGCGTAAATTATTGCTTCTAAATAGCAGCAGCATTGCCAATGATAATTAATATTGAACATTAATTTCAGTATGAATGTTGAGATTTGGTTGTGAGATCATACCTACATTATTAGGTTCTTAATACTGTCCACAAAAGAAACCTCGGCGCAGATAGCTGACGATCTCCTTCTGCTCCTGACCATACATAAAGTAAAAGGGGGGGAAAACAGGTTAGAGCAGGTAATTAAATAAGAGTGGGAACATGTTTCCAGTTCATGACCTTGTTAGATCCAAGCGATCGATATGATGTCAGTTGAACTGGGCGGAAGAGGGCAAGGAGAAGCCTTCACTCGCTGGCTAAAGAGGCAAAGTGTTCAGACTGGATGCTGAACAGCCAGGCCCGATCTCAACCTCGACACTAACGGGTCATCATACGTTGACGTCTAACCCTGAACGTCACGACCTGGCCTTTCCCTCATATCTCTTCCTTATTGATTGCTTTTCCGTCAGTCGCCGTGCACCATCGCAGAGCCGTGAGCGATATCCATCGTGAAATTGACCTTGTGGGCGCCACTTAAAATTTTCTTTGAGGTGTCAGATTAGAGGGATATTTATCGACTCCTACAAACATGATCACTTTATTTATTTTTTGCAAAAATTTTTTTTTTTACATTAGACAGGTTTTAATACTCTGTGTGTAATAATAAAGTGCTTCATTTCTAAGCGTAGTTTTTGCCTCAAAATGTTCACAGAAAGCATGCCAGGTATCAATGCCACACAACATTGTTTCCTTTGTTTCACAGCATAATAAATAGCTTTTGTGTCCTCCTGCTTAGCCTAACTGATATTTTGTGGTCTTACTCAAAATGTTTAGGTAAACAAGATTGAATGAAAAAATTGTGTTCTTCAATAAGGCAGCCAAAATAAACATTTATTTCTGCTAGAAAAGGATAATCGTGTGAGCGTCTCACGATGAACAGTAAAGCCACTGAGTCTCTGAGCATCTGCACGCTCAAAGCTTCTCGAAGACGGGGACGGATGGAGGAAGTCTGCAACATGAAGAGAGACAGAACGTAAACTTCCAAGGCCAGTTTGAGTGCATCAAAAAACCTGAAAATCTTTTTTGGAATGTGTTTTTTTTCTCCCAAAAGTCAGTGTTCTAGAACTCCAGTGCAGTTACCAGCAGTGATTGTTACATCAGCATTAGAATGTTCAGGTAAGAACGTTCTAATCACATATTTGTGCTCTTACACCTTACACTCTGTGTTCCAGAGAAGAGGCATTCGTGCAGGTGCCAGTTACGCTGATAACGGAGACGTTGCCAGGGAGGCGGATGGTACGCCGTGTCACGCCTGCAGACTTTAAGGCCGGTGTGGGACACGTCAAAGCATGGGCATAGAGCCAGGTGTACGGACTGAGTGAGTGCTGTCAGCGGACGCAGAGCCTGCCAAGAGGCCGGGAGCGTGACGCCACTTTCATCTCCGCTGAGCATTCCCACGGGAGTCGCGGTTCGAAAGCCGCGTTCGTCAGACATGGGGGTGGGGGGTGAGTCGTTGGCAGAGCTTATTTTCACACGGAGCACAGGGGACGAGTCGTGAAACCCTCACCTGGCATGAGAGTTTCGCTTGCGTGTCCTCCACACTTCTTCTTCTGCTAACATTACTCTGGGGAGCTCAGAGACTTCCTTCAGGTCTATGTCTATTAAGGTTGTTCCTGATTTTAGCATTTAGCCATTTAGCTAAAGCCTCCGCCCAAGGGGCAACAGGGGCAAGAGCCCATGTGACAAGCTTGGATCCCCCTGTGGCCCCCCTGAATTAGAAGTCTAAAATGACAGAATCAGTTTTCTGATTGTAAGGAGAAAAAAAGGTGTAATGTACCCCAGTTTAAATGGTCTAGAACTGCCACTGCTAACACCATAGTGTGCATACATTACTGCTGTCATTATAATTCCTACATGATCAGTGGTAGTCCTGTAATGATGTAAGGCACGGTGTAGGTACCGAGTTTGACTCCCGCCCGAGGGAGTTCTCTTTGTGTCCGCGTGGGTTTCCTCCCACAGTCCAAAGATCTGCAGGTTAGGTTCACTGAAGAGTCTAAATTTCCCTTGGGGTGTGACTGTGTAAGAGAATGGTGTGTGGGCCCTGTGATAGATTGCTGACCTGTCCAGAGTGTATTCCTGCCTTTCACCCAATGCATGCTGGGATAGGCTCCAGGCCCCCCCCTCCCCCCCGTGACCCTGACAAGGAGTAAGTGCTTTTAGAAATGGATGGATGGATATTCAGGCAGGACCAGGCGTAAAACACTCCCAAAATAAAACCTACTACTGTCAATCATGAAAATATACAGAACTCAAGCGGCTCAAGCGTACCCACAATGCAATGTAGATAAACTGACAGAAGAGAGACTATGAGTCCGGGCGGTCTTCTTGAACTGCACATTCCTAAGGTGCTTATAAACAAACGAGTTTCCTGACAACACCCTTAGCACCAGCGTTGGATAACTCAGCCACAGCCTGTTCGATTCAAACACTGAATAAACAATTCCCAATTTAAATAAAAGCGAGCATAAAACTTTAACAGGTGCGCTCTCCTGCTTCCTGGCAACAGGTGAGGTGCATAATAAGCACATAGCAGCCCTAGCATGCCGTCCCCAGAGCTGTCCGTTTGCCAGCGTTTGCACAAACTGGCGCTAATAGTGGCCCACTAGCGGACAGTTGAGGCAAACTGTGCTAAATAGTTCTGCTGCGAGCCTGTTGTGTCTGCTTGCTGACTTGGTCCTTGTTTGGTCTAAAACAAGCCTGTGGCGCGTCCACACAGCTGTTGTGATTGGAGCGCCGCCTGAGCTTACAAAGCTGTTAACGTGAATGTCATATGACAGGTCATGTGACTATTGGCTAATTATATTCATGCTGTTAATATAAGCCCATATCCAGTCTGACCAATCAATCGATCATTCAGCAAAAGCTCATTTTCATTGGTTTGAAAGTCTTACTTCCTGTGTGACCATTTTTGAGATGCAAGGAAAGTAGCCGTATTGGGATAAGGTGCTGGATTAATCTGTAGGGTTTGATTGAATTGCATATGCCCTTCAACA
>CM040394.1:4265746-4274244 GCA_022702515.1 Ilyophis sp. 1 JC-2022 | reverse complement strand
GACGCGCCGTTGGAGTCCGGGAGGAGCTCGCTTCCTCGCCTGGCGGTATCAATCCTCCGTTTCCAAGGTCTCATAGGAAATGTGGGATTCCTGCAGAGGCTGTAGAGGATATAAAAAAGGGGGTGTACATGTGGAAGGGGGGTGTTCAATCTAACTGTAATGGCGCATTTATCTTCAAGTCATATATTTTGAAAAGGATTAAAGGGTTACAAAAAAAAGTGTATATACATCATATATATATATATATATATATATATATATATATATACTAATGCATCATGAGAGGATGAGTGCTAGTTGAAATCAATGAGAAGTGTTGTCTAAAGATAATAGAAATGTAATTACAAAATAATTAAAGAATGAAAGTTAAGGGCAGAGATCCACAGGAGTGGTATTGAATGAAACCCCTCCCCTCCCGCTGTAAGCTCAGACAACAGGGTTAATGACGCCTCTTCTCCGTTAGGGGCTGGAATTTAAATGGGGGAAGAAGCGGCCGGCGTCGAAGCGGCAACCTTCGATATCGTTCGCAAATCACGGCTCCGATTGTTGTGTCACATTGTGTCCCAGATTGATTTTTGAGACGAGAGGGTTTTTTTTACGTCCCCCTTGCTGCAGGTCAATGTTGGCTCCTTGCAGTCCTGAAAGAGGCAGTTTGTTTGTTCTATAAAGCGGTAAACTGAAAACCAATTAACATCAGGTCTTTTAAAGACCTCAACACCGTTTTTCATTTGTTTGGTGAGGTTATTTTCTTTCAGCTTTGTAAAGTATAGATCTTGTGAATGAATAAACACTGTTAACTGATGATGATGGTTATTAAATGATCTTGGCTTTTGGGTGGCCGGATGGCTCATTCGGGTAAGGCACCACACGGTAGTGCATGGATGAGCCCCACGGTCTCGGGGTGTCCTCTGTGGCCGGGAGCTCCATAGGGAGACGCACAATCGGCGATTGCGTCGCCCGGGGTATTGGAAGGTTCTGTTGAACAGTGGTCTGCTTTTCATTGCTCTCTAGCGCCCCTGCTGGACGCTCATGTGGAGTACAGGTTAAAGCCACATATGAAATGTCCTTTAGCTCCACTCTATGCGAGTTTCGCTGTAGTCTGTGGTGTGAAATGAAGCAGGCTGATGCACCATGTGTTTTGGTGAATTGCGGAAGTCTACACTCTCCAAAATCGGCAATGGTCAGCACCGACACGGTCCAGATTCGATTCCAGACCGCGGGACTCATCCATGCACCACATCACAGTGCCTTAACTCGGCAATCCCCAGGATATTTTACCTCGTTTGCTTTATGGGGGTTCAGGCCTGGTTTTTGCGCAATTTTCCTTCTGTTTCTCTGTACAGCATTTTTCAGATAGTTTTTGAATATAATAATATTAGTAATTAGTAAATTAGTAATTAGTAGTAAAAGTAATAGTAGTAGTAAAAAGATATACATATATTAGTAATATTTGTTACTAATTTAATATAGTAACAATATAGTAACAATATAGTAACAAATATTTAATATAGTAATATTTGAATTGAATATTTCTCATTGTTCAGTTGCAACCATTTGAAGGCTTTAGTTTGAATGAGCTTTACACTCTTGTCCATTTGAAGGCTTTAGTTTGAATGAGCTTTACACTCTTGTTCATTTGGTTTTTCAACTTTTGTGTTTCTGTCTGCAACTGAAATCTCAGGGTAGCAAATGAGTCGACAGTTTTTAAACTGATTGGAGATGCACTTTGACTAAAACACAACACCGAGAAACTACTAAAGAGACCGAACAATTATGTGCACCGTGGTGTTTTGGTCTCCCGGGGAAGCCAATACGCTCTGGCATTCTAATTGATTCGGTACCTGTTTCTAACCCTGGGCATAGATTGATGGAATATGGGACTTGCTTTAATACCCAAGGTAGCTGTCAGTTAATAGGCAACATTCACAAGAATTACAGAAATTAAATTGCCTCAGAAATTCATTAATCCGAGGTCTACTATAAATTAATTAATGGAAAGTTATTTGAAAATAGAATTAATTCTAGCAGAGATAGGATCAGGTAACGAATGCTTCTGGAGGGAATTTATGCCATGGTGTTCAGTTTTATTTTTTACTATCAGTAATAAACATTCGCTGATAAAAAAAAAAGTCATAAAAAGTGCATGTTACCCTCGAGTGTTAAAATGAAAATAGTTTTTTTATGAAACCAAATAACGAAGGAAAAAAAAAAATTCTGGCTGGCAGTTTGCTAATTAGTGAGGTACACCAAGATTACGAGCGGTATCAAAATGCATAAAGCGCCATAGAATAATTTCTGATGTGAGACAGTTTGCAACTTTAAGACCTTCCTTGTGGGACTGAGTTTTAAATAAATTAAATTAATTTGCGTAAATTATTGCTTCTAAATAGCAGCAGCATTGCCAATGATAATTAATATTGAACATTAATTTCAGTATGAATGTTGAGATTTGGTTGTGAGATCATACCTACATTATTAGGTTCTTAATACTGTCCACAAAAGAAACCTCGGCGCAGATAGCTGACGATCTCCTTCTGCTCCTGACCATACATAAAGTAAAAGGGGGGGGAAACAGGTTAGAGCAGGTAATTAAATAAGAGTGGGAACATGTTTCCAGTTCATGACCTTGTTAGATCCAAGCGATCGATATGATGTCAGTTGAACTGGGCGGAAGAGGGCAAGGAGAAGCCTTCACTCGCTGGCTAAAGAGGCAAAGTGTTCAGACTGGATGCTGAACAGCCAGGCCCGATCTCAACCTCGACACTAACGGGTCATCATACGTTGACGTCTAACCCTGAACGTCACGACCTGGCTTTTCCCTCGTATCTCTCCCTTATTGATTGCTTTTCCGTCAGTCGCCGTGCACCATCGCAGAGCCGTGAGCGATATCCATCGTGAAATTGACCTTGTGGGCACCACTTAAAATTTTCTTTGAGGTGTCAGATTAGAGGGATATTTATCGACTCCTAAGTCAAACATGATCACTTTATTTATTTTTTATAAATTTTTTTTTTTTTTACATTAGACAGGTTTTAATACTCTGTGTGTAACAATAAAGTGCTTCATTTCTAAGCGTAGTTTTTGGCTCAAAATGTTCACAGAAAGCATGCCAGGTATCAATGCCACACAACATTGTTTTCTTTGTTTCACAGCATAATAAATAGCTTTTGTGTCCTCCTGCTTAGCCTAACTGATATTTTGTGGTCTTACTCAAAATGTTTAGGTAAACAAGATTGAATGAAAAAATTGTGTTCTTCAATAAGGCAGCCAAAATAAACATTTATTTCTGCTAGAAAAGGATAATCGTGTGAGCGTCTCACGATGAACAGTAAAGCCACTGAGTCTCTGAGCATCTGCACGCTCAAAGCTTCTCGAAGACGGGGACGGATGGAGGAAGTCTGCAACATGAAGAGAGACAGAACGTAAACTTCCAAGGCCAGTTTGAGTGCATCAAAAAACCTGAAAATCTTTTTTGGAATGTGTTTTTTTTCTCCCAAAAGTCAGTGTTCTAGAACTCCAGTGCAGTTACCAGCAGTGATTGTTACATCAGCATTAGAATGTTCAGGTAAGAACGTTCTAATCACATATTTGTGCTCTTACACCTTACACTCTGTGTTCCAGAGAAGAGGCATTCGTGCAGGTGCCAGTTACGCTGATAACGGAGACGTTGCCAGGGAGGCGGATGGTACGCCGTGTCACGCCTGCAGACTTTAAGGCCGGTGTGGGACACGTCAAAGCATGGGCATAGAGCCACGTGTACGGACTGAGTGAGTGCTGTCAGCGGACGCAGAGCCTGCCAAGAGGCCGGGAGCGCGACGCCACTTTCATCTCCGCTGAGCATTCCCACGGGAGTCGCGGTTCGAAAGCCGCGTTCGTCAGACAGGGGGTGGGGGGTGAGTCGTTGGCAGAGCTTATTTTCGCACGGATCACAGGGGACGAGTCGTGAAACCCTCACCTGGCATGAGAGTTTCGCTTGCGTGTCCTCCACACTTCTTCTTCTGCTAACATTACTCTGGGGAGCTCAGAGACTTCCTTCAGGTCTACATCTATTAAGGTTGTTCCTGATTTTAGCATTTAGCCATTTAGCTAAAGCCTCCGCCCAAGGGGCAACAGGGGCAAGAGCCCATGTCACAAGTTTGGACCCCCCTGTGGCCCCCCTGAATTAGAAGTCTAAAATGACAGAATCAGTTTTTCTGATTGTAAGGAGAAAAAAAGGTGTAATGTACCCCAGTTTAAATGGTCTAGAACTGCCACTGCTAACGCCATAGTGTGCATACATTACTGCTGTCATTATAATTCCTACATGATCAGTGGTAGTCCTGTAATGATGTAAGGCACGGTGTAGGTACCGAGTTTGACTCCCGCCCGAGGGAGTTCTCTTTGTGTCCGCGTGGGTTTCCTCCCACAGTCCAAAGATCTGCAGGTTAGGTTCACTGAAGAGTCTAAATTTCCCTTGGGGTGTGACTGTGTAAGAGAATGGTGTGTGGGCCCTGTGATAGATTGCTGACCTGTCCAGAGTGTATTCCTGCCTTTCACCCAATGCATGCTGGGATAGGCTCCAGGTCCACCCTCCCCCCTGTGACCCTGACAAGGAGTAAGTGCTTTTAGAAATGGATGGATGGATATTCAGGCAGGACCAGGCGTAAAACACTCCCAAAATAAAACCTACTACTGTCAATCATGAAAATATACAGAACTCAAGCGACTCAAGCGTACCCACAATGCAATGTAGATAAACTGACAAAAGAGAGACTATGAGTCCGGGCGGTCTTCTTGAACTGCACATTCCTAAGGTGCTTATAAACAAACGGGTTTCCTGACAACACCCTTAGCACCAGCGTTGGATAACTCAGCCACAGCCTGTTCGATTCAAACACTGAATAAACAGTTCCCAATTTAAATAAAAGCGAGCATAAAACTTTAACAGGTGCGCTCTCCTGCTTCCTGGCAACAGGTGAGGCGCATAATAAGCACATAGAAGCCCTAGCATGCCGTCCCCAGAGCTGTCTGTCTGCCAGCGTTTGCACAAACTGGCGCTAATAGTGGCCCACTAGCGGACAGTTGAGGCAAACTGTGCTAAATAGTTCTGCTGCGAGCCTGTTGTGTCTGCTTGCTGACTTGGTCCTTGTTTGGTCTAAAACAAGCCTGTGGCGCGTCCACACAGCTGTTGTGATTGGAGCGCCGCCTGAGCTTACAAAGCTGTTAACGTGAATGTCATATGACAGGTCATGTGACTATTGGCTAATTATATTCATGCTGTTAATATAAGCCCATATCCAGTCTGACCAATCAATCGATCATTCAGCAAAAGCTCATTTTCATTGGTTTGAAAGTCTTACTTCCTGTGTGACCATTTTTGAGATGCAAGGAAAGTAGCCGTATTGGGATAAGGTGCTGGATTAATCTGTAGGGTTTGATTGAATTGCATATGCCCTTCAACAGTCTAAGTGTGTTTGATTGAATCTGTCCCTATAAGTAATAATAACATGGGCTATTCAAATATATAAAAGCCAAAAGGAGCCATGATTCAGGCATAAACGGTACGGGAAAATGTCCATGAAGTAAAGTTTGGTTTAAAGAGGTGTGTCATTTAAAAATCAAAAAAAGTGTAAAAAGATTATTCATGCCTTCACCGGTGAAGAAATAGGAAAAAGAAGAGAAACAGAAGATAAACGACAGATCCAAAATAAAAGCGAGTAAATGGGATGGCACGGCAGTCAGAGAGAACAAAGCGTTTGAAGCAAATCTGATTTTGATCCCAGTCAATGCATGAAGCACTGCAAACCGCAGACAAGTTAAGAATCAGAAATATATTTCATGGCCGTGTAGAGGAGTCAATTGAAGAGTGAATTACTGTAATCAAGGAGAGGAATAATCAAAGACAGGGCATGCTTTTCTGTGGACAATATTTTGTTTGAGGCAACAATTTCTATAAATATTACATGAGAAAAACCAGGCCAATGTTTGTCATAGTGAAGTCATAAGGCAGTCATATAGCATAGATCAGTCATGAAGCATATTGGAACAGTCATAGAGCAGTCATAAAGCATACTACAGTCATAAGGCATAGGGCAGCCATAGAACATAGGGAAGTCATAAGGCAGTCATAGAGCATAGTGAAGTCATAAGGCAGTCATAGAGCATAGTGAAGTCATAAGGCAGTCATAGAGCATAGTGAAGTCATAAGGCAGTCATAGAGCATAGTGAAGTCATAAGGCAGTCATAGAGCATAGTGAAGTCATAAGGCAGTCATAGAGCATAGGAAAGTCATAAGGCAGTCATAGAGCATAGTGAAGTCATAAGGCAGTCATAGAGCATAGGAAAGTCATAAGGCAGTCATAGAGCATAGTGAAGTCATAAGGCAGTCATAGAGCATAGGAAAGTCATAAGGCAGTCATAGAGCATAGTGAAGTCATAAGGCAGTCATAGAGCATAGGAAAGTCATAAGGCAGTCATAGAGCATAGTGAAGTCATAAGGCAGTCATAGAGCATAGGAAAGTCATAAGGCAGTCATAGAGCATAGGAAAGTCATAAGGCAGTCATAGAGCATAGGAAAGTCATAAGGCAGTCATAGAGCATAGTGAAGTCATAAGGCAGTCATAGAGCATAGTGAAGTCATAAGGCAGTCATTAAGGCAGCCATAGAACATAGGGAAGTCATAAGGCAGTCATAGAGCATAGGAAAGTCATAAGGCAGTCATAGAGCATAGTGGGGCAAGCAGGAGCAACGCTAGAAGGGTGAAAAGCAGAAGGAAAATTTCAAATAATCCAAATACAGAAAAGAGATGCTGCACAAAACGGGAGAAGAATCGCAGAGCATAGTACAAAAACTATTTTACTTCAGCGAAGAAAACAACATTTTTTATCACAGTTGATAAAGTAGAAGGTGGTGAAAAATGAAAGTGGCAAACATTAAATTCAAAGGAAATGAAAGAAACTTTGCTACATTTTTTTTCAGATTAATATTATATTTATATAACACCAGCAAATCTTCTACTTTCCTCTAATAAAGACATACAAGTGCAAGCAATGGGGGGGTCAGGGCTGAGATTCTGAGATCACAAATATGGGATTAGAGTGTTCTTAACTGAATATAAGGCTGATGTCACAATCACTACTCATAAACGAAAGCAATGAAGTTAGACCACTGACTTAGAATTTAAAAAAAACATTCTAAAAAACGTACTCTCCAACAGTGCTTGGGGTTGGGCATTAAATTCACGGGGAGGCGTGTTGTTGAGGAAGACGCTCAGAGTGAGTGCGAGCGCAGGCTCTGCTGTGTGGGTGCATTGCTGTCTTCACCCCTCAGCTGTGCAAAGTGAGAGAGGGAGATAGAGAGAGAGAGAGAGAGAGAGAGAGGGAGAGAATATTCCGGTTAAACAAATAACTGTAATTCCATCCCACACACTGGACAGGGCTGACAAGGGTTCCTGGGCAGAAATTATCTTGTCAAGTGGCCTTTTAGAGCCCTGTATTTATGTTGAGTGAAACGAGGGGACTTTAGGGGTAAAAAAAGAGTGTCTGGTGGTAGGCTTTTTAACACCCTTTAAAGGGCAGTTCCCCCAAAAATGAAATGAAGATATGTTTATACATACCCTGAGTGCCATCTATCCATCCAGATAGTTTCGCTGAGATTACATCCGCTGTGGCTCACTGTGATATCACCCTGATAGAACGGACCTCAACGGGTCCAAAGTTTGTGGCGCTCAATGCACCAAAAATGTACATTAAAAAAAAAACTAACAACAACATTAATTTCCAAATATAATGACACGGTTACTCACAAGCATCCACAAACCTTTTTTTAAAACTACTTTTTACCGAAGTGCGCCTACTGGGTATATCTGCGCAGTCTCGGCCCAAGCACCCCAGTATTCTAGGGGCACACTGTGTTGACGTAAGCCCCATAATATTAGCCTACCTTTTTTTTCAAAATAATCTTAAGGATCGATTAGCAGGATGCATGTTTGGTACCCTGTGCAATTGATATAGCCACATACTGCTTTGTTCTTTGGTGTAGAAGAATACATGGCAAGGTTCAAATAACATTACAATACAGGCATTTAGCAGAGCGACTTACACAGCGTTTTACATATATTACATTTATACAGTTTATGAAGCAATTCAGGTTAATAGTACCCTGCTCAAGGGTACAACGGCCTTATACTACCTGGGAATTGAACCTGCAACGTTTAGATTTCAAGTCCAGGGCCCTACCCATTATACTACATATACTACCATTATACTACATATCCTACCCATTATACTACATATCCTACCATTATACTACATATCCTACCCATTATACTACATATACTACCATTATACTACATATCCTACCCATTATACTACATATACTACCATTATACTACATATCCTACCCATTATACTACATATACTACCATTATACTACATATACTACCATTATACTACATATACTACCATTATACTACATATACTACCATTATACTACATATCCTACCCATTATACTACATATA
>CM040394.1:4210746-4260746 GCA_022702515.1 Ilyophis sp. 1 JC-2022 | reverse complement strand
CAATAAACGAGCGTATGCTGCAATAAACGAGCGTATGCTGCAATAAACGAGCGTATGCTGCAATAAACGAGCGTATGCTGCAATAAACGAGCGTATGCTGCAATAAACGAGCGTATGCTGCAATAAACGAGCGTATGCTGTGATAAACGAGCGTATGCTGCGATAAACGAGCGTATGCTGCATAGGTTTCAGCACAGTATAAACAGCACCAGCATAGTACCAAGTGCAGACTCCTGTCCCCTACAGGGGACTAAATTAATTGCTGGCTTTTAGGAGGATGTGTTCAAGGTGTAATTTGCTTGGAGCAGGCCGCCGCGGTAGTACAACGGTAAGAGTTGTACTCCGAGGATCGGGGTTCGCGCCCCGGTCCTGCCACATCCGAGCGTGGCCGGTGCCCTGTGGAAGCGGCAATTGGCGGCCGCTTCCGGGTGGGGGGAGGGGCTCGGAGAGAATCGCTGCGCACGGACGACCCAAGAGGAGGTGGGGTCACGGTCAGGAGCTCGAGGAGCCGCGCCCTGTAGAGGACGTGGCGCCCTCCTTCCTACAACTAGTACCGGTTGACGGGGTTGTGTAGCAGTGATTCTCAAGCGGTTGCTACATGGGGGGGAATTGAATTAGAATAGGGGTTCAATTGGCTACCAAATTGGGAGAAAAAGGGCAAAATCAGAAACAAATTTTTAAAAAAAAAAAATTTGCTTGGAGCATGTAGTTGCTATATGTTTCCTCATGATTTAATGACACGGAGTCTTTTTAGTTTCTTCTTCCACATTGAAACATGTTGTAACAATGTTGGAAAAAATATATAGCAGCATTGGGGTTCGATTCAAAGACCTAAATGATTGAATGGGAAAGCCTATCTGAAATCTCCTGAATGAAACATGAAGCCGAAACGTTTGGGTATGCTGTTACCCTCGGGCGGGGCTGAATGCATTGTTTGATGGGGCCGATGTCCTTGGTGCTATTTTGCAATTTAGATCTTTTTTTTTTTGCCCCTGCGGTGTATTTTTTCCCAGGTTTAATAAGACCAAGACAATGACCCGTACAGGGCAAAGTATGTTGACTCTCACCATCTAGCCCAAAGCATGCTGGGAAGTAAAGAGGTAGTGGGGGTGGGGGATCGGACACTCTCTGGACGTGTGCTCTAATGAGAAGGGCACTTACTGGCTTTTGCATCGCATTTCATTTTCATATTTCTTTTCCCGTCTGCCGCTCAATACTCGTCCTCACCATCGCTGCACAAGCTCGGTGCCCCTTCACCTCTATCTATATTGCCTTTTTTTAAACCAACCAAGGCTGTAATTAACTCTTATATTGGATTGATTGCAGATTGACCACTTTAATTATGGAGTCCCTTCAAAGTAAGATTCCGTCTCTGCCAATACTCCAGAGTCTACTTCAACCGCAGGATCAATAGTTAACGTATTAAAAGCTTTATATCTACCATTCCCCCACCATTCCCTCAGCAACAACCCCCAGCACCTCCTCTCTGGGGTTTTAGGGTGCCCATTCCTTGCTTTCTTCTCCTTTACCCTGTTTCTGCTGCCCTGAACCTCTCTCTTCTCTTTTGTTAGATGATCTATATCAGGGGTGGGGAATCTTATCCGAAAGGGGCTGGTAAAGGACTAAGGGTGCAGGTTTTTATTTTAGCCCAGCACTAAGATGCCTGATTCTACTTGATTGAAGACCATGATCAGTTGATTAGTAGAACCAGGTGTGTTAGAGCCGGGCTAAATCTAAAACCTACACCCACTCCGGCTCTTTTCGGAAGAGATTCCCCTCCCCTGATCTACATAGCGGTGGCCTGAGAAGAGAGGAGGTTGCCTGGGTAGACGGTAGGATGAGGCATGGAGTAATTCA
Source organism: Ilyophis sp. 1 JC-2022 (assembly GCA_022702515.1). Taxonomy (NCBI): domain Eukaryota; kingdom Metazoa; phylum Chordata; class Actinopteri; order Anguilliformes; family Synaphobranchidae; genus Ilyophis; species Ilyophis sp. 1 JC-2022. The sequence continues at coordinate 4,258,889 of CM040394.1, read as the reverse complement.
CTTGCAGCCTAGCAGGGATGCTGGACATGGAAAGGGGGCCTTTGGGGGAATGGGGAGGAGGTAGGTCTCTAGTGGTCCAATGGCGTCTCTCTTCCCCGGGTTACAATCTCGCGGCGTGCTGTGAACAGGGGCGTCGCACAGTCCAAACGGGCCTCCGACATATCGTTAGTCTCCCGTTTAGCCTACCTAACGCCCCAAGATGTATGGACTCCCTTTTGTGTTAGCGGCGCCACAAGCTATGCTCTCGTCCAGAGATTCCCCTCAAGGCCACTAGCGGATCAGCGTGATGGAGGGGGAGCGCAGCTTCTGTCTTTAAAAAAAAAAGCCTCCGGGGTCCTGTTTGTCAAAATAATGGCGGCCTCCCAAACAAGCTTGTTCTTGCAGAGCAGTGCATGTTTATGTGGTTTAATATTATGAATAAATGCCTAATAAAGAGCATCGTTACACACAGCACACACACACACGCATACCAGGGGTTAAATTTATTAAACAGGCGGCCATGTATGAACACACAGAAAACTCCGAGGGGTCCACAGATTGCGAGACACACAGGTGCACAAAGAGAGATGGATAGACGTGCTGAATGATTTATTGATTGGCCGGGAAGTTTTTGGTCAGAAATATATATTTTTAATTTTCACTCTCCACGGTAACGCTCGGCGCGGTAAAGATTGAACACACCTCTCTCAGAAATCGCAGCTGCCTCCTGCACGTGGGACATAATAATGATCGTGGTCACATCACATTTCTCAACTCCTGGACCCCTTCGCTTCGGTCTCTGAGGAGAAATGGGAAATTGATTTGAAACAATATTGGCAGAGCTGCGGGGGAATGGCGATGCTGGTGGACGGTGATGCGGGGGAATGGCGATGCTGGTGGACGCCAGCGCGGAGTCAAGGCTAGCGTGCTGCTTGTGACTCATTAAAGATCAAACGTAGCTTTTGTTAAAAAAAAAGAATAATAATAACATATCCCAGCTGCCTCCCTGATGAAGCTGATGTCAGGTTCTGATTCTGAGGGAAACCCACAGCTCTGTTGTGTTGCTCGGTACCTTAATTGGCTGTCAGCCAAATATTATAATTGCTGGATCCAATGGGAACCTTTTTTATGTCATGCTGAAATGTGTGTGAGTGTGTACATGTGTGAATCCATTTGTGTATGTGTGCACATTCACGTGTGTGTGTGTGTGTGTGTGCGCATGTGTGTATTTGTGTAGGTATGTGCATGTGTGTGCACGCATGTGTAATTGTGTAGGTATGTGTGTGTGTGCATGTGTGCATTTGCATTGGGGTAGGGTTTGTGTAGGCATGTGTAGATGTGCATGTGTGTATTTGCGTAGGTGCGTGTAGGTGCGTGTAGGTATGTGTGTGTGTGTACATGTGTGTATTTGTGTAGGTATGTGCATGTGTGTGCGCGCATGTGTAATTGTGTAGGTATGGGTGTGTGTGTGTGTGTGCATGTGTGCATTTGCATTGGGGTAGGGTTTGTGTAGGCATGTGTAGATGTGCATGTGTGTATTTGCGTAGGTGCGTGTAGGTATGTGTGTGTGTGTGTGTGTACATGTGTGTATTTTACTTTCTGAACCTGGATTTTACACCTCTGACTTTCTGAACCTGTGTATGTGTAGATGTGTGTGTGTGTGTGTGTGTGCGTGTGTGTATTTATGTGCATGCATGTGCGTGTGTGCATGTGTAATTGTGTGTAGGTATGTGTGTGTGCATTTGTGTTTAGGTAGGGTTTGTGTAGGTATGTGTAGATGCGTGTGTGTGCATGTGTGTATTTGTGTAGGTTTGTGTAGGTATGTGTGTGTGTGTGCATGTATGTATTTTGTAGGGGTAGGCTTTGCGCAGGTATGTGTAGATGTGTGTGTGTACATGTGTGTATTTGTGAAAGTGTGAAGTGTATGTGTGTGTGTGTGTGTGTGTGGTGTGTGTGTGTATTTCCACAAAATCCACTCGGTGATCAACAGACCCTGGATCCAGAGCTTCCCCCAGGGTCTGTTTAGCAGAATTTTCCCTCCGCTTTTCTATGGGGTCAGAGGTCATCTCCTCTGCCATATCCTTCTTCTGCAGCTTACACAGTTACCAATTAGCAACAAATTCTAACCCGATTAAAAGGGCATACTCCAGTCTCCAAGCAAGTCAGTGAGAGTTTCCATTATGCATACAGCTGCCTGCACAAGTACCGCACTTTAGTTTCTGAATCTCAGCTGCGCAGGAACAATGAAACGCTTCATTTATTGAGAAAAGATTTATTTTTAAAGTCATAAGTAATGTAGAGAGAGAAAAAAAAATGGGCTTCAAGTTTATGCATGTGTATGGGGTTTTGATATTAAGTCTAGAAAAAAGCTAAACGATCTGTTGTGCAAAATCCATCAAATGAAATATTATAAAGTGATGGATAAATATCTCTGCCAACATCATGAGGGGCATAAATGTGTTGCAGGCTGTGACATCCATAACAATGACAGGCAAAATTTAATTTGCATAAAATTATAATGTTGAAGTTAGCATATTATAGGAACTTTGCTTCCCTAGTTCCACCTTCAGGGCATATACTAAACTCCACTTTTAGGAAAACTATACTGTGTAAGTATTTCACAGAAAAATTACAGTTTCTGAGCTTTGGCTATAGAAAAAAGGGTACAAGCAGCGGTGTAAAATCCAAGTTCAGAAAGTGAAAGTTCACCCCAGTATTTTGTTCCAATCACCTGGATTTGCTAATTAGCACAATTATTCAGCCAGGAGATAAAGGTAATTAGTGAAGTCAGCTGGCTGAGTTAATGGGTGGAAGAAACACATGGTAGGACTTTTATTTTCTGACCACTGGATTTTACATCTCTGGGTACAAGGCATGAGAATATCTTGTACAGTGGCAGTGGTAATGGAACTGGACTCAGAGGTTGCAGGTTTGAGTCCCAGGTGGGGCACTGCCCTTGAGCAAAGATAATTAGCCTGTATTTCCTGAATATATCCTAAATTACTCAGTTTATTTGAAAGGGTTTATTCAGAGCAGCTTGGTGTACATTAACCCAAAGGTATGGCCGATGATGGCTGGAATAAAGGAGCTCATACAGTATAATAGTCTAATGCCCAGAAGCTGGGGGTTTTCCCCTTCATTCCTCTTTATAACGGACAGCCTGCCTGAAACCGTCTCTCTTAACTCCCAGGCATGGCACCACTTGGATGACATAAATGTCAAAGGTCAGACAGAAGCAAGGTCATGTGGTCTTGGGACGGCATCACATGCCTGAGAGCGGCCATCACGATGTTACTAAACCTTTCCCTCAAGTTACGCTTTTTAAAAAACAGATTTACTTCACTCACAGGTAATATTTGGCTTACTTTTGTTTTAAACATAACTCAGCATACATCTCTTCCATATTTATACAGCTGGGTATTCAGGACTTCATTTATACAGGAAAAGCATCGTGCTCAAGGACAGAAGTGCCATAACTGGAAACTGAACCCGCAAACTTTGAACTGCCAACCAACGGTACGTAACCATGGTAATCTCAACGTTAATTCTAAAACCTACAGAAGTCTGGCCCTCCAGGAATTTACATGGATCATCCTTGTTTTATATACACTTCTCAATATGCCTCACAGTTGCTCTCTCTCTCTCTCTCTATCTACAAGCACACACACACACATACACACACACACACACACACACACACACACACACACACACACACACGTATATAGAGACCAGGAGACTGCAAACTCAGCACAAACCGAGACATGAGACATGTAGAACTCCCTCCATACTCAGTGCTGACGCTTGGAGAAAGCAGCAGCCTCACTTTTTAATAAGCTATATTTAATGATTTTATGTGTTGTGTTTTTTTCCCAGGACTTTGGAGGGTCAGGTCACAGCGTTAATGAAGAGAAAAGAGAAAAAGAGGTTTGCTCACAGGGATTCTATCAAAAGAAGATGATCGTGATGTTAATTTATTTTATTTATATATTTAGTAAAACAATATTTAATTAGCAACAGCGTTTCTCCCCCAACACACACACTGTTTTATGACAGCGAGGGGTTCGGGGAGTTTATGACAGCGCGGGGTTTGGGGAGTTTATGACAGCGAGGGGTTCGGGGAGTTTTTTGCGAGTTCATTTTCCGCAGTCGGCCACACTCGCCTGAGTCATTAAACTGAAAAAAAGCGAAGAGGCCGTTTGTGCAAATGGAGCATCTCTGGAACGTTCTATGATGCATTCCTCCTGAGCAAAATTCACAGCGGGTGGTTGTCCTGAGGGTCCACTTATAGGGGACAAAAAAGAACAAAAGAACGTGAACTACTCCAGATACCATCTCGGCCCCGAACGTGGGTGCTAGATTTAATTACGCTCACATCCAGACAGAGTGCTATTATTACACAGCCTTTCATTTAAGACAAGACGCAAACCCGTTACATAAAAAAATTATAATAATTTAAAAATTCGAATGGCCTCTTCACTCTCGTCTCATTTCCAGTAAAGCCATATGGCTGTACGACAACCGAGAGAAGACCAGGCGGATGTCCACACAGTAACAGAGTGGTTTTAATGTTTATGTAGTATCTCTCCCTCTCTCCCTCTCTCCCTCTCTTTCTCTTTCTGTTGTCTGGCGTATGTTTTTTTCTCATGGGAACAGGAGACAGAGATTGGAATCAGAGCCAGGCACATTATCGGACGAGACTGCGTTCGGTTTAAATGTATTTTCGGATTGTGTGGGCATATGGATCACCGATTGGTCCCTCTCTGTTGCTTCTCTCTGTCCCTCTCTCTTGCTTCTCTCTGTCCCTCTCTCTTGCTTCTCTCTGTCCCTCTCTCTTGCTTCTCTCTGTCCCTCTCTCTTGATTCTCTCTGTCCCTCTCTCTTGCTTCTCTCTGTCCCTCTCTCTTGCTTCTCTCTGGTCCTCTCTCTTGCTTCTCTCTGTCCCTCTCTCTTGCTTCTCTCTGTCCCTCTCTCTTGCTTCTCTCTGTCCCTCTCTCTTGCTTCTCTCTGTCCCTCTCTCTTGCTTCTCTCTGGTCCTCTCTCTTGCTTCTCTCTGTCCCTCTCTCTTGCTTCTCTCTGTCTCTCTCTCTTGCTTCTCTCTGGTCCTCTCTCTTGCTTCTCTCTGTCCCTCTCTCTTGCTTCTCTCTGTCCCTCTCTCTTGCTTCTCTCTGTCCCTCTCTCTTGCTTCTCTCTGTCCCTCTCTCTTGCTTCTCTCTGGTCCTCTCTCTTGCTTCTCTCTGTCCCTCTCTCTTGCTTCTCTCTGTCCCTCTCTCTTGCTTCTCTCTGGTCCTCTCACAAAGCAGGATTACTGAGTTAGCTGGATAACTGCACTGCAGGATTACTGAGTTAGCTGGATAACTGCACTGCAGGATTACTGAGTTAGCTGGATAACTGCACTGCAGGATTACTGAGTTAGCTGGATAACTGCACTGCAGGATTACTGAGTTAGCTGGATAACTGCACTGAGTAAAACCCGGAACCCTCCCAAACCTGGAACATGGTCTGAAGTAAAAAGAGCTGTTCCTGCTTCGTAGTATATGTAGTATACCCCCCAGGAGTTGTAGCTCATTTTCACTGTGGCCCTCTGCACTTCTCAGGAATCATGGGAAAGGACAAGCTCTGATAAGTAATTAGTGACACAGCCTAAAACAGAATGCGCCTGGGATTTCAATGTTCATAAGCAGCCTGATTCTCAACCTGTGTTGTTAAAACCCTCTCAAGAAAATAAAGATAAAAATACATCGAGGAGGAGGGAGGATCGCTGTCACGATTCATGGAAAAAAAAATGTGTTTCTGACTTTCTGACAACTTATTAACTTTTTTTATTAATGAATCTTTTTTTCTCCCTAACACATTAATATTAATAGATAAAAATCAATTAGAGAAGTCACTGATGTGGAGGAAAATCAACTGGGAGGAGCTAAACTGCGACATGACAGCTTTGTCGACTTAACGGCTTGTTTTTCTCTTTAGGTTCTTAGTATGCTGGAAAAGGTCAGTTTATTTACCTGTATGAAGGTGATACTGAATCATACCTGTATGAAGGTGATACTGAATCATACCTGTATGAAGGTGATACTGAATCATACCTGTATGAATGTGATACTGAATCATACCTGTATGAAGGTGATAATGATTCATACCTATATGAAGGTGATACTGAATCATACCTGTATGAAGGTGATACTGAATCATACCTGTATGAAGGTGATACTGAATCATACCTGTATGAAGGTGATAATGATTCATACCTGTATGAAGGTGATAATGATTCATACCTGTATGAAGGAGATACTGAATCCTCACAATAAACACAATCTGAATAACTACCTCAGATCTGGCAGAGAGAGACTCTGACGCTGATGTTGTTCATTCTCACCTTTGACATTGATGGACAGTGTCATATGTGTACCAATAACTACTGTGCATGTGCTTGTCACACAAAATCAGACATTAAATGCTTGGCTCGAAACGCAGTAAAGCTAAACTCTCCGTAAAATGTGCAGAACCAGGTTTAATAAGGACATTATTAAATACTACCCAGTTGACCTTTAAAATGCTCGCTCTAAATGACTTTTTTTGTAAATCCCTTGCTTATTAACTTGGACGGCTTTTCTGCCATTACTCTCCAAGGATCCGACGAGCGATTTTTTTTTTCCATCTCCCTTCCACCTTGCCGGGGGCTAAGTTAGTGCACACAGACGGATTTGACGATCCCTGAAAAGAGACCCAGCGACCCGGCGTGCGACTCTCCCGATGGAGCAGCTCACAGTTTGGGGGTTACCCCGCCCTGGCCCCTGCCTGGGCTCCGCGGGCTGTTGCGGTGAGGGAGGACGCTGGTTGCCTCTCGGAGCCTGTTGGGACGCCCCAAAAGGCACAAGCTTTTAATACCACAGCTGTTGCACCAAAAAAGAGCTCTGAGATCCCAGGATTGCTGATTGGCTCATCTTGTTAAGGCTCTGTTCTAGTGCATGGATGGGCCCCACGGTCTGGTATCTGTTAAGGCTCTGTTCTAGTGCATGGATGGGCCCCACGGTCTGGTATCTGTTAAGGCTCTGTTCTAGTACATGGATGGGCCCCACAGTCTGGTATCTGTTAAGGCTCTGTTCTAGTACATGGATGGGCCCCACGGTCTGGTATCTGTTAAGGCTCTGTTCCAGTGTGTGGATGGGCCCCATGGTCTGGTATCTGTTAAGGCTCTGTTCTAGTGCATGGATGGGCCCCATGGTCTGGTATCTGTTAAGGCTCTGTTCCAGTGTGTGGATGGGCCCCACAGTCTGGTATCTGTTAAGGCTCTGTTCCAGTGTGTGGATGGGCCCCACGGTCTGGTATCTGTTAAGGCTCTGTTCCAGTGCGTGGATGGGCCCCACGGTCTGGTATCTGTTAAGGCTCTGTTCCAGTGTGTGGATGGGCCCCACGGTCTGGTATCTGTTAAGGCTCTGTTCCAGTGTGTGGATGGGTCCCATGGATAATAGCATTGTAATGTGTACCAGCGACCCCTGCTGGCCGATCGAGTACCCACAAGTGCATCGATTAAGCTGCACATGGCATATCTTCCTTAAACTTGCTCCACATGTGATAACAAGTGCAGAGGATAGCCTGTGCTTGTTATCGCTCTTCTGAATAGACAGGAGAGCCTGTGCTCATTATCACTCTCCTGAATAGACAGGAGAGCCTGTGCTTGTTATCGCTCTTCTGAATAGACAGGAGAGCCTGTGCTCGTTATCACTCTCCTGAATAGACAGGAGAGCCTGTGCTTGTTATCGCTCTTCTGAATAGACAGGAGAGCCTGTGCTCATTATCACTCTCCTGAATAGACAGGAGAGCCTGTGCTCGTTATCGCTCTTCTGAATAGACAGGAGAGCCTGTGCTCGTTATCACTCTCCTGAATAGACAGGAGAGCCTGTGCTCGTTATCGCTCTTCTGAATAGACAGGAGAGCCTGTGCTCGTTATCACTCTCCTGAATAGACAGGAGAGCCTGTGCTCGTTATCGATCTCCTGAATAGACAGGAGAGCCTGTGCTCGTTATCACTCTCCTGAATAGACAGGAGAGCCTGTGCTCGTTATCGCTCTCCTGAATAGACACGAGAGCCTGTGCTCATTACAGGAGAGCCTGTGCTCATTATCGATCTCCTGAATAGACAGGAGAGCCTGTGCTCGTTATCGATCTCCTGAATAGACAGGAGAGCCTGTGCTCGTTACAGGAGAGCCTGTGCTTGTTATTGCTCTCCTGAACAGACAGTGGAGGTCACAGCGATGAGCGCTGATGGTGATTGGGCATTCCAAAAAAAAAAACAGGAAAAATCATTTAAAAAAGAAGAAAAAAAAGAAACTCTTGGATTGAGTCTGCAGATACTATAGATTTAAGATATCCAGCTTGATATGAGCCAGCAGGGGAGGTGGTGTCTTATTGAGACTGCTATCTTGGAAGGTTTCCTCCTGCTTGTTCCACCAATGCAGGGTTTTCCTTGTTCCAATGCAGCCCTAGGCTTGTTTCTTTGTGGACCTTTAAGCCGGGATCTTGTAGTAAAGTGGACCAGTTATGCCATTTTGTGCACCATACAAATACATTTAATAAATACAAACAAATAAGATTATCCTTGTTGCAGCGCTGTTTACCTTTATCTACCATTGTTTATCAACTGCATGATGTTTTTTTTTAATTACAATATTTAATCTACACTAGATTTTTTTGGCAAAAAGGCTAAATAAGGAACATTCCCAGTTTTATTTTATTTTGTAAAGCAGCAGGCAGAACATCCTGGTACTTTTCCAATGTTTCACCCACTGAACAGGAACTCTAAATGGTTTTGCAATGCTCTGTGGGAGATCTTCTGGGGTATATTATGGGGTCAGGAACATAAGGTGGTGGTGCGGTAACAGCTCATCAAATGACATGGCAAGTTAAAGCATTTAATTAGCCACAGTGTGAGAGCTGTTAATAAATGAAAAATCGGTAAAATTCAGGATCTTAAATTCTCCCTATTGGTTCATTTCCCCTCATTTCTCCTGTTTTATTGTTGCTTTTTTGATTAAATGAGTCCATCTTGTGCCCTGGTATGAGGGGGCCATTGTCAATCCATGTTTGCTGGTGATAAAAAGCTCTCAATACACTCGCAATGCACTTCTCTGACAGGTTATGAAGGTTTATACTAGGGAGAGTGGAATATTTATAAATTTATAAATTTCTCAAATGGATGTATTTCCTTTCCTCAGTTTATGTCACCATTTCATTACTCCAAACCAAAAACCCCAGTAAATGATTTGGTGAAATGCCAAACATTACTGTGATTATTGGAAACAAAACACTTTAAAATAGCGTGGCAGGTCTTTTGCAAACACAGTAATTGCAGATTAGAATGAAAACAGACAGGCACAGTGAATGAGACCGAACACATATTCATAAGATACGCTCTTAAGTGTTCAGCATAAAACACATGAAACCTGCCGTCTGCTTTTCCCAATAGAGCATAAAGCCATTGTGCCATTTCACAATATGAACAGGTCTGGATATGACACAATATGGACCTGACAGAAATCAATATTATACATAGCAGTCATTTTAACTGCATGTTGCAGATTACACAGAAAGAAATACAATGATTTTGCTCATTTAAAAAAAAAAAAGCTTTAGCATGAGGGAGGCACGGCGAACATGGTCTTTCATCGTGGCGTGTCGGCAAATTTATGCTCCCCACAGTTTTAGTGTTAATGCAGAAATTAACTTTATTATTACGCACAGGGTGATAATATTAACACCATTCCTTTCCATGATAAGCATTACAGTAGATCCCATTTATATTTTAAGTTAGCATGGTTAGCACGCTGTCAGTTCACTCAGAAATTGAAGTGTGCAACTTGTAAAAATCTTGTTATGGTTGATTTTTTTGGGTCTCAAACACATCTGTTTGTTTTTCCTGAGGGGGAAAAAGAGTGTGCAATATTGATCTTTTAAGAGCTTCAGGGGAAAGCTGATTTGGAGATGGTAAACTTGTGAAAATATTGCGTCATCATCACTGTGAATGGGTTGCAATAACGAGTTTGTGCCATTTTCAATGGCTGTAGCATCAACGGCTATGCTCAGAACCAATGTCGGCGGCTTCCAGGGGACGTTCTGACACGGTCTCGTTTCTCACCCCTGCTTAGCGCCACGCGAGTCGGGGAGAGCGTTTGACTAATGATGCCAATTAATTTAAAAAAACAATATAATATCTCACAGATTAACATGCGCGGGGCCTCACTCAGGGGATCCCGGACGAGGCCCCCGGACCAAGCCGTGGTGTCATGTATATTTTGATATCAAAGTGCAAACAAAAGCGCTCTAACAATGGCGTGTCAAACTTTAATTAACAAGGGAGACAGAGGTTAAATATGAGGTGACTCCTAACAAGCAGAGAGCCCTCCTGGACTGGAAACAATGAGGGTTTACTGGAGCCTGTGTGGCGGGGAAGCGGGAGGAGATGTCAGCACTGCACTTCCTGTAGAAGTGCACTTCCTGTAGTCCAAAGATTTGAGCTTATCCCCACCAAAAAAAAAGAAACTTGTCAATTTTAAATCGGTGAAGATGGCAAGTTCCGGTATCACGACCACGACCGCGACCACAATCCCTGGTCCAGCTGACCAGCTGTGCTGTCTTTGAGTGTCCGCAGCCTGTCTCGGGTACCCAGGCTCAGTGCTGGACATGGATACTCCTGGTCACCAGAACTATAATATTAAAGACCACTTCCTGGGACTCAGCCCTACTGTTATATCACCCTTGATTCCCCTTTCAATGTGAAAATTTTTGGATCTCTCTCTATCTATCCCAGAATGCACAGGGGCACTGCCATTTACAATCAGTGAGACACGGGGGTGGGAGTGGGTGGGGTCTTGAAGAGGTTACATGTCGCTCGGGGCACCACACGCGCGCGTGTGCTCATGTGTCGAGGCCGCCTCTAGAGGTCAAAGCAGAGGGCACGGCCCCATGTGATCACACACACACACACACACACGCCGATTCACCTCAGGCCACTGTGGAGTAAATGCACACACACACACACACACACACGCACACACACTAATTCACCTCAGGCCTCTGTGGAATAAACGCACACACACACACACACACACACGCACACACACTAATTCACCTCAGGCCTCTGTGGAATAAACGCACACACACACACACACACACACACACACGCCGATTCACCTCAGGCCACTGTGGAGTAAATGCACACACACACACACACACACACACACACACTAATTCACCTCAGGCTCTGTGGAGTAAATGCACACACACACACACACACACGCACACACACTAATTCACCTCAGGCCTCTGTGGAATAAACGCACACACACACACACACACACACACACACACACACACACGCCGATTCACCACAGGCCACTGTGGAGTAAATGCACACACACACACACACACACACACACACACACACACACACACACGCACACACACTAATTCACCTCAGGCCTCTGTGGAATAAACGCACACACACACACACACACACACACACACACACACACACATTGATTCACCTCAGGCCACTGCGGAATAAACGCACACACACACACACACACACACACACACACACATAGCGTTCACACATGTGGAATAGCGTTCAGAAATATGTTCACGCTCCATGCAGCCGTGCATGTCATATCACCCCCTCGTACAACCTGGTTTGTTTGTTTACGATCACCAAAAAGGGGAAATTAAAACTCATTCTAAATGAATGATTTACAGTAATTTTATTATATCATTGAAAGATTACTTGTTGCTGAACTGCTTTATTAACAAATCGCATGCCAGATAATTATGAAACTTTGATTCGCAAAACAGTTTTTACAAAATATGCTTTCTGTTAAGCCCTTTTGAACACATGCGTATTACCCTACGTAATTAGATACATTTTAATGCCCTTGGTCTGGGTTTAATCCTACCCCATTATGGTTTGTTCTTAATTCCAAAAAACAAATGCGGGCTCAAAATAAATTGTTTTCCTGTTTACACAATATTATATGTTTATGGGATATTGTTGGATAATGGAAAAATGAAAATGAAAACTGAGTACATTATTCCAGTTGAATGGCAGCCTGTAATGTAATAAACTCAGATGCAGGGCTTTTATTTTATTTTAAGGGCATATCAAACTTATGGGCAAGATTCATTCATTAAACATTTTTCCAATTCACTAAAAAATTTGAGATTAATTTATTTGACTTAATAAATGGCCTTCAGTCAGAGGTGTTTGCGTTGAAAAAGGAGAGGGCCATTTAACGCTGACGCCGTTCGCGTTGTCAGAGGGGAGCGACGCATTTCCCAATCTCCGTCACGCAATTGGCCAATCAGCAGCCGCCGCAATCGACGGCGGTGATCTGTAACCAGACTCGGAACGCAGCGGCTGTCTGTAAAACTGTGTGAGAGGCGTCTGTGCGAGGCGTCTGTGCGAGGCGTCTGTGCGAGGCGTCTGTGCGAGGCGTCTGTGCGAGGCGTCTGAGCGAGGCGTCTGAGCGAGGCGTCTGTGCGAGGCGTCTGAGCGAGGCGTCTGTGCGAGGCGTCTGTGCGAGGCGTCTGTGCGAGGCGTCTGAGCGAGGCGTCTGTGCGAGGCGTCTGAGCGAGGCGTCTGTGCGAGGCGTCTGTGCGAGGCGTCTGTGCGAGGCGTCTGTGCGAGGCGTCTGTGTGAGGCGTCTGTGCGAGGCGTCTGTGTGAGGCGTCTGAGCGAGGCGTCTGTGCGAGGCGTCTGTGCGAGGCGTCTGTGCGAGGCGTCTGTGCGAGGCGTCTGTGTGAGGCGTCTGTGCGAGGCGTCTGAGCGAGGCGTCTGTGCGAGGCGTCTGTGCGAGGCGTCTGTGCGAGGCGTCTGTGCGAGGCGTCTGTGCGAGGCGTCTGAGCGAGGCGTCTGTGCGAGGCGTCTGAGCGAGGCGTCTGTGCGAGGCGTCTGTGCGAGGCGTCTGTGCGAGGCGTCTGTGCGAGGCGTCTGTGCGAGGCGTCTGTGCGAGGCGTCTGAGCGAGGCGTCTGTGCGAGGCGTCTGTGCGAGGCGTCTGTGTGAGGCGTCTGTGCGAGGCGTCTGTGTGAGGCGTCTGTGCGAGGCGTCTGTGCGAGGCGTCTGAGCGAGGCGTCTGAGCGAGGCGTCTGTGCGAGGCGTCTGTGTGAGGCGTCTGTGCGAGGCGTCTGTGTGAGGCGTCTGTGCGAGGCGTCTGAGCGAGGCGTCTGTGCGAGGCGTCTGTGCGAGGCGTCTGTGCGAGGCGTCGCTTTTTCCTGTAAAAGGGTGTTGGGATCTGGCTTTAAGCAGAGAGGCCTATACGGCACCCTTCTCCTCAGAGGGAGTTATTTTTAAAATGGGGGGGGGGCGCTAAGCCTTCATTGGAGGGGGTGAAAATGCTGCGGGGGTGGGGGTGTGGGGGTAAGGAGGAGACTGGACAGCATTTCATTACGGAAAGTGTCTTTGAGGAGATGGGAAAGAGATTATCCCCCCTGGGGGATTTACTGCAGGGCCCATTCATTGGCTGAACTCAGGAGAGGAAAGCGGTGTACAGGTTAAGGTCAGGATATCTCAGCATTTATAGCTCCACCGTTAACCCCCTACAGCTGCACTCACTCACACACACACACACACACACACACACACACACATTCTCATACATGCAGTACACACACACATACACACACACACACACACACACACACACATTCTCATACATGCAGTACACACACACACAGACACATTTTTCTACATACAGTACACATACACATACACACACACATTTTCATACATACAGTTTGTATGTACTATATGATTACCAGACGCGTGGTCTGTGAGTGTTTCATACATAGATTACCACACGCGTGGTCCGTGAGTGTTTCATACATAGATTACCACACGCGTGGTCCGTGAGTGTTTCATACATAGATTACCACACGCGTGGTCCGTGAGTGTTTCATACATAGATTACCACACGCATGGTCCGTGAGTGCTTCGTTCTGTTGATTCACCTGACAAACCTCCAGCAGAATTTCCGTGGATGTGCACACAAGCAGGTCTGTTAAATATTTACAAAGAGCCCATGTTTTTAATGTACGGTGTGGTTTATTGAAAATTTTCCTCCGATTACAATTAATTAAAATGGGGCCTCTGTCAATGTTTATAATCGGTCAGATTAATTTTGATGACGCATGAATGAATCATCCCACACCTGTTTTTTCCTGGTCGTGTTGGTCCATTATGTTTTCTGATTTCCTTTTAAAGATAATTAGGATCCTACTGTGTAAAAACAGGGGCTTCTAAGTTCTCACATGACACAGGCCTTATTTTTTAAAATAATAATCTTTGTGAGCGTGTTAGAGCAGGCCATGGCCCAATAATGAATGAATGAATGATCTTTATTGTCATTGTACAAGTACAACGAAATTGAAAGTGCAAACCCAGGTGCTAGCACACAACAACAAAGACAATATAAAAACAAGAAGTGAGACATAAATAGACATAATGTCAAGGTATGCTACTTGATTTTGAGCCAAGATGGCGTCTTGATTTTGAGCCAAGATGGCGTGCTTCTAATGAAACCAAGGTTTACGCATCAGAATCTATAACATGTTTATTTGAAGGCATGCTGCCTGTTACCAGGCCATTTTGCATTTTCCATTCAAATTCAAGCTCACCACCTCATTCCGTGCAAAACAAAGTTTGCCAAAATTCATGTGGTTTTATAATGATTTTCTGCCTTAGATTAATATTGACCTAGAGTTCCTAAATATGCAAATGTGTCTCTTGGATATGAGTAGTTCTTACAGGCAATCAGTTCACTGAAGGCAGATGAGTTATTGTCTTGAAAATGAGCACGCCAGATTTCCTCCCAAAAAGGCAGATGAATCAGAGCCAGAGGCCCTCTTTGAACAATGCCTTTGCTATTGTTCCAGGCCATCAAAATGCTGCTCGCTCCGTCACATTTTAATCCCACACAGCACATGCTAATTACCTGCAACTAACAGAATAGTTAACACAGTTTAATTACAAATGTCCTTGTGGATTGTTTATGAATATTTAAAGAATAGCATAATCTGTATCTCCAGAGTGTAATGACAACAAACTTCTCAAAATTCCCCTTTTTTATTTTATTTTATTTTTCTTTTAGAAACCAAAAGTTTGAATTTGATCAGTGGTGAATCAGCTTTGGGAAACAGGTGAGAAACCACTCCTATTTTTTCTTGGACCCATTGAATGATTTCAAAGGAAGCATCCGCGCACACAACCAAATGATATTTCCATGCATTAGAAAATATACTGGAATCCGTTGGATAATACATTTGAACAGAGAGGCACTCCCACTACTTGCTCCTGTGTTGTCATTTTTGCTTTAGTTATAAATTCTGTCCTGATTATATTCAGATACGTCCCAAAGTGGCTTTAATTAGTATATTTTCCATTTTTATATTTCTATACATTATTCAATACACTGCCCAATACAAATTGTCATTTATTGTACATTTCAAGGGATAGTTTATTGGTGAACAGTGGTATGTCTTGATGGCATTGATATGTGTAGTTAAATGCTTAATATAGTTTCAGAACAACTTCCATTTGTTATACACAAAACAAAGACAAATCAGGAATGCCAATATATTGGATCTCCATGTAGGAAAACTCTGTTTGTTGCCAAAAGGGATAAATCACCATTTCCCAAGAGCACTTCCTGCCTCAGCACTAGTTTGTAAATCCACCTCTTTGGGAAAAGCAAAGCAATTTCTCTTGTGAACAAAAAATTGTATACTTTGGCATACTTGATGTATAATTATATCAACTTTAATTAGGCTTCAAGTATGCTAAAATTACATTACATTACTTTAATTTGGCAGACGCTTTTAACCAAAGCCACAAACAATGGGCCTCATTCAATGGAAATATTTACGCCGGATTCATCAAATCGTGTGGAAAAGATTCATCAAATCGTGTGGAAAATATTCATCAAATCGTGTGGAAAAGGTAGATTTTTTCATATTCACTCATGATGCGTTATTCATTATGTAATTCTGTTGGGGTCCTCCTGTGTATGGGAGTTGTGGTTTGAAATCGGGTAATCACATTGGCTACCTTGTTTTAGAATCTCTCTGACGCATTCTAATTGCGGTCACATTGTTCCGTGTGTCCCACACAGCTCAGGTTTTACCGGGATATAGCCTGCTGGCTACATTCTAACCGGTTAAAAAAACGTTTCACTTTTAAATAAAGTTTATCCGGCTTTTCTCCCGAACACGAGACAGCGTTTCACTGACATTTCAACAAAAACGTGCACTGGGGTGTGCAGTCTATGGCACTGATAACATTGGACAGGTTGGCAATTTCATAAAAACCCCGCTTTACCTCCACCTGGCTTTGCATCTTGTAGGGGAACTGGATGTATGCTGGCATTAGCTGGATTAAGCTGTTGACCACAATTGCAACCCTGGCTACAGACATGTAAGCCACTTTAAAGCAAATTTTGTGCATTGGTTAAATGTGTGTTTTAATTAGCATAGCCTATGTAAGGTCATATAGAATACATATTTTTTGCAATTTAGAAAAAAAATTGTAGGTTACTGGGAGCGTTCATTAGACTACGTTATGGGTCTAATTAAACAGCTTAATTGCCTAAAATTGATTCATAGGCGTAATCTAGAGTGTTTGCTTTTTACAATCATAATTTATTACGTTTGCAATGTGTATTTCAAAGGCTACATTTAGTCTTGTGAATTTAACAAAAAATAAAAATAAATTCATATTCTAATTATCACTCAGAAGCTGCATTTACCATTATTATTCTGAATTTACGAATGAGGTACGTGTGTTCAGGAGCAGGTGTACATTTTGTTCGGAGGCACTAACAAATCTTTTGTTGATGAATACAAAAATACGGGCGAAATTGCAAATACGAACGATTTACGTACAAATTTGTTCTGCTCACGTTTCATGAATGAGGACCAATAAGTGCGAAGATCATTGGAATAAATACAATCAGATCAGATAAAGTACAGTTCTATTATAAAGTAACAGCTTTCCATAGCCATGAACATCAAGTCTAGAAATACAAAAAATTAGTATACTAATTCTTCACATGGGTTCTCAGATTTGTTTTTCTGTCACGATTTCCTCGTCTAAATTCTGAGCTCAAACTCTGAGGAAACTGAATAAAAGCAGCATTTTGTTTTTTAAAATAAATAATAGTTTAAGTTAAATTTTCCGTGACTTCTATTTGTGGTTGTTTTACATTTGTTTACATTAATTTACACATTCCAATGAAATGGCAGGAATTTCATCTGTTGCAAAGTTTGTTGTTCTGTTGTTGGTATATTCTGACACAAACCCATTGTATTAAAATTAGTTTGGTGAAATGATCTGAAAATCTGGTTGTGATTAACTCGTAATTAGAAAACCATGAACAGTACACGGATAACATTTACACAGACAACGATTCAAATAAAATGACTGGGAAGTAAGATGTGAATAAGTATTTCTGTCTGGAATACATTTTGTAAGTAAAACATAGAGACATTTTCATTCTAATGCAAGTTTTTGTTCATTAATAAGATTTTGGAAAAGCAATTTTTGACACTCCAGGCCAATCAAATGATGCCACACAGTGGGAAAAAAAACAAATCTCCATTTTTATTACAAATGTGTGGCTTTTTAATTCCCTTGCAATTAATTTAATGGAGTGAAATCACAATATTTTTTTTCCCTTCACAAGTACAAAGAATTGATACCAGACATTTTGAAATGAATTTAATGTGTTTATACAAAGGCACTGAAGCATTACTTGAGCACAAATGGATACATACATTTCACCCAACCCTGTTACGACCAAACAAAACAAATATATATATGCAATGAATACACAGTTCAATTCAACAATGTACCATAACTGAAACTGTCTTCACCATTGGCTGACATGCTTACATTTGGTCAAGTATTTCACCTGAAGGTTTTCAGACTTAAAAATAAATGCAAATATGACTTCTACTTTCATAGTAAAGGTTTGCCATTCATTTAGGCGATGGCTTGCTGAACTTTGGGAAGAAGATCATGAACATTGGCATGTATCAGTCAAGGCCTGGGAACAGGAGACATAGGCCTTTATTAAATTTCTCCATCACTTTGATTTACAAAAAAACATAATTGTTGCACTTTTTCTTCACAGGCATAATTTGGCAAGTTCGTTTTCGTGATTTCAGAACTCGCCAAACTGTGCTTGTACGTAAAAAATCATTTCATCGTTTTTCATTGTTAAAATTTAAGAACACATGTTGATTGAATACCAACCTTACTGTGCACATGGCTATTGTAAAAAAAAAACAGGTCCATATTTTATGGCTACCAAATACAGTGCAATGTTACCTGGGATTAATAAATATATATTTTTTAGTGTACATTACATACAGGTCATACGAGCCTTTATAATCTCAGTACAGCTGTGGTGTTATCCTCTAACTGTAACAACATAAAGTAACTGTTGCACTTTAGCAGGGTGATAACCAGGGACAATTTTTTATTTTATTTTATTCAAAGTGCTAACATTGAAAACCTTAATACGGGACTGTGTCTATTTTTTCCACAGTTCAAAAAATCTTTTGTTTATGTGTTTTTTTTCCTTATATTTTTTGCACCATTAATGCGATTCTGTGCAAACAGTTCGTCCACAACAATAAATAAGAGGCCATTACATTACATGCATTTAGCATTTTTTACATATCTATTTATACAGCTGGTTATATATTGAAGCGATTCAGGTTAAGTACCTTACTCAAGGGTACAACAGCAGTGTCCTACCTGGGACTCAAACCTGCAACCTTTCGGTTACAAGGCCAGTTCTTTAACCATTATACTGCGCTGGACATCCGTAAGGAAGCACACAGGACACAAAACGAGCGTTCTTCCACTGACTATTTTCCTGTCAGATTGCAATAAAAATAGATCTCTAAAGATATCCCCCCGGGAAAAAAATAAAATGTATATACTGTAAACCAGCAGATGTACAGAAATTTGTTCTTAGATTTTGGCTCATTCACATGGTTTCAGCCTTAAGGCGCTTGACAAAACAATGATGGAGACATGTGAAATGTCAGGACCATTTTTATTTAACAAACTGATGTCTCCCACTTGTCATGCAATATTAATGCCTTGGAAGATTGTTGATCCAGCGCTCTCATTTTCATGCAGTAATAAGACCCCATAAAGCGGCGATGGCAATAGCCACTGGAAGAGATGACAGTCCCTTCACAGCCCCGTGCAGAGCACTATGTCTCGATAATCCTCTCATTTACACAAAATCACTTTCTACTTTCCCCACAGATGTAAAAAGCTTTTTTGTCAACTAATAAACTACTTGGACCCGGGGTCCAGACACGCCCGCTATTCGCAGAGATGGAAAATAAATTACCCTCCACTTATCTTCTTTTTCTTTACCCGAGTCAAACTAAATTAGTCTGAAATCCGCTTTAAAAAAACAAATAGAATGGTAGCGAATTGGATCGCTGGGTTCGCTATGTGCAATTAGCAGTGGGGTCGGATATTTGGCTCGGGTCAAGGTCCTTGGCCCCGCCCGCGCGATGCCTCCCTCTTGCAACAATGAATATATTCATAGCGGCCCCTCATTTGTATTTTCAGACGTTCCCCTCGTTGTAAACACTCTCGGCCTCGCGTAGCGCATTCCGTTTCCTCTCCGATTACATGGATCAGTTGGCCACGGACACCGCGCCGCATTCCGATGCCGCCGTTAATGAATGCGCGGCCGTCATTTTGATTGGCAGCTCTCAATCGCGGCTGGATGGTGGGCTCCTTTATTGCCGTGAAAATTGAGCTGCGTGCCCCCCCCTCCCCCTCCCCCCACTCTCAGGCGGCACCCACTCCTCAATAGTCACCGTTTATCCCTGACCTCACGGGGAGCCGATTGCGTGTTTATCAGCGTAGCTGCACCGCCCCGCCTCGCCTCGTCAAACTCCCAGATCAGTCTGGAGACGCCGGGCCCGCCTTGAACAACGTTATGATTGCGGAAACACTCACCCGTTATAAAATATGGGAGGGGAGGGGGTTGCAAATTTGTTCCAGAGGAGCCTGTGTCCCGACCCCAGTGAGTGGCACTTTTTCCTTTAATCTGCCAGGCATGGTAGATTAGAAATATCATTTATTTAATCTGTATGGAGATAAGACACTACCTTACCTGGAGGTGTCCACCTCTACCTTTGCCTTAAAATATGCATTATGTAAATGTGCGTACGACATGCATGTACTACAGAATTATGTAAATATATGTAATAGATGTACTCACGGCCACACCGTGTATGCGGTTCTGTTCAAACTGCATGGTTATGTTTGTAATGACAGCCAAACAGCCAAAATAAACATCCTACCCACATACCCTCCACCTCCTCCCCAAAACCCCATTTCCACCCCCCGCTATCCCCCTCTGAGAGCCAAACGTGGTGATGTCAGCATGAATCTAAGGTTCCTGAATCGTGTTCTGAACCACAGAACATCATAGGCACCGTATATTTGTGTACTGTGCCGATTCCACACATTACAGATCTGAAACCTGCTTGTTGACTCCACGCGCTGACTTACACAGTTGAGTCATGGTTGAACATCCCACACAGGTTCACGGAACACCTATAGGTGTGACTCACCTGCTCTCACTGTCACGGGCAGGTGTACAGGCAACACAATCAAACTGTAAAGCTGCAGGTTAGACACACAGGTGGGTCGAGTTGTGTGTTCAGGAAGCTTCAGGAACTGTTTGAGAAAGTTTCCCGTTTTAAATGCACCTGAAGCACATGACATGTTAGTCACGGTTGGTGAGAGCGTCTGCTAATGAATAATAGAACGGTGAATACCCTAAAAGTTTTTTTTGGGGGGATTTTGTTCATAACACCACGATCATCAGCACCTCACATTCTATTCAGAAGCAAAGAGGAGAAGAACACCGCGAGGCCTTAACGGGGTGGAAATACAGCCAACGCGTCACGCTGAACCGTGTTCATCTCCTGCGATCCTTCTTTTTAAAAACATTTACTCCCACCTACCCTATACACGCACATAGACACACAGGTACACATGCAAACACACACACACACACACGCACGCACGCACGCACGCACGCACGCACACACATGCACACACCCTCATGGGTTTAACAAGCGTAAGTGCTTTGCCACCATGGCTGAGCAGAACATCGGCAGGGTCCTCACAGTGCAGGTTGGGAGTCAGGTCCCAGGGCCGCTCTTGTTTGTTTAGGGCTGGACTCGGACATTGACATGCAGATGGACGGGGCGAGAGCCCTAAAGTGCGTCCCGAGAGACTTGCTCACAGAGTGCAGGGCCATGCTCTTTTAGGCGGCTACAAGACAGGAAATCTATTTAATTACCTGTGAAGCAGAAGATGTGGTGTGAGTCTGACAGGCAGGCCTGTGTTTCCCGAGCACTTTGCCTCCTCTTCGCCCCCCCCCCCCCCCCCCCCCCCCGGCCCCCCGCCCGCCCCCACGCCCCCTCCTTTAACTGAACTGTCCGTGCAGAAGACACATCCACGCGACACAACTCCAACTCCAACCTCACATTCACAGACCGCTGCAGGTTTGAGCTGGTGGATCAAACCGCTAAACATAGCCTGCTAATGTGCCTGCAAAAGGCTGCTAATGTGATAAAGCCGCTACGAGTCGCACAATGAGTGTTTCATTTTTGGGGCTATGTTTTTGGGGCTTCATTTTTTTTGTGGCCTGTGGATCAATTTGATCAATCTTCCACACGTTTTTTTATTCAAATCAGTTTAAGTTTTACTTTTGTGACAAAAATAGTCGAATCCTGAGTTTGCTCAAATGTTCAGAAAATTATCAGAATAATTGCAGTTAATTGGTGATTAAGTACCATAAATAATAATGCTATCAATTAAACAGTACACAACTTGAATATACTAAAAGGAAGTGGCCATTGACTGAACCAGCAAAGCACTGCATTAAACAAC
Source organism: Ilyophis sp. 1 JC-2022 (assembly GCA_022702515.1). Taxonomy (NCBI): domain Eukaryota; kingdom Metazoa; phylum Chordata; class Actinopteri; order Anguilliformes; family Synaphobranchidae; genus Ilyophis; species Ilyophis sp. 1 JC-2022. Next base: position 4,236,920 of record CM040394.1, on the reverse strand, counting down.
CTATTTCATCTTCAATATGAATTATGTAAAAAAAAAAACATAATTTTAAGTCCATATTTTTCATCAAAACTTGTGTCTTTGTCGATACAAACACTCATCCAGTCTAAATATTTATATATAATGGGGAAATCATTTTATTACCATATCAATAAGAATAAGTAGAGAAAGTCAAACTGTTGTTGAAATTTCATGAGGGCTGAACCAAGTGGCCATTCCTGAGTTGTACGAATATAAAGACATCCCATGGAACACTGGCATTCTTTCCCTCTGTATGGCCAGCCAATCAGTGATGGCCTGGTGTCAGGGAAAATCCCTTCAGATGAACCTTGTAAGATGTAAGATTGCAAATATGTGATTAGAGTGTTCTTCACTGAACATTCTAATGCAGATGTCACAATCACTACCGGCGATTCAACGCAGTGGAGTTCTAGAACACTGACTTAGAATTTTGAAGAAAAAAAAAACATTCCAAAAAACCTCTTCTTCAAAGGGTTTAACAAGAGGCTGTAATTCCACCAGAGACGTGACTCTCCTGACAGGAGCTCAGCGTGCGGGTGACGGTCTGTCTGCTTTCAGCTCTCCCACCCCGCACAGCCCGATTCTCTTTTTTTCCCCCCGCTCGTGGACTAAGCGGGCACATCTGCCTGGCCTGTCCGTAAGCGGTCAAGTCACAGCTCTTTAAACACACTGACAGCACGGCTTCAGCCTGCCAGAGCAAAGGGCTTAAAGATGTATATCCCGCTAGCAGCTGGCTATGTGTGACATCTGACTACTTCCTACTTAGCGACTTTACAACCAGTGTCAGTGGGATCCATGGATTTCACTGTCTTGCCCTGCAACACCACAAAGCGCTCTTCCTGTCTTTATACTCTTCTGTCCTGATGCAGTCATCACTGTACACCACAAAGCGCTCTTCCTCCCTTTATACTCTTCTGTCCTGATGCAGTCATCACTGTACACCACAAAGCACTCTTCCTCCCTTTATACTCTTCTGTCCTGATGCAGTCATCACTGTACACCACAAAGCGCTCTTCCTGTCTTTATACTCTTCTGTCCTGATGCAGTCATCACTGTACACCACAAAGCGCTCTTCCTCCCTTTATACTCTTCTGTCCTGATGCAGTCATCACTGTACACCACAAAGCGCTCTTCCTGCCTTTATACTCTTCTGTCCTGATGCAGTCATCACTGTACACCACAAAGCGCTCTTCCTGCCTTTATACTCTTCTGTCCTGATGCAGTCATCACTGTACACCACAAAGCGCTCTTCCTGCCTTTATACTGTTCTGTCCTGATGCAGTCATCACTGTACACCACAAAGCGCTCTTCCTCCCTTTATACTCTTCTGTCCTGATGCAGTCATCACTGTACACCACAAAGCGCTCTTCCTCCCTTTATACTCTTCTGTCCTGATGCAGTCATCACTGTACACCACAAAGCGCTCTTCCTGTCTTTATACTCTTCTGTCCTGATGCAGTCATCACTGTACACCACAAAGCGCTCTTCCTGTCTTTATACTCTTCTGTCCTGATGCAGTCATCACTGTACACCACAAAGCGCTCTTCCTGCCTTTATACTGTTCTGTCCTGATGCAGTCATCACTGTACACCACAAAGCGCTCTTCCTGCCTTTATACTCTTCTGTCCTGATGCAGTCATCACTGTACACCACAAAGCGCTCTTCCTGCCTTTATACTCTTCTGTCCTGATGCAGTCATCACTGTACACCACAAAGCGCTCTTCCTCCCTTTATACTCTTCTGTCCTGATGCAGTCATCACTGTACACCACAAAGCGCTCTTCCTCCCTTTATACTCTTCTGTCCTGATGCAGTCATCACTGTACACCACAAAGCGCTCTTCCTCCCTTTATACTCTTCTGTCCTGATGCAGTCATCACTGTACACCACAAAGCGCTCTTCCTGTCTTTATACTCTTCTGTCCTGATGCAGTCATCACTGTACACCACAAAGCGCTCTTCCTGCCTTTATACTCTTCTGTCCTGATGCAGTCATCACTGTACACCACAAAGCGCTCTTCCTCCCTTTATACTCTTCTGTCCTGATGCAGTCATCACTGTACACCACAAAGCACTCTTCCTCCCTTTATACTCTTCTGTCCTGATGCAGTCATCACTGTACACCACAAAGTGCTCTTCCTGTCTTTATACTCTTCTGTCCTGATGCAGTCATCACTGTACACCACAAAGCGCTCTTCCTGCCTTTATACTCTTCTGTCCTGATGCAGTCATCACTGTACACCACAAAGCGCTCTTCCTCCCTTTATACTCTTCTGTCCTGATGCAGTCATCACTGTACACCACAAAGCGCTATTCCTCCCTTTGTACTCTTCTGTCCTGATGCAGTCATCACTGTACACCACAAAGCGCTCTTCCTGCCTTTATACTCTTCTGTCCTGATGCAGTCATCACTGTACACCACAAAGCGCTCTTCCTCCCTTTATACTCTTCTGTCCTGATGCAGTCATCACTGTACACCACAAAGCACACTTCCTCCCTTTATACTCTTCTGTCCTGATGCAGTCATCACTGTACACCACAAAGCGCTCTTCCTCCCTTTATACTCTTCTGTCCTGATGCAGTCATCACTGTACACCACAAAGCACTCTTCCTCCCTTTATACTCTTCTGTCCTTATACAGTCATCACTGTACACCACAAAGCGTTCTTCCTGCCTTTATACTCTTCTGTCCTGATACAGTCATCACTGTACACCACAAAGCGCTCTTCCTGTCTTTATACTCTTCTGTCCTGATGCAGTCATCACTGTACACCACAAAGCGCTCTTCCTCCCTTTATACTCTTCTGTCCTGATGCAGTCATCACTGTACACCACAAAGCGCTCTTCCTGTCTTTATACTGTTCTGTCCTGATGCAGTCATCACTGTACACCACAAAGCGCTCTTCCTCCCTTTATACTCTTCTGTCCTGATGCAGTCATCACTGTACACCACAAAGCGCTCTTCCTCCCTTTATACTCTTCTGTCCTGATGCAGTCATCACTGTACACCACAAAGCGCTCTTCCTCCCTTTATACTCTTCTGTCCTGATGCAGTCATCACTGTACACCACAAAGCGCTCTTCCTGTCTTTATACTCTTCTGTCCTGATGCAGTCATCACTGTACACCACAAAGCGCTCTTCATGTCTTTATACTCTTCTGTCCTGATGCAGTCATCACTGTACACCACAAAGCGCTCTTCCTCCCTTTATACTCTTCTGTCCTGATGCAGTCATCACTGTACACCACAAAGCGATCTTCCTCCCTTTATACTCTTCTGTCCTGATGCAGTCATCACTGTACACCACAAAGCGCTCTTCCTGTCTTTATACACTTCTGTCCTGATGCAGTCATCACTGTACACCACAAAGCGCTCTTCCTGTCTTTATACCCTTCTGTCCTGATGCAGTCATCACTGTACACCACAAAGCGCTCTTCCTCCCTTTATACTCTTCTGTCCTGATGCAGTCATCACTGTACACCACAAAGCGCTCTTCCTCCCTTTGTACTCTTCTGTCCTGATGCAGTCATCACTGTACACCACAAAGCGCTCTTCCTGCCTTTATACTCTTCTGTCCTGATGCAGTCATCACTGTACACCACAAAGCGCTCTTCCTCCCTTTATACTCTTCTGTCCTGATGCAGTCATCACTGTACACCACAAAGCGCACTTCCTCCCTTTATACTCTTCTGTCCTGATGCAGTCATCACTGTACACCACAAAGCGCTCTTCCTCCCTTTATACTCTTCTGTCCTGATGCAGTCATCACTGTACACCACAAAGCGCTCTTCCTCCCTTTGTACTCTTCTGTCCTGATGCAGTCATCACTGTACACCACAAAGCGCTCTTCCTCCCTTTATACCCTTCTGTCCTGATGCAGTCATCACTGTACACCACAAAGCGCTCTTCCTCCCTTTATACTCTTCTGTCCTGATGCAGTCATCACTGTACACCACAAAGCGCTCTTCCTGTCTTTATACTCTTCTGTCCTGATGCAGTCATCACTGTACACCACAAAGCGCTCTTCCTGTCTTTATACTCTTCTGTCCTGATGCAGTCATCACTGTACACCACAAAGCGCTCTTCCTGCCTTTATACTCTTCTGTCCTGATGCAGTCATCACTGTACACCACAAAGCGCTCTTCCTGTCTTTATACTCTTCTGTCCTGATGCAGTCATCACTGTACACCACAAAGCGCTCTTCCTCCCTTTATACTCTTCTGTCCTGATGCAGTCATCACTGTACACCACAAAGCGCTCTTCCTCCCTTTATACTCTTCTGTCCTGATGCAGTCATCACTGTACACCACAAAGCGCTCTTCCTGCCTTTATACTCTTCTGTCCTGATGCAGTCATCACTGTACACCACAAAGCGCTCTTCCTCCCTTTATACTCTTCTGTCCTGATGCAGTCATCACTGTACACCACAAAGCGCACTTCCTCCCTTTATACTCTTCTGTCCTGATGCAGTCATCACTGTACACCACAAAGCGCTCTTCCTGTCTTTATACTCTTCTGTCCTGATGCAGTCATCACTGTACACCACAAAGCGCTCTTCCTCCCTTTATACTCTTCTGTCCTGATGCAGTCATCACTGTACACCACAAAGCGCTCTTCCTCCCTTTGTACTCTTCTGTCCTGATGCAGTCATCACTGTACACCACAAAGCTCTCTTCCTGTCTTTATACTCTTCTGTCCTGATGCAGTCATCACTGTACACCACAAAGCGCTCTTCCTGCCTTTATACCCTTCTGTCCTGATGCAGTCATCACTGTACACCACAAAGCGCTCTTCCTGTCTTTATACTCTTCTGTCCTGATGCAGTCATCACTGTACACCACAAAGCGCTCTTCCTGTCTTTATACTCTTCTGTCCTGATGCAGTCATCACTGTACACCACAAAGCACTCTTCCTCCCTTTATACTCTTCTGTCCTGATGCAGTCATCACTGTACACCACAAAGCGCTCTTCCTGTCTTTATACCCTTCTGTCCTGATGCAGTCATCACTGTACACCACAAAGCACTCTTCCTCCATTTATACTCTTCTGTCCTGATGCAGTCATCACTGTACACCACAAAGCGCTCTTCCTGTCTTTATACTCTTCTGTCCTGATGCAGTCATCACTGTACACCACAAAGCGCTCTTCCTGTCTTTATACTCTTCTGTCCTGATGCAGTCATCACTGTACACCACAAAGCGCTCTTCCTGCCTTTATACCCTTCTGTCCTGATGCAGTCATCACTGTACACCACAAAGCGATCTTCCTGCCTTTATACTCTTCTGTCCTGATGCAGTCATCACTGTACACCACAAAGCACTCTTCCTCCCTTTATACTCTTCTGTCCTGATACAGTCATTACTGTACACCACAAAGCGCTCTTCCTGCCTTTATACTCTTCTGTCCTGATGCAGTCATCACTGTACACCACAAAGCGCTCTTCCTGTCTTTATACCCTTCTGTCCTGATGCAGTCATCACTGTACACCACAAAGCGCTCTTCCTGTCTTTATACCCTTCTGTCCTGATGCAGTCATCACTGTACACCACAAAGCGCTCTTCCTGTCTTTATACCCTTCTGTCCTGATGCAGTCATCACTGTACACCACAAAGCGCTCTTCCTGTCTTTATACTCTTCTGTCCTGATGCAGTCATCACTGTACACCACAAAGCGCTCTTCCTGTCTTTATACTCTTCTGTCCTGATGCAGTCATCACTGTACACCACAAAGCGCTCTTCCTCCCTTTATACTCTTCTGTCCTGATGCAGTCATCACTGTACACCACAAAGCGCTCTTCCTCCCTTTATACTCTTCTGTCCTGATGCAGTCATCACTGTACACCACAAAGCTCTCTTCCTGTCTTTATACCCTTCTGTCCTGATGCAGTCCTCACTGTACACCACAAAGCGCTCTTCCTGTCTTTATACTGTTCTGTCCTGATACAGTCATCACTGTACACCACAAAGCGCTCTTCCTGCCTTTATACTCTTCTGTCCTGATGCAGTCATCACTGTACACCACAAAGCGCTCTTCCTCCCTTTATACTGTTCTGTCCTGATGCAGTCATCACTGTACACCACAAAGCGCTCTTCCTCCCTTTATACTCTTCTGTCCTGATGCAGTCATCACTGTACACCACAAAGCGCTCTTCCTGTCTTTATACTCTTCTGTCCTGATGCAGTCATCACTGTACACCACAAAGCGCTCTTCCTGTCTATATACTCTTCTGTCCTGATGCAGTCATCACTGTACACCACAAAGCGCTCTTCCTCCCTTTATACTCTTCTGTCCTGATGCAGTCATCACTGTACACCACAAAGCGCTCTTCCTGTCTTTATACTCTTCTGTCCTGATGCAGTCATCACTGTACACCACAAAGCGCTCTTCCTGTCTTTATACCCTTCTGTCCTGATGCAGTCATCACTGTACACCACAAAGCGCTCTTCCTGTCTTTATACCCTTCTGTCCTGATACAGTCATCACTGTACACCACAAAGCGCTCTTCCTGTCTTTATACCCTTCTGTCCTGATGCAGTCATCACTGTACACCACAAAGCGCTCTTCCTGTCTTTATACTCTTCTGTCCTGATGCAGTCATCACTGTACACCACAAAGCGCTCTTCCTGTCTTTATACTCTTCTGTCCTGATGCAGTCATCACTGTACACCACAAAGCGCTCTTCCTCCCTTTATACTCTTCTGTCCTGATGCAGTCATCACTGTACACCACAAAGCGCTCTTCCTCCCTTTATACTCTTCTGTCCTGATGCAGTCATCACTGTACACCACAAAGCTCTCTTCCTGTCTTTATACCCTTCTGTCCTGATGCAGTCCTCACTGTACACCACAAAGTGCTCTTCCTGTCTTTATACTGTTCTGTCCTGATACAGTCATCACTGTACACCACAAAGCGCTCTTCCTGCCTTTATACTCTTCTGTCCTGATGCAGTCATCACTGTACACCACAAAGCGCACTTCCTCCCTTTATACTGTTCTGTCCTGATGCAGTCATCACTGTACACCACAAAGCGCTCTTCCTCCCTTTATACTCTTCTGTCCTGATGCAGTCATCACTGTACACCACAAAGCGCTCTTCCTGTCTTTATACTCTTCTGTCCTGATGCAGTCATCACTGTACACCACAAAGCTCTCTTCCTGTCTTTATACTCTTCTGTCCTGATGCAGTCATCACTGTACACCACAAAGCGCTCTTCCTGCCTTTATACTCTTCTGTCCTGATGCAGTCATCACTGTACACCACAAAGCGCTCTTCCTCCCTTTATACTCTTCTGTCCTGATGCAGTCATCACTGTACACCACAAAGCTCTCTTCCTGTCTTTATACCCTTCTGTCCTGATGCAGTCCTCACTGTACACCACAAAGTGCTCTTCCTGTCTTTATACTGTTCTGTCCTGATACAGTCATCACTGTACACCACAAAGCGCTCTTCCTGCCTTTATACTCTTCTGTCCTGATGCAGTCATCACTGTACACCACAAAGCGCACTTCCTCCCTTTATACTGTTCTGTCCTGATGCAGTCATCACTGTACACCACAAAGCGCTCTTCCTCCCTTTATACTCTTCTGTCCTGATGCAGTCATCACTGTACACCACAAAGCGCTCTTCCTGTCTTTATACTCTTCTGTCCTGATGCAGTCATCACTGTACACCACAAAGCTCTCTTCCTGTCTTTATACTCTTCTGTCCTGATGCAGTCATCACTGTACACCACAAAGCGCTCTTCCTGCCTTTATACCCTTCTGTCCTGATGCAGTCATCACTGTACACCACAAAGCGCTCTTCCTGTCTTTATACTCTTCTGTCCTGATGCAGTCATCACTGTACACCACAAAGCGCTCTTCCTGTCTTTATACTCTTCTGTCCTGATGCAGTCATCACTGTACACCACAAAGCACTCTTCCTGTCTTTATACCCTTCTGTCCTGATGCAGTCATCACTGTACACCACAAAGCACTCTTCCTCCATTTATACTCTTCTGTCCTGATGCAGTCATCACTGTACACCACAAAGCGCTCTTCCTGTCTTTATACTCTTCTGTCCTGATGCAGTCATCACTGTACACCACAAAGCGCTCTTCCTGTCTTTATACTCTTCTGTCCTGATGCAGTCATCACTGTACACCACAAAGCGCTCTTCCTGCCTTTATACCCTTCTGTCCTGATGCAGTCATCACTGTACACCACAAAGCGATCTTCCTGCCTTTATACTCTTCTGTCCTGATGCAGTCATCACTGTACACCACAAAGCACTCTTCCTCCCTTTATACTCTTCTGTCCTGATACAGTCATTACTGTACACCACAAAGCGCTCTTCCTGCCTTTATACTCTTCTGTCCTGATGCAGTCATCACTGTACACCACAAAGCGCTCTTCCTGTCTTTATACCCTTCTGTCCTGATGCAGTCATCACTGTACACCACAAAGCGCTCTTCCTGTCTTTATACCCTTCTGTCCTGATGCAGTCATCACTGTACACCACAAAGCGCTCTTCCTGTCTTTATACCCTTCTGTCCTGATGCAGTCATCACTGTACACCACAAAGCGCTCTTCCTGTCTTTATACTCTTCTGTCCTGATGCAGTCATCACTGTACACCACAAAGCGCTCTTCCTGTCTTTATACTCTTCTGTCCTGATGCAGTCATCACTGTACACCACAAAGCGCTCTTCCTCCCTTTATACTCTTCTGTCCTGATGCAGTCATCACTGTACACCACAAAGCGCTCTTCCTCCCTTTATACTCTTCTGTCCTGATGCAGTCATCACTGTACACCACAAAGCTCTCTTCCTGTCTTTATACCCTTCTGTCCTGATGCAGTCCTCACTGTACACCACAAAGCGCTCTTCCTGTCTTTATACTGTTCTGTCCTGATACAGTCATCACTGTACACCACAAAGCGCTCTTCCTGCCTTTATACTCTTCTGTCCTGATGCAGTCATCACTGTACACCACAAAGCGCTCTTCCTGCCTTTATACTCTTCTGTCCTGATGCAGTCATCACTGTACACCACAAAGCTCTCTTCCTCCCTTTATACTCTTCTGTCCTGATACAGTCATCACTGTACACCACAAAGCGCTCTTCCTGTCTTTATACTCTTCTGTCCTGATGCAGTCATCACTGTACACCACAAAGCGCTCTTCCTCCCTTTATACTGTTCTGTCCTGATGCAGTCATCACTGTACACCACAAAGCGCTCTTCCTCCCTTTATACTCTTCTGTCCTGATGCAGTCATCACTGTACACCACAAAGCGCTCTTCCTGTCTTTATACTCTTCTGTCCTGATGCAGTCATCACTGTACACCACAAAGCGCTCTTCCTGTCTATATACTCTTCTGTCCTGATGCAGTCATCACTGTACACCACAAAGCGCTCTTCCTCCCTTTATACTCTTCTGTCCTGATGCAGTCATCACTGTACACCACAAAGCGCTCTTCCTGTCTTTATACTCTTCTGTCCTGATGCAGTCATCACTGTACACCACAAAGCGCTCTTCCTGTCTTTATACCCTTCTGTCCTGATGCAGTCATCACTGTACACCACAAAGCGCTCTTCCTGTCTTTATACCCTTCTGTCCTGATACAGTCATCACTGTACATCACAAAGCGCTCTTCCTGTCTTTATACCCTTCTGTCCTGATGCAGTCATCACTGTACACCACAAAGCGCTCTTCCTGTCTTTATACTCTTCTGTCCTGATGCAGTCATCACTGTACACCACAAAGCGTTCTTCCTGTCTTTATACTCTTCTGTCCTGATGCAGTCATCACTGTACACCACAAAGCGCTCTTCCTCCCTTTATACTCTTCTGTCCTGATGCAGTCATCACTGTACACCACAAAGCGCTCTTCCTCCCTTTATACTCTTCTGTCCTGATGCAGTCATCACTGTACACCACAAAGCTCTCTTCCTGTCTTTATACCCTTCTGTCCTGATGCAGTCCTCACTGTACACCACAAAGTGCTCTTCCTGTCTTTATACTGTTCTGTCCTGATACAGTCATCACTGTACACCACAAAGCGCTCTTCCTGCCTTTATACTCTTCTGTCCTGATGCAGTCATCACTGTACACCACAAAGCGCACTTCCTCCCTTTATACTGTTCTGTCCTGATGCAGTCATCACTGTACACCACAAAGCGCTCTTCCTCCCTTTATACTCTTCTGTCCTGATGCAGTCATCACTGTACACCACAAAGCGCTCTTCCTGTCTTTATACTCTTCTGTCCTGATGCAGTCATCACTGTACACCACAAAGCGCTCTTCCTGTCTATATACTCTTCTGTCCTGATGCAGTCATCACTGTACACCACAAAGCGCTCTTCCTCCCTTTATACTCTTCTGTCCTGATGCAGTCATCACTGTACACCACAAAGCGCTCTTCCTGTCTTTATACCCTTCTGTCCTGATGCAGTCATCACTGTACACCACAAAGCGCTCTTCCTCCCTTTATACTCTTCTGTCCTGATACAGTCATCACTGTACACCACAAAGCGCTCTTCCTCCCTTTATACCCTTCTGTCCTGATGCAGTCATCACTGTACACCACAAAGCGCTCTTCCTCCCTTTATACTGTTCTGTCCTGATGCAGTCATCACTGTACACCACAAAGCGCTCTTCCTCCCTTTATACTCTTCTGTCCTGATGCAGTCATCACTGTACACCACAAAGCGCTCTTCCTGTCTTTATACTCTTCTGTCCTGATGCAGTCATCACTGTACACCACAAAGCGCTCTTCCTGTCTATATACTCTTCTGTCCTGATGCAGTCATCACTGTACACCACAAAGCGCTCTTCCTCCCTTTATACTCTTCTGTCCTGATGCAGTCATCACTGTACACCACAAAGCGCTCTTCCTGTCTTTATACTCTTCTGTCCTGATGCAGTCATCACTGTACACCACAAAGCGCTCTTCCTGTCTTTATACCCTTCTGTCCTGATGCAGTCATCACTGTACACCACAAAGCGCTCTTCCTGTCTTTATACCCTTCTGTCCTGATACAGTCATCACTGTACACCACAAAGCGCTCTTCCTGTCTTTATACCCTTCTGTCCTGATGCAGTCATCACTGTACACCACAAAGCGCTCTTCCTGTCTTTATACTCTTCTGTCCTGATGCAGTCATCACTGTACACCACAAAGCGCTCTTCCTGTCTTTATACTCTTCTGTCCTGATGCAGTCATCACTGTACACCACAAAGCGCTCTTCCTCCCTTTATACTCTTCTGTCCTGATGCAGTCATCACTGTACACCACAAAGCGCTCTTCCTCCCTTTATACTCTTCTGTCCTGATGCAGTCATCACTGTACACCACAAAGCTCTCTTCCTGTCTTTATACCCTTCTGTCCTGATGCAGTCCTCACTGTACACCACAAAGTGCTCTTCCTGTCTTTATACTGTTCTGTCCTGATACAGTCATCACTGTACACCACAAAGCGCTCTTCCTGCCTTTATACTCTTCTGTCCTGATGCAGTCATCACTGTACACCACAAAGCGCACTTCCTCCCTTTATACTCTTCTGTACTGATGCAGTCATCACTGTACACCACAAAGCGCTCTTCCTCCCTTTATACTCTTCTGTCCTGATGCAGTCATCACTGTACACCACAAAGCGCTCTTCCTGTCTTTATACTCTTCTGTCCTGATGCAGTCATCACTGTACACCACAAAGCGCTCTTCCTGTCTATATACTCTTCTGTCCTGATGCAGTCATCACTGTACACCACAAAGCGCTCTTCCTCCCTTTATACTCTTCTGTCCTGATGCAGTCATCACTGTACACCACAAAGCGCTCTTCCTGTCTTTATACCCTTCTGTCCTGATGCAGTCATCACTGTACACCACAAAGCGCTCTTCCTCCCTTTATACTCTTCTGTCCTGATACAGTCATCACTGTACACCACAAAGCGCTCTTCCTCCCTTTATACCCTTCTGTCCTGATGCAGTCATCACTGTACACCACAAAGCACTCTTCCTGCCTTTATACACTTCTGTCCTGATGCAGTCATCACTGTACACCACAAAGCGCTCTTCCTGTCTTTATACTCTTCTGTCCTGATGCAGTCATCACTGTACACCACAAAGCGCTCTTCCTGTCTTTATACCCTTCTGTCCTGATGCAGTCATTACTGTACACCACAAAGCGCTCTTCCTGTCTTTATACTCTTCTGTCCTGATGCAGTCATCACTGTACACCACAAAGCGCTCTTCCTCCCTTTATACTCTTCTGTCCTGATGCAGTCATCACTGTACACCACAAAGCGATCTTCCTGCCTTTATACTCTTCTGTCCTGATGCAGTCATCACTGTACACCACAAAGCGCTCTTCCTGTCTTTATACTCTTCTGTCCTGATGCAGTCATCACTGTACACCACAAAGCGCTCTTCCTGGCTTTGTCTGGCTGTGTTGGTGCTTGGCTCGGTTACACCTTGGTTATGGCTCGGTTATGGCTCGGTTACAGCTTAGTTATGGCTCAGTTTCGGCTTGGTTACAGCATGGTTACAACTCGGTTTTGGCTCGGTTACGGCTCGGTTATGGCTCAGTTACAGCTTGGTTACGGCACGGAGAGCGGCAGCAGTTGGCCATTTTCTCACACAGGCACACAGCTGTCACGTTCCAGGAGGTTTGGCCGCCAGCCCAGCACCGGGTAAAGGACACCGCTCCTGGCCGGGAAAAAGCGATGTACCCAACACCGCACCCAACACCGCAGAGGCACAAACGGCTATTTTAAAACACACAGGTGCTGCACTTTGAGACCATTTAAATATTTCACACTCTTCAATCAAGCAAAGAAGAAAGAGAAAAGACGATGGCCCTGAATGATGGAGACTACAACAGGTCCTCACAGTGATGGTAAAACATGACTATTCTCTGTCTCATTATCATTGGTACATGACTACACTAAGAAAAGAGACTCAACTATGTACTGTCCTTCTCAAACTCAGTGGCCATGGTTACGTCGTTACGCTTTATTAGTCTGTATATTACAAGAAAGAAACTATACAGATAAGTCATTGAGGAGAAATATTAATTGCTTAATATCCCGAAAGCAAGGATTCCCCCCAAAAAAATTTGCTTTAATTGAACCTTAATTTTAATGAATAATTTACTAAATGAATGGATGATACTAAGCATCGATAGTTTGTATTCAGAATTTGAGTACTATCTTTTTGTGCGTACTGGTCATGCCCTTTCAGAAGATTGATGTGGAAGTGTTGACTCCTTCAGGGTTTGGTGGAGCTTGATATTTATTTGAAAATGGTTTTAAGTAATGAGCAATATTTTACTTTTTAGAAAACTCATCAGCAAAGTTACTTTGGAACAGTTGTCCTTTTGGTCAGCTCTGGTCAGCTCTGTCCACCTTAGTCACATAGTTTAGTAGTTTGCATTTAGTTTTTTATATATCTTTGTGAATGTTTGTGTGTTTTCAATACTATGAGTTAAACAGGCAATCCTTCAGCTAAGGCGCTGTAAGCTGAAATGAGCTGATTACTCTCATAGAAGCAGCCGTTATAACACAGAGCTATTTTCCTGATAAAGAGCCTGATGCCAGGCCTTTCACACATTAAGATCCTAAACACCATATTTAATCAACTGTAAATGATATACTGTGTATACTGTACAGTGTGTAAAGTTACAGCAATACTTGTATGTGGGATAAAGGTGCTGTCCTTTCGATACAACCCAGGTTTAAACCCAGGTTTAGTCTCCCTGCTGATTAAAATTCCCATTTTTCCAAAGTGTGGAACATTATCCCAGTGTCCTAGTGAAGCAGCCATGTAATCATCTCCCCTTCCGCTACACAAACCCATGCATTCTGAACCCCAAGACCCCCCGGCTCATCACTGTAGTGGATAATTGAGTTCTCAGTTGACCTCCCGCATTAAATAAAGGTTAATAAAGCGTAAAGCAAAAACTAAAAATCAGTTTGTTCCACAAGCCACAACAATCAACTCTTTCCATCTCAGCTGTAGGTTTTCACCTAAAGTGTGTGGCCTGATCATAGTGGCCTCACTCCCTCTCCTTCTCTCTAATACATTTGTGGAAGAGGACGAGCCAGAGTCCATCGCCTACTGAGTTCAGACCACACAAAGTTTGATCACATTCACTCTTGTGGATTTTTTCTGATATCATTAAGCACTGGTTTTTCCCTTGCACATGCCAATCACAGAATTATTGCACACTCGGCAGAAGACTGTCTGGACAACATAGCACAGTATATGTACAGTATATAACACAGTATATTTACAATATATAGTACAGCATATATAAAGCTCAGCTCAGATGTTCTGATTCCCAACTCTGTAAGAAACATTGTTGTAAAATACATTTAAAACCTTAGAAGAAATTACGTCATTCAAGAACTTCCCGCCCATGCAGTTATTAATTTGAAATAGAATGATTAGAATGTTCTTAACTGAACATTCTACTGCTGATGTAACAATCACTACTGGCAACTGAAAGCAATGGAGTTCTAGAACACTGACTTACAACTTTCAAAAAACATTCAGAGAAAGCCTACTCTTCAAAGGGTTAAAGATGGAGGCAGATAGCAGCTAGTGCTCGTGTGCTGAGGCTTTGTGTGCACAGGTCTGGAGATGTACTTCAAGTCACTAATACTACCCTCAAATGGGAAGTCCTGTCATCCGTTGTTCCAGATGTGGGTGTAAGATCAGAATATTATCAGTGTGTACAATAACGCATTGTATCGGCAACGTCGACAGTATATTTATAAGGCTATTTACTTCCACCCAGAGAATTATACTGCACATTTTTCTGCGAGCATGCAGAATGGCAAAAATGCATAAATGTTAACTGATTTATTGGGGAAATATCATGAGTTCTCAAGCATTCTGAATATTGACTGCATGCAAATGCATTCCATATCAGCAACCATCGAAGCAATCAGTTGTATTAAAGTTTTATAACCTACATTTCAACATATTTACATATATATTTATGTGACCATTGCACTTCATATTTATTTTACCATTAAAAAATACTTTATTACAATTTTTCATTGGTATGAATAATTTAAATAGCTACTATATACACAAGAACACACACACACACACATGCAAACAAATATACACAGTAATATAAACTTACACATACACAAGCGCACACACACTCACACACACACACACATACACACATGTATATACACATACTGAATGTACACACATAATACACACACATACACACACACACACACGTGTATATACACACACTGAATGTACACACATAATACACACACACACACACATACACACACACACGTGTATATACACACACTGAATGTACACACATAATACACGCACACGCACACACACACACACACGTGTATATACACATACTGAATGTACACACATAATACACACACAAAAAGTGTTGCAACACAACAGGAATACATAAAAGCAAAAAACTTTTTAAACACACATTTGACACATCACACACTGTGTTGGGCTGGTGAAATTGCAGGGTAAACACTGCCTCAGGAGGCAGTCCTCATAGCCCCAGACTTTCGGCTGCCCCTCTCCGTTTCCTTGGCTAATGCCCCTCTCGTAATCGCAGCTGGGGCAGAGGGGCAATGCGTGGAAGAGAGGGGCCGCCTCGCCTCGCCTCGCCCCCTCCTCTCCCACGCCCGTCCGTCCCGATCGGGTCAGCCGGTTAATGATCCGCGGAGTGGTGTCCCAGGAGACGGGGTTCACACACAGTTCAGGGCCCGGCTCGGAGCGCACGGCAGGGCGGCTCTCTCACCTCCCGGGAGCGCCGCGAGTACATCACCTGCCATTAGCATTAGCGCATCACTCTGTGATCAGTGCTCCGTGCTCAGTCTGTGTGCTGGGGGAAAGCGGGAGGGGCAAGGGGGACAGGGACTGGTCAGTGGGGGAGAGATCAGGAGTGGGATGGACGGGTTGCTATTTTTCTTATTTAGAAGCTCTGATTAATGTTTGTAGAAACCGGCCGTTAGAATGTTGTACCTGAACGCCAGCACAGTTAACACCTTGAAAAGGTCTGGTGGATTCCGTGTGGGATTGGCATAATGTTCCGGAGTTTTCCATTGGGCTGGCACCAGGTCACCGAACGAGCAAGGTGTGGGTGAATTCAGAGCGAGGGGAAGGCTTTGTTGTTGCACTAAAGACATTTACAAACCTCTTTGCTCCAGCGCAATAAAGGACTTTCTCTGAATGGTAACATCCTAAATGAGTCTTGAATAATATTAAGGAGTACTTTACATGTGCATGTCTTTAGTGCTTTCAAAATAACAAAAAAACAAAAAAACAAAAAAACTTCAGCCCACTCAAAATATTAACAAAAGGCTCTTACCTTCCTCATGGTAGAATCCTTCAGACACTTCAGATAAACTATGAATGGATCGCAAAAGCGGTGTTTGCATCACTGCTAAATTATTTAATAAAACCGCAGGAGAGAGAGAGAGAAGGAGAGTGAGAGAGAGAGAGAGAGAGAAAGAGGGAGAGAGAGAGAGAGAGAGAGAGAGAGAGAGAGAGAGAGAGAGAGACAAATACTCTGCGCATGTAGTACATATTTATTTATCCATCTGTCCTCCCACTCATTTATGCATTTATTTATGTTTTATGTAGGCCCTATAATTGCTTTAAAGTGGTCTGGCATCACAATTTGTTACGCATGTATTATTAACAGGGAATTACGCTGCCTTCACCTCACGGGCTGCCCAGTCACTTATTAAAGTCCCATGTTGGGAAATGAGGCTGTTTTACTTTACCCCCCCCCCCCCCCTCCCATATTCCCAAACCCCCATGATAGGCAATGGTGGGAAGAAAAGCATATACAAAAGGCCGTATCCCAGTTCAGCAGGTGCTATCCCTAATTAACCTTGTTTTAAGCAGCGCGCATTCTCAACACGCTGAGCTGAGCTCGTTCCCTTCGGCCGATGACCTTAAAGCCGGCGTGGAGCCCTGTGAGAAACAGACACGATCATTTACCAGCTGCTTCCCCCTTCTTATATTACACTGTTTTTATGTTGTGTGTAAATGGGTAACATATTTATTTTCCTTTCTTTCTGCAATTAGGAACATGTACATAATTTGGCAATGGGTGACGTTGCACACACACGCATAAATACAGACACACACACACACACACACACACACACACACACACACACACACACACATTATATTCTCTTCCTTCCTCATCACAGTGAGATCAAACCGGTCCAGACAGGTGCTGGAGAGACTGGCGGTGAGCATGGCTATAATTGCATGGGTCCAGCCAGCCATCATGGTGGGGTCAGATCACCCTTGTCCTTGGCCCACCTGCTCTTGGAGCAAGGGGGCTATAGCAGGTGGTGGGGGGGGTGCCCTGGCCAGGTGTATACTGTATCACCTCCCCCCAGAAGTGTGACCCCCCAAACAAAAAAAAACCCTTCACTCGCTTGCCCAGAAAGAAGATGAGTCATGCCATTAGACTCCTGAGTCTACTGCTGCACTCTGTTCCTTTACCAAGCGCACAAACACGCCACCTAACTCTTCTTCACAGAAAGCCAGTGTCCAATCGAATCCTAACTCCTCTTCACAGAAAGCCAGTGTCCAATCGAATCCTAACTCCTCTTCACAGAAAGCCAGTGTCCAATCGAATCCTAACTCCTCTTCACAGAAAGCCAGTGTCCAATCGAATCCTAACTCCTCTTCACAGAAAGCCAGTGTCCAATCGAATCCTAACTCCTCTTCACAGAAAACCAGTGTCCAATCGAACGGCATCTTATATAATCTGCACTACTAGCTTCCCTTTATGAAAAAACAGCAAAAGTAATATTTCCTTTGTGTCATGAAAAAAGAGAATGAATGTCCATTCTTTTTCATGTTTACTCGTATTGAAAGGTTTCATATACAGCGCTGTGTATGGTGAAGATTTCAAAATCGAAAACAAATAACGTTGATTCAAAACCCCCACATGACTACACCGTAATGCTGTTTGTACATAGAAAAGAAAAACAGTCTTTCGCTGTTATTTCTTTCTTTTTTTTTTTCATTTCTTTAACCACATATTTATAAATAATAAAAACACATACAAACATATGGACACACACAAATAGACATTGACAGATTGGTAGTTTTCAGTGGCTGTTTATGAGAGAGAAAAAAACTGGTTGTTTTCATGATTATCAAGCTCAGACATTATAGTATCGCAAAGGTAATTCTGTCATGTTACAGCAATTACAGCAGTAATTAGCTGCTGTATAAATAATCATTCAAATCTGTTCACAGTAAAACAAAACCTAAACCTCATTTCTTTCTAATTCCTGCTCCATAACCACTGCTAATGTACATATTTTATTTATTTCATTTTGATTTGCTTATTTAGCGTAGATAGGTCTCGGGGAGGGAAAACCCTGAAAACAGCATGATGGAAAATCAACAAACATATTAAATATATAAAATGACATTCTGGAGTGTTTTAAAGGGATTTAGTTTTAATATAGAGTAGCCCAGTCACATTCGTTTCTGAAGTGACCTTCCCATTCATTTAGACTGTAGACATTAACTAAAACTTACAATTTCTAGTGATTATGTCTTACCATCAATTCCCTGTATTGTTCAATATAACACCCTTTCGCATAATATATCATTTTTCTGGACCAGCTTCGAGTATATTTAACATTTTAGTATTTTTTTGTGAATATATCAAAAAACTCGACGTCCCATAATTCCCTCCAGAAGGTTCAATGAAGTAAAATGGCAAATTTAGCTCGGTGGTATGCACTGCCAAAAATGTCCAGACGAGATGATGATATCCGATTGATCGAGAACCACCCGTGCGTTGCAGTAATGGACATGGAGTTTGTTAAAGTGGACTACAAACCGGACTACAATCATTGAATCTTTACTTTAAAAATTTTTAAAGTGACTTTGGTAAAACACCTACCAGGAAGTGGCCTTGAGCAGAGCAGAGCCAGCCGCAAAGTTAGCTGGGAATTGCGGTCCGTTCTTCCCTCCCTTCGAACACAAACTTACTTACTTACTTACTTACTTACTTACTTACCACAGCAGAAATCTGGGGGGTTGGGGTTGCAGGTTGTCGTGACGATGGTGGCAGTTTAAGATCGAGCTTGGCGTCTGTACCGCTGTTCGGGCCGTGAGCACCAGAGCTTTTCCTGTGGAAAATAATTAATAACACTTTTAATAAATAGCTCCTGAACCACTGATGTACTCTCACCATCTGTTACTCTGTAATGTTCCCACTTTATTAATGTGATACAGTGATTAGATGACTATAGATCTGACATAATAATACATGACATCATTCAGATGCTATTCGTCTCCCCAAATTCCAATCTGGAGCCATCTTTTTTTATATTACGTTCATGCCGACTGACTAATTTGGCACATTTTTAGGTAAGGACTCCAGTCATAACCTTGTTAATCAAAATGATAACAAAGTACCCGGTCTCCAGTTCATCTCTTAGAGCTTAATTGTAATTCAGGTTATGTGGATACGCTCTGTTAGCGCACACTTAAAGCAGACTTCAGTAGCTACTTGAAAAAAACACAGCCATTCATTTCGCTTTCTTAATTCCACATCGATGATATGTAAGTAGGGTGTTGCATCAACACGGGGACAATATTGAATTTGTGTTTTTGGTTCATTTAAAAAAGAATACTTGAAAAAATCCTACATTTATTCTTAAAGTAGCAACAACAATGCACATCATATTATACTGTAGGTTTGGTTTGAGGAGAAACCTGGAGAGATTGAAGGAGAGAAAATGGCTACCTTGGCTAACCTGTAGCATGAATATGGAGGACGGGTGGGTCCAGGTACAACAGATCTGTGACCCGCTCAACATTATGGGAGCAGAAGGGGGTCAGCTGGCGAGCTGGTGGGGTCCAGGGTGGGCTGGTGGGGTCCAGGGTGGGGTGTGGAGACGATGGTAATTCGTAGAAGGCACTCAGAATGCCATTTTACTTTCACCTGCTCTCTGCCTCCACTAACACTGACCGCCAAACAACGAGGAATCCCAGTGCGGGGGCGTCACATGACTGAGCTGAACCGTTATGCGCCCGTCCTCCCCTCCCCCTCCCTCCATCCAGAACATAACCCCCCCCCCAGGACGCAGTGATAGAGAATAATGGGTCAGAGGAGAATGACATGTATGTTGGATTGCACAGAAATATGGCATTAGTACATGTCCATCTGTCAGACATTTTGAGGTCTTTGTGGCCGTTGAGTCTGTGTTTTTTCCATGTTGACGACAGAGAGAGCTGAAGGGCCTAAGCCTAGGCTTGGTACTGAGCAGCAGTCAGTCACTATGTGTTAAATCACTATGACAGGTCAACGATGAGAAGCTTTTTTTTTTTCTCTCCAGTATTTCAGAGAATAAACTTTTTATATTCAGTGAGGATATAAGCGCGATCACAGAGAGTTCAACATGGCGTCCGCCCGGTGGTGATTCACGGCCCGGATGGAAACTTTGACCGGTCTGCCAAACGAGAAAGCTGCTAAAGCACTTTTGATTTATGCCAGATTGTCTCTGGACATGAATGAGAATAAACGGGTCGCCTCCAGAATCAAATCTGAACAGACAGACTGCTATGTAAAGAGGCGTTTATGGCTCTGGTGTTATGCATTATATGATACTTTTGTATAAACTGGGAGAGTATCATTGCAGAGGACACTACTGAATGAATAGTCTTGCATTGTGTTTTTAGAACAAACACTTTTATAGTATATAGTAGTACATTGTGTGTGCATGTGTGTGTGTGTGTATTAATTTATGAATTTACAAAGAAAATCTGTCAACAATGTAGTTATTTGGTACATGCTATTAGCCAAAGTGTCATGTGCTTTTAATAGGATAAGCAAACACCACTATAGCAAGAGAAAGGCCAATCAAATCAGTGCTAGCATTGAGGTTTAGCATGAAATGGAAGCTACAGCAACGCTGGCTTTAATTAAGTCTATATCACTTCCTGTATCTAGGCCTCACACTGTGGAGAAAACTATGTATTGCTGTTGTTTTTCTACATTCAAAGAAATAAATAATTGGACCTTATTTATCAAATAATCACAGATATGCATGTGTGTGTTTTTGTTTGAATTGTTTTGAGTATTTGGTTGTTATTTCCTGCCAAAACACCGACTTGACAGGTAATCCCTGTGGCCATGAGCGGCGACGCTAAGTGCTGAATACAGAGAGGAGCTGAGAGTGTGAATTAGACAGCGGCGGCAGAGTGTGGTTATAAAGATCATTACAAATCAAATGAACACACACACACACACACACACACACACACAAAAAAGCAACTGGTCAGTGTCTGTTACTGCCCCACATGTTCACATCCATCTACTAGTATATTTATTTTGGGGGAACATTTTGCTTCTAGAAAACTATGAGAATGTTCCAGAGATATTCTCAGAATGTTCTGAGGACATCTTTATTGTTCCAAAGCCAACAGAAAACTCTGCATACACATATATTTTTTCCCCATTTCATTTAGTCATACATATCAAAATGGAACGACCACATTAATTGCATTTTAAGAATGCTTGAAATTAACCCCCCCAAACAATTTGTCGACCTGCATCACGCCTACAAGGCTGTCGAGTCATGAGACCGCTGTCTCATATAAACACTCTAGGGTGTTAAATGTACACCACCATTTTTGCTGTGTTGAGAACAAAATATCTTCCTTTCATGTAGCTGTTTAGTAACATAATTTATTTCACTTACAATCTGCAGGAGTTCTTTTCTGCTTGTACCAGTGCGTAAGGAATCATCACCAGGCAGTGCCTAAACATTTTTTTATGTTTCATAATCCATATTTGACCAAGGTCTGGTCAGGACAAAGATTATTTTTGGAAAAGCTTGGAGTAGGAGGCGCCCGCATAAAAAAAATCATTTTTTACATTTCCCAACACCACTACACTGGAAAAAAAAGACAGGATTTGAATTTTTTCTGATTTCTAACTGTCAATCTGTCACAAACCTAAAAGTATTTTAGAGGCTGAACTGGAATGTTGACCCAGGGTGTCCCTTATTGCAGAAGTAAAAAAAAAAATAATAATAATAATAATAAAATAAATCCATGAGACAAACAAAAAAGACTTGAATTGCCTCAGGCATTTTAATATAAATTCACACTGCCTCTCAATCCTGGCTGTTTTTATGAACAGTTCACAGCCTTAGAATACATAAACAGCATCATTTACCTGGTAATAACCTTGCTGTCACGGCAACCCATTAATGATGACTGCATTCATCTGCGCGCGGTTTTAATGTACTGATGAATTGTGAAGCACCGCCTCTCCTTTAGTCACCGAATCACCCGCCAAACTGCCGCTGAGATGAAAGCGCCCCCTCCCCCCCACCCCGCCCGGCCCCCACTTCCTCTGAGTGTTCATATCAGCAAGCGTCCCGCGACCAAACACAATGCACCCCCCCCTGTCCCCTGTCCCCCGTCCCCCGTAACCTGGACCGACCTCTGCCAGAAAGTCATTACCTGCTTTTCTCATCAGCTCCTCCTGAAAAATTGTGATCGTAAATATTAATATGATCTTCTTCTCCCTGTACGCACTTGCACTTTGCAAAGTCCCCCCACCCTTTTACTTAGCGGGTTTGTTATAATGGCGGTAATGCCCTCTGCCAGGAGTGCTGTTCTGCCCCGCTCTTATTGGGCGCGTCCCCGCGGGTAAGTTATGGGGACGAGGGAGGACCTGTCTGGCTGATTGGGGTGATTGGAGAATAGGGGGGGGGGTAACACATTGTTACTCTAGTCACTCACAGGAAGCTCTGAGACGTGTCAGAACAGCATGAGGTCAGATAGAGACGGAAGCCTTTTTAAATTTTTACTTTTGACTTACTTGTAAATGCCAGTGTTGCACTTTTTCTTCACAAGCTCAGTTTGGTGAGTTACTTTTGGTGATCGCTGAACTCGCCAAGCTATATTTGTGAAGGGAAATAAAATATATAGGCCAGAAAGTGTTGCCTATTTTGTTATTGTTGAGTCAGTGAGATAGTAGCAAAAGCAACATGTGTAGTATCAGTAGTAGTTGTAGTAATAGTTTTACAAATGTTACTAGTAATAGTAACAGTGATAGTAGTAGCAACATATTAAAACGCATTCATATTTTTTTTTTTTTTATTATACAATAAAACACAATCAACACAACACACTTGCCTTGCAAGTTGCGTTTAATTGTTAGTCAAAGTTAAGGGAAATTTTTTATTGAATCCAGAGCAGTAAATAATGCCAGTGATTTTGCTATAGTTAGTCTGTGAGATAGTAAAAACAAGTAATTCCATTTTTTATTTTATTTTGTTTATTTTTATTTTTTAGAATTTCTACCCCATTCAGCTAATGTTCTTAAAATATCAGTGTACATAATTTTGGAATATTACATATTACATGTGACATGTGACACCGCGCGTACATTTATGCATCACTGGGCATCATGTATAAACGGTGCATACGTATAAAAAAATACATACATATACACACATATGCATATGCCAGTTTCCCTGCCATCGAAGTCGGCAAATCTCACAGTCTGAAAAATGTGTGCATGCATGAGTCATACTCTGCATAAATGTGCACATGTTTTGACATCAAGTTTTTATACATTCCAAATTCCTGGGGAAAGTGGCATACACATGTTATTGTACGTATGCATGTATGTTTACACATGAGGCCCTCTCTGTGACTTGCTGCATGCGCACGTTACTCTGTGGTACTGCTCACCATTCAGACGAACACACAATGAAGAGAACAAACCATCCTACCACCTATGCTTGCCATTTACCTACAGACTAGAGAGAACCCGGCACTGTGCAGGCCTGGAGGTGAGGCCTCCTTCACTACATGACCTGGAAACCTATTCCACACATTGATAACTCCGGTGTAAAGACGTACTCGCTCACGTGTACAGAAGCGCTCGCTCATATCTGTGCGCTGAATTCCAGCTGTGTCCCCTTTGTTCTATTTACGTAAGTCAAGATGAAAAATGTTCTGTAGTTCACTTTACTAATCCCTTTTTATTAATTTAAAAACCACAAACAACCCCCCCCCCCCCCCCCCCCCCCTCTCCCTGTGTTTTTTTCCTACTCCTGAAGAGAGTAAGTACCTTTTGTCTTTCTTTAAAACTTTTCCATTTCATACCAGGAACCCATTTTGTTGCTCTTCATTGCACTTTTCCCCAGTGCTTATATATCTTTCTCGTAGTCTTGTGCCCAGAAATGCACAGAATGCTCTAAGTGTGGTCTGACAAAGCCATTGTGTAACATCAATATAACCTCCTTTGATTTATACTCAATACTGTTTTACAGTATATCCCAGCATCCTTTTGGCCTTTTTTTCTTTTACTGATACAGCACAATGCCTAGAACTGTGAGAGGCTTTGATCATCTACTCCTCCCTGTTCCTGTTCAAATTGAACACATTATGATGTTGTTCCGCCCATAAAATACTCCTGTTCTACGCTTTTATTCTCCACATGCACAACTTTAGCTGCAGGGAATTTCATTCGCCAGGTTGCTTCAGGATTCTGCTTAAACCTTCGTGAATTTAACTTTAACACATTTCAAACTCAGCCCCAGTTTTTCATCATCTGTACATTTAACTAATTAAGCTAATTTATATAAATAAGGAAAAGCAGAGGTCACAACTCTAGTCCTGGTGGGACTTCACTACCCATAATCCCTTGCCCAGATAAGATATCCCCTACTTTTATTGTGTTCTACAATTCTGAACCCATTCTAAAATAATTAGAGGGAAAGCTATGATGCAGAAGTGGTATGGATTTGGTATTTCAGGTTCTCGCTATGCACCCCCCTGCACAGAATCTCTTGGGTAATAAAAATAAAAGATATACGCCTGGCCTGATGCTACCATCATTGGTAATATGTTGAGATGGTGGTGGTTCTATCAGCTGTAGTATCAGTGCTCATAGTGGAACCTTTCTGTATTTGTATATGTATTTCAATGATCATTTTCAACATTTTGTTCCTGTATGGTAACGTTGTGTATAAGTGCTTTACTTAGGAAAATGTGCAACATTATCTATAGAGATGTGATTCTAGTCTTAGTTGCTTAGGGTAACGCATTGTTACTCTAGTCACTCACGGGAAGCTCTGAGACGTGTCAGAACAGCGTGAGGTCAGATAGAGACGGAGGCCCTTGTGTTCAATCACCATTTGTCTTTACCTTTGACTTACAAGTCAATGCCAGCGTTGCACTTTTTCTTCACAAGCTCAGTTCGGTGAGTTACTTTTGGGGAGTGCTGAACTTGCCAAGTTATATTTGTAAAGGAAAAAGCACATACTCTATAGGGATAGTAGTGGTATCAACAGAAACCATTGTAGGAGTAGTAGTAGTTGGAATTATTTTATTAAATTTTATTTATGATCCAGACATTTATGAACAGATAATATAAGGCTTACTGATTAATGATAGAGTTTCTGTATTTTTAATTTGTTCTTTTATTTTAAGGTTCCATTATAAAGAATTTGTAAATATTATTGTAAATATGAGTTATTATGTCTTAGTAACTTATTTGTACTTAATAACTCCATAATAAACTGTGGCCACTTTAGTTTAGCTGGTGCAGTTGAGATTATGAATGTGTCATATACATGATTTCACACATATGAACTATTAACTAATCCTTTACAAATATATTCTTATAATAAGTCATTATTAGAAAACACTTTATAAATGGTTAATAGATCATTTACTAATGGTTTACAAATTCTTTATAACGAACCTCATAATAAAGTGTTACCGAAAAAAGAGTTTATTTATTTATTAAATTCAGTGATGAGGCAGGATGTGTTTATGTGTTTTACTCGAGACCAGTGGGGCATGATTGAGTGAAGCCTGCAGTGTCTACTGGTTATTGGTGTCTTTCAGCACTTAATTGATTAATTTAAGTCACTGATAGGCTAAAAAATCCACACACCTTCTTTGTGAGGCCTTAATTGGCTGCCGGTTGAAAGGAAACCACAAAAACCCGGAGACACTCCAGCCTTCCAGGACTGGAGTTTGAGAGCCATGCTCTAGAGCAGGCGTGTCAAACTCCAGTCCTGGAGGGCCGCAGTGTCTGCTGGTTTTCGATGTGTTTTAACATGAGTGATTCGTTTAAATCATTGATTGGCTAAGA
>CM040394.1:4200746-4208246 GCA_022702515.1 Ilyophis sp. 1 JC-2022 | reverse complement strand
GGGGGAGGGGTATATGCAAATGAGGCATCAAATTATTCATCTTGGCCTTGCTGTGTTCAGCCAGTGTGTGATGATGTGTTGAGGGCGAATACGAACAGGAAGTAATCTGTTGCTCTATGGCAGGGGGGTTCAGCTGTCAAGTCCCTGACATTTCTAACAGGTGGAATCATTCCAGCTGTTGTTATTACTATTATTATTATTATTATTATTATTATTATTATTATTATTTGTATTTTTCAGTGATAGATTACAGTGATCTACACATACTGTATATTGTATGAATTAATGAACACTTATATACACTTAATATGATAATTTTCTGATGCCTGATTCTAGTTTTCTTCCCCATCAGTCACAGATCATTATCCAGGTCAGGATTCAGAGTCCAGAGAAAGTCCTGCTGGTTGAAGATGAAACTTTCCTATCATTTCCAACTAAAACGGAAAGTAATTTGTGTTTCTATGGCGTTCTCACCAAGTAGCGCCCAATTTAGCCTGGGATTGGTGCCAAAAGTGCACAGATTTTAGATTAAAAGGGTTTTCTTAGTCATTTTTGTTTCTGGATCCATCTTGTGAAGTCTAGCCTGAGATTCTGACCACCTAAGAGAGCAGGCTGGCACAGAAAATCAATGGAATGCTTTCAGAGTCCAATTTGAGTATGAATAACGTTAATCTCCTCGAGCGGATCCACAGCGACTTACCAGGGAACAAACCATGGGGACGTAAAAATGTGCTGATTCAGCCGTTTTCAGCTGCTTTCGCTCTCCCTCTCATTATCTCTCTCTCTCTCGCTCTCTTTCTCTCTTTCTCTCTCTTTCTCTCTCTCTTTCTCATTCTTTCTTTCTCTCTGTTACTCCCTCTCTCATGCGTCTCTCTTTCTCAATTCATTTCAATTCAATATGCTTTTTTGGCATTGAATATGTGCAGTAAATATTGTCAAAATATTATATGCAAATAATTTTAAAGAATAGAAAAGAAAACACATTGAACTAAGATAATTATAATATATAGGGAAACAATAAAATAAGTTTAAGTAAATTAAGTTTTCTGTGATTGTATCTTTCTGGGAGGACAAACTAAACCATATTGTGCTGCTAGTGGGGTTGTTGGCTTCCTTGAAGTTTATCAAATTTACAGAGATGCACTTTTCCAAGTTCAGTATATTTCTCACAATGTAGGAGAACGTGCATCTGTCTCCACATCTCTTGTCTTACAGTGACCACATACAATAAACATTCATCTTTGGGCAACCATGACTTTTTACGTCTACCCTTTTCAGTTTCTAAGGCGACGGGCGTGGTCAATGAGCCTATATAGTCAGGACTCTCCCTCTCACTCTCTCTTTCTCTCTCTCTCTCTTTCTCTCACTCTCTCTTTCTCTCTCTTTCTCTTTCTCTCTCTTTCTATCTATATTTCTCTGTCTCTCTATTTCTCTCTCCCTCTCACTCTCTCTTTCTCTCGCTTTCTATTTCTCTCTCCCTGTCACTCACTCTTTCTTGCTCTCTCCCTTTCTCCCTCTCTCTCTCACTCTCTTTCTCTCTCTACATATATCGCTGTATATTTTCTCTCTCTCTCTCTCTCTCTCACCCTCTCTCACTCTCTCTCTCTCCCCCCCTCTTTTCTTCTTAAAGTCCTGTGATGCTGGTGATGCTGTTCCTAACCCCCATATCTGATTCATCCGGTCCATGGCCGCCCTGATCCCAGCTCCCTGCTGACAGACTGCAGTTAAACCACACAGGGCCTGCGAGGTCACCAGAAAACCTCTACAGCTGCACAAAATCAACCTTCGTTGGTCACGGGTGTGAGCCGAAAATATTGCCCCCTACCGCCCCCCCCTCCCACGCCCCCCCTCACTCAGTTCAAGAGCTTCAACTACAGCAAAACGCGCCAGTGGGTTTGAAAACGGCGGTTTTTATGCATCGTAGAAATGATTTATCTCCCGAAAGAGTCAGGTTTCCCACTGTTCAGGGGATATGTTTTTTTTCATATGTACTCTTTCCGAATAGACATTTTGAAAATTGGTGTGTCCGTCAGCTAATTATTTTTAATTGGCATCACCCTCAAAATATGAAAGTGCTTTGACTCGGAAGTGGGGGGTTATTGATTGCCTTAATTTTGTAAAAACATAGCAAGCAGTGCTTTAAATTTTTATCATGTGTAATTTTATCTCGTTTAAAAAAATCTTTGATCAGAGACGATCAAAGCAATTTTGAGCAAGCAAAGTGACCTGTGGGCACCGTTTACGATTAGCGGAACGGTCAGATCCGATTTTACCTCAACAGAGGACCTCCATGGGAGGGAACCCCCCAAAAACCTGCCCCAAACACCATCTAACTGCAAAATCCAGAGAATTGTTTGTTCTTTTTTGTGTTTGAGGGATGAGGTTCCCTCTACCGGGAGAGGGGGGGGGGGGGGGGGGGGGGGGTCCCACAGCGGTGATATTAGTTGCTATTAGTACTCACGTCAACTTCAAACTGAACCGGCTGTATCTCTGACAGAGGAGCGTGACTTGTGCTGATCCAAGCTCGCTCCAGACACAGGGGAGATTCATTGCCGGGGCACGGTCCGTATAAAGCCCTCCTAGGCCTCGGCGGCAAGTGGGCTCGGACGCTCTGCACCCTCCCTCTCCCCTCTCTCTCCCGGCACTCTATCAAGAGAATTGTGTGCTTCATCTCCCCACTTGACGGAGAGAAAATATAATAACGGGGAGGAGGGGGGGGGTTGAGTGCTAAGGCTCGCCGCTGTACCCAGACACTAGATTATGTGGACTTTAAGGTGCGGCCCATCTAAAGAACTGACCCGCACAGCGGTTATTGGAAGTGAAAAGTTCAACGATAGAACTAGCAGCCGTGGCCCCTGGGATGCAGCCGGAGGGGAAAAAAGAAGGTTTTATGGCCCTCGCTGCTAAGTGCTGATTTATAAGAACCCAGACTTTAGAGAGTGCCCGCGCGCCTTTAGCGAGTGCTCGCGCGCCTTTAGAGAGTGCTCGCGTGCCTTTAGAGAGTGCTCGCGTGCCTTTACAGAGTGCTCGCGTGCCTTTAGAGAGTGCTCGCGTGCCTTTAGAGAGTGCTCGCGTGCCTTTAGCGAGTGCTCGCGTGCCTTTAGAGAGCGCTCGCGTGCCTTTAGAGAGCGCTCGCGTGCCTTTAGAGAGTGCCCGCGTGCCTTTAGAGAGTGCTCGCGTGCCTTTAGAGAGTGCTCGCGCGCCTTTAGAGAGCGCTCGCGTGCCTTTAGAGAGCGCTCGCGTGCCTTTAGAGAGCGCTCGCGTGCCTTTAGAGAGCGCCCGCGTGCCTTTAGAGAGCGCCCGCGTGCCTTTAGAGAGCGCTCGCGTGCCTTTAGAGAGCGCTCGCGTGCCTTTAGAGAGCGCTCGCGTGCCTTTAGAGAGCGCTCGCGTGCCTTTAGAGAGCGCTCGCGCGCCTTTAGAGAGCGCTCGCGCGCCTTTGGAGAGTGCTCGCGTGCCTTTGGAGAGTGCTCACGTGCCTTTAGAGAGCTCGCGTGCCTTTAGAGAGCTCGCGTGCCTTTAGAGAGTGCCCGCGTGCCTTTAGAGAGTGCCCGCGTGCCTTTAGAGAGTGCCCGCGTGCCTTTAGAGAGTGCCCGCGTGCCTTTAGAGAGTGCTCGCGTGCCTTTAGAGAGTGCTCGTGTGCCTTTCGAGAGCGCTCGCGTGCCTTTAGAGAGCGCTCGCGTGCCTTTAGAGAGCGCTCGCGCGCCTTTAGAGAGCGCTCGCGCGCCTTTAGAGCCTTTAGAGAGCGCTCGCGCGCCTTTATCGAGCGCTCGCGCGCCTTTAGAGAGCGCTCGCGCGCCTTTAGAGAGCGCTCGCGCGCCTAACTGTGTCCTGTCTCACGCTCGGATCATAAGAGCTTCATCTTTGTGCTGGTGTCTTAGTCTGTGTCCTGTCTCACGCTCGGATCATAAGGGCTTCATCTTTGTGCTGGTGTCTTAGTCTGTGTCCCGTCTCACGCTCTGATCAAAAGGGCTTCATCTTTGTGCTGGTGTCTTAGTCTGTGTCCTGTCTCACGCTCGGATCAAAAGGGCTTCATCTATGTGCTGGTGTCTTAGTCTGTGTCCCGTCTCACGCTCTGATCAAAAGGGCTTCATCTTTGTGCTGGTGTCTTAGTCTGTGTCCTGTCTCACGCTCGGATCAAAAGGGCTTCATCTATGTGCTGGTGTCTTAGTCTGTGTCCTGTCTCACGCTCGGATCATAAGGGCTTCATCTTTGTGCTGGTGTCTTAGTCTGTGTCCTGTCTCACGCTCGGATCATAAGGGCTTCATCTTTGTGCTGGTGTCTTAGTCTGTGTCCTGTCTCACGTTCGGATCATAAGGGCTTCATCTTTGTGCTGGTGTCTTAGTCTGTGTCCCGTCTCACGCTCTGATCAAAAGGGCTTCATCTTTGTGCTGGTGTCTTAGTCTGTGTCCCGTCTCACGCTCGGATCAAAAGGGCTTCATCTTTGTGCTGGTGTCTTAGTCTGTGTCCCGTCTCACGCTCGGATCAAAAGGGCTTCATCTTTGTGCTGGTGTCTTAGTCTGTGTCCCGTCTCACGCTCGGATCAAAAGGGCTTCATCTTTGTGCTGGTGTCTTAGTCTGTGTCCCGTCTCACGCTCGGATCAAAAGGGCTTCATCTTTGTGCTGGTGTCTTAGTCTGTGTCCCGTCTCACGCTCGGATCAAAAGGGCTTCATCTTTGTGCTGGTGTCTTAGTCTGTGTCCCCTCTCACGCTCGGATCAAAAGGGCTTCATCTTTGCTTCGTCGCACAGTTCCGGTCGGAGGGTTGAACAATTTGGACAAAATTAAAATATCTTGTGGACCAATCCACGACTAGTCACTAGTATCCAGGGGTGTAGCGGACGTGGGAGGACATGTCCCTCGCACTTCCAGTACCTGTCCCCTCTGTTCCCCGCACATTATTCCACAATCCAAAAAAATTATAATTTTGTGACAATAAACATTGTTACAGTTAACGTTAGTCCTGTTGCTCGAGATAATAACCCGAAACAAGCCTGGGGTACAGCAGCCCCGCCACGAATCTGCATAGCCCCGTCACAGCCCCCCCAAGCATATTCTTAACGTGTAGAAGTGGTGCATTTTGTTGTCTGTGACTGTGGAAAGATGGAGGTTGTTAAACAATGTGTAGTGCTAGTAGCATCCTGCTGTATTGGGACATCAATGACTAACACTAGGGGCCCGCCGTGGATGGGGCAAGCCATGCTGACTGTCACGCTGGAAATATTCTCTGAATGTCTGGGTCATTATATTTATTTTGAGTGAGTGAGATGGCAGGACATAACCTAAGCTAAACCAGTGCATACATGCTTGTTATTAGCGCTGCAATAGCTGGCTACAATATAAATAGCCGCCCATGGTCTGTGCGAGGTTATCCGTTGTTAGCTGGCTAGCTGTTTCTCAACGTGAATGAAAGTTTATGCATCCTGTCTTCTTCAGGCTAAATGTACAGTAAACCGGCCAAGAGGCATTCAATTTCATTCTTTTCACAGTTATTGCCTTTAGTCTTAGTAGCGTAGAGTTATGGTTTTGAAAAGTAATACTTACAGATGGGGAGTGTACTTTTTTGCAACTTTCTTACCTCACCATAATTCATAATAGAAGTCTGTTTTGTTACTATATTTACAAACAATGCAAACGTAAACAAAACTTTTACAGAAAGTGAATAATTAATATATGCACACGTAATAAAAGTGACACAAACCTGTTCATTTACGTTTATGCAAAAAAATGGTCTTACTCCTGAACATTCCGTCCCCCTCATTTCTGAAATGATGGCTACACCCCTGCTAGTATCTCACACATTTAGTGGACAAACCGGACCCAGCCCGGATGTAATGACCATATAAGGGCCCCCCTGCTCCTACTGCGCAAGCTCCAGTTTTTTGTACAACATGGCATCACTTCCACTGTTTCAAACGCTTTTCACCAGCCCGTACAACATGACATCACTTCCACTGTTCCAACCGCTTCTCACCAGCCTGTACAACATGACATCACTTCCACTGTTCCAACCGCTTCTCACCAGCCTGTACAACATGACATCACTTCCACTGTTTCAAACGCTTCTCACCAGCCCATACAACATGACATCACTTCCACTGTTTCAAACGCTTTTCACCAGCCCATACAACATGACATCACTTCCACTGTTTCAAACGCTTCTCACCAGCCTGTACAACATGACATCACTTCCACTGTTTCAAACGCTTTTCACCAGCCCGTACAACATGGCATCACTTCCACTGTTTCAAACGCTTCTCACCAGCCCATACAACATGACATCACTTCCACTGTTTCAAACGCTTCTCACCAGCCCGTACAACATGACATCACTTCCACTGTTTCAAACGCTTTTCACCAGCCCGTACAACATGACATCACTTTCACTGTTTCAAACGCTTTTCACCAGCCCATACAACATGACATCACTTTCACTGTTTCAAACGCTTTTCACCAGCCCGTACAACATGACATCACTTCCACGGTTTAAATGCTTCTCACCAGCCCGTACAACATGACATCACTTTCACTGTTTCAAACGCTTCTCACCAGCCCATACAACATAGCATCACTTCCACTGTTTCAAACGCTTCTCACCAGCCCATACAACATGACATCACTTCCACTGTTTCAAACGCTTTTCACCAGCCCATACAACATGACATCACTTCCACTGTTTCAAACGCTTTTCACCAGCCCGTACAACATGACATCACTTCCACTGTTTAAACGCTTCTCACCAGCCCGTACAACATGACATCACTTCCACTGTTTCAAACGCTTTTCACCAGCCCGTACAACATGACATCACTTCCACTGTTTCAAACGCTTCTCACCAGCCCGTACAACATGACATCACTTCCACTGTTTCAAACGCTTTTCACCAGCCCGTACAACATGACATCACTTCCACTGTTTCAAACGCTTTTCACCAGCCCGTACAACATGGCATCACTTCCACTGTTTAAATGCTTCTCACCAGCCCGTACAACATGACATCACTTCCACTGTTTCAAACGCTTCTCACCAGCCCGTACAACATGACATCACTTCCACTGTTTCAAACGCTTCTCACCAGCCCGTACAACATGACATCACTTCCACTGTTTCAAACGCTTCTCACCAGCCCGTACAACATGACATCACTTCCACTGTTTAAATGCTTCTCACCAGCCCGTACAACATGACATCACTTCCACTGTTTAAACGCTTCTCACCAGCCTGTACAACATGACATCACTTCCACTGTTTCAAACGCTTCTCACCAGCCCATACAACATGACATCACTTCCACTGTTTCAAACGCTTCTCACCAGCCCATACAACATGACATCACTTCCACTGTTTCAAACGCTTCTCACCAGCCCATACAACATGACATCACTTCCACTGTTTCAAACGCTTCTCACCAGCCCGTACAACATGACATCACTTCCACTGTTTCAAACGCTTCTCACCAGCCCATACAACATGACATCACTTCCACTGTTTCAAACGCTTCTCA
>CM040394.1:4098246-4193246 GCA_022702515.1 Ilyophis sp. 1 JC-2022 | reverse complement strand
GGACGAATGTGACATCGGCGTGTGCTCTCTTGCGCCATCTACTGACCATGACTACAATGTTCGTTTGAATGGGGTTAAATGAGAATGGCCAGGGCGTTCTGCCCAACGCCCCAAATGCGATCATAGACCTCAAGCTAAAGTGCAGTCCTTCCAACAACCGCTAGGTAGCAATGCATGTCAATGTAGTGTGTGAGGGGCGTACGATTCGACGCCCCAGAGCAACAGAGACGGTAATGATGTCCGCAAATCAACCAAAGCCAATTATTCAACATACATGTATTGACTAGAATTTATATACATTTATACAATCAATCTATGAAATGTGTTCAGATGAAAAATTATTATTATTTAAAAAAAAAAAATTATTTATTATTTAAATTTTTTTTTTTTTTTATCCAATCAAGTGGGGCGCCGCCCCTAGCGTCCCACTGAACTCCAGTGTATTTGCCTGGATTCAAACACATTTAACCCTTAACTTTGCCTTGCCTCAGGGTTTAATGGAAATATTCTCTGTAGGTTTTTTGGAATGTTTTTTCTAAGTTAAAGTACTCCATTGCTTTCAACTATCAGGAGCTAAGAATATTCCAATCACATTTTTGTGATGTTACACTTTAAAGGGTTAAATAAACTGTTTTCTTTTGTTATTTTGTTATACTATTTTGTGGGAAGCAGTGAATGAATGAAATAAATCAATAAAAAATGCAGAAGCAATATGTATATATGTATGTATATGTATATATTTGAATATAAAATCAATGCAAAAAAAAGGTTCAATGTTAAATGTGAGCGTGTTTTTGGCTTTCTTTGGAAGCGCACATTATGGACACATAAACCATAACTGTTGCGTGACAAAAAAGAAAAGCACTCAGTCCTTTGTTAATTATTTGTCAAGCATAGAGTTATATTAAAGAAACAATAGAACCGCAAAAAAGCATACTGCATTACACATGAAGAAGGGATTAATCTGTACGGACACGCCACGTGTTCTCTCATTCCAGCTGAATTTAAATATCCCAAAAGCAGCATGATTAAACGGGTAGGCTTATTCGTAACAAAGCTGTGTGGTGACTTTGATTTTGGGCAGCGAAAGATAAAAGCTTGGCAAACAGTTTCACAGAAATCGCTTCTTATCATTTGAAATTCTTTGAAAATCAGGCCGCCACCAATTGCATAGGGTTGCGACTCACTTTCATTAGACACTCAGTGATGGAAGTTACCATAGCTATCACTGACCTAACATTAAAGTGATTATACAAAGTATAAGTATGTTTGTCTATGTCAGTGACTTTCTTGCCCACATCTTCCAAAAAAAAGACAGGTTTCTTTATTTTATTATGTGTGCGTGCGTGTGTGTGTGTGTGTATGTGAGAGAGTGTGTGTGTGTGTGTGTGTGTGTGTGTGTAGCCAGCCGTAGTGCTCTTTGATTTCCACTGGCCATTCTCAGGCTATTTGCTCTGACACCAGGCTACGTTGAAAAGCTGATATTGTCTTTAATCTTGTTGGAGATGATTGAGTTCTGGCTGTGGTCACTCATCTTTTCCAATGTTATTTTTTCCATCAGTTTTAATAGAACAGAATTTCATTTCAACTATTGAATTGGCAATACCGTATAATATCCCCACTACTGTCCACCCCCCACCCCCTCCCTACCAATCACTCACTCACTCACACACACACACACACACACTCTCTCACACACACACACACACACTCTCTCACACACACACACACACACACACACACACACACACACACACACACACACATACACACACACACACACATTCACACACACGCCATACGGGATAGGACTTTAAATTGCATGTGAGTGAAATAATGGAGAACATTTGATGAACCCAAACGCAGAGCTGTCAGAGGTGAGCCCGATACATGGGTCAGGCACTACTGCTCCAGTTAAATACAATTCAGTATCATTTGACAGACGGGCTTGTTTTTGTCTGTTTTGCATTTACTGCCTATAACGCTGGGTGCCATGGGGGGGGGGGTCCTCAAAACATTGTGATTCAGTTGTGCTGGGATGAGGAGGCCTGGGGTGGTGAGAGGCCCAATTTGAGATCTCGTTATGGGGCTCCAAGATCCCTGGCAGCACAACCCCTTGTATATAACCAACGAAAAATGTTATCTGCCTCTCAAAGAACAAAAGGCTCAAAGGTGCAAACGTCTTCATAAACATCACTCATTAACATCACTCATTAACATCACTCATTAACACTTTGAAGAGTTGGTGTTTTGGAATGTTTCTTACTTCAAAATACAAAGTCAGTGTTCTAGAACCCCATTGCTTTCAATGACCAAGTCCTGCTGGTTGAAATATCCACAGATAATGAGAAATACGCCTGAGTTACACCAGGATATTGGCCTTTCCTCATTATCTTCTGATACCTGCTCCCGTCTCTGCGTGAGCATGGATTTAATCTGAGCTACATTCATACAAATCGCTCGCCATAAACTTTTCTCTTTAAAGGTCAACTTTATTTTCATTTACAAGTTTAACTTACAAAGATTTGTGTTGAAGACTCTCAGGGGGAAGGATGTAACAAGAACAAAAAAAAAAACGAATTACGCAAAGAAAACTGAATAAAAAAAAGAAATAAAAAGAAGAAAAAGACATAAACTCAAGTGTAGCGCGAGGCAGCATTAATAACGTATTATGGGAAGGTGAACACGGCCGTGTTTTATACCGTCGTTTTAATTACACGTAAAAAAAAAAAAAAAAACACGCTTATGTGAAGAAATCAATCTATTTCCCATCAGGCAGTTCTGCCACTTATTGCCTGGCAACAAGGTACCAACTGGGAAGCGCGAGGCGCTTCTTCGGCTCGTCTTGTCAAATTAAACAGCTGCGGTGGGGTCTTGTCAGGGGGAGGCGAGAGAAAAGTGGTAAATAAAGCAGATTGCGGATTACATCACCCCCCCGTCGGGAAGAATCGCGCAGGATCCCGAGAAAAGAATACAAAATACACACTACAAAAGTAGGAAAACGCTGTTTAATCTGTAAGTAGTCCTGGTCCTCCTGGAGAATTTCAGGAGCTGGTAGATTCTGTGCCACTGTGTACAGAGGCTGTACTGGCCATATGCGATAGCCCAACCACCTATAAAGCAGTTTGTCTATTAATGTGTCTATTCTTTTAATTACCGGCACATGAACTTTAGAAAAAAGTATGATTCATTTGCTATTCAGGCATAGAGGAAACATTTTGAAGGTGAACATATATTTTGCAGGAGCCATTCAGGTTAGCACCTTTTCTCAAGGGTACATCGACTGACCTCCCGTCTGACAATCAAAGCCGCACTCTTCAGATTACAGAGACGAGCTTGTTACCCACTTCACCTAACTGTGAAACATCAGGCTGTACATTTAAACTGTCAGAGCTCTCTTCACGTAGCACGGCAGCTAAATGTTTTATTTTTCTTTCTGTGGTCAAATTCAGCATGAAATACATTATATATATTTTTTTGTCCCATGATCACGATAAGACAAGAGGAGGTGCATCATGGGAAATATTATTTTTGGCCTAAGGTCTGGAATCCATTTATTACATGGACTGATGAAGTTTATCCAAAACATAGCTGATTTAAACGAGCTAAAACCCTCAGCATACTCTGATTTAAGTAATGAAACACACTTAAGTTCTGTTTCTCCATGCTGCAGCACACACACCACATACTTCCTGAAGTGTCAGGAATGTCTCTAATGAGCTGACAGAGTGTTATCTAGTGCCAGTGGGATGAGTCACGAGAATGCTGGATTATACATTCTAACAAGTACACAACAGGCCCTTCAGCCAATAAAGGCATCCAGGCTGCTTTCTGAGGTGAATCTAGGTGAATCCTAAAGTGAATCCACCTCAGGGATCTCTCTCTGAATTATGAGTCCTGGTTGGATATTCTGTGCTTATTTTAATCCATTGCATTAATCCTTGTTATTTTAAAAACCAAAGTCAATTCCCTTTCAGAATTTTTTCTCTCCTGCCTAAAGAAATCAAGTGCCTTATGTTTGATACCTGGAACTAATCTTGTTGCCCTTCTCTACACTTTTACGAGTGTCCACTAATCTCTGATCAAGACAGCAGTGTGTCACAGAGCAGTGCCTATAAGTCAACACGGTTTATAGAGGATTGAACCCATAGCCTTCTTCTGTGAGAAGGAACTTGTGGCTCCGGCTGTCTCTCTTGTCTGCTATCTGTATTCAAATAAAATGCTTTACAGCATTGACATGGTAAATGCAACCGAAACTCCCTCCGATTACAAAATGTTATCAACAATTCTGAACAAGAACTGTTACAACTTATTCAAAATTCTGCCTTGACTGTAAATTGTAGTTTATCTGTAACCATTCATAAATTTAAATATAACATAAAAACACAAACAAATAAATAAAGAAAAAAACATTCCAACTTTCAAAGGTCAACCACGGGGAAATAACACGCAAGACTTACTTTCATCACAAAAAGACTGAAATATGTAAACTTCAAAACCAAACTGACATAAAAAGAAAGCAGTCATCTGAGAAAAAGTCAAGAAAACTATAACCAACAGACCCAATTCAATAAATCCGTTATCTTATCTTATCTACATTCTGCATTGAATTGCATATTCATTTTCTTAGAATGTGCTGTTCTCAAAAAGAGGCAATTCAAGGGGAAAGAGATAACGGAAAATAAAAACAATAAAAAGTTAAATAAATAAAACAATGTGGTTACTACTCTGTGGTGGAATACTGAAGATCTTAAGAGTAAAAGTTTCAAGCTTCTACAGAAAGATTCACTATCGTCCAATTGTGGGATATAAAATCACTGCTACATGTACCATCAGAATTAATTCAACAACTATCTGCACTCAGTAGAGACGGCTTTAAAAAAATCATCTTACAGCCTTTAGTGTTCTGTGTTTCTTTATGTTCTACATTTAGTCTTATCTTATATTTTCATGTAATTAGTGTCTTATCTTGTGAATTTCCGGATGAGGAAATCTGCTATACAAAGCCGAGTCTCTGAAGTTGGAGCCTTTGATTTGGGACTTGTGGCCAAGTTTACGGAATGACTGAACTCACCGCACGCACCCAAACTGGATTCACTTGTTACAGAAAAGAGGACACGGGAAAGATGTCCTCATATGTGGTGTGTAAACTGGATTTTAACACGCAAGTATTGAACTGAAGAGACGTTTGAGAGCTTGTCTCCATGTTGAGTCTGCCGCACAGCGCTGGTAAAAACAGGATGGAGCTGCAGTGAAATTCAGCAGAAAATGAGACTAGGCCTTTATGGGCTCTTCTTCAAGCCTGTGTCAGTCAAATCAGGCTGAAGGATGGAGTTACTCTGTGAAGCATCAGCAGTGGTGACACAGAGGTTCACTCGCATGCAGACACACACACACACACACACACACAAACTCACACACACACACACACACACACATAAGAGGTTCATCCTGATCTGAATCTGAGGTGGCTTTCAGGTTAGAGATTATTAGTCACACACGTATGCACACATGTTCACGCGCACACACACAAACATGTGCACATGCGCACACACACTCAAACACACGCACACATGCATGCAGACACACACATAAACAATACACACATGCCCACACACACAGAATGTATTGAATGCACATTGAAGATGAACTCATTTAGAGTCACATCTTAGAACAGCTCATCAGAAAAACTGTAGAATTGACGTTAGCAACAGAAATATCTGCATTTAATGTGTTTATACGATCGAAGTCACTGAAGAGTTCTGAGAGCAAGTTAGAAACATGTTGATTCACATTCTGACGCCTATCTCTGTGCCTCCTGTCATAATAGCTCGTCATGGCACTTACATTTGAAGCAACACGTCTAAGGCAGACACATTTTGACCTAATTAATCTGATTTATACACTTGAGAGTGAAATAGTTTAAGATGCGTTTGACATGACCGGTGTGTTATATCTGACTTGCATAAAAAATCAGATGATTGAATACGTGATTTTTAAAGATTTTTTAAATGTATTTTATGCGCCGAACATTACCATGGAAACAGCCTGTGCATTCGTTCACTCTAAAGCAGCAGCAATTACGCAGGGACGTGCCTTATTCAGCAACATGACTGTTGAGCATTAGCACAGCTGAAGCTCTAACCACTTTATTTGAAGATATGGCCAAGAAGCGGGCTTCGTTTTACGAGACGCTTTTTCTCCTAAAACAGAACAGCCAGGGCACTAAAGGACAAGAGAAAGAATCAGCCTTTTTTCTCGAATCTCCGATTCTCTGGTGTTTCCTTTCCTCTGCCCTACCGTGTGCCGTGTGTGTTTCGCTTTTCGTCGCTAATGGAGTTTGACGGTCTATCTCGGCACGATCATGTGATCAATCATTCTCCGCGCGACCAACAGTTGAGCCGTAATGGAACGGAGCGGTCTGGGAAGCGTCACGGTGGCCGTCGTCATGGCGAAGAGGAGGCGACGACGCACTCGACCCCCGCTTACTTTGTCCCTGCTCATTTTCGTTGTGTCTCTTTTTATCCCACCAAATTGTCCCCACTTTATTTAAATGGTGCGACTTATTACGGTGAAAATATGAATGCCTCCAATCTAGCCTGTGCATGATGGGGAATAAAATAAGCCTCCGTCATGTTCAAATGTGCTAGTTCTTTTAACCGGCGGCAGCTAGCGTCAGACTCCACAATGCACACCAAAATCTTTTGTACCGTAATTAAATAATCTGATTGACCCATGGACACATCTATAGCTTCTCCCGTTTTTGGTCATCAAAACAGAAAAGCTGAGAAGAAAATAATAAAATTATATTAAAGTTGATTATAATAAAGTTTCTTCTGAAAGAGAAGATAATTCACCAGTGAACTGAAAAGAAAGACAGGAAGGAATTGTGTGTGCGTTCAGACGAATGAATGGCCAGATGCTTTTTCTACTAATTCTGTAGTTTTAAGTTACAAGTTGGAGAGATTTTGTGTCTAACTAAGATGAGTCAACAAAGTTCTTTCTACTGCTATGTTTGAAGTAATTAGCAAAGTCTGTATCCAAAGTCTGTGTAGAATGTTTAGAAATAATGAAATGAATGGTTTCTCATTTCTGAATCAAACGCAGCCAACTGTAGTTTTTAACATTGCTAATTAGCGCCCACCCACTCTAAACAAGCCAAGGTTTATAAGCAGATGGACATTATTTATTATTAACACTAAATTATGAAACATTTTAATAATGAATACACAGTTCAACTTTTCTAGCACCACCTTTTTTGAACACAAGCCCAAAAATAAAATAGTTATTGAACCTCTTATTTTTTACAGGCATAATCCTGGTCTCCAGCCTCATATGGATATATTTGTATTTAAAAAACGTGACAGCAGTTTTGATACAACTCACAAAGTGTAGAGATATGGCCGTGCACTCATATACATAATCTGTGAAAATATTTTCCTACAACATTGGCTATTGGACTTTAATGTGTACAACATATTCAGGCTGTGCAACTTATTCAAATACCTTTTTTTCCTGAATACATGAGCTTCCTACTATCTCAACACAACAAAATGCTCAGTGTAAAATCAACTCTGTACTTTTAATTCTCCTGGAATACATTTGGTTCCTATGGAACTCATAAAATTTAACATCTTCATTTCAATTCTGATAAATTTGTCGGGTATGGAATGGATCCAGGATCAAATTTCACAGCAAAAACATACCCTAAACATAAAATGACCAAATCAATAAATAAATAATGCAATGTAAAATAAATCAGTTACTGCATGTTATGGTCTGTTTATAGCGAAAGAGGGTGTGTGTGTGTGTGATGATGGAGGAATGGAATTTTTTTTTGGAACTGCTTTTTTTTTCTTCCATTTCTCCAGAATGCACGATAGAGAGACAAAACTAGCTTTGGCATGGCTCAGCAATCGTTCGAGGCTAGCGCTCCGCGGTTTCGGAAAAAGTGCTCCCGATTTTCGAATCCTCCCACCAACAGGTATTTATATCACCCGCTTAAGTGTGAACGCCAAAATGAATTACACTCCTCTGCTTCACAACCTCCCCTCCCTCCGCTCCCCGAGCTGTAAAGCCCATCTGCAATCTCGCAATAAGTTATTTTTAACGCTGTCATTGAGCAAGACAATAATAAGGGCTGTTATTTATTTATATTAGCCAGCTAAAAAGAGAGTGAGAGAGCTGTGGATGAGAGCATCTGTTGTGTGAGAGAAACGGTTTAAGCGACACGAGGCTATCACAGCGCCCGGCCCTCGGCAAGTCCTCCTCCTCTTTTCTCTCTCCTTTTTTTCTCTGCCGTTTAACATCTTTTGCTGGTGGGTTTTTTTTCTTTTCCATTTGCCTTGAATTACCCAAGCACGCCAACCCTGGCGCTCTCATGGGCCTCTCCGTGTGACGCTGTAATAGCTTCTCGCGCTAATAGCCGCGACCGGGCTAGCTATATGGGGTTTCAAACGCAACACAAATCTTTATCTAAAACCACTCAGGCACCTTGTCTTTCTTTGGATAGCCCAACACCCCCACCCCCACCCCCCCTCCTCTCCCGCCCCCACCCTAACTGCCCCTTCTTACCCCCCTTTATCCTTCCTCCCCCCAGTCTTTAACCTCTCCTTTTCGATCACAGCAATGTTTCTGAATCTCTCCCCTGTAATCTCATTTTGAAAACCTTGAGCAGGGTGGGGGGTTGGATGGGGATGGGGATGGGGGGGGGGGGGGGGGGTGGTGCTGGATTGTTGCTGGACTGCGAGCATTGATCTTTCATTTGCTTTGAGGCCTCTTCAAATCAATTTTTCCCAGCCATTCTTCAACTAATCATGAGCTATGGTGCGGGCAGCTATGGTGCGGGCAGTGCTCGGAGCCCAGAGCAGCAAAGGGGAGTAAATCACATCGGGCAAACAGAGATCCCCGAGCCCTGCCCTCTGCCCTCTGCCCGTGAACAAGCATCCTGCCAAATGTCCGCAGACGTACGGCTGAGCCGGCAAACGGACATTTCTAGATTCTGTAGAAGGAAAGGACAGAAGTAGCATATCCTACACGCTTCCTGTTTTTCTTCTGGATAAAAAGAGAAAAAAAAACTACATCATACATCATCACCTGAGGGTCCCAATGTGCCTAGTAAATGTACTATATTTTTATCAGGAAGTAGTGCTTTCCAAAAAAATGTCAACGTCCAGCTAGATAATATAGATTACACGCTGGGAGGGCTCCAGGTCTCCACTAGGTAACCGTACGCTAGAGACTGCTGTTGATGGCCGTTTGTATTTTGAATTACACGTTTGTGTGTGTGTGTGTGTGTGTGTGTGTAAGAAAGAGTATCTGTGTGTGTGTGAGAGAGAGAGTATGTGTGTGTGTGTGTGTGTGTGTGAGAGAGAGAGAGAAAGCGAGTGTGTGTGTGTGTGTGTGTGAGAAAGAGAGCGAGAGTGTGTGTGTGTGAGAGAGAGTATGTGTGTGTGTGTGTGAGAGAGAGTGTGTGTGTGTTTGTGTGTGTGTAAGAGAGAGTATGTGTGTGTGTGTGTGAGAGAGAGTGTGTGTTTGTGTGTGTGTGTAAGAGAGAGTATGTGTGTGTGTGTGAGAGAGAGTGTGTGTGTGTGTGTGTGTGTGAGAAAGAGTATGTGTGTGTGTGTGTGAGAGAGCGAGAGTGTGTGTGTATGTGAGAGCGTGAGAGAGAGAGAGAGAGAGAGAGTATGTGTGCATGGCCATGCATCTGTGTCTGTCTGTGCGTGTGTGTGTTTGCACGCTTGCTTCTTGCAGTAGTGTAATGTGTTAGCGAGTACATACACGTGAAGTATGAGATACGCTACAAAACCGTTAATAGCGCTTCCTTGGTATAGCTTTTGTTGATTTTTTTTTTTATTCACTACATGGCTCATAGACATTAGCAGCTATTTCCAGTATATATAGCAGAGATTCAACAGCAGCCCCATGTAATTTGAGGTGGAAAAGGGGGCGAGCTCATACCCCTGTACCCTAATCTGCGTTCAGTCCATGGTGCCAACCGGCCCTTGGTGCCACACGCAGAGACGGATTTGATTAACCTCTTTGAGAAACATAGGATTCAGCTGTGTGAGATAACTGCACTATAATGGATTTTCAACCTATGAGGTCTGATGACTGTATGCTCTAAATCACTGTTTCTTACTCAGATCCCATGACTGTATGCTCTAAATCACTGTTTCTTAACCATTTTTATATCGGAACCCAAAGTGCAAGTACTTTTCAAAATCGGGACCCAAATTACAAATACTTTTTAATATGGGGACGCAAATGAGAAATTTAGTACCTTTCCGGGACCCACCTCATACACTCCCGTGAACTATTTTGGGTCCTGAATCATAGTTTAAGAAACCCTGCTTTAAATTTAAAACCGTGACACAGACAAATAAAATAAACGCTATTCTGTGTGTGTCTAAAGAAACACTCTTCAGTGTAAAATCCACTCTGACAGAGTACTTCTGACTCCAATAGAGTACATGTGGTCCCTGTTGAATTTGTGTAACCGCTGCTGGATGTGTTCACACAAAGGAAGTGTGCAGCTCTATAGGAGTCAGGCGTTAATGTAAACACCGCTGTGTTAATGAAGTGAGTCACAGCAAATGAAAATGTTCTGTAATGCCGCTAATTCATTTCAATTCTAATTCATACAAAAAATACATCTATGAATAATAAATAGCTCCAATAACAGCTCATGATGTTGATGATATTGGTGACGATGATGAAAGAGGAGATGAAGGCGGGTTTCAGTTTTATCGTTGAAATGTAAAAGCTGGTATAACATGAATCCCTTTCTTATTCTTTAAATTCTCTGCTGGTTTGGAAGTGCACAGGAGCTTTCCCTGATAAATCAGCTTTTTTTCTAATTGTAATTAAACTCATTGAAATGACGAAGCAGCGGGACCGTTGATAACGAGCGAACACGCCGCGGACAGCCAGGTCAGCTTCGTCTGTGCCCTACTGGAGACATTTTCTAATTCGGAGTTTCTGAAAAGAGGTGATTTTCATCCTTATTAAAGAAGAATATGAGCGGACGTGAACACCAGCGCTGATCAGTCTAATCCCTCAAAAAAATGCGTGTGACGGGGATCTGAAACGTTGCTTGCAGCCGTACAGAAAGTGGACTCGACCAGAGAAGCAATAATCTAATGGGGCTCAACGGCCTTT
This sequence comes from Ilyophis sp. 1 JC-2022, assembly GCA_022702515.1. Taxonomy (NCBI): domain Eukaryota; kingdom Metazoa; phylum Chordata; class Actinopteri; order Anguilliformes; family Synaphobranchidae; genus Ilyophis; species Ilyophis sp. 1 JC-2022. The sequence goes on along the minus strand of CM040394.1, from coordinate 4,182,086 downwards.
CTTCCCCAGGGTCATGGCTAGAGTTACAATCTAGCCATAAACTAAAGGCCCCGCACCGCCACGGTTAATCTGTTTCCATGCCATGGACGGTCATAAACTAACTCTCTGTTAACCTGCACCGAATGCTTACCTCAGATTGCTTTTCTTGAGCTTCTTGAAAGGTGCCGTTCCCTAGAGAGTTTTTGTGTGTGTTTGAACGCCGCTTTGGAAAACCTCGCCGTATCACGCGGCCGTAACACGCGGCCGGACCCCGTGACGGAGCGGCACGCTTTTGTTTATGTTATTGACTTACTTCTTCTTCTTCCTATATTGGCCTTCTTTTGAAAAAAAATCACCACCTCGTAATTATGTGCCGTGTATTTAGTTATCGCGCGCAGAAAGGCACAGAGCACTGCGGCCCCTTCAGCCAGCAGCTGTCACCACGCCATTGATTCGCTTTTTTTCTACACTTCTCTCTTTTTATTTCCCGTGACAGAATGGCGGGGGGTGTAAGTCGCAATGACACACGACTCAGGAGAGTCGCCTACGCTCTTCTCTCCCATCTTTAAATAAGTTGGCCCGTGGCCCTCTGGTGTCACCCCAACATTGACCCGAGGCTCCCGCTGAGAGAGGGAGTGCTTGGGTGAGTTTGGCCAGTGACTGTCTGAGCTGTATTGCTGGCCTGCCTCATACCGTTAAGCACACACCCAGTTTATCCCAAATAACCTAGAGGCGCAATGACCCATGACACACACACACATGCATTTGGCAACTCCATACACACACACACAGACACACACGCACACACACACACACACACACGCACACACACACATGCACACAGACACCCCAAACACACACACACATATGCACACGCACACACACACACACACACATGCACATACACACACACACACACACACATATGCACACGCACACACACACACACGGATGCACATACACACACACACACACACACACACACACACACACACACACACACACATACACACACACACACACACACGTTGTAGTTCCTCTTAATGATCCAGCTCTGTATGTCTTCTGTGCGGCTCTGTGCGGATGACCCTAATACAGACAACAGTTGACAGAGGGGGGTGGTCCCCAGCCGGGACTGCACCTTCACAGAAAACAATCTCAACCTTCATGCAGCGCTTCCAGCCCCCCCCCCTGGGGCCGGCCCCGATGCGTCTCGCCGGTAGACCCGCACACACCCGCCGATACCAGTCATTAATAATGCATGTGAGACCCGCTACGGGGACCCCGCGCCAGGATCTGCCAACATCGCGCCTACATCCCGCCCCGTGGATGACCCGCCGGGCCGCGCCTTGGAGTTTTTATTAGTGGGAGAGCAATAAGAACAGTAAACACACAGCGGCTCACAGGGGCCCACGCAGCCCTGGTGCCACGCCCTGCCACGCCCCGCCTAGCCCCTCACATTGTGCTGTGTTTTGGGGCTGCTGATTCTCGCTGAGGGGGGGAGGGGGGGGTTAATCAGTACCTCCATGGGGCGGGGCCTTGTGAAGCTTTTTTAGAGAAGGCGTTTTCCTTAGAGGATGTTCTTGGGTGTGTGTATGAAACAGAGAGGTGTTGTGGGGTGTGTGTGTGTGTGTGTGTGTGTGTGTGTGTGTGTGTGTGTGTGTGTGTGATAGAGACAGAGAGGTCGTGCATGTGTGTGTGTGTGTGTGTGTGTGTGAGAGTGACAGAGAGGTGGGGTGTGTGTGTGTGTGTGTGTGTGTTTGTGTGTGTGTGTGCGAGAGAAACAGAGAGGTGGGGTGTGTGTGTATGTGAGAGAGAAAGAGAGAGGTGGTGCGTGTGTGTGTGTGTTGTGCCGCGCCTGTTTTTATTAGTGGGAGAGCAATAAGAACAGTAAACACACAGCGGCTCACAGGGGCCCACGCAGCCCTGGTGCCACGCGCCACGCCCTGCCACGCACCCCCCGCCCAGCCCTCACATTGTGCTGTGTGTGTGTGTGGGTGTGTGCTGATTCTCGCTGAGGGGGGGAGGGGGGGGGGGGTTAATCAGTACCTCCGTGGGGCGGGGCCTTGTGAAGCTTTTTTAGAGAAGGCGTTTTCCTTAGAGATGTTCTTGGGTGTGTGTATGAAACAGAGAGGTGGGGTGTGTGTGTGTGTGTGTGTGTATGTGTGTGTGTGTGTGTGTGTGTGTGTGAAAGAGACAGAGAGGTGGTGCATGTGTGTGTGTGTGTGTGTGTGTGTGAGAGTGACAGAGAGGTGGGGTGTGTGTGTGTGTGTGTGTTTGTGTGTGTGTGTGCGAGAGAAACAGAGAGGTGGGGTGTGTGTGTATGTGAGAGAGAAAGAGAGAGGTGGTGTGTGTGTGTGACAGAGAGGTGGTGTGTGTGTGTGTGTGTGTGTGACAGAGAGGTGGGGTGTGTGTGTGTGTGTGACATAAAGGTGGGGTGTGTGTGTGTGTGTGAGACAAAGAGGTGGAGGGGTGTGTGTGTGTGTGTGTGTGAGACAGGGAGGTGGAGGGGTGTGTGTGCGTGTGTGAGACAGAGAGGTGGGGTGTGTGTGTGTGTGTGTGTGTGTGTGTGAGACAAAGAGGTGGAAGGGTGTGTGTGTGTGTGTGTGTGCGTGTGTGTGTGCGTGTGTGAGACAGGGAGGTGGGGTGTGTGTGTGTGTGTGTGCGTGTGTGAGACAGGGAGGTGTGTGTGTGTGTGTGCATGTGTGTGTGAGACAGGGAGGTGTGTGTTTAAAGTGAAGGACCTGGGGCAGTGAGAGAGGATAGCAGAAGCTAATGACAGCAGTGCTGTGTGACTGTGCAGCACATTCTCCTGCACTGACTCTCTCACAGTGGATTTGTGCCATTTTACAGATCACTGCAATAATCCCGCAGGCTGAGGGACTGCCTGCTCTGCACTGAGCGCGCTCAGAAACCCATCACCCCACTCCACCCCCCCAACGCTGGGCTGAGAGACTACCTGCTCTGCACTGAGCGTGCTCAGAAACCCATCACCCCACTCCACTGCCCCAACGCTGGGCTCAGAGACTACCTGCTCTGCACTGAGCGCGCCCAGAAACCCATCACCCCACTCCACCCCCTCCCAATGCTGGGCTCAGAGACTACCTGCTCTGCACTGAGCGCGCTCAGAAACCCATCACCCCACTCCACCCCCCCCAACGCTGGGCTGAGAGACTACCTGCTCTGCACTGAGCGCGCTCAAAAGCCCAAGACCCCCCCCCTTCTCAGCCCCACCACAGAATGTGCTTTCCGTACCGTAGCCTTTCCGCCGTACACTTCTCTCTCTTTCCAACGGCGGTGCCAGGGCGTGGAGAGCACCAGCCGTGACGGGCGATGCTGGTTCTCCGGGCCCTGTTCTTTAACCGCCCTCGCCCAAAACACGACCCCGTCGGCGCTTTCCGTTCTCCTCTTCATTCTCCCTCCCCAGAGGAGACACAGCTATGAATACCCACAATGCCTCAGCACAGCCTGAGAAAACCCCCACAACTGGGAGAGCTGAAATAGAGCAACAGGGGGCCGGGGATCCTGACGGACCCATGGAGCCTGTTTCGGCTCATACACCCTGTTGGGTTCTACTGCTTTTCAAAACTCCCCAGGATAAACTCTCACGAGCGGGCCTTCATACTGAGCTACTTTTAAAGTCATCTCTCTCTCTCTCTCTCTGTCACTTTCTCTCATTCTCCTCCTCTCTCGGTCTCTTTCTCTCCCTCTCTTTGTCTCTCTCTGCCACTTTCTCTCTTTGTCTCTCTCTGCCTCTTTCTCTCTCTGTTCCTCTCTCTCAAATTCAAGCCTTATTGGCATGTCCACACACATCAGCATAGTGTTGCCAAAGCAATTATTAACATAAAACAACAATAGCAGCGAAAACTATGTGAACAATAAAAATGCAAACAATAGGGGGGGGGGGGGGGGGGGCTTGCTCTCTCTCTCTCTCTCTCTCTCTCTCTCTCTCTCTCCGCAAGAATCAATGCATAACGCAGAGAATGAAGGTCTTACGGCGAGGGCCAATGGGAAATCACCCGAGCGGCTGTGGCCCCGCCCACTCCGACGTCACGCTTTTAACGCACCTCGGAGCAGGAACACTGATCCAGGATCAGGTTTTATAATGGACGGGGTTAGGATAGAGACAGAACACAACTGATCCCAGATCAGGTTTCATAACGGACAGGGTTAGGATACGGACAGAGGACAACATATCCCAGATCAAGTTTCATAACGAACAGAGTTAGGATAGGGACAGAGCAGAACTGATCCAGGATCAGCCCTTCCTACCGCCAAGTTGCACTGTGAATATGGAAAGCTTGAAGAAATAATTTCCTTAATTACTAATTACAATCCTGGCAGCAAACCAGAGCTTTTTCATTATTGAAGTCGGGAATGTAAACCTCACCGTATGGCGGCGGCAGGAGAAAGTAATACATTGATATTTTATTAATGAGCTCTGCACTGTTACACGAGCTGTGATCATGGAGACAGACTCTGCCTCAGATGTTCGTGGTGGTCCCCCGTGTGAGCAATGTACACATATTGAATAGGGAGACAGAAAAGCTGTAAATTGGCGGTTTGGAAAGCGGCTGTTAGTCTTTGCGCTTCACCGTGCCCTACAAACGCGCCACCGCGAGTATCTGCCAGTGCGTCACAAGTGTCACTTCGACAACGCGGTTGTAAAAACCTTAACTCTGCGCAAGTCAATGGTCTGCTGTGCCTGGATTGTTGGTTTAGCGTTGCTGGAATGTTGGTTTAGCGTTGTTGTGAACACTGAGGGTCTTGCCCGGTCTTTAGAATGTTGGTGTAGCGTTGCTGGAACATTGGTTTGGCGTTGTTGTGAACATGTAGGGCCTGGCCTGGTCTTTAGAACGGCTGAGTCCATCCCACTCAATGAGTCTCCGTGCCGTTTTTAACGAGCCCCAAAGTACTGCAGCGGAGGTGAAGACTAAGGCTTTAGATGTAGGGATAATGGAGGACGGTTTGGATTCCTTTGGACAGAACCTTTAGCACTACTATAAAATAAACTCAAAAAGGCATTTTCAGAGAGCATCGAACGTAAACTGACACAGCAACTGCTAAGCTAATGCTTAAGAAGCTAAGGCCAGGGGTAGGCAACCCTGGTCCTGGACTACCGTTTCTGGTTTTATTTCCATCTGATCACAGAAGTTTGGTAGACAATTAAAAGCCTGCACCTGAATATTCTGAATGGTGAAATACTGAGTGCCTCCAGCACATGGTCACCTGCACTCATTACACCTGATGAATTAAAATTAATCCAGTTATGCAGTTATAGGTCTGGATGAAACAAAAACCAGGACCCATCTCCGGCAGTCCAGGACCAGGGTTGTCTACCCTTAGGCTAAGGCAACAGCTAAATACGTCCGGCTCAAATCAGCAGTACGTGTTCTTCCTTTCCGCCGGGGCCGTTTCCTGTCGGCGAGCAGAGGAAGTGCAGTTTTCTGCTCCAGTGATGCGCACAGGCACCGCGCCTCACCTGCACTGTAATTAAAACTAAACAAACTCCATCAATCAGCTGAAATTATCAAGAACAAACTATGTGGAAGACTGGGAGGCCAACAACCTGATTATACCTGCAGGCCCCGAGAGGCACACACACACACACACACCTATACATCTAACAGACACACACATGCACGCACACACACACACACACACGTAATGAAGCACTACTGTATAAAAGACTCTGCCGAGTTAAAAAAAAAAAAAAAAAAAAGGTACAAGATCAGAACAATATCTGTGGGTCTCCTGCATTGTAGCTATCCCCTCTCTCCACCTCCAGAGAGACCGCTGTAATAACAGGATAAAACTGTGGCTTTTATCACTTCCCACTCTCCATTCCTCTTCTCTCCCTCCCCTCTCTCTCTCTCCCCCCCTCTCTCTCTCTCTCTCTCTCTCTCTCTCTCTCTCTCTCTCTCTCTCTCTCTCTCTCTCTCTCTCTCTCTCCCTCTCTCTCTCTACAGTCTGCTGTTGTTCATTCGAAAAATGAAATGAAGACGGACGACACAATCCCATAATTCTCCTTCATCTGCGACGGAGGTATTTGTTGAAAAGGAGCAATGCTTCATGGGAATGGCATTGCCAATGGCCCTGGGGAAGATGTTCCACGCAATAACAAATTAGACGATGAAATAAGACAACTCAATAATACCGCCGACTAATTGCAGGAGCCGGGCGATGCTCATTCATTCACGCCGTAGATTCCCTGGCTGGACTGATCGTATCCTTCATTTGTTTAAATAAATGTGAAAGGCATTAGCGGAGAGTTCTGGACACTGTTGCAGTGCGGAGGAGCTGAGAAGTTCAGCCCGTGTAATAAGCAGAGGGTGTGGGTGTGAAAAGCCCTTCTTATCTGTGGCGGATAAAAGGGAGGCCTGAGGTATTTATCAAGTCAAGCCTGCATACAAAGGACATTGAGGAATTTCTTACCAAACAGTCACATGTGTTTGTGTGTTTCTTTTCCAAGTTGAAATGGCACAAGGAAAAAAAATTATTTTACACACACATACACACACACAAATATATATATGTGTGCGTGTGTGTGTTTGCGTGCATGTGTACGTGTGTGTGTGTGTGTGCGTGCGTGTGTGTGTGTGTGCGTGCGTCTGACAGTGCTGTATCTCAGTGCTGTACCTCCGTGCTGTATCTCAGTGCTGTATCTCAGTGCTGTACCTCCGTGCTGTATCTCAGTGCTGTATCTCAGTGCTGTATCTCAGTGCTGTATCTCAGTGCTGTATCTCAGTGCTGTATCTCAGTGCTGTATCTCAGTGCTGTATCTCAGTGCTGTACCTCAGTGCTGTACCTCCGTGCTGTATCTCAGTGCTGTACCTCCGTGCTGTATCTCAGTGCTGTATCTCCGTGCTGTATCTCAGTGCTGTACCTCCGTGCTGTATCTCAGTGCTGTATCTCAGTGCTGTATCTCAGTGCTGTACCTCCGTGCTGTATCTCAGTGCTGTATCTCAGTGCTGTATCTCAGTGCTGTATCTCAGTGCTGTATCTCAGTGCTGTATCTCAGTGCTGTATCTCAGTGCTGTATCTCAGTGCTGTACCTCCGTGCTGTATCTCAGTGCTGTACCTCCGTGCTGTATCTCAGTGCTGTACCTCAGTGCTGTATCTCAGTGCTGTATCTCAGTGCTGTATCTCAGTGCTGTACCTCCGTGCTGTATCTCAGTGCTGTACCTCCGTGCTGTATCTCAGTGCTGTATCTCAGTGCTGTATCTCAGTGCTGTACTCCGTGCTGTATCTCAGTGCTGTATCTCAGTGCTGTATCTCAGTGCTGTACCTCCGTGCTGTATCTCAGTGCTGTACCTCCGTGCTGTATCTCAGTGCTGTATCTCAGTGCTGTATCTCAGTGCTGTATCTCAGTGCTGTACCTCCGTGCTGTATCTCAGTGCTGTATCTCAGTGCTGTATCTCAGTGCTGTATCTCAGTGCTGTATCTCAGTGCTGTATCTCAGTGCTGTACCTCCGTGCTGTATCTCAGTGCTGTACCTCCGTGCTGTATCTCAGTGCTGTACCTCAGTGCTGTATCTCAGTGCTGTATCTCCGTGCTGTATCTCAGTGCTGTATCTCAGTGCTGTATCTCAGTGCTGTATCTCAGTGCTGTATCTCAGTGCTGTACCTCCGTGCTGTATCTCAGTGCTGTATCTCAGTGCTGTATCTCAGTGCTGTATCTCAGTGCTGTATCTCAGTGCTGTATCTCAGTGCTGTACCTCCATGCTGTATCTCAGTGCTGTATCTCAGTGCTGTACCTCCGTGCTGTATCTCAGTGCTGTATCTCAGTGCTGTATCTCAGTGCTGTACCTCCGTGCTGTATCTCAGTGCTGTATCTCAGTGCTGTACCTCCGTGCTGTATCTCAGTGCTGTACCTCAGTGCTGTATCTCAGTGCTGTATCTCAGTGCTGTATCTCAGTGCTGTATCTCAGTGCTGTATCTCAGTGCTGTATCTCAGTGCTGTACCTCCGTGCTGTATCTCAGTGCTGTACCTCCGTGCTGTATCTCAGTGCTGTATCTCAGTGCTGTATCTCAGTGCTGTACCTCCGTGCTGTATCTCAGTGCTTCAGCTGAGAGGGGGAGACGTACCCTCAGCAGTGAAATAATAACTTCCTCTTCACTTCCTGCGCGCTCCTCATTTGTGTCCCTCTAGAAATGTCAGTGCACAGAACCTGGTGCTTTAGCGGAGAACAGCCTGACAGTGCTGTAGAGCTGTAACCTAGGAGACCAGACACTAAACAACACCTTATAAAAAAGTAACTTGCCTGTTTCTTTTTTGCACTATACTCCAGATTTTGGAACCATGAAAAGATCTGGGGACCCACCACATTGGGACCCACCACTCAAGGCCACCCCCACAAAATTATATGTTCTAACATTTTCAGAGGGCCCCTATCAGAGGGCCCTTGGAACTGTCCTAACCCCACCCCCCCCCCGTACCTCACTCTTCCCATATGGTGCCACTGCGGTCTGACAAAGGTCAAAGGTCAAAGGTCAAATGCTGGGGTGATACAATGAGTAGATATAATCTTTTTTTTAATCTATTTGTTTTATTTATTTGGAAATGCAACCGTTGTGGTTATTTTAGAATATATCAAATATATAGACAAAGAAAAGAAAATGTCACAAAGTAAATCTTTGTGTTGATATCGTAAATTTTTTGCTGTCACAATTTCTCATTTTCTGAGCCTGCTGCATGTCTGTTTTTGTTCTTCTTTTTATTCCTCTTTTACAGCAAAACATCATTCCGACCGTCTGAAAGCTTTTTTCTTTTAGGCAGGCAGAACTCCAGCTGTGCGCTTTCGGATTCCGACCGGCGAGGCTTAAGCGAAGACGTAAGCGCCGTTCGGGAGTGCGAACGAGAGTGGGGGGGGGGGGCTGTCTGCTGTTTAGAAAATATGCCAGGGCTTCTGACATGATTGGAGAGGGGGCGATTTGACGCTTCAAACAAAGAGGCCGATCTATCGGCGAGACGAACCATTCCCCCCGGGACCCGTCTGCAAACCCTGAGCCAGACCAGCTCTGACACATCAAAGCGGGGAGGATCAACCCCAAGGCCCGCTCCTGTTAGCTCCCTCTGCCCCGTTTCAGGAGGGGAGAGAAATCAAACGAGACACTAGCAGAATAAAAGACGCGTGACGCTAAGTGCTAAGGAGCTACACACCTGCATCCAATCAGCGTCCATCCTCAACGTTCCGTTTAGGAACAAGTACAAGTGTCAGTTCTTTTCTCCACAAAGACAGTGAAATGACTTCAGATAAGACCAAAATGCACTAACTGTCGGAGCAGACAAAAAATAATTTTTTTTTATAAATGCAACAAGATATGTATACAAACAATAACTGCTAACTCAGTTTCAAGCCTGGCTTCATAGGGAGATTTACCACTTATTGCTACATCTTAAAAGATAAAGGGGACTAGAAAACAGCTATAGCTATGAAGAAGCGATCGACCTTTACCTCAGAATTGTGAACAGTAGTGGACATCAGATAGTGAACTAATATTAAATCCACCAAGACATTACTCTTGCACACACCTGTGCGCAGGTAGAAGCCACTTTGTAGTTTTGTGTTGAGATTTGGATAGATGATATTTTCTCTGCCCAACCATAAAAAAATAAAACAAAATGTTGACCTTTCCATTTTCTGTTTTTGTAAGTAACAACATGTTTTTGTTATATGCATGCATTTTGAACTTTTCACAAAGTTTTGTGGGAGCATTTGTCAAAGATGCTGATATGGGAGCAGCATGTGGTGTAACAAACATCGACTTTGACTAAAAGGGATGACTGGAGAATTTCAGAGAGGTTGTAATCAGAGTTGCTAAATACATACCCCACCAAGCTAAATAAATACCCCACCAAGCTAAATAAATACCCCACCAAGCTAAATAAATACCCCACCAAGCTAAATAAATACCCCACCAGTAAATAAAATACCCACCAAGCTAAATAAATACCCCACCAAGCTAAATAAATACCCCACCAAGTTAAATAAATACCCCACCAAGCTAAATAAATACCCCACCAAGTTAAATAAATACCCCACCAAGCTAAATAAATACCCCACCAAGCTAAATAAATACCCCACCAAGCTAAATAAATACCCCACCAAGCTAAATAAATACCCCACCAAGCTAAATAAATACCCCACCAAGCTAAATAAATACCCCACCAAGTTAAATAAATACCCCACCAAGCTAAATAAATACCCCACCAAGTTAAATAAATACCCCACCAAGCTAAATAAATACCCCACCAAGTTAAATAAATACCCCACCAAGCTAAATAAACATCCCACCAAGTCTCAGTCCATCAAAACTCTGCTGCAGTAGGTCTGGTGTATAAATGCTTTATGTTACACATCTAACAGCATTAGGCTTATAATGCAACATTCTTAAAGGGACTTGTTTGCCAATATGTTATGTTTGCAGTTGTGTGTTTGAAGACTCATTGTTGTGTGCGCTGTGTGTGTGTTTGTGTGTGAGTGTGTGTATGTGTGTGTACTATATGTTTATGCGTGTGTTTGTGTATTTGTTTGTGTATTGTGTCGGTGTGTACCATATTATGTGTGTGGGTGTGTGCGTACCGTGTGTGTGTATGCATGTTTGGGTACCGTGTGTGTGTACGGGTGTTTGGGTTTGTGTTTGTGTACCATTGTACGTGCCATATGTGTGTGTGTGTACGCATATAGGTGTGTGTGTATATGTGACCCGCTCTACAAAAATAAAACATTTTCTCAGAAAAAAGATCACCCCCACAACAGTAAATTGTAAGAATGTCAAAGATGTTCGGGACCTAGGTCTGGTGGGGGTTTTGGTTCTTATTAGTTAGTAAAGGGCCCATCTCCTCCCACACATAACCTCTGCAGGGTTCCACACATAACCTTCACAGGGTTCCACACATAACCTTCGCAGGGTTCCACACATAACATCTGCAGGGTTCCACACATAACCTCCGCAGGGTTCCACACATAACCTCCACAGGGTTCCACACATAACCTCCGCAGGGACACCCTGATGCCCTTTAAAGAGCACCTGGACCTTTTCTAATAAAAAAAACTGAAGCCACAGTCCTTTTCCTTGATTATTATAAACCAGCTGAAATAGATGTTGTGCTTTCAGAAGAAATTTAAAAAGAAAAATTATAAAATCAATCTTGGGGGGAGCAACCGGTAAGATGTATGGAACACAGACCAGTACGTCCAATCAAACATGAACCCTGAGGGTCTTAACCAATCGAATCAAAGCAAGTATACGTAGGTGCCATTTTAAATGCCATTAAACTTTTATTGAAGCAAATGTTGACCTGCCATTTGTGATAAAAGCTCAAATGATTTGGAGCAGTGCTACATAAAAAATTGGTGATGTCAACTGCAATTATATCACACGACACGCTATGCCAGAATGGGATTCTCATTTTCCATGGTTAATAGTCCTCTCCGCATGCGAATCTGACCCGGGAATACCAGCGCAGGAATACCCAGGGAAATTTGTGCGGAGAGGCACATTAGATTCCCGCGCGAGATGAAAGTTCACTTACGGAGAGATCATTTCTCTTTTCCGAAGCTTTAAACAGTCACTCATTGATCTCTGACATTCAGCGTTTTAGCAGCAAAAGCCAGCTTTTGGTCTGTAGAGATTTTAATGCGGGCTGCTTTATTGTCGAATACATCATTGTTAAATCACCTTGAGACATTCCATCTCAGCCACTGGCCTCCGGGGTAAATATTTGAAGGGAAGGAAGCGGGTCGGACGCATTTTCAAAAAAAAAAAGAAAAAAAAGAAAAACGTCAAAAAAAAGAAAGCATAATATTGCGAGTAAATCTTTCTCTGTGAGATTTCTGCTGGGCAAACACAGGGATGAGGATGGGTGAGTATTAAAGTGCATTAACTGAAACCGGGGGTGTGTGGGGTGTATGGGTGTGTGTGGGGGTGTGTGTGGGGAAGTGTGGGGTGTGTGTGGGGGTGTGTGGGGTGTGTGTGGGGTGTGGGGGGTGTGTGGGGTGTGGGGGGTGTGTGTGGGGTGTGGGGGGTGTGGGGGGTGTGTGTGGGGTGTGGGGGGTGTGGGGTGTGTGTGTGTGGTGTGTGTGCAGGGGTGTGTGGGTGTGTGTGTGGGGTGTGGGGGGTGTGGGGTGTGTGGGTGTGTGTGTGGGGGGTGTGGGGGGTGTGTGTGGGGTGTGGGGGGTGTGGGGTGTGTGGGGTGTGGGGGGTGTGTGTGGGGATGAGTATTAAAGTGCACCATGCAGCTGTAATCGGGGAATGACGCATTGAGCCAGAGTTTTATCAAACATTGGCAGCTGCTAAAATAACACGACCCATTCATCGCCGTCCTGCCTACTCCCCTTTCCTGCCTTCCTTCCCCCCCTACCCCCCTACCCACTACCCCCCCCCAGTTGGACAGACATCAGTTTGGCCGTCTCTCTGTGGACAGACAGACAGACAGGGCCGTTAGTCCCTCTGTGGACAGACAGACAGACAGATTGACAGACAGACAGACAGGGGCGTTGGTCTCTCAACCCCAAACGACCGCTCAACTTGAAAATCACACAAACCTTCTCGCCGAGATTTACTCCTGAGATGCAAGTGTGAATTTTATGAAACCAGTCCTGTCCAACCCCTTAAAAACATAGCTTTACAAATTCTCTTCCTGTTCCCTGACCTATAGCGCACTTGCAGAGACTGTGCGGATATTAATAAGCTGAAATTAGCTGCCATAAGCAGTGTATTTTTTTCTTGGCAGTTGATTTTCCTCTGTGATGTCACTTGGCTTTAGTTTTCCGCTCTGCCTGTGTGAGGAAACGCACATCTTTTTTTATTCAGATGGTATTAGTTTTACGCACTGAAGGAGAAGAGAATCTAACTGCTAGAGGAAATATTTTAACTTGTCAACACTATTTCATGAGTGTACTCTCTTTCTCTCTCTGTCTCTCTCTCTCTCTTTCTCTCTCTTTCTCTCTCTTTCTCTCTCTGTCTCTCTCTGGGCTGAGAAGACACATTTCCTAAGAAACATATTTTGGGAGAAGGCAGCTTCAACATAAATTATCATAATTCAAATCCAACATTCTCATGCTGTACAGGCCCCCAAAAATGAATAAATAAACAACAGCAAATGATATACTGTGTAAGCAGCCAAGACATTGGTTAAATATGTACTTTAAATACATTAACTCTTTAGATCCTGGTAAAAAAAATCTTTGAACACTCCCAGTACATTCACTGGAACATGCTACTCAATCAAATGGCAGAAGAATTTTGTGCAGAAAAACAGATATATCTTTGAAAAATTTCAGTAATCTGCAGAACTTTTACTAGTGTCTAAAGCAGGGATGGGCAACTCCAGGCCTCGCGGGCCGGTGTGTATGCAGGTTTAACTCCAGGCCTCGCGGGCCGGTGTGTATGCAGGTTTAACTCCAGGCCTCGCGGGCCGGTGTGTATGCAGGTTTAACTCCAGGCCTAGCGGGCCGGTGTGTATGCAGGTTTAACTCCAGGCCTTGCGGGCCGGTGTGTATGCAGGTTTAACTCCAGGCCTTGCGGGCCGGTGTGTATGCAGGTTTAACTCCAGGCCTTGCGGGCCGGTGTGTATGCAGGTTTAACTCCAGGCCTTGCGGGCCGGTGTGTATGCAGGTTTAACTCCAGGCCTCGAGGGCCGGTGTGTATGCAGGTTTAACTCCAGGCCTCGCGGGCCGGTGTGTATGCAGGTTTAACTCCAGGCCTCGAGGGCCGGTGTGTATGCAGGTTTAACTCCAGGCCTCGCGGGCCGGTGTGTATGCAGGTTTAACTCCAGGCCTCGCGGGCCGGTGTGTATGCAGGTTTAACTCCAGGCCTAGCGGGCCGGTGTGTATGCAGGTTTTTGCTGCCACCAGTTAGCAATTTTTTAATTATCCCAATCGTTTACATGATCTGATATTTTAATCTACATATCCGCGATATGAACAGCAGCTGATTAATGTCCTTGTGCCAGTATGCGTGTATTGTAGCATTTTATCGTTCTGAGTGAATCGGTGATTGTGTGTGTGACTAATTATCTGATTGAGCCGTGGTAACTGGTTGCAGTAAAAACATGCATACACACTGGCCCGCGAGGCTTGGAGTTGCCCACCCCTGGTCTAAAGGGTTAATATATTTAAAATATTTGAAGTATGATCGTTTGACTATTCATCAGCTGCTCTGTCATTTCCCATCAGATAACATGAAAGAAAGGAAAAACAAATGTAAGGAAAAAGGACAAAAGCGTTTTTTCTGTGTCAGTAAAAAGCCCAGCTCCTTCAAGAAGAGCTATAAATGACATCCCAAATCGATCTCTCTTTTCTTCAAAATAGCAAACTCTCTGAGCGGAGTCTGGCGCTAATGGTGCGCTTGGCAGTGAGCAGCGTTTTCGTGTCACCCTATATCTCTCAGGCACTGGCACCACTGAATCACCACGGTAGCAAGCGTGGGATATCATGTGACCTCTCTTCGGTTTTAAGGCCCAGCGCCAGGAGGTTAACTCGTTTGTGAATGCAGCTTCTTCAGCCCCAGCAGTGTCGATCTGGGGGGGGCGGGGGGCGCTAAGCTGCGATGATGTCACCCGAGGAACAGTGGGACAGGATGTCACGATGACTGCACTGCGCAAAGTGAACAGACGCACAGTGACCATTCTGTGCTAATGCTGAAGTGGTGTAGTATAATGGGTAGGGCACTGGGCTTGTAACCTAAAGGTTGCAGGTTCGAATCCCAGACAGGACACTACTGTTGTACCTTTGAGCAAGGTGCTTAACCCATATTGCTTAAGTATATACTAATCAGTATAGACTAAGCTGTATAACATGCTGTGTAAGAAATGGCACAGGTGTGTAAGAAATGGCAGAGACAGGTGTGTAAGAAATGCTACAGGTGTACAGGTGTGTAAAAAATGTTACAGGTGTGTAAGAAAGGCTACAGGTGTGTAAGAAAGGCTACAGGTGTGTGAGAAATGGCGGAGACAGGTGTGTAAGAAATGTTACAGGTGTGTAAGAAATGTTACAGGTGTGTAAGAAAGGCTACAGGTGTGTAAGAAAGGCTACAGGTGTGTGAGAAATGGCGGAGACAGGTGTTTAAGAAATGTTACAGGTGTGTAAGAAATGACGGAGACAGGCGTGTAAGAAATGTTACAGGTGTGTAAAAAATGGCGGAGACAGGTGTGTAAGAAATGTTACAGGTGTGTAAGAAAGGCTACAGGTGTGTAAGAAAGGCTACAGGTGTGTAAGAAATGTTACAGGTGTGTAAGAAAGGCTACAGGTGTGTAAGAAAGGCTACAGGTGTGTAAGAAATGTTACAGGTGTGTAAGAAAGGCTACAGGTGTGTTACAAGTTGTCTGGTTAAGAGGATCTGCTAAATGGTAAAGTAATTCCAGTTCAAATCAAACAGTTGAAGTTGAAGAAGTTTTGATCAGTGTGAATTATCAAATTTTTGAGCTTCAGCTGACGGCTCCCGTAGTCTGTGATATTCACACAGTGTCACATTATTGCACATCCAGAGTTTAGAGGCGAATTGGATCAAACAGCCCACAACCCATTGCCATGAAAGCAGTTGCAATTGTATTTGTGAGCTATCATCTGGACTGTGTTGTCTTTACTCGGTTACATACTATTGTTTTTTTCTTGTTTTTTTTTTGGGGGGGGGTGAACTTGCCAGTCTTGCTTTGACTGCTCATGAGATTTTGATTCAAACTGAGCTTTAAAATCAGCTTTAACAGAGTGTATTTCAGTGTAATAGAGTTTATTTGTTGGGTAGGGGTAAAATGTGCTCGAGCAGCCTCTACCCAGCCATTGCAGAATCTAATTCTGACCCAGCCAGGGGACAGGACTCTTATATGGTACTAGATCAGGGATGGGCAACTCCACAGTGCGTCCCAATATTCTTCACTCACTTCCTTTCCTCCACTCGTCTCCTCCACTCGTCTCCTACAAGGAAGTATGCAAAACAGCCTGTCGCCTACATTTCAGTAGTAAGTAGTAGCGTGTACAGTATCCAATATACCTGACATTGCGGTTTGCATCGAGACATTAATTAATATGTAACATTCATTTGTAATTAATATGTAATCAGCAATATCAGATTAAAGCACAAATATGGGCTTCCGGGGCACGCAGGAGAGGAGATGATAGTGGAGGAAAGGAGGATGCATTTTTGGAGTATTGGGACACAGTCCAGGCCTCAGGGGCCAGTGTGTATGCAGGTTTCTGCTGCCGCCGGTTACCAATTATTTAATTAGCCCAATCAGTTACATGATCTGATATTGTAGGTGCATTCCACAATATGAACTGCAGTTTATGAATGTTCCTGTACCTGTATGCCTGTATTGTACAGTTTTTTACCCAAATCTGACCTTTGAACCCAAATCCAGCCCTGGTTTTATTTTCTCCCTGGTAACTCACTGAACGATTCTACTGATTGGCCAGACTGTCTTCACACCTGACTCCCACGTAAAGGGAGGGTGTAAAACCTGCAGTTCTCAGTGTGTGAAGACTGGGATTTGAGTAACAGGGGCCTGGGTGCTCAAATCTGGCCCTTGGTGCTTCTGGTTTGCTTTAATTTCTTGATTAACATCACTGATTGGCCAGAGATCCCACTCATCTGGTGGCTCAGGTCTGAATCATTCCTAGAACTGCCTCCCAAACTGTCCTCTGTACCGCTCAAAAGTAAGACTTTTAAAACTCCATCCATCCATTTTATAAACCACTTACTCCTGGTCAGGGTTTCGGGGGGGCTGGAGCCTATCCCAGCAGACTTTGGGGTGAAAGGCAGGAATACCCCCTGGACAGTTAGCCAATCCATCACAGGACCCACACACCATTCCCTCACACAGTCACACCCGGAGGGAAATTTAGACTCTTCAATTAAGTGAACCTGCAGGTCTTTGGACTGTAGGATGAAACGGGAGTACCTGGAGGAAACCCACGCGGACACGAGGAGAACATGCAAACTCCGCACAGAAAGACCCTCGGCCGGGATTCAAACTCGGTACCTTCTTACTGTGAGGCGCCAGATTTTAAAAAACAGTGTTTCGCATCGTAGTTTATTCAAACTAATGCTCCCCCCCCCGCCCCCGCCCCCCCCCGCCCCCGCCCCCGCCCTCGCCCCAAGTACATATGTCGTCACATCAAAGTGACATAATTTACCGGGATAGTCAGGCTCAGAGCGGAGATTATCAAACAGACCGTGAGAAATTGAATTCTGAGAGTTTGCAGTCCAAGGGGACCACTGCTATAATACATTACAAAGAGTCGAAAATAGATCCCCGATGATCGTCAGGAATTAAATATTAAAGCCGGCCATTAAAAAGTGATGAGGCTGATATCGAATCCAGACAACGCAACACGGCTGAAAGAAAAGGCTTTTGAGAAACACTCCAGCACAAATAAATGACGAGAGTCTGTTTTATACAGACAGCGTAACAGTGAAGGAATTCAAGGGTGTTCAACCCAAATCTAAATGGTATCTAAAGGATGCCCATATAAGGATTTCAAACATAAATTAAATGTGGAACTGAATCACACGGCAAAATTGTATGTGTACTTAATTAAATCATAAATATCACAAAGGTTTTGCTTTCACATAGAAACATGAAAGCAAAAAAATACATAAAAATTAGTTTTGTCAGGTTTAATGTGAGTTTATGTATTACCAATTTGTAACTCTCAATTATTTAGAAAATAAAAAATAAATGTTGAGGTTTGTATTTGTAAGTATCAGTGTTACAGGGGGAAACAGCTTTAATTCTGATGGTGCCGAGTAATTTTCATTAAATGACAATTTGTTATTAATTCAAAGCAAAGCTTAAATAAAATTGTGTTCATTAATCACCCTGCCGTCCACCGGCCTGCTAATTAAAACATCGTCAGGCTCGCTCGTTAGTCATTGGTAGACCTGATTGTTAATGTCTTCTCGTTGTCCTCCTTGCTTCAGCACTATCATTTATTTTCTATGCAGTTCTTGTAAACTCTTGTTAATTATTAAATCACTATTTTTTTGTCTTTTGGTGACATTTTCCAGAACGCTATCAAAGTGTTTCTTTAAAAAAATAAGGCGCCATTTTCTGTGGACATTGAAGAAAATACAATATTGACCTCTCTGCTCCCATTTTTTTGCAGTTTTTTTTTTGCGGCAAGACCGTTTTTCTATTTGAAACCTATAAAATAAAAGGAAACAAAGATGACAAAGCCCCGTAATGTGGGAGGATGTTCACCGTTCCCTCCTCCTCATCTTTTGTAATTAATCAAGCTGAATTCATCAAGGATTGTTTCAGCTTGAATAGTGATCATATCTTCGACACACGGCAATAATTAAAAAAGGGGGCCAAGCTGAGGTTTCTTATTCCCATGGCAACAGAGAGAGGAAAAAACGCCTTCGCTGAGGAAATAACTCGTTTTTAAACCTTCAATTATGCCCGTTGTCTGTGGTGCGCCATATGTCACTGTCAATACAATATCCCGGTTTTCTCAGGCGATATGCGCGGGATTTGTATATGTTAAATAATGCAGTATGTAAAGGTCAGTGTCATAGCGGAGAGAGAGGGGGGGGGGGGGGGCGACGCTCTGGCATATTCCGCTCCGGCTCACGGTCGGCCGTATCACCAGAGTGTTACTCCGTTAATTTACAGATCAGTTCAAATAATGAAAGACGTATAGTAAATGTCAAACACGGGCAGTCGTGGAGTAATCCATCTCAACAGGGAAATAATGGATGGCTTTTCCTAAGAATTAAACCGATTCCACAGGGGCACCTTCTACCTTTTAAAAAGAGAGGCGGGGGCGGAGGGGTATGTCTCCCCGCCAGCGCCGCGCCAGCCACAACCTTGAGCGTACCAAGGCAAAGTTCAGGTATTTTATCGTCGGGAGAAAAACACAGTAATTGAGTTCACCTGTATTCCTGCGCGTTTATTGGGTTTAACGCTGCCTGCTGTACTTGCGTTCATGAAGATGTCAATTGAAGGCCATTACAGGGCTACAGTGAAACAAACAAAATCAAAAATAAATAAATAAAATAAAATCCGCCAGTGTGTTGCTAAAATGTCATTAGTATGCAGCAGGAGGGCGCCTCTCGACTTTCACCCCAGCCCCGCCCTCACCCCCAGCGGGACACAGTTAAAAGGATCTGTAGACCCCCCCCAGAACCCCCCTCCCGTTAAACCCAGGCTCCTATTGAAAAACTTTAGCACAGTCTGGTCTCATAACCCCTCAGATTGATCTTCACACCTCATTCCTAGATGTGGAGAGGAATAAATCTCTCTCCCATTACTCTTCTGCTACAGAAACACAAAGGAGTCAGTCCAGTGGTGAGCGTTACATTGCCCTCCCTTGACTAAAGACACAGAGGAGTCAGTCCGGTGGTGAGCGTTACATTGCCCTCCCTTGACTAAAGACACAGAGTAACTCCTTCCTAGTTGCATTTCCTCCCCTCTGTTTATGTGACTTACGCCGGTTTATTCCTAGACAGAGATATTTTAAAGAGATTCCCTGGCAAAGCCATTCATTTCAACTGACTGCAAACTCATTTAATGGCAATTAGCCTATACTGCATTTTAATATTTAAATAGGTAATTGCACGCAATACGTCAATAATGGGCATAAAACACAACATCAACGACAACAACAAAATGCTAACGGTTACAGAGGCCATTGTGACGTGAGTATCAGCCCACGCAGAGCATACAGAGGCCATTGTGACGTGAGTATCAGCCCACGCAGAGCAATCAGTTCCGTTCATCTTACCGCCGCTATAAATTATCGCCACGATGGAAGAGATAAGAGCGGCAACGAAACAGTCCAAGGTCAAAAAAACACGAGGGGGAGGGGGGGTGGGGGGGGGCGGACAGGGGGGGGGGAGCGTGAATCTCAGGCTGCGTTACCCTCCGCTGGTTCTCTCACCAATGTCAGAGCCAAAGACGGGTTCGCTGTTTATCGGGCTGTCTCCTCCGTCAGGACACGTCCCGCGCCGGGCGGGAGAAAGAGAAGAGGGGGTGTGAGGCCGGGGGGGGGGGGCGTAAACGTGAGCGATGACTAACAGCCCTATTGTGTAATTAATGAAGAAGTGTGTTGATTCCCGCAGATAATTTAGCACCGCGCGAGCGTTTGACTTCTGTTCCTCCCTTGCCCGCGTTCTGTCTCTTTTTACCGATCCTGATAAGCGGGGAGGAGGACTACGTTAACCTTGGTGCGCTGAGCGTGCGTGTCCCAGAACAACACCGACACCGTTCTGGGGAGAGCTGAGAGTGACGGAGTCGTTACTGACAGCAGGCGAGTGAGCTGCACCCGACGGCACCCCACCCCCCCACCGCACACCCCACCCCCCCAAGTGGCAAAGTGTTAGGCACAATGCTGAGGAAACCTCGGAGATGAACGAGCGTTGTTTACGGCCCAAGTCATCAGAAAAGCTCACCCAATGAGAATAAAAACACACACACACACACACACACAAACACAAACACGCACACACACACACACACATGCACACATGCACACACACACACACACGCACACACACACACACACACACGCACACACACACACACACACACACACACACGCACACACGCACACACACACACACACACACACACACACACACACACACACACACACACACACACACACACACACACACACACACACACACACACACACACACGCACACACGCACACAAAGAGAGGAAACTTACAGCGGAGGTCCTGCAGCTTCCTCTCTTTCATGTATTGAAGACGCGCGGCGGCCATTGTCTGTCCTGACTAAATAAACGGCGGAGATTCAGAGCCCCCCCAGTGATATTCTCCACAGAGAGAGAGAGGGAGCCTGGCAGGGATGATTGCTGGGTAATCTGTCTGTGTGCCTCACTTGTGTGTTTATATATCTCACAAAAACACATATTTACACACGGTCCCCAGCTCCCAGGCTTACAGTCAGCTCACCGCTTTAATTCAACCCTCTACCCACTCACACACATGCACACACACGCGCACACACATACATACACACACATATGCATGCACATACAGTGTACACAGACACACATGCACACGCACATACACATGAACATGCATACAAACACACACACACACACATACACGCACATTCATGCACACACACACGCATGCATGTATGCAAAAACACACACCGATATATAGAGACGCACACACAACAGTAATTTTGGATGGCAAGAAGTGTTAACCATTGTTGAAGATGTCCTTGTTAATAGTCATCATTTACAAAGCAGAGGCAAGTAAAAGCATTAAGGCTCAAACGACACCTTCGCCTTTCTTTCTCCAAACCAGTGCTTCAGACGCCTTCCAATTACTGTGGGAATACATATTTCAACACTTTTTAAAATATGTATTCCTCACGATAGTGTATGTTCTCCAAACTCAGAGTTGTCTTTTCTCTTTCTGTAGGAAATGGAGCGAGGGCCATTATGGAATACAAAACAGGGTACCCAGGAGTTCTAAAGTACCCACACATCAACTGACCCCCTCCCTCCCGCCGAGAGCAGCAGTCTCACACACTCTGTGGGGGAGAGACAGAGTGTGTGTGTGTGTGTGGGGGGGGGGGCACAGCTGTGCCACGGGGTGGCTAGTCTAAAACTCCCTTTTACGAGACAGAAGGCCACAAGAATTTCACACCTACACAGCCAGCTCGACTGCCCTCCAGGAGAACACACTACACAGCCAGCTCCACTGCCCCCGAGGAGAACACACTACACAGCCAGCTCCACTGCCCTCCAGGAGAACACACTACACAGCCAGCTCCACTGCCCCCCAGGAGAACACACTACACAGCCAGCTCCACTGCCCTCCAGGAGAACACACTACACAGCCAGCTCGACTGCCCTCCAGGAGAACACACTACACAGCCAGCTCGACTGCCCCCGAGGAGAACACACTACACAGCCAGCTCCACTGCCCTCCAGGAGAACACACTACACAGCCAGCTCCACTGCCCCCCAGGAGAACACACTACACAGCCAGCTCCACTGCCCCCCAGGAGAACACACTACACAGCCAGCTCGACTGCCCCCGAGGATAACACACTACACAGCCAGCTCCACTGCCCTCCAGGAGAACACACTACACAGCCAGCTCCACTGCCCTCCAGGAGAACACACTACACAGCCAGCTCGACTGCCCCCGAGGAGAACACACTACACAGCCAGCTCGACTGCCCTCCAGGAGAACACACTACACAGCCAGCTCGACTGCCCCCCAGGAGAACACACTACACAGCCAGCTCCACTGCCCCCGAGGAGAACACACTACACAGCCAGCTCCACTGCCCTCCAGGAGAACACACTACACAGCCAGCTCCACTGGTTCCCTGTAATTAAAACTCCTGCCCGCGTGCCATCACACAGCACGGCGCCACGCCCGCTTACCTGCATCTTTCACTCAGTCACCTGCCCAGGTGTGCTTTTGGCTCTTTTGCTAATGATCTCAAAGTTAGCCACAGGAAGGGAAGCAACACCCTCATGGTCTCTGTGAAGTGGAAGCTCAAACTCGACACGGCTATTGTCAAATCCTCCAAAAAAAGTGTACGCTAGGCTAAACAAGGACACTGTGGAGCAACAATATATGAAGCACTTTTCAAATGAAAGTGGCAACACAAAAATATATATATATCTTTCCATATTAAACTGATTCTATTAACTGGCCAAATGAGAGGCTTGTTCACCAAAAGGCACACAGTATCCCATGTCCTGATATGGTTGCAACCCGTGTTTGACAAAAACTGCCTGCCACATACTTCACAGATACCATGCTCATATTCATCATCCAATCACACTGCACAGAAGAGCCCTGATGTGAACATATACCCAGAAAACGAGATAATTACAATAGGTTGAGAGAATGAATCTATTCCCATTTAGACGTGTAATTAAAAGATTGATGAAACTACAATATTGGGGCTGTATTTAACAAATGGATTAATGTGAGCATATTTATCTTGAAGCATTATTGAAGGGAAACTCCATCATTTCATCGTCCAAACAGGATAAGACTGAAAAACAAATTCCATGGGATAACATTTTTACATTTCTGTTCAAATAATAGTGTGTGTGTGTGTGTCTGTGTGTGCACGTGTGTATTTGTATGTGTGTTTGTGTATATGTGGGTGTGTGTCTCTCTCTCTTTGTATGTGTGTTTGTGATCATGCGTGCAACGACTGCGTTTATTGTATCCTCCATTGGTCTCAATGGAAATCAACACTGGAGATGAATGGTGTACACATCGAGCCACACGTTCTCAGCCTTCCTTGGGCAATCAACACACAATATTGAGTGGACATCCAATGACCGTAATAATCACCAGGGCTCGTCCGGGATCAATCAGCACAAATCCAAGTAATAAGAGTAAATATATGTTGGCAGGTTTATGCAAAATCCTGCCAACGAGGAGAGCGCAACCTTCTTCATCACAGTTGTGTATAAAACCACGCTAAAGATTCCCGCGCACGTCGTTGGCACCCTGTCTGGCTCCCGCTCAACTTATTAATTGCATGCACCCAATTGCCGGCATCAATTACGCTGTTATGTTACGAGAACTGATCAGAACCAATCACAGACACCAGAAGTAATAGGAATAGGCTTTATTTGTGGCTGACAAACACAAGTCAATGTCCAGCAAACCAAAATAGAGGGCAGGCAGAAACATAGTGAAATCCAGGTGGGGGTCAATGTCCAGTGAACAGGGCAATGCAGGATGAGCAAAAGTTACGTCCAGGAACAGGGGAATCTGTCAGAGCAGGGGATCAGGAAGGCAAAGGGTAAGAGCAGGGCTAGGATGGGGAAGGGCAGGTGGGCAGGAGGGCTAGAGCATGCTGGAGAGGAACAGGCTGGACAGGCGGGACAGGAGCAGGGCGGGTACACAAGACTGGACACAGAAACAAGGAACAGACAGGGAGCAGGCAGGGAGCAGGCAGGGAGCAGGCAGGGAACAGAAAGGGAGCAGGCAGGGAACAGGCAGGGAGCAGGCAGGGAACAGGCAGGGAGCAGGCAGGGAACAGGCAGGGAACAGGCAGGGAGCAGGCAGGGAGCAGGCAGGGAACAGGCAGGGAACAGGCAGGGAGCAGGTAGGGAGCAGGCAGGGAGCAGGCAGGGAACAGGCAGGGAGCAGGCAGGGAGCAGGCAGGGAGCAGGCAGGGAACAGGCAGGGAGCAGGCAGGGAGCAGGCAGGGAACAGGCAGGGAACAGGCAGGGAGCAGGCAGGGAGCAGGCAGGGAACAGGCAGGGAGCAGGCAGGGAACAAGCAGGGAGCAGGCAGGGAACAGGCAGGGAGCAGACAGGGAACAGGCAGGGAGCAGGCAGGGAACAGGCAGGGAGCAGACAGGGAACAGGCAGGGAGCAGGCAGGGAACAGGCAGGGAACAGGCAGGGAGCAGGCAGGGAGCAGGCAGGGAACAGGCAGGGAGCAGGCAGGGAGCAGGCAGGGAGCAGGCAGGGAACAGGCAGGGAGCAGGCAGGGAGCAGGCAGGGAACAGGCAGGGAGCAGGCAGGGAGCAGGCAGGGAACAGGCAGGGAACAGGCAGGGAGCAGGCAGGGAGCAGGCAGGGAACAGGCAGGGAGCAGGCAGGGAACAGGCAGGGAGCAGGCAGGGAACAGGCAGGGAACAGGCAGGGAGCAGGCAGGGAGCAGGCAGGGAACAGGCAGGGAACAGGCAGGGAACAGGCAGGGAGCAGGCAGGGAACAGGCAGGGAGCAGGCAGGGAACAGGCAGGGAGCAGGCAGGGAACAGGCAGGGAGCAGGCAGGGAACAGGCAGGGAACAGCGAGGGAGCAGGCAGGGAGCAGGGAGGGAACAGACAGTGAGCAGGCAGGGAGCAGGCAGGGAACAGGCCGGTATATAATGCTGGAAAGTAATGAGACGCAAGCACAAGACAGGGCACAAGATAATCTGGCAGAGAAGACTAAACAGAGAGACTAAATACCAAACTAACAAAGAAACAACGAGGAACAGGTGAGACGAAATGAATGAGAAAACACAATTCAGGTGCAGGGAAGTGGAAACACAAAATGGAGGGAGAGAAAGAAAACTGCCAGATAGAAAACACATATAAACGGAAAAACCAGACTAAGACGTGGAGGCACGAGATGTGACACTGTTAGGATAAAAAAAAAGAAACAGAAAAAAAGATTGAGCAGCAAAAATGAGAAAGAGAAAATATGGGAATTTTCTGTCAAGGGTATCAGGGAAGCAGCTTGCAGAAGGACTTCATACATCAAAGTTACTGACGGCCATTTGTTACCACGGAGTTACGGCCCCTGATGTGTGTCATCCGCCGTGACCTGCAGGAGCCATAAAGCAAGCTGGGAGATACCGGGGAGCGACGACCTTGTGCCACTGTATCCTGCTGAAAAGTAGGAAAAACAAGATAGATAGGGATGAATACGTGTGCGGACGAAAAACTATTACGCTCCACAGAGACCCTAAACCCGCCCCCCACCTCTTTCCCATCCAATCCGCAGGTTCCACACTTCACAGGAAGAGTAGATCCGTGAGTTGGGAGGTTGACCTCGGAAGAGAGGTATGTCGTGTGATGGGGCAGGCCTGTAATCGTGTTATTTCCCTAGCCTGTGACAGCGTGGCATCGCAGCGGCTGTGGTTTCAACGCCCTATCGTTTCGTATAAAAATAGGGCCTCGAGAAATTTAACTGGTCAACAGAAAGTTGTTTACAAGCTTCAAATTGTCTGAGCTAATAAATGTTGTGAAAATGTGCACGGACTGGATCGTGCAGTAGCAGGGCTTTCAATGGTAGGTGGCCATAGGCCGACTAGAATACAGCATGCTAAACTCACAACTCCAAAAACATAACTTGGTGCCCCATAAAGAAATATGCAATACTTTACTTTACTCTTTTCTGTTGTCAGCATGCTAAACAGTATGCACATTTCTGATGAATGCTGATGGATAAGCCAAAATGTCCATACTATTTTTGCGTGCTGACAGTAACATAAAGTAACATAAAATAACATTTGAGAGTGCCGTTTTTCTATTCTGAATTGGTGGCCATAGGCTACCAGCTCTTGTCAGAGTAACACGTCCCTCTCTTCTCTTTGGATGTTAGCTCTCTGCCTCAGTATGAGGGTAACACAGCTCAAAGCCGGCACAAATGCAATCATCACTACAAATGCTCACAGTTCAGACATAGTTAGAAAATGCCTGCAGAAAACTCCACCCCTTAATGAGTGTTTTCAAAGAAACACCCCTTTTCACCGATATTCAGAACACAAACAATTCATACAAATGTGAGTGGCTGAAACCTCTCAGGGAACGTGAGCCCACATCTAAAGGGTTCAGTGGTTTTAAATACGTATGTGTGCCTCAAACAGTCGCTGGATCTCAGGCGAGAGTATCAGCTCTTCAGCTGTAATCATCCCTCTATCCCAGCAAAGGGTGCAATTTTAAATTAGGCAGGAAAAAAACATTTCCAAGATTGGTCTGAATTTGCTTTCATGGGGCTGATAATTCCTGATTATTGTTATTATTGTGTTTTTTTCTGGTTGAATTGGCCCATTGTTAGTACTGCTGTGATCTGACAGCACACAAGTATCTTGAACCAGCTACAAGTTTTCTTTGAAGTTATTTTGTTTTTGCATGTATTACCATCACCAGTGGTCATTAGTGAAAACATTCCATTCTCCTCTATTTGTGGAGGTTCATAAATAGGTTCCTTAATATCAGTCCTTTAATTAAACTGAATTTGTGTTTTACTTCTCTTTTTTTTCTTGAAATGTTAACTCAAATTATGATATCACTTATTGGCCGGTTTGGCCTCAGAAATATCATCATCGTTATTGGAAGTGGAAAATCAATATGATTGGAGACCCAGAAATTAGCACAGAATGCCTTATCTACACTCATTAATGCAGCAATTCACGGGCCAGTTTATGACAGTTTGCAAATAAAAGATTTCAGTGCTTGTGTGGGAGACTTGCCTATTCTCTATACATAATATTATTATTATTATTATTATTATTATGTATAGGCATTATATAAAAACCATCTGTAAATAATATATATATTATAATAAAACTTTCTCTAAAGAATACACATATCTGATCGAAACCTTCCATATAACAATATATTATATGGAAATCTGTACATAATACAGATACACTATCAAAACCATTTATATATACATATATTCTAATGAAAATATCTGTAAATACAGATATAAAATCAAAACCTTCTA
Organism: Ilyophis sp. 1 JC-2022; assembly: GCA_022702515.1. Taxonomy (NCBI): domain Eukaryota; kingdom Metazoa; phylum Chordata; class Actinopteri; order Anguilliformes; family Synaphobranchidae; genus Ilyophis; species Ilyophis sp. 1 JC-2022. Next base: position 4,154,915 of record CM040394.1, on the reverse strand, counting down.
CATACAGTATATTATATTGAAACATGCTACAAATATCACAGATATTCTATCAAAGCCCTCTGAAAATATCATGGATAGTTTATTGAAACCTATAAATAATTCTGATATTTGATAGAACCCTTCTGCGGGTGCATTGGGGAGGTTTAGTCCTTGAGAAAAGGCCACGCTGCTGTCGCCATGGCTGCATATACAATTCCCCTTTTCAGCTACAGCTGGACATTTCTGCTGCTTAAATTTTTCCATCAGCAGGTGGGTTAAAGTTCACATTTCACGCACGCACACACACTTCTATACTGCTTTGTGGAGCAAAAGAGATGCCCCAGTGACTCCAAGAGAGATAATTTGCTTTCATACGGACCTGCTCTCGCCAGTCAACAAGGTAAAATGGAGACTTTTAGCTTTTCTGATATTGCCCGCAGAGCATTGCATTGTCTGCAAGGTTAATTCAAGCACATTGATATCAGCAAAATCTCTTAAATCTCTTCAAATTGGCTGAGATTGCTCGTGAAATCTCTTCTGCGTCTCTCGCTTATCTACTTTGATTAAAAAAAACTCAATTTCCCATCATTCTCTTTGCCATTTCTCATTCCTGTGTAAATAACGGCAATTCAACAGCATTTCAATTTTCATTTTCATGTGTTAGATTATCATTCACCTTAATGAAAGGAAGAGTAAAGAGTAAACTAACCAAAGAGAAAGAAGTTCAATCAATAATACATGTCAGACTTTTTACAATTTGAGAATTTCTCCAAAGCTTGCTAAGATTGAGACACCTTTAGATTGCTGAAGTCCAGCACCACAACTTGGTAACCATGGTGATTGCATTGCGCCACAATTCCAATTTTGCCACTTGACATTTTGCAACTGACTCATAAACATTATTTATTAATGACGAATTCCACGTGGAGAAAAAGAAGAAGAAAAAAAAAAACGCATAACCGCATTCAAGAAGCTCGCTGCCTTTTCCCTGAGAACCTGCGCCGATTGGGCGGGCCAATCGCATGCGAGCGCAGTCTATCGGGCAGGCAAATAGCATGCGAGCGTAGTCTATCGAGCAGGCCAATCGCAAGCGAGCGCAGTCTATCGGGCAGGCCGATCGCGCGTGCGAGCGTAGTCTATCGGGCAGGCCAATCGCGTGCAAGCGCAGTCTATCAGGCAGGCCAATCGCACACGAGCGCAGTCTATCGGGCAGGCCAATCGCACACGAGCGCAGTCTATCAGGCCGGCCAATCACACGCGACCGCAGTCTATCGAGCAGGCCAATCGCATGCGAGCGCAGTCTATCGGGCAGGCCAATCGCACGCGAGCGCAGTCTATCAGGCCGGCCAATCGCACGCGAGCGCAGTCCCCCCCTCCCCCTGGCCAACTGGTCCTGCTCATCTCACAGAGATTGCATTGGTATTAAGCGGGAAAGAGGACGTGCGCATTAGATAAATCTCCCGCATCAGTGACAAGGCCCTTATTCAGTGGGGAAGGAGAACAGAGAAGGCGGAATCATCCGGAATGAGGCGACTTTTTCTTACAGACCGGAGGCTCTTTTGTATCTAAAAAGGCTCTTTGCAGAGTGTGAGCTGAAATCAGAGAAGCCATTCACTCTGCTTAGAGGAGGTAACAAAGGGTTATCCTCGCGCTGTGTACTCCTGTGCAACAGATAACGGGGTCCAGCGCGATGTCGGAGACCAGACGGGAGGGGGGTGGGGGGGGGGTTAAGAAAGGGAATCACTGAGGCGCATAGTCAATGGGGAGGCCAAGAGAGAGAAAAGCGCTTCAGACGAAATTAAAGATTGCGCAGTTCAAACGCACGCCGTCGACCGTAAAAGAATGAGATGGCGGTTTCTTTTATGGCGAGCGCCCGCCTGTGTCTCGCGTCACCGTCGACCGTGACCGTGAAATTGCCAGGCTGGAATTCGATAACTCGTGGTTTGAGCTGCTTCTGTCTCGTGACACATCTTCCCGCCAAAAGCGTGTGCCAAGTTACACCCCCTTCTCGCCTGACTGCGCTGGCCAGAGAGGTGCATGTGCTGATTGGTCGAACTGACCCTTAATCTATTTATATACAGTAAACCATTAATACATTTCTACTGCCGTTCCTCCATCCGGACAAATGTTGCCTACTCTGTGGAAGTTATCAAATCACCCTCGACATGTGCAAATGCTTTTTTTGATGTACCCACATTTGTTTTGTAATTTTTAAAACTGTATGTTTTATGTATTGCAGTGTTTTATATTGACGCCATGTTGGCTGCTACCTTGGCCAGGTCTGTCTTTAAAAAGAGAATCCGGAACTCAATTAAAACTTTTCTTGTTAAATAAAGTTTAATAATAATAAATGACTCTAAAAAAAAGTGTTTGTAGAAATGAGTCTCAAATAAATTGGACCTCAGGTTATTCTGGAGGAGATTAAATGTTATTACTTTAATCGGACCTTCTGTCATGGTACTATGGTACGACCAAAACAAACGGCGTGCTATCTTTATGAGAACATACAGCAGGTATTGTTTCTTTTTAAATTGAATATCTGCTGTATGCAGTACTGTATTTAAACATCAATCTGGGTGCTTCTATACCATGTGGTTTGGCTGTACCAATGGTAATTAAAGTAGATCCTCTTGCACAAGTGTCAAGAGGAGAATACGCACAGACATACCTGTAGGTGGCGTAGGCTTCAAAAGCCTTGAAGCCTCTCCCAAGAATCTCTGTGCACAGTGTTGTTTTATCCAGACTCATGGTACTGCAAACCTAATGCTCCCTGAGTTACAAACTTCCATCACTCATCATTGCACTTAGTAGAAGCCATGACTCATTCATTTGATATAGAGCTGGAGGTTTAGGGTAGAGGACAAGGTAAAGTTAAACCTTTGCTAAAGGGCTAATTGTCCAGTTACCCACCAGGAACCTGTCACCCTCCTGTTTAGGGTCAAGCTTTCACAAAGTGATGGAATGTTCCGGAAATGGGTAATATGTCACATGATACCAGGGTTTAGCATCAAACACTTCCATCAAAGTAGGTACATAATTACATAGGTACATAATACCCGTATATACTGTAAGTATGAAGAGCATAATTTTGATTTAATAAAGTTTAGTTTTTAGCGTGCCACACTGAAAACTCTGAGCCATCTGTAGACGTTACACCAGCACCTAAAAAATTCAAGTATTTAAATTATTGTACATATTTGACCCAGATCTGGACCCAGCTCTTTGGGCGTAACTATTAACTACTGTGCGAGCATTGAGCAAGCGTACAACGTTGATGCCGAAGCACAATCTTGAGGAGCCAGCTAGCAGACAGAAGCCAGAAGAGCAGAACAAAGCATGTGGATATATTAGCGTTAGCACGTACAGATAGCCAAAGCACAGTATCCTTGCCTAGTACTGTGGAGCTGAGAGACAGCATAGCTTCCAGCCACTGAGTTTATTCACCATCTACTGTTGGGTGGCTAGAATTATGTTTTATTTAAAACAAAAAACTGGCTTGCAGAAGGAATTCATATATTGTTATAATGTATTATTTATATTATTAGCATGTCATTAACCAGGCAGATTAATACACAGTCTTAGGCTCTACCTGTTCATTTTAAAATTGAATTCATTCTTGAAGGGACAAGATGACAAAGAGTTTTAATAGGGTTGTCCAAAGAGGAGTCATAATGAATTACAAGTTAACTTTAATGTTAATCTTCCCTCTCACAGTACAAACCCATCTATCATGGTGACCGGTTAACAGATCAGTTTCAGCAGCCAATGCCATGTAATACAACGTGCAGAAGTATCTCATTTACAAACAACAAAATGAACATGGAGGAAAACAAGAAAATTTATTTGAGATGATAATGATTAAAACTGCCTCAGGTAAAAAAATAATACAAAAATAACGTAAAATAATGGAATTCAATCAGAGAACCAACTTAGAGAAATATTACATTTCATGGTTTAATAACATGTCTAATTTGGGACAGCACCAATGATTGGTTTAGTTTAAGCCATCTAATTACTTATGAGAGTCTTATCCAGAGGAAGATTATCCATTAAGAAAAACATTTAAAAATAAGATCATATCAAACGCAATGTAAGATTTATTGAGCCACCACATAATTGTGTGAGTACGAAATTTTAATTAATTAAATATTCGGGACCACAGCAGAGACAACCAATCAGATAACTTGCTTGTCTTCATTGAGGCATGTGGAATACTTAACTGGGGAAAATGGAGAAAACAGAAGTTCCAGACAACAATTACAAGCTGAACAGTATTTCAATTTGTGAACATAACAAAAAAATAAAAAATAATTTAACTTTCCTTCCAACTTTCAAAGTAGCTATAATACTGAAAGTTAAAGTATATTGGGTATTCTATACAGTACATTCTACAAAAGAGGGATGACTTTATGTGCACACAAGAGTGTGTTTCTGCTGGTGTGTGGTGAGAGATTGTGTTGTATTAGATCAGGCTAAGTTTCGCTTTTCGGTAGCTGAATTACATTACATAACATTTAGCAGACGCTCTTATCCAGAGCGACTTACACAACTTCTTATTACATGTATCCATTCATACAGCTGGATTGAAGCAATGCAGGTTAAGTACCTTGCTCAAGGGTACAACGGCAGTGTCCTACCTGGGAATCGAACCTGCAACCTTTCGGTTACAAGTCCAGCTCCTTAACCATTATACTACACTGCCGCCCACTGTTGGTTAAACACCAGTTGTGATCCCCTATTGTGATCTCCCAAGTCTATTTGGCTACTGACACCTGGGTGGGGAGAATCGCTAGAAGAATGAGACTTTATTAATGTGGTTATGGCTGGAATTACAGCTGCCAGTCACTGACTTGCCCGATCAGACGAAAGTGATGTCCAGAGAAAACCACAGTGATTGGTTGATGTCAGTTAGCACATGATAACTCCGCCCATTTAAGTAAACAGACTTTCCCATCCCTGTGAAGCCCTAGAAAACCAACTGAACCAATAACGTGAACCTGATCCTCACTCGTTGGCAAATGGAAAACAAAAGACTAAAGGTTGGGTTAAAGGACCATACTGGCATTTTGGATGTTAAAGCCCATTTACTACAAAATGTCCTGCAAACAATAGCATCGGGGTTAAGAAGTCATGAATTTTTGAATTTCGTTCGGAAAAAAATAATCTTTTTGGGTGGAGAAGCATTCCGTGAAGCCTTCAGAAAATGTGACTGATAGTTACAGGAAATGTCATCGATTGGTTAAAAGCTCCGTCCTGTATTTACATTTCCCCTTCTTGCCTTGCTCATCCAATCAAAGAGTACGTGATGCTGTTCCCCAGCAACGCAATTTCAGATATTCCAGAATGAAAATAATAAGAATACCTCCTTACTCTGACGTTAGCCAGGTTAGTTTTCACATCAATCCACACTTTAAAATGTGTTATTATTCAACGATAAAGTAAACTCCACAAAAAAATGATTTGGATGTCATTTTCACGATGATGGATTACCTATCTCTTTTCTACCTATATGGAAATGAATGGAAACCAATGACAGCCTGGAAAGTAGGAAAAACAAATTCAAATATCTAAAAAGCTGTTGTATGCTTTGCAAATTGATTTCCAGCAATGTGAAGCACACAAAGTTTGTGGTAAATGGGCTTTAGCATCCAAAATACAAGTATGGTCTTTTAATGCTCTGAGCTTAGGGGGAAAAAATAAATAAATAAACCTGCTTCCACAACTGGCAAAAAGTCAAAACTTAATCCAGTCAGTGACACAGGATCTGGCCCTTACATTATTAATCAAAGCCTTAGAAGAGAGGCTAAAAAAGGAAGAAATCCAGAATTTTATCATTGAAAGTGAATCTTGGGTTTTTTGGGGATTTTTTCTCTCTCATAGCTTTAAGTCGTTTTGCATTCCTAGGCTTTAGAGTTCTTTTAAGACTTTTTAAAATATCCTATTTAAGCTGCCTCTGTAACCAGCGTCTCTATATCGCTACTCAGTGCACATGAAGGAGGAGACCTGGGCATTAATGGACACCTTGTAATCCTTACATTTAATTGGATACATGTGTAAGCTGCCCCCCCCCCCCCTTCCGATATTTAAACACAGCCAAATTCTGCACCCCTCAACCCCCTTTCTGCACCCCTCAACCCCCTTTCTGCACCCCTCAACCCCCTTTCTTCACCCCTCAACCCCCTTTCTTCTTACAAATGACCAAACTCATTAAAGAAGTATTCCTCGCTTCTTTGGAAAATAAAAAAAAATCAAATACTGTGATACTGTTGAGAATCATTAAGCGCTTCCTCTCTGTGGGACACTGCTCAGTGTGCTTCCGGAACAGTTTGAATGTCATTTAGAGTGCCTTCACACTGATTCTAGCGTGTAAAGGTAGAACAATTAACACCGGAGAAGCGAAAAGCCACCGGTGTTATTTTTAAACATGCGAACAAGGTGTGTGTGCACTTTAAAAAAAAAAATTTAAAAAAAAAGTATTTCTTTTTTTTCAAATCTTGGCAACATTTAAATGTAATTTATTACGTTTTTTTCCCGCATTCTTCCTCTACTGCAGTTCTCCGATACGAGCCAAACAAAAGCAGTATCACACTTTGAATTGCCAGCCCTTGTTGTTCCAGAGAATTAATTTTTTGATTAGGGTTTTGTTGGGTTTACGCTTCAACAAACATGAAAACAGAATGCCTCTCGTCTGAACTCAGCGCATGAATACCTCAAAAACCTCCAGCACTCGTTTGCAAGGCTGGAGTTTTATTTACAATTTTAAACTTTTTTTTTTAAATCATTTTTTTAAATTGGGTTCAACCACATTCAATTTCAGATTTCAGCATTAATTCAGTTTGTGAAGTAGTTCTGTGAATTTACTTGTGAAAATATATATTCATGTAAAAATCAATGTAGAAAATTTTTTCATGTCATGTCATGGTTCCCCTGGTTTATCTACCATAATTTGGAATGCTCAGTCATCGTTGTCAGTCTGCTCCAGCTCCACAGCGCCCTCTAGCTCTTCAGGAGGTTGTGCACTATTGGGATTATCGTTTTAATTATTGCTGGTACCAACATTATTTTTGGTGCTAGTTGTGTTAGTGTTATATCATGACGACAGGAACGATGGCAACGTTTGAGGAATGGCCAACACCTTCGGCGTTTCTTGAATGACCACGATTGTCTTAGTTCTATAGGGATTACTTTTTCAATTACAGTGCCATTGTGCCAGCAATGCTGCTATCTTAGCTGTTAGCGTTAGTGCTAGCAGGTCAGCATTGCCTGGCAGGTTCGTTACCACTGAAGAAGGCAAAATGACTGTGTGCTCTGTTCCCCTGCTGCTACAAATTAATAACATGGGTGCATAAGCAACTTTTTTGCAGCCTCATTGCTGTGGTCGAACCATTCTTTTTGTGGTACTACCTCATAACAAGATGGATGACAGCATCTGACAGTTACAGGAAGCAGAGGCTGTGTCTGAAATAGGCTGCTAGTTCCATATATAGTGGACTAACTAGGGTGTCAGTCAATTGCTATTAATTGGGTAACGCCCTAGTTAGTCCACTATAGAGGGAACTAGTGGGCCATCTGAGACATCGCTAGAACATGGGTCTGTATTCATAGGAAATTCAAAAGGAGAAGGAGTGGAGTGGGGCATGAAGGGAGGTCGCTGGTAATCACAAGCTCACCAGTATCAGAAAGCCCTTATTTCTGATTCTATCTCTGCAGGTCACACAACGATAGACACCAGTTGCCATGGCTGCCCTTGCCCCCCCCCCCCCCTCTCTCTCACTTCTGTCCCGGCCCTCAGTGACTCTTAAATGACCTTCTAAAGCGGAGGACGAGTGCTTCCCAAAAAAATACTTCAGCTCCAGGGAGGACAGACCTGGGAAGGACGTTCCCGCGGCTTGCGGAAAAGAAACTGAGCTACCAAACGTGCGTCTTCTCAATCTGGCCCTCGAAATGGGCTGAAGCACTGTGGGATACAATAAACCTGTCACAGTCCTCCATCGGATGTTCTTTTCATCTTTTTCTTTTTTGTTTTGTTTTGTTACAATGACATTAATTTCATGCTAGATGGAGACTATGCCCAAATGAGGAATTATTATTTCCTTTCCATTTTTACTTATCATTTTTATTATTCTTATTCCATTTTTTGTTTAGAAAAAAAAAGAAAGTTTGGGGGTGGTGAGAAAAAGAAATGAGAGTTAAGAAATAAAATGAATTTCACTTTATAGTTCGTCCTTCACTGTAACTTCCATCCTGAGGGAATCGTACAAAAGTTTTGATGAAATACTGATGAGAAATAAATGTGTTTTTTTGTGTTGTTTAAAATATTTTCAAGGCTACTGGTGTGATACTGCTACTGCTGCTGCAGGCCAGAAGGTAACGTTTCCATGCTTCAGGGAAATGCAGAGAATCTTTAGGTTGTAATATTAATATGCTGTAACCATTGTCTGGAAAAACATTGATTGTGAGGACCGGACTCTGGAAAAGCATTGATTGTGAGGACCGGACTCTGGAAAAGCATTTATTGTGAGGACCGGACTCTGGAAAAACAGTGATTGTGAGGACCGGACTCTGGAAAAGCATTGATTGTGAGGACCGGACTTTCTCTGAGGAGTCAGGCTTCTGTAAGCCTTTCAGACGGCCAAAGTGCTTTTCAAATGAAGACGAAGATCACACACGAGGGAAAGAGACTGAAAAAAAACATAAGACTGCTCGACTCGCAGTGCCGTTGCATTCTGGGAATGGGATTATTGTTTTCCATCGAGTGCTGCATTCACATTTAAGGCATTTAGCAGACACTCTTATCCAGAGTGACTTACACAGCTTGCACTCTTTTACACACAATCCTTTTATACAGCTGCATATTTACTGAAGCAATTTGGGTTAAATACCTCACCGATGGGTAACAACGGTAGTGTCCTACCTGGGAATCGAACCCACAAGCGTGGAGTTACAAGCTCCATACAAACGTTAACCAAACGTTATCACACGCCTCTGCTCATTTTCTCCTGTGCTATTTTAAACGGGTGTCCCGTTTTGACGTCCCTCCCGTTCGCTTCAGGCTGCGAAAAACACGACCCCCGTCGACGAGTCGCCCGCAAGAAGAGCCGATAGCCGACGGCAGAAACGTAATCCGAAGCGAAAACTCCGCTGGCTTCATTACGTTAACAATGACCTTCAAGGACCCTGACTTTTTCCACACCTTCACCGTAGATTTGACTCGTTCTCCGTGGAGGAGGAGGAGTCCCCCACTCCCACTGAAGTGCGGTCGCCACGGGCTTTAAGGCAGGCCAGGGAGCTGGAGAGCCGGGGCATTAAAGCAATATTGCACTACGGCAGAGGGATCAGCATGTAATGAATAATAAAAAAAGAAAGCCCACGGTGGGGGCGATCTGCCTCAACGTTTCCCCAGCTCATCACAAACGGCACAGAACACTCCCCTGACCCCTGACCCCTGACCCCCTTTCATTACTCTGGCCATGCTCTGTTTCCCACTATTTTATTTTCTTAAATTATTTTTTTCCCAGTTATGCGCCTCAGCCTCATTTTTTTTACAGGTTTTTTTTTTCAATAATTATTGTTGTATTGCTTGTGAATGCAAGTGGAGCAGTGCACAGCTAACAACATTTTATTTATTTAAATTTTTTTTATGAATATGATTGAACATACAGATTGCCCTCTGGACACTCCTGCCCACCCCCATTCAAGAATTTCATTACGGCTAACATTATAGAAACCAATCAAGCTTGGCGTGCACTTACCCGTTTTTAGTAATAAACTTTACCAGTTTATTTTTAACAACAAATTACGGGACATATTACCGTGAACGCTATCACTTCACGGCCTAAACAATGCACCGCAGTAAAAACGACTTTCCCTTTGACTTTCTTATTCTTTCTGTTTCTGTTTCTGAAGGTTCTCAGCAAGGGTGCTAATCTGGGGGGTGGGGGGTGGGGGGCGTAGGTGTGGATTTTAAACCGAAGATTCTCCTCCCCTATTATAGAACAAAACACCTTGGCATCTATACTGCTACATTAACATGCCATCTGGAAGGTGGCGGGGACTGGAGCGTGCGGAGGGACTCTGTGCAACGCGTGTTCACTAATATTTCCTAATAAAAATAAAGATCAGGAGCATAGAAATGTGAAGGACATGGGTGTGGGGGTGTAGGGGAGTGGGGGGCGTGTGGGAGGGTGAGGGGGAGTTGTACCGTCGAACAAAGTTTGTGCAAATGAATCAATGGGAATGAAACAGCATATCAACTTGACTTTCATTTCACACGGAAAACGTGAATGGCTTTTATGCGCCGGGATCTTTGCACATATTAAGCATAAAACGGGCTTTTTGAAATATTAAAAAAAAACTGAATGTATTACCCTGTCCAAGCAGTAACGGATTTTATGTTGGGACCTCTCTTTGGGGAGATCTTATATGAGTAATAATTTTGTTTGTCATATTTGCCATTGGCAATCCTATCGCAGGCGAAGGCAATGATTTTGCTTTAGATGGAGCTATTAATGTGATTTGCTCTGGCGAGCCATGACAGCTGCTATACAGTAGCTTCTTACACATTCAAAACAAGGACAGTCCTTTGCCACCGTGATGGTGTGTATCCTGTTTGGGCCCAAAACAGAACCTGGAGAGGCTGCCTGGCTCGTCCTGTTAAATCGCATAACATAACACAACATAAAATCACAGCCCTAAAGTGTGCATATGTTCTGGTACAGAATCCAGGGCTGCGTTTGAATCCACTTTAAAACGGTGGAGCGCACCAAGACCACTAAACAGCTGCTCTGCAAAGGAGGAGAGGCGAGAAAGAAACCAAAGCGGAACTGGACCCCCCTCGCAACCGTTATAGAAAGCACAGGGAAAGAAACCAAAGCGGGACTGGACCCCCCTCGCAATCGTTATAGAAAGCACAGGGAAAGAAACCAAAGCGGAACTGGACCCCCCTCGCAACCGTTATAGAAAGCACACAGGCCTCCTTTTTTACGCGTGGAGCATGATGTCCACCAAAAGCTAATGAACTTTCAGCCTTTTAAAATGGCTGCGCGATTATGAATTATCTGCATATTCAATGGTCTGGAACTGAATCAACATATATGACCACACAGAGGTGGAAAATTGCATTCTTTGCTCTCATCTTAAAATTATAGCAAAATCTTAGACATCTAGTCTTTGAATGTGTTAATGCTCTCAACACTTAACAAATATCTGTGGTGCTCATAGAAATCACAGGGTTTTTGTTTGTATGTAAAAGCCATTCCAAATAGTTGCATATAGTTAGAGAGAAATATGACTGTAGATTTATTGGGAAAAAAACTCCTGTACCAGGCCTCTGTACCTACTGCTTGAAGCTATGTTTTCTATTTGTGCTAATGGCCTGCTAATGTTGTGTACTGAAACCCCAACCTAAGGCCTTTAGCCTGGTCCCTTTCAGGATTATGTTGTATAAGGTTGAATGTGTTAACCTGGCACAGTTCTCCCAAGCTAATAGCAAACTACCGCGTTGTCAGAAGGCCCGGCTGTAGCCTCTGCGCTGCCCTAGGTGAGATCGCAGGGGAGTGGGGGGGGATTATATTACATTACATTACAGGAATTTAGCAAACCCTCTTATCCAGAGTGACTTACACAGCATTTTTGCATTTTATACATAGTATCCATTTATACAGCTGGATATATACTGAAGCAATGCAGGTTAAGTACCTTGCCCAAGGGTACAACGGCACTGGCCCACCTCAGAATCGAACCTGCAACCCTTAGGCTACAAGGCCAGTTCCCCTAACCATCATACTACACTGCCACCAGTTTGGTCATGAAAGTAACACAAAAGTACCAACTATGCTTAGAGCTGGCCCCGGTTGTATGGTTGCTTATTTCAGTAGCTGAAGTCACACAAAAAGTGTCCTCAACACAATATCACTCTAATGGCGAGCTCTTATATAAACTACTGCTGTAATGCTGTCCAAGAGACATATACTGATGCAGTATTTCTATGAACCGATAAATACCAGCCCCGTATCCGTTTGAAAATCACAGCGAGTGGATCAGGTACACTCTGTGGCTCAGCAAATCATTGGCTGTCGCTCTTCGGACCAACTGTCATCGCTCAAAGTCACGGGCCTGACTTTCGGAGCGAGAGCGGGAAGCTTGGGAGATAATTCTCCGTGTCGCGCGGCGCTGAGAGTGTGGTCAGAGTGAGTGAGAGTGTGGCCCTGTGTAGGAATTACAGCAAACTGCTAGAGAAACCGCTAAAAGCCACCGCAGCCAGGGCACAGAGGAAAGACTACCGCTGAAAACTCATCACGGGTTGACCAGCCCTATCTATGCCACCGCTGACGGCCATACCCTCAAAACTCCATTTCTACTACACCCCTCAAGGTGTCAGATCACAAATATGTGATTAGAATGTTCCTAACTGAACATTCTAATGCTGATGTAACAATCACTACTTGAAAGCAATAGTGTTCTAGAACACAGACTTAGAATTTTGAAAAAATAAATGGAATGGATGGAATGTAAAAAAATGACAGGAATAAAAATGGAGAGCATAGATGAACGGGGGGCACTTTGGGCCATGCAGGTAGATTTTTTTTTTTTTTTTTTTAGCAGACTCAAGAGGGGCATTTTAAGATGATGCTAAACTGTTTTTTCTACAGGTATGTGCACCACAACATTATCTCCAGCCTTTTGTGGCAGCTGGTTCTGCAATTACCCTTTCTCCTCATTTTTGACTTTATTCAATGTTTTACTTCCCTCTGTTTAGCATTGATGTCTGCGGGAGGGGGTGGGTTAGTGTGTGTGTGTGTGTGTGTGTGGGGGGGGGGGGGGGGGTGTGACCCTGTCTCTGGGCTTCAAGCCCAAGACCAAATAAATCAAGATGTTTTGAATGAAAAAAATGAATTAAAAAACTGTCTGTTTAAATAAAAGCCTTTTCAAAAGCCTGGTGCTCAGGCACTTCTTCTACTGGGTTTCAATCCACAGGCACGCACTTAGAAAAATGTGTTGCCAAACACATATTTACACGTCAAATCTGAAAGCTTCTTTTTACACTTCAAGACATAATTTTCTTGAAAAGGCATCTTGTCGCAAGCACATTCCGCCATTATTTAAAAAAATGCCTTTTGCTATACGAGTGGAATATTTGCCCCACACTGAGCCAAACAGCAACCAGCTATGCAAAGGTATTGCTCTGATTATTTATTCTACACGCTCAAGCACCATGTGATATGGTGTGCAACCATTTCCCGCGCTGCCAGGCTCAGAGATGTGCCATTACTAAACAGTTTCAGCCTGGCTCCTATCTCTCACAGCTCTCACTATGCATGTAAACCCATCTTTGGAAGTCATTAAAAAAAGAAAAAAAACACCAACAATTTCCTCATGAATAACCCAGCATTCCAAAGCTTGGGCTACTCAACTAGTTCTACTCCACTGAGAGGCAATGTGCTTTTAAAGGCCTCAGCTTGACAGGGTGTAAATCCAACTCAAACATTCATAGCCATGCAAAGATGGTGCTCTTGTGTGCTGTGAGAAGTATATTGTGATTTTCACACATTTTAGTTAACCACGGCGTGTATTTAACCCCTTCACTAACCCCGGCGCGTATTCGGGCCAGAAGAGGTTCAGTTTATTTGAATGCATTGCCTTTTTTTAACGGTGAAATTTTCAATTAATCTGATCACACAAAAGACAATGTGAAAGTGTAAAAACTCACAATTATATCTCTATAAACTACTTCCCGATCCCAAAGTTGTAGCAACAACGGTTGCTTATTACGTAACGTGACACAAAACAGTCTCAATCAAAACGACGACTCTGTAGGTTTTATGTGTTCGCTATAAATGTGCAGATGACGCGAATAACAGAAAAGTCGGTATCCTTATCCCTGAAAAAAATACCTTACAAAAAATACCAAAATTATGCCTGTAATGAAAGACGTTCAAGAACAGTAACCATTTTATTTCCGGGCTTGTGTTGCTAGAGAAGGGGTTGAACTACATAATCTGCATTCAGTGAAACTTATACAGGGAAAGTAGCAATTGATGCATTTATAATATGAAGGGCATCGGCGAGCACTAATTCTTCTACAAAGTACACAGTTGTGACAAAGTGAGTTAGCTGTTTTTTGATCAATATTGTATGCCTGTAGGCTGAGTTTAACAAAGATTAATTCCTTTAGGCTGAGCTTAACAAAGATTCATTCATTTAGGCTGAGCTTAACAAAGATTCATTCATTTAGGCTGAGCTTAACAAAGATTCATTCATTTAGGCTGAGCTTAACAAAGATTCATGAGCAGTTTACAGATGAAATTCAGGCAATTTTCAAATAGAAATATTTGTTTCCATTGACAGGTGCATTCTTTGTTTAGTTTTGTTAAAAGTTTTATCTCTGATGCCATTTTGACATTTCCTTGATAATGATTATTTCTCTAAAAATCCATATGCAGCCACTTGTAGTTTGTCAGTTTGACAATCTCCGGCATTTACATCAACAAAAACCCACAGGATGTGTTACGATTACTCAGAGAATTCAAATTGATGAGATTTCCTAAAAAAAACTGTTATTATTGTGAGGCCTTATCAAATATTTCCAGGGCACTTACTTTTAAAAGAAAAAAAATATTTTCAATTTCTTGAGCAGAAATAAAGTCTTTTTGAGAAATGGATTCATTAGCTTCAGTTTCCGGTTTCAGTTCAGCATTAGTCACCATAATGGGTGCTTAAGTCAGAAACACATTTGTGAAGTGCTAATTAAAAGCAACGATAATAAAAAAGTGACAGAGAAACATCATTGAGGAGATGGGAGGGCAGGAAGTTAAAGTTAGAATGTGTTTGAAAAGGTGGGGAAAAGGATACTATACGTGAAAACAGTGGGTTTTGTGAACGGATGTTTCAGTGACAGGCTCGTAAATGGTGAGCGATGTGGAATTCAATCCATTACACCAATGTGATATTATGCAGGATAAATATATCATATACATATCGGAGGTTTTGAAGGTTATAGAGTGTTTTTATTTAGCTTTACAGTATAGCACACAGCATTTAACCTCGTGCCTGAATGGTTTATGTTGTGCGTCATAGGCTACAGTTCTTCTCTAGACTGTATAAATGTGGCATTACAATTTCACATCTTATCGAAGTTGCCTCCAAGGGCCAGAATTAGATTTTAGGCTTCAAATGAGAGTTAGGGCTAGTGTAGTGTAGGGTTAGGGTTAGGGTTAGAGTTAGGGTTAGGGTTAGAGTTAGGGCTAGTGTAGTGTAGTACGTGTTAGGGTTAGTGTAGTGTAGTACGTGTTAGGGTTGAGGCAAGGCTTCAAATTAGAGTTAGGGCTAGTGTAGTGTAGGGTTAGGGTTAGGGTTAGGGTTAGGGTTAGAGTTAGGGTTAGGGTTAGGGTTAGGGTTAGGGTTAGGGTTAGGGTTAGGGTTAGGGCTAGTGTAGTGTAGTACGTGTTAGGGCTAGTGTAGTGTAGTACGTGTTAGGGCTAGTGTAGTGTAGTACGTGTTAGGGTTGAAGCAAGGCTTCAAATTAGAGTTAGGGCTAGTGTAGTGTAGTACGTGTTAGGGTTGAAGCAAGGCTTCAAATTAGAGTTAGGGCTAGTGTAGTGTAGTACGTGTTAGGGTTGAAGCAAGGCTTCAAATTAGAGTTAGGGCTAGTGTAGTGTAGTACGTGTTAGGGTTGAAGCAAGGCTTCAAATTAGAGTTAGGGCTAGTGTAGTGTAGTACGTGTTAGGGTTGAAGCAAGGCTTCAAATTAGAGTTAGGGCTAGTGTAGTGTAGTACGTGTTAGGGTTGAAGCAAGGCTTCAAATTAGAGTTAGGGCTAGTGTAGTGTAGTACGTGTTAGGGTTGAAGCAAGGCTTCAAATTAGAGTTAGGGCTAGTGTAGTGTAGTACGTGTTAGGGTTGAAGCAAGAGCAGGGTTATGTTTAGCTTGGGACAGGGTTAGGGCAAGGGTTAGTCCTTAATTTTGGATGGTTCAAATTGTTTCACTTTGGGATGTAACAGTATAGCCTTAGATATTTTGACTTTCTACAGTGAATTTAATTTTTTTCTAAATAAAGTTCTAACACATTTCTTTGTATTTATTTTATTTAATTGAGGATATTTATATTGTTTTTCATGGATTCTCATATTAATTATCTGATATTTAAGGTTTAGGTTCACATTAGGGTTTGCTAGGATTAAAGTTAGGGTTATGGTTCGAAAAATGGGAAGTGTAACGGTTGAGACAAGATTAGATTCAGGTATAGGAGCTTGGGAAAGGGTTAGTCTTTGATTTTGGATGATCCAATGTTTTCACTAGTGGGATATGACACTGTAGCCTTGTATGTTTATTTCAGTGAAACACATGTTTCACAATAAATTACTTAATACAAATTTATTTGCATTATTTATTTTGCATTGATAATATTCCAGTTGTTTTCCATCAATTTTAATTTAAAAAATCTGATATTTATGCATAGAACAGCATTTTTTTTAAAGTATCAAACTACAACATTATTACATTGTAGCTGCAACAATGGCCATTATATTAGTTTTGATAAATGTGTTAACATTGTTAAATTAATGATAATTAATTCATGGCAGATTTATGAATATTCCACCCGTGCTACATACAACCATAATGCAGATAGAAAAATGGTCAGTGCTTTTATTAGTAAGTAAAGAGAACATGTTAACAACACACGTGTGAGTGTAGAATCACATGTACAGCCATAGAGAAAATGAACAGGAACTGAATGAGGGACCATCTGACAACATTAATTTAGCATTTTGCTTGAACTCTTGTTTCTAAGATAACGTGAATTGCATTTTGTGAAAAAACGATGGCCTTGCATTAACATCTGTGCTTTGAATGACAGAATTTGTACATTTTTGTGCAAATGTGTTTGGCGCTATCTGTAGATCAGATCTGGGTCGGTGTGAATCCAATGTGGAATAATTATTAATAATACATTATTAAATATGCTTGAGTTATACATTTTTAGGGGTGTTTTAGCTTTGATTTGTGTAGCGTTTGCCTTTTCAAATATAGCGTGTCTATGATTTGTCAATTAATATTACTAATGTGAACAATATTAAGATAAAACCCATGCATACTTATTCATTTGTATTATCAAATGATAAGGGGGTTGGGTGGGTGGGGGAGGAGAGTTGTGCAAGTTAAAGCCTTATGTCTATATGTATATTTTTTCTTATAACCATCCATTATTGTATTGGATTTAAATCTTAATAAAAATGCAGCGGGCACATGCTGCTGACATTGATAGAAGCAGAACATTTATGCTGTCTTTTAGGCCTGTACCTCGTTCTTCTAAAAGCAAATCCATCCCACGTGCCGTTTGTGGCCAAACTAACATGTGAGTGATTACCTCATCTACGCAATTTCCCATAATGCACCCTATAATTCCTGCCAAATGATGTCAATGGCATTATTATTTCAGCATTATAAATGTGCGCTGCTGAAAAGTGCCGATGAATTCGCGGCTGAATTCACCACTGGTTGAATATGTAAGTATATATAAGTATATATAAGTAGTTCAGTTTCTAGAAAGAAAGAATCAATCTTGGCATTTCTGCAGGATTTTAAAATTAGAACCTTATTTACTAAGCAAAAAAAACCTTGCACACACAAAACTAATAACACAACCAATGATTGGCGCAAAATAAATACCGTGACCAATCATTGGTTGTGTTATTGGTTTTGCGTCTTAGTAAATCAGGCCCTTAAAGTGCAAAATGATCTGGGTTTGTCCATTTACTGTGTGGCCTTCATTCATCGTCTGTGTTTTTGTTTAAATGATGCTAGATGGAGGAGAAGAAAGAGGCTGTATGGTCTTTGTATGGCTGTAAGGAACTCAGAAACAATGATTATTCCTGCCAGAAACCCAAAAATGTACTTACTTCTCATTCCTGAATATGCATGACACTACACACATACCTTCAGGAAGGTTTATCTGCCAGTCCAGATACAGTGGAGTCCGTAAGTATTTGGACAGTGATACACTTTTTTGTTGTTTTGGCTCTGTAATCCAGCACATTGTATTTAAAATGGAACAGTGACTGTGAGGTTAAAGTGCAGACTTTCAGCTTTAATTTGAGGGTGTGCACGTCCATATGTACCTTGAGTAAGATTTATCACACTGTCCGATGTATACTTACAAATGCATTTACCTCATATTATCAGTCATGTTGCACTTGAAAAGTTTACTGGATGAAAATAAAACTTATAAAACAGGAACACGTATTATTGGCAGTTGGTGCTCATTTTCAATGCAGCTCCGTACAACATTATTTCTATTATGTTGTAGAGCATGTATGCTAAATTATAACAGCACATTATTAGCATTTTTTTCTGGGAATCCACTGAAATCTAATTAAATTTCATTTGGAAAAGCCGTTTATGTGATTCGTCCCAAGCAGATATGTTTTAAACAAAAGCAGATAAAGTGCATTAAAATAAATATAATTGCACATTAGATCTAAAATGTTGCAATGTGTTGCGCGTCTCATCGGGGTGAATGGCTGTTGTTTCCACGGCAACTGTCGGATCAGCAAACGTGGGCAAACTGTACATCTGCGGCCTTCGCGCACTAAGGGTGGAGACCTAAACCGTATACAACGCGTTTGAAGCGTGAAGACAACAAATTCAGCTCCCAGCAGAACTGACCAAAAATAAACATTCTCCTGCCTTTGTGTAACGTTCACCCAGAAGCTCCATCCATCCCTCCATCCATCCATCCATCCATCCCTCCATCCATTCATCCATCCATCCATCCCTCCATCCATCCATCCATCCCTCCATCCCTCCATCCATTCATCCATCCCTCCATCCATCCATCCATGATCTAACCTGCTTATTCCTGGTCAGGGTCGCGGGGGGGTTGTGGGGCCGACTGGACCATTGAGCGAGAGCATCGCTCTGAGCACAGAATCCCAGCATGCATTGGGCAAGAGGCAGAAATACACGTTGGTCGCCAATCCATGGCAGGGCATCTTCCCAGACAATCTGCAATAGAAATAGAAGGGATGCTTTTATTAATAACCATATAATAAGCAATAAGGCTTTCTTCATTCAATGTAAATGTTTGACATCATGCGCTGTGATCATGAGACGGGCAGCAGCACAGCAGCGTGGAAGCGAAGGTTTACTTTGCACTGAAGCGGCAGGTAGACCCCCCCCCCCCCGCCCCCCCAATCCTCCCCTCACCTTGGGTCAGCTCCTCCAGAAGGCGTAGGCTTCAGGGAATCTGTGAAAAGAGATGACCTCCAGGTTAAA
Organism: Ilyophis sp. 1 JC-2022; assembly: GCA_022702515.1. Taxonomy (NCBI): domain Eukaryota; kingdom Metazoa; phylum Chordata; class Actinopteri; order Anguilliformes; family Synaphobranchidae; genus Ilyophis; species Ilyophis sp. 1 JC-2022. Next base: position 4,135,666 of record CM040394.1, on the reverse strand, counting down.
AGGCTTGTCAACACAAAGTTGTCTCCAAAATAAAAAAAAGGTGTGATTTGTCATGGGTCTATAAATTCCCCCCAGGCATAAAAAAACAGACCTCCTCTCTGGCCTGTATTTTATCTGAACCATGGTGGTAAGGTGCATTTCTGAGAAACATGGCAACGCACTCGTGCTGGGGAGGACCCACAGAGTCTTTACTCTAACCAGATATTCAACTCTACATTTTACTTTCTGACTGGCTAATGTTAGCGGGCTAATGTTAGCGGGCTATATTTCAACACTGGTTTGGCCAAACATTCTTCCATTGCGTTTAGATACGGACGCCGGGGCCTAGCTCCGTATGATCCCGCTTTGATTTCAAACCAATTTCACACGTCTAGTTCTCTTAATTTACCAACCTGGCCCCTGATTACACAACACAAGACCCTAATGAGCACAGTCGATTACATTTAGGCACATTTTACCCATTGCAAAATCTAAAAATATACATTTAAAATCTGACGCAGATTATTCTGCCTCCCTGCCTTTCAAACCAAAGTGTTCCAATTTGATGCCTCCACGAATGACCATGATCAAGCACAATACCGTGGCAACGGCCGTTCTCTAATTTACCGCCGCTCAAAGAACTCCCGTTACCTACGTGAATGGGGGAAAAGATGGAAGGAATTCAGAGCCAGAGTATCTGCTGACTCAGCAGAATCTACGGTGGAGTGTGTGGGGGGTGTTATGGTCGAGCGGTTTTTATAAATGAACAGCAGGATTATTTTACTGTCTGTCTTGTAGAGCTTTATAGAAGAGACCTTTATGAGTAACTCTATTTTAAAAAAATACAGCGAAATTGGAGATACAAACAATAAAACATGTAGGTCCCACTCCACACAAAATTTGCATTCCAAAAGGCTTTATGGTGCATAAAAATGCCAGCATTGAAAATTAGTAAATTTTTGATCAGCGGGTTTGTCATGAGAACATTTTTGGACATGATGGTGTTCTATAAAGCCAGATACCGTAGAAAAGAAAACCTTAGGGTAAAAAAAAAAAATCATCTTACAAAGATATTAAGGATGAGAAGGTTTTATAAGTACATACTTTGTCTAAAACATGAGCAAAATACAATAGTACATGAACCAACGCATGCAGTTCAAAATCTCTAAATGACTCCCTGGACTGTCAAGCAATTTTTTGCAAAGAAATGCTAGATAATTAAATAGCCAACACGAAAACAATGTCCACGATTAAGCTGCTAAGAGATTAATTGTGAATTGGCCCAACATGGGGCAGAACTTGTCCGATTCTCACCTTCATTTGGAATGTCCAACTAGCTGTGCTCAGGTGTGAACCCCTACTGCGGATTCGGGAGAGTGTAGACGTCCACACCGATTTGGGAGAGTGTAGATGTCCACACCGATTTGGGAGAGTGTAGACATTCACGGTTCATCTCCGAAACACGCGGTGTCACCAGCTGCTTCTTTTCACTCCACAGACTACAGCTGAGCTCACTGAGTGGAGTCAGAGGAGGACCTTTCATATGAGGCCCTAACATGCAGTCCACGGGGCCCGGCCGACCAGCGGGGGTCACTAGAGAGCGATGAGGCACGGATTCCTAACCGAGTGAACCCTCCAGCTTCAAAAACAGCTCCAGTGTGAGAAGAGTAACACTGTGGTCAACAAGCCTGGCAAAAATTTATATTCATAAATTTTCACCCATTCGAGTGAAACTTTTATTTTTATTTATTTCTATTTTTGGGGGGGCTACTCCCACAGTCCAAGAATGCCAATGATTGGCCAGAGATCTACACTCACCTGGTGCATCAGGTTTAAATCAGTCCCTGATTAGAGGGGAGGAAACCAGCACTACTGGGCTTGAAGGGCAGATTTTAGTATCTCTGGCCTAAGCACTACTCCAAACTAACTGTGTTTTACTGCGCCTATGTAACTGTTTCATAATGCAATGTAGCATACGCTAATAACAAGAAGAGGTGCACTAACCTGCAAAAAACTAGACCTGTGGTCCGAGACCCGAACAAAACTAAATTCAGTACAACAGCAGAGCTTGAATAAAAGAAGGTGGTACTCACTCACTTACCTTTTATCCTTCATGTCTGCATGAGCGGTGATGACCGGCCGGCCGTAATACACGCATTAATAATTTATCAAGCGTTTATGACCAATATAATTTTCTTATTCTTCTGCGGCGATGTGAGGAGAGAAGGAGGGTCGATGACAGAGAAGGGTAGAAAGGCGGTCGTGAAAATTTAAAAACTCTAAACCTCTTCAGAGAGCAACAAGCGGAAAGTCGCGTTCGTGAAAACAGTGAATGCGGTAAAAAGGCCGCTGAGTGATTGCGAGAGTTCAATAGTAGCACCCTGACTGAAGAAACCTCTCATTGTGAGTGCAGCTGATGAGTTAAAAAAAAAAAAAAGAGCGAAAATACTCCCCGCATGAAACCAGGATGTTTGCAAAAGACTGCACAATTAAAGCTCTACAATCAGCCTTAATTGCCCTCTTACGTAGTAATAAGTGTCAACAAATTGGTCAGGTGTTCATTATGGTGGTAGATTTGGGGGGGGCGGAAGAAGAGAGTGGGATCAGCCATGATTAAACCCAGCCCCTGCTGTCGTTTGTTCGCTCGCACGCTGCAGCGCCCCGAAGAACAACCGTCGGGGCTTCTGTGATAGAACACTTGGCAGAGTGCCTTGGCGCCAAATGACATAATTTTATCCGCACTGCAGAAGATAATCAATCGTGACATATTATATCTAATGTTCATTGGCTTCCAGGTCTTTTAGGCAGTCACAAGAAGCCAAAACGGAGTCGGATTTGGTGGAATAATCAGTAGCGTACAGTCATTGCATTCACCACTGGGTGGGGCCTTCATTTTATAACCCTTCTGGAATTTTCTACAAGATTCCATTTTCTCAAAAGAGTATAAAATAAGAAAAACCAATGCTGATGAAAAACTGTTTTGTGTGTCATCAGAGCTAGCCAACAGGAATGGACTTCCTGTTCATGCAGCGATGTATCAGGTAGTCCCAGCATACACACTACAGTTCCCATAATTCCCTTCTCTTCACTGAGCTCTGCATCTCTTCCTCTGTTCCTGAGAGAAACAGATTGCGAGACCATGGACAGAGCAAAGCTTTGCCTTTTTCATGAGTCTTTGACCATAAGAACCTCAATTCAATCAACATATGTCCCTACCTTTGACTCATATGAATGAAAGTGTTGTTTTTTATGAACACAATTTGCTGATTGCTGAACTGTGTTTTTTTTTTTTAAAACTAATACTTGCATTCAATTGCAAGGCAAAGTTAAAGACACACTGATTGATTGAATCCAGGCTTATCTTTTTTGCTAGGACATACGGTACAAAAGTGTGTCGAGCAACACCAGCCTTGGACCAGATGACTACCAAAAAACAACCTCTGTCCAACCACAAAACAACCTCTGTGGGTTTTCAGCTAATAAAAAATGCAGCACATTGTATAATGTGTGTGCAGCAGGGGGACAGGGGTGCAGATAAAAGATGTTCCTGCAATTTATCGGTGCTCTTAACCTCCCTTTTAACCCCTTTGGTGCTAAATTTTGAGCAAATAATAAAACTCAATTGCTTATATTTATTTCATTCATTAACCTTTATCTGGCCTGAAACAAGACATCAGTGCAGGTACCGAGGAAGGATGACATAATGCCAGGCGCAGTTACTCAAACTTTTTTTGGCTTTAGATTCTGATTTTTTGGGAGCAGCTCTCAGACTCTTGGCTAAAGAGAGCAAGGAATTATGGGACGCTCAGGGACAATTTGCACAGACTTCCAGACTGATGCAACAAATCTAGCCTCACTAGATCAGGGATAGGGTGTGTTTAAATAAGCTCAGCGTTAGGGTTAGGCCTTACTAGATCAGGGATAGGGTGTGTTTAAATAAGCTCAGCGTTAGGGTTAGGCCTTACTAGATCAGGGATAGGGTGTGTTTAAATAAGCTCAGCGTTAGGGTTAGGCCTTACTAGATCAGGGATAGGGTGTGTTTAAATAAGCTCAGCGTTAGGGTTAGGCCTTACTAGATCAGGGATAGGGTGTGTTTAAATAAGCTCAGCGTTAGGGTTAGGCCTTACTAGATCAGGGATAGGGTGTGTTTAAATAAGCTCAGCGCTAGGGTTAGGCCTTACTAGATCAGGGATAGGGTGTGTTTAAATAAGCTCAGCGTTAGGGTTAGGCCTTACTAGATCAGGGATAGGGTGTGTTTAAATAAGCTCAGCGTTAGGGTTAGGCCTTACTAGATCAGGGATAGGGTGTGTTTAAATAAGCTCAGCGTTAGGGTTAGGCCTTACTAGATCAGGGATAGGGTGTGTTTAAATAAGCTCAGCGTTAGGGTTAGGCCTTACTATATCAGGGATAGGGTGTGTTTAAATAAGCTCAGCGTTAGGGTTAGGCCTTACTAGATCAGGGATAGGGTGTGTTTAAATAAGCTCAGCGTTAGGGTTAGGCCTTACTAGATCAGGGATAGGGTGTGTTTAAATAAGCTCAGCGTTAGGGTTAGGCCTTACTAGATCAGGGATAGGGTGTGTTTAAATAAGCTCAGCGTTAGAGTTAGGCCTTACTAGATCAGGGATAGGGTGGGTTTAAACAGGCTAAGGGTTAGAGTTAGTCCTTGATAGATCAGGAGTAGGGTGGGTTTACACAAGCTCAGGTCCATCTCCTCTGTTTTACAGCATTGGACAGTAACATACAGGTGCACACAATGTACGCTGCCTGGCCAAAGAAAAAGTCACACTCTAATATTTAGTTGGACCACTTTTAGCTTTGATTACATCGCACATTCGTCGTGGCATTGTTTCGACAACCTTTGAGTTGAATACATTTTTGGCCGAGATCTTGTATCGACGAGTCGAACCACTTCGTAAAGTCTTCTCCAGTACATCCCAAAAACTTTCAATGGGGTTAAGGTCAGAACTCTGGTGGCCAATTCATGTGTGAAAATGATTCCTCATAATAATAATAATAATAATACATTTATTTTATATAGCGCTTTTCAATAACCCAAAGACGCATTACATAGGTACAAAGAGAAAATAAATAAATAAAAGAAACAAAACAAAAACACATAATGAACACAGATCACGTAATAACACTTAGCAGGACAGATAACATAGCAAACAACATATGGGCAGTAGCAGTGGGGGACTGGAACATAACAAAACATGAAAACAGATCGTAGCAGCATCAAAGGTAGGGGGGGGACAACAGTAGAGGCAGGTGACAACAGTACAACAATAGCAGCAGTAGTGAGTGGATGCAAGAGATGACAAATGGGGAGGGGGGGTCAGGGGATGAAGTGCATGGTTAGGGGTAGGGGAGGTTGTAGGCCTGGGAGAAGAGATGTGTTTTTAACCGGGATTTGAAGGTTTGTACTGTGGGTGAGTCTCTGATGAGCTGGGGGAGTGAGTTCCAGAGGCGGGGTGCTATACGGGAAAATGCTCGGTCACCGTAGGTTTTCAGTCTGGATGGGGGGACGGTGAGGGTGAGAGTGTGAGCAGATCGGAGGGCTCGGGTGGGGTGGTGAAGGATCAGGAGATCAGACAGATAGGGGGGGGGCAGGGAGTGGAGAGCTTTATAAGTGAGGAGGAGTACTTTAAAGGTAATGCGGAATTTGATGGGGAGCCAGTGGAAATTAATGAGGACAGGGGTGATATGGTCACGGGATCGGGTGTGGGTGAGGAGGCGGGCAGCTGAGTTTTGAACCATCTGGAGTCTATGGAGGGAGCGGGAAGTGATGCCGGTAAGGAGGGAGTTGCAATAATCCAGACGGGAGGAAATGAAAGCATGAATGAGGGTTTCAGCAGCAGAGGGGGTGAGGCAGTGTCTGATTTTTGCAATGTTGCGGAGGTGGAAGTATGAAATTTTGATGACAGAGTTGATGTGGGGCTCGAAAGAGAGGGTGGGGTCCAGAATGAAACCAAGGTTCCGTGCCAGGGGGGAGGGGGTGATGGTGGAGCTATCAACAGTGAGAGAGATGGGTCCAGTTTTATGGAGAGTGGATTTTGTGCCGATGAGGAGGAGTTCAGTCTTATCGGAGTTAAGTTGGAGAAAGTTGTGAGTTAACCAGATTTTTATTGCGGAGATGCAGTTTTCAATGTGGGTGAGGGGTGGGTGGTGGACGGATTTGGTGGTGAGGTACAATTGGGTGTCGTCAGCATAGAGGTGAAAGTCAAGGTTGAAGTTACGGATGATGTAACCAAGGGGAAAGATGTAACAGATGAAGAGAAGGGGACCTAGGACAGAGCCCTGGGGGACACCCTGCGTGACAGGGGAGAGGGTGGAGGTGTGGCCGGAGAGAGAGATGAACTGTAGTCTGTTGGTGAGGTAGGAGGTGAACCAGTCCAGTGCGATGCCCTCAACACCCAGTTGGCGCAGCCTTTGAAGGAGGATGGAATGGTTGACCGTGTCAAAGGCTGCGCTGAGGTCTAGTAACAACAGGATGCTGAGGGCACCGGAGTCTGCAGAGATGAGGAGGTCGTTGATGACTTTGACCAGGGCTGTTTCAGTGCTGTGGAGGGGGCGGAAACCAGACTGGAGGGGTTCATAAAGGAGGTTGGACTGTAGGTGGGAGTGAAGTTGGGCAGCGACCAGACGTTCAAGGGTTTTAGATAAAAACGGGAGATTTGATATGGGACGGTAATTGGAGAGGTTGGCTGGGTCAAGGGTGGGTTTTTTAAGGATGGGGGTAACGGAGGCAAGTTTGAAAGCAGAGGGAACATGGCCGAGGGACAGTGACTGATTGTAGAGGGTGGAGAGGTGGGGGAGGAGAACAGGGAGGCAGGCCTTAGTTAAGATGGTGGGGAGCGGATCCAGGGAGCATGTGGTGGTCTTGGAGGCGGTAATGATGTCAGAGATGAGGGAGGGGTGACGGGAGAGAAGGCTATGAGTGGGTGGGTGGGGATGGGGAGAGTGACAGAGGGGGGGGGAGGGGCGGAGGGGTCCGAGATGGAGGCAGCCAGGGAGGTATTGATTTTGGAGATTTTGCTGTTGAAGGTGAGAAGGAAGGAGTTACAGAGGTCAGTGGAGGAGGGTGGGCTGCTGTCCGGGGGCTGGAGAAGGTACTTGACAGTGGAGAAGAGGGTACGGGGGTTGGGGTTGGTGCTATTGATGAGAGAGGAGTAGTGGGCAGATTTGGCAGCTTGAAGTGCATCACGGTAGGAGGAGAGGTGGTGCTTGTAGGCTTCAGCGTGGACGGTGAGGTGAGTTTTCTTGTAGAGTCTTTCAAGTTGACGGCCAGTTTGTTTCATGGTGCGGAGTTGAGGGGTGTACCAGGGGGAGGAGGTGGTGAAGGACACAGTAGCGGTTTTCCAGGGGGCCAGGGAGTCAAGGGAGTCAGTGAGAGTGGAGTTAAGAGTGTTGGCATAGTCATCTGGAGAGGAGGGGCAAGGTCAGGGGGGGGAGGGCGGAGGATATGCACTGGGAGAGGATGAGTGGGTCAACAAGTTTAATATTGCGGAAAGAGATGGAGCGTTTCTTGGGGTTGTGGGGGGAAGGGAGTGGGGCTGAGAAGAGGATGCAATGATGGTCAGAGAGGGGAAAAGGGACTGGATGGGGGTTGGATATGTGTAGGGAAGAGGAGCAGACGAGGTCAAGGGTGTGACCTTTCACGTGGGTGGGGAAATGAATGTGCTGAATGATATGGAAACAGTCCAGGAGGGAGAGAAAGTCAGGCGTCAGGGGGGAGGTGGGCAGGTCAACATGGATGTTAAAGTCGCCTATGAGTAGGAGACGGGAGGAAAGAGAGGATGCGGTGGTGAGGAGCTCGGATAGTTCAGACAGAAAGGAGGGGTGTGGCTTGGGGGGGCGATAGAGGAGTAATGCGGTTATGGAGTTGGGGAGGGAGACAGCGAGGCATTCAAATGAAGTGAAGGGTGGGAGATTTAGGTCCAGTTTAGTGACAGAAAGGGATTGTTTGTGCAGAATGGCGAGGCCCCCGCCTCGGCCTGAGAGGCGGGGGTTGGCGATGAAGCTGTAGTTGGGGGGTGTGGCTTGGTTGAGGAAGTAGTAATCAGCGGGTTGTTGCCAGGTTTCAGTGAGGAAGAGAAGATTAATGTTATTGTCCAGTATTAATTCAGAAATGACAAGTGATTTGTTGGAGAGGGAGCGACAGTTCAGGAGTGCCAGGGAGATGGATGGGGAAGCAGGAGGAAGGGGCCGAAGGTTGTTGAGGTTGGCAGCGCGGTTGGTGGGGATGACGGGGGGGCGAGGGTTAGTCCAATGTGCGGGGATGCTGGTGCCATCAGGGTGATTGCGATGGGGGGAATGTCCAGAACCTCGGTGAATATAACGGCGTCTGCGGAGGATGCCAGCTTTGCTGGCAGCAGTGGCAGCAGCAGCAGGGAGCCGGTGGTTGTTGTTAAGTGAATGGAGGTCCGAGAGGGAGTAGGTGAGAGGGGGATAGGTTGGGGGGCTGGAAAGGGGGGGGGGCGTGGAAGGTGGGGGCCAGGAGAACAGGTTCAGGAGTAGCAGGAGTGAAGGTCTGAGTTGGAAATGGGGGATAATGACAGGTATGAGCAGTCCAGATAGGATGTTGGCTGTGACAGGAAAATGAGAGGGGATGAGGTGTGCGGCTACGGCGGTGGACCAGATGTTATAGAGAGTGGGATGGTTGCTGTTGGCCCAGGGTAGTGCCCATGCGGCAAGCCAGCCTAGCCGTGCCATGCTAACAGCCAGATCCCCGGGCGAGGGTGCCGACGCTAGGTAAACAAACCCTCGCCCGGAGAAAAACGGCTGCAACCCACGAGCTGGAGAGAGTGTGAAGGCACCCTCCAAGCACGCAGGTCAGATAGCCAACACAGCTAGGCTAGCAATACAGCCGGCCAGTCACTAGCCAAAGAGCCAAACCAGTAACAGAGCCAGCTAGCGTTTTAGCTAGCCAGTCTGTAACTAGCTAGCTAGTTGGCCAGCAACAGAGCCGGGCAGCCACTAACCAGCTAGCCAAGCCAGCTAACAGCCAGATCCCCGGGCGAGGGTGCCGACACTAGGTAAACAAACCCTCACCCGGAGAAAAACGGCTGCAACCCGCGAGCTGGAGAGAGTGTGAAAGCACCCTCCAAGCACGCAGGTCAGATAGCCGACACAGCTAGGCTAGCAATACAGCCGGCCAGTCACTAGCCAGACAGCCAAACCAGTGACAGAGCCAGCTAGCGTTTTAGCTAGCCAGTCTGTAACTAGCTAGCTAGCCGGCCAGCAACAGAGCCAGGCAGCCACTAACCAGCTAGCCAAGCCAGCAATACAGCCAGCCAGCGTTAGTCAGCTAGACTGAAGCTAGCTCGCCAGCCGGCCAGCAGCAGAGCCGCACGGGACGATTATAGGGCACAACAGACCCACACACACACACCCACGAACGGTGGTCCACACACACGCAAGCACGCACACTCACGGAGCTGATGATAGATGATCCGGAATGGTGAGAAGTAGTGGTGACGTTAGCGACCGATGGCTAGCTTGCTAGCTAGCTGGTCCGTGAGGGTGAAAAATAGCAGAACGGGAGGTCGGGGAAAGCTGACGGTGATCAAAATAAACGAAAGAAAAGACAAAACTAGACAACTAACTCAACTAAGACGACTGACACGATCAAACAAGAACAAAAAACAAAAAGAACAAAAGTGCAAACGAGAACGACGAGAGAGACACGGGAAGAAGCGGCAGCCCACAGCAAGACGCCAGCAGTACTCTAACCCGGAAGCACATGCTCCCTGAACCACTCTTTCACAATTTGAGCCTGATGAATCTTGGCATTGTCGTCCTGGAATATGCCCATTGATGGGATAACCTGGTAATTCTGTACATTCAGGTACTCAGCTGACTTCATTGTATTGCTGCATAACATTGCAGAGCCTAGACCTGACCAATTGAAGCAACCCCAGATCATAACACTGCTTCCAGAGGCTTGTACAGTGGGCACTATGCATGACGGGTGCAAAGGCGACTTCTTTTTTGGCCAGGCAGTGTAGTTGGCCAAGCACGTGAATCAATGATTCAATACTTTAAGTGCTAACAAAACAAAAGACAACTTACACAGGCCTGGATTATCTTTAAATCTGGTTCACTACAACAACATTCTCAGAGCTACACCCAACTGTGGTAGAGTGTATATATTATCCCTTCTGGGCTCATAGGAACTCTGTTTGAGTTGAATTGACACTTAGGGTGCTATTTTGATACAAAAAACTGTAGCACAAATGCACCTGTGTGTTAATGGAATTGCTGAATTTCTCCTGTGGAAATGGAATGGGTTTTTTGGTTTTTTGGTTTTTTTAGGCCTCCCTCCAGTCATTTTCCATGTGCACCATGTCCATGTGTGTGTGTGACTGTGTGTGTGTGTGTGTGTGTGTGTGTGTGTGTGTGTGTGTGTATGCTTGTGTGTGTGTGTGTGTGACTGTGTGTGTGTGTGTGTGTGTGTGTATGCTTGTGTGTGTGTGTGTGTGTGTGTGTGCTTGTGCGTGTGTGTGTGTGTGTGTGTGTGTGTGTGTGTGTGACTGTGTGTGTGTGTGTGTGTGTGTGTGTGTGTGACTGTGTGTGTGTGTGTATGCTTGTGTGTACAGTACAGGATGTAAAATGCTCAGTCCAGGCACTTAGAGAAATGTAAAGAATTAGAATTCTTTCATGGTAATTATTACGTATAAATTACTGTTGCCCTATTTTTAAATAGGCTCGTCTCATTTTACAGCAATAGACCTTAGTTTATATTAACCAATTATCAATCAAGCTGTAATCGGGATCTCATTACAACAGTTTTTTCCTTTTCAATGCCCTGCTATCTTTGGGGTTTTTTTGTGAACTGTTTGAGTTTATGCATTTTTTATAGCAGAAGAAGCTTTAGAAAGTTTATTAGTAGCATCCAGCCTTTAGAAAAGCTATCTACTAGAATAATGTCATGTGGTCAAATGTGCACACCGGACAGAAATGGAAAGTGATTGATTTTGGTTTAATCCTTGCCTTATTGCGTCAGTGTTCAATGTTGATAAGACATAATTGCATATGCTGCTTATGGTCTTTTACGGGTTTGGTTGACTGGGATGGACCTGTTGGCTGAGGAGCATCACAAGTGCTTCACTGAAATTGAATTGAAGTGGAGAAAATGTATTACATCTCTTAAATAGCCTGATAAACTCAGAAAGTAATGCTATAACTGGTTTATGAAGAAGTGTGAGTAAAATTTATAATAAAAAATAATTTTAAAAATATACAAATGATGAATCAGTACTCTAGGCTTATATCAACTAAGAGGAAAATGTGCAAACTAAACGATCAACGCACCTTTGTACTGTCGTTTGCAGGCTGCCATGACAACATAATTTGCCTGTGGAGGTTTTTTTGAGATGTCATAAATGCTAGGGATAGCTGCTACGTTATGGGAAGAATGTGTTTTGTCTAATCTGTTCTGTAGTTACTTCGATGACGTTTCTGTATGAACTTACTGCATGTCGCTTTGGATAAAAGCATCTGCTAAATGACTGTAATATAATGTAATCTGGCTATATCAGATATGATAAAACTGCCAGTTCTCTTATGGCCTTCATGAACAAGCATTAGCTCTTTGAAGAGTTGGGTTTTTAAATTGTTTTATTTAAGTCAGTGTTCTACAACCAGTAGTGATTGTTACATCAGCATTAGAATGTTCAGTTCAGTACATTCTAATCGCATATGTGTGATCTTACTTAAATGGAACTTAAGCTGACAATCTGATTGGTCAGCCAAACCCCTGTCATACAGGTAATTTATTCCTCTTAAAACCCACCACTTTACCTACTGCAATGCAGGTGTGCTACAGTCTTTGATATAATTGCTAAAAATTGAGTTGGACACGCCTTAATTCAGGATTGTTATGAGTTACCGCTAGAGTTGGAAAACTCTGCATTGTCCAGCACAAACACTTGGGCAAGTTCAGCGATAAGCTTACCAAACAAAAAAAAAGTCATATTTCAAGTCAAGATCACAAAGTTTGTATTGAATCCAGGTTGTGGATGAGCACTTAGCTCCACCCCCAGCAAACCCCACAAAAAAAATGAGATGGATCTAATCAGCGCACTGATTACTTTATGGATATTACCATGAATATTATGCCCAGCTTCAATACAAAATGTGTTCGAGGGTGGAAACCCTACGGATACACCGTTAAAAGTCACAAAAGCTTTAGAAACAGAGTTTTTCTGTTTGTGCTGCCTCTTGGCCCCCTGCCCCATAATCAAGCTAACGATCAAAGGGCTGTACCTGCACTCCTGCAGCGCGTGAGGGAGCTGGAACAGGTGGGGAGAAGGTGGAGAGACTACTCTGGAGATGGAAAAGCTGGGAGAAACACTAAAAGCTCTAATTTGGACAGGAGGGATCCTTGCACTCGGGCTGCTCTCTGGTTTTTAACCGTGACGCCAGCAACATGTCAAAGACTCTTATTTATTCATTAGCTCATTACAATTCCCCGTCCTCCTGCCCCTACCCCAAGTCAAGCAGGGACCTGTGTGTCTCCACTTGAACACAGTGAAAATGACACAGCCTTCTGTTGTTGTCAGAAGATTTTGCAGTGATTTAACCCTTTACGGTCTTTAACCGAACATTCTAATGCTGATGTCACAATCACTACTGGTAAAGGAAAGCAATGGAGTTCTAGAACACTGACAACAATGAAAACATTCCAAAAACCTACACTTCAAAGGGTTAAAGAGAATAAGAAGGACAACAGAAGAGTCAGTTGCAACTTTATTACAACATTATTACAGACTGTTCAATAGCCAGACTTATCAGAAGAGGATATTGCAAACAGAAGAGATCCGTTAAACACAAACCATGTGCTCTTTGTGAAATATGAACACAAGGCAGGATGGTTTTGTGTAAGATTGGAATAACCAGAAGTAAATCTTTTCTCTCTCTCTCTCTCTCTCTCTCTCTCTCTCACGCACATGCACACACACACACACATGCACACACATGCACGCACGCACGCACGCACGCACACGCACGCACGCACGCACGCACGCACACACGCACTCAGTGATGACAAATATAATACCAAGATGAGTCCTAACTTGGACTGTAATTCATCAGTGAATTTATTTAAGATGGATGAAGCACAGCTGGATAAAAGGGTTGTTAAAGAGGAAATGTTTTATTCAAGAGCAAGTATCAGGTATCAGCATATCCACAAAGACAAACGTTATGGTCATACATACATATACACTACTGAGATATAAACTGGGAGGAGGGAGTCCTAGAGTTCAGAGGTTTACAGGTAAAGTATACTTAGCTTTCCCATGCATACTGCATACCCTCTTATATAGTGCACATCCTGTTAGAGAAGTTCTACAAGGACACAAAAGGGGTTTTTAGAAAGCCAATTTGTATCAGGCATGACATGATCGGATCAGAAATGACAAGGTAAATATATATTCCCCCATGAATGAAATGCAAAAGAACACTGGGAAACGTAGGTATCGGGTTTGAAAACCTGATTAAAAAGCCCACAGATACAGGCCTGAATTAGATTAGATTGGGCTAAATAAAGAGCGACTGAAGGAAAAGTCAATATAAACAGAAAAGTAAACAAAACAAACACAATGTGACAGAAAAAAGCTGATTTCTTAATATGCAACAAAAATAGAAATTCTTCTCATGCTTACCCGTTTACTGTATGTATTAAGAGAATTGAAAATGGAATACAAAATATACCATTTACTGTATACATAGTATGTGACACCTTCACTAATATGATGTACCATCTTTTCAAAAAATTATTTCAATGTTCTAGAATAATAATATTGATATTAATATTATTAATAATAATAATAATAATACTAATAATAATAATACTAATAATAATAATAATAATAATAATAATAATAATAATAATAAAAGTGTTATAAATGCTTCACAATGGACTGATGAATACGTGCAGATTTAAGGCACTCCAGTATGAGTGGCAATAAGATGGTGGCTGACTTTGAAAAACACTTCAGAGAATTGTAAACACAGTGTCACGATCACAGCTCCATATGAAGCGGAACGGTGCCGACTGGTGTTGAACAATCCGTTTCCCTTTTTGCCACGCAAGGGCAAACGGAAGCGGAGAGAGGGGGAGAGGGGGGGGGCAAAGAGGTTTCCTACTTCCTGGAGGTCGGTTTCCCATCAGCCTGCTAATTCCTGTGTGCATTGCACAGCATTGTGGGTACGCGGCTCCCTGCAGTTTTCAGAGGGCAGAACGTCGTCCGTGTCAAGGCAAACTAGAGGAATGGAGTTAGCGGTAATTGAGTTCCGCGAGGGAGAGCCGTGCCGCGCCTCGACATCACCCGGTTCTTAATCTCCGATGGCGTAAATAACGCCCACAAACCTGTCGCCAAAAGGCGTTTACTAATCTGCATTCCTCCTCCCTCCCCTTCTCTCCGACCTGCACTCAATCTCTTACTTTATCAGCCGGCGGGACGGAAGCTTCTGGAAAAGCAGGAGTCCTCTGAAGCTTTGCATCGACCGGCGTGTCCTTCCCCTCCCCTGACCTTCAGCTCTCCTGGACCGCACGCCATCGCCTTCCCCTGAACCTCAGCTCTCCTGGACCGCACGCCATCGCCTTCCCCTGAACCTCAGCTCTCCTGGACCGCACGCCATCTCCTTCCCCTGACCCTCAGCTCTCCTGGACCGCACGCCATCGCCTTCCCCTGAACCTCAGCTCTCCTGGACCGCACGCCATCGCCTTCCCCTGACCCTCAGCTCTCCTGGACCGCACGCCATCGCAGCTGAGACAGCACAAAACAAACTTTATGTTTTTTTCCTTTACCTTCGACTCTACCGTAGAATAGTCTTGCATTTCAACATTGAGTTTTTAGTAAATGCAAAAACAACAACAACAAAAAAACAACGTCCCATTCACACATCGGCGTTGCATTTTAGTAAAAGAAAAAACGTTAAAAATAAATTAAAAAAACATGCAAGAAAAAACAATGTTCCATTCATGCAACGTCAATGCGTTTTTAGCGGTTGTCACGGCAAAGGTCACGTGATGCAATCAGCTCGTTTTCCGCAAGAAAGGGCTTCCCCTGCAGCCCCGCGCAGGCCGTACGCTACCCGCCAAACGCTCGCCGACTCTTACGCCTTTATGACCTTACCGCCGTAGATAACACTATCAATTATCCCCAGCCGGGCTTTGACAGGTGCGTTCATCTTCATAGCCTCCCATGTATGGCACAAAGTGCTCTTCGGGCCTTTTCATTTTCTGAAATCCACCGCCAGGTTAGCGCTCCCCGCGGGTCTGACACAGAGGCAGAGGAAGGCGCTAATATTAAGTTTGATATCTTCTCTGCGCAGACACACACAGGGATCTGAAAGAGAGTGCTCGGCTCTGCGGAATCAGGCCGTAATCCTCTGCTAACAGATGCCTCCCGATCCTTGCGTTTCCTTTTGAAAACTCTTTCCCGTGGGTAAGGTTGGTGGTTTTGTGGTCTGGCCACACCACGCGGTCGGGTTGACCTTGGTTTGATGAGGTCATAGCACTCTATAACATCCCAAACTAAGAGTGTTAGACACCTTTGCTTCAAAAGACTTGCTTTGTGGAGTTACCCAGAACTCTGTGCAATCTAATGTCCTGTTAGTTGAGCCCTTTACCTTTGCTTAATGCACTCAAGACCTTGTCTGTCTGTACATAGCACAGCTCTCTGTATAACGATCGTTTCAATTCAATAAAATGTTATTTTATAGCGCTTTTTGCAGAGAACTGTATTAATAAAACACAGTACAGAAAAGGACTATTGCCAAAAAACCAGGCCTGAACCCCCAAAAAGCAAATGAGGGAAAACTCCACAGTGCGGAGAAAAACACTCCCTGAGGGAATTTTTTTTTGGGAGGAACCTCACTAGAGAGGGGGAGCCCATCCTCCGCTGGCCGGCCCGGTTTAAGGGACCTGGCTAGAGAGGGGGAGCCCATCCTCCGCTGGCCGGCCCGGTTTAAGGGACCTGGCTAGAGAGGGGGAGCCCATCCTCCGCTGGCCGGCCCGGTTTAAGGGACCTGGCTAGAGAGAGAGAGCCCATTCTCCACTGGCTGGCCCGGTTTAAGGGACCTGGCTAGACAGGGGAAGCCCATTCTCCACTGGCTGGCCCAGTTTAAGGGACCAGGCTAGAGAGGGGGAGCCCATCCTCCACTGGCTGGCCCAGTTTAAGGGACCAGGCTAGAGAGGGGAAGCCCATCCTCCGCTGGCCGGCCCAGTTTAAACTAAAGGTGGAATGGATGGTAACAAAATGTAACGTCACAAATGTTTCTCATAGTTTAAAATAGCCATTAATAAGCCCGGCTCAAATCCACAGCTTCATATTCACATGCAGTGGTGAGGACAGTTTCCATATTAAACCATGTAAAATCTCTAAGGGCTTAGCACAACATGCTATTCATTAAAAGTGATGATATGTGTTAAAGATGATGATATTTTTAGAGCGATGCCTTTGTTCTGGAAAGGTCAGCGGTGAAGTTAAATAGAGCCAGTTGTGTGAACCTGTGCTTTTTCTCAGGTAATTATCAATCCTGCTTATAGAGTGCAACTTCATTTGTAGACTTTTTCTGTAGTTTATTGTTTTTAACCATCCTCCCATTCTACCACCTCAATGGTAAGTTGTTGGACATTATGTGCGAAATTAGTCAATTTAAATCTATTTTTGTGCTTCCATATGTTCGATTTTCCATTTACAGATACATTTTACATTTAGGTAAAACCTAACCCTTTGTTTTTCTTTAAATATAATTTCGATTCACTTATCTATCCTTTGCGCATCCCACACACACACCTACATTCATACTTTGTTGTCAGTTGGTTTCATTTCCCTTGAGACGAGCGAAGATAAATTAGCTCCTGTTTGGACTGTTTCTCCTAAACACAATGTTTGTTTTAATCATCAGCATTTCTTCATGGAACATCTACCGGCTGTAGAAGAAGAAAAAAAAGTCTTTCAAAACAAAGACACAGAGACTTTTACAGACAAAATAATGGTGAATTGTAAAGACGTGCAAAAAATATCAAAACAACATCTTTTTTTTTTGTTTTCTTCTGCATCTACCACTCTCAGAAATAAAGGTACAGTTCGGGTAAAGTTTTCTTTTTTAAGGAACAAATTTCCCAAATGTACCCTGAAAGTACAGTAATGTTCTACATGGGTACTAATAAGTACCTTTTCGAGTAAATTATTTATTATGTATCGCTGGCTAGAGGTACAATGTTATGTAACTACAGGGTACCACCCGAGTGACAAGCTTTTTAGGCTCTTTTCGTACCTTCTTCCTCTGAGAGTGTGTGCAGAACCGGTACATGCCCACTCGTACTGTAGCTAGAACCAGTACATGCCCACCCATACTGTAGCTAAGAACCGGTACATGCCCACCCATACTGTAGCTAGAACCAGTACATGCCCACCCGTACTATAGCTAGAACCGGTACATGCCCACCCGTACTGTAGCTAGAACCGGTACATGCCCACCCATACTGTAGCTAGAACCGGTACATGCCCACCCATACTGTAGCTAGAACCGGTACATGCCCACCCGTACTGTAGCTAGAACCGGTACATGCCCACCCGTACTGTAGCTAGAACCGGTACATGCCCACCCGTACTGTAGCTAGAACCGGTACATGCCCACCCGTACTGTAGCTAGAACCGGTACATGCCCACCCGTACTGTAGCTAGAACCGGTACATGCCCACCCATACTGTAGCTAGAACCGGTACATGCCCACCCATACTGTAGCTAGAACCGGTACATTGGGAAAAATGGTCTCACCATGCTTAGTGGGAATCACATGATGAGGAAAAATACATTACCCACAATGCTCATGGGCTCCTTAACTTTTAGTGAAACACTGTATTGAGTGTTTATTTTTGTTGTTTTTTCCCATTACACACAAACATCCACATTTCCAGCAACTAGACATCAGCAGTGATAAAAATATACTCATTTTAAAAAATAATAAAATGTCATCTTTGATTAAACCTATTACACAATATTCCACACACATACTGAGGGCTGTACCCTACGGAACAGTACTTTACCAGTAAAAATTTTAAATATGTTACCGGGGAAACAAACGGACAAACCGAGGGCCACAATATAAATAATACACATTTTAATGAAACAGGGTGGAGGATGACAATTTTTACTACATCTTTGCCAGGCCTCAAATTCACTTGGCACCTTGGGACAAAGAGAGTAGGCAAACAGCAAAAATGCCCGTGCAAATCTTACACTGCTGGTGTACATTTAACACCCTAGGGTGTTTATATGAGACTGCAGGGTGTTAAATGAACAGCACCGTTTTTTCTGGGCAGAATCACAGACGGACAGCGTATCCTCGAGCACATATGTGAGGAGGCTTGGGGTGAAATAGAGTGTAGGGGAAGGTGAGACAATAGAGGTGAAATAGAGTGTAGGGGAAGGTGAGACAATAGAGGTGAAATAGAGTGTAGGGGAAGGTGAAGCAATAGAGGTGAAATAGAGTGTAGGGGAAGGTGAAACAATAGAGGTGAAATAGAGTGTAGGGGAAGGTGAGACAATAGAGGTGAAATAGAGTGTAGGGGAAGGTGAAACAATAGAGGTGAAATAGAGTGTAGGGGAAGGTGAGACAATAGAGGTGAAATAGAGTGTAGGGGAAGGTGAAACAATAGAGGTGAAATAGAGTGTAGGGGAAGGTGAAACAATAGAGGTGAAATAGAGTGTAGGGGAAGGTGAAACAATAGAGGTGAAATAGAGTGTAGGGGAAGGTGAAACAATAGAGGTGAAATAGAGTGTAGGGGAAGGTGAAACAATAGAGGTGAAATAGAGTGTAGGGGAAGGTGAGACAATAGAGGTGAAATAGAGTGTAGGGGAAGGTGAAACAATAGAGGTGAAATAGAGTGTAGGGGAAGGTGAAGCAATAGAGGTGAAATAGAGTGTAGGGGAAGGTGAAACAATAGAGGTGAAATAGAGTGTAGGGGAAGGTGAGACAATAGAGGTGAAATAGAGTGTAGGGGAAGGTGAAACAATAGAGGTGAAATAGAGTGTAGGGGAAGGTGAAACAATAGAGGTGAAATAGAGTGTAGGGGAAGGTGAAACAATAGAGGTGAAATAGAGTGTAGGGGAAGGTGAAACAATAGAGGTGAAATAGAGTGTAGGGGAAGGTGAAACAATAGAGGTGAAATAGAGTGTAGGGGAAGGTGAGACAATAGAGGTGAAATAGAGTGTAGGGGAAGGTGAAGCAATAGAGGTGAAATAGAGTGTAGGGGAAGGTGAAACAATAGAGGTGAAATAGAGTGTAGGGGAAGGTGAAACAATAGAGGTGAAATAGAGTGTAGGGGAAGGTGAAACAATAGAGGTGAAATAGAGTGTAGGGGAAGGTGAAACAATAGAGGTGAAATAGAGTGTAGGGGAAGGTGAAGCAATAGAGGTGAAATAGAGTGTAGGGGAAGGTGAAACAATAGAGGTGAAATAGAGTGTAGGGGAAGGTGAAACAATAGAGGTGAAATAGAGTGTAGGGGAAGGTGAGACAATAGAGGTGAAATAGAGTGTAGGGGAAGGTGAAACAATAGAGGTGAAATAGAGTGTAGGGGAAGGTGAAGCAATAGAGGTGAAATAGAGTGTAGGGGAAGGTGAAACAATAGAGGTGAAATAGAGTGTAGGGGAAGGTGAAACAATAGAGGTGAAATAGAGTGTAGGGGAAGGTGAAACAATAGAGGTGAAATAGAGTGTAGGGGAAGGTGAAACAATAGAGGTGAAATAGAGTGTAGGGGAAGGTGAAACAATAGAGGTGAAATAGAGTGTAGGGGAAGGTGAAACAATAGAGGTGAAATAGAGTGTAGGGGAAGGTGAAACAATAGAGGTGAAATAGAGTGTAGGGGAAGGTGAAACAATAGAGGTGAAATAGAGTGCAGGGGAAGGTGAAACAATAGAGGTGAAATAGAGTGTAGGGGAAGGTGAAACAATAGAGGTGAAATAGAGTGTAGGGGAAGGTGAGACAATAGAGGTGAAATAGAGTGTAGGGGAAGGTGAAGCAATAGAGGTGAAATAGAGTGTAGGGGAAGGTGAAACAATAGAGGTGAAATAGAGTGTAGGGGAAGGTGAAACAATAGAGGTGAAATAGAGTGTAGGGGAAGGTGAGACAATAGAGGTGAAATAGAGTGTAGGGGAAGGTGAAACAATAGAGGTGAAATAGAGTGTAGGGGAAGGTGAGACAATAGAGGTGAAATAGAGTGTAGGGGAAGGTGAGACAATAGAGGTGAAATAGAGTGTAGGGGAAGGTGAGACAATAGAGGTGAAATAGAGTGTAGGGGAAGGTGAAACAATAAAGGTGAAATAGAGTGTAGGGGAAGGTGAAACAATAGAGGTGAAATAGAGTGTAGGGGAAGGTGAGACAATAGAGGTGAAATAGAGTGTAGGGGAAGGTGAAACAATAGAGGTGAAATAGAGTGTAGGGGAAGGTGAGACAATAGAGGTGAAATAGAGTGTAGGGGAAGGTGAGACAATAGAGGTGAAATAGAGTGTAGGGGAAGGTGAAACAATAGAGGTGAAATAGAGTGTAGGGGAAGGTGAGACAATAGAGGTGAAATAGAGTGTAGGGGAAGGTGAGACAATAGAGGTGAAATAGAGTGTAGGGGAAGGTGAAACAATAGAGGTGAAATAGAGTGTAGGGGAAGGTGAGACAATAGAGGTGAAATAGAGTGTAGGGGAAGGTGAGACAATAGAGGTGAAATAGAGTGTAGGGGAAGGTGAAGCAATAGAGGTGAAATAGAGTGTAGGGGAAGGTGAAACAATAGAGGTGAAATAGAGTGTAGGGGAAGGTGAAACAATAGAGGTGAAATAGAGTGTAGGGGAAGGTGAGACAATAGAGGTGAAATAGAGTGTAGGGGAAGGTGAAACAATAGAGGTGAAATAGAGTGTAGGGGAAGGTGAAGCAATAGAGGTGAAATAGAGTGTAGGGGAAGGTGAAACAATAGAGGTGAAATAGAGTGTAGGGGAAGGTGAAACAATAGAGGTGAAATAGAGTGTAGGGGAAGGTGAAACAATAGAGGTGAAATAGAGTGTAGGGGAAGGTGAAACAATAGAGGTGAAATAGAGTGTAGGGGAAGGTGAAACAATAGAGGTGAAATAGAGTGTAGGGGAAGGTGAAACAATAGAGGTGAAATAGAGTGTAGGGGAAGGTGAAACAATAGAGGTGAAATAGAGTGTAGGGGAAGGTGAAACAATAGAGGTGAAATAGAGTGTAGGGGAAGGTGAAACAATAGAGGTGAAATAGAGTGTAGGGGAAGGTGAAACAATAGAGGTGAAATAGAGTGTAGGGGAAGGTGAGACAATAGAGGTGAAATAGAGTGTAGGGGAAGGTGAAGCAATAGAGGTGAAATAGAGTGTAGGGGAAGGTGAAACAATAGAGGTGAAATAGAGTGTAGGGGAAGGTGAAACAATAGAGGTGAAATAGAGTGTAGGGGAAGGTGAGACAATAGAGGTGAAATAGAGTGTAGGGGAAGGTGAAACAATAGAGGTGAAATAGAGTGTAGGGGAAGGTGAAGCAATAGAGGTGAAATAGAGTGTAGGGGAAGGTGAAACAATAGAGGTGAAATAGAGTGTAGGGGAAGGTGAAACAATAGAGGTGAAATAGAGTGTAGGGGAAGGTGAAACAATAGAGGTGAAATAGAGTGTAGGGGAAGGTGAAACAATAGAGGTGAAATAGAGTGTAGGGGAAGGTGAAACAATAGAGGTGAAATAGAGTGTAGGGGAAGGTGAGACAATAGAGGTGAAATAGAGTGTAGGGGAAGGTGAAACAATAGAGGTGAAATAGAGTGTAGGGGAAGGTGAGACAATAGAGGTGAAATAGAGTGTAGGGGAAGGTGAAACAATAGAGGTGAAATAGAGTGTAGGGGAAGGTGAGACAATAGAGGTGAAATAGAGTGTAGGGGAAGGTGAGACAATAGAGGTGAAATAGAGTGTAGGGGAAGGTGAGACAATAGAGGTGAAATAGAGTGTAGGGGAAGGTGAAACAATAAAGGTGAAATAGAGTGTAGGGGAAGGTGAAACAATAGAGGTGAAATAGAGTGTAGGGGAAGGTGAGACAATAGAGGTGAAATAGAGTGTAGGGGAAGGTGAAACAATAGAGGTGAAATAGAGTGTAGGGGAAGGTGAAGCAATAGAGGTGAAATAGAGTGTAGGGGAAGGTGAAACAATAGAGGTGAAATAGAGTGTAGGGGAAGGTGAAGCAATAGAGGTGAAATAGAGTGTAGGGGAAGGTGAAACAATAGAGGTGAAATAGAGTGTAGGGGAAGGTGAAGCAATAGAGGTGAAATAGAGTGTAGGAGAAGGTGAAGCAATAGAGGTGAAATGGAGTGTAGGGGAAGGTGAAACAATAGAGGTGAAAATAAGAGCCTTTTTAAAATTATTTTCCAGATGAGAGTCTTCCACCAGAAAAATAGAGGTGAAATTTGGTGAATTTGCGTGCCGTCCCCTTCTCCCGTTCCCGGGGCGGGACGGCGGGTCGATTTGTGTGCCGTCCCTCCCGTTTCCTCCTAAGAGGGAGCGATCCTCCGATCTGACGCCATGGTAACCTGGAAACGCGCTCGCCGTGATGAATATACATTTCAGCGTGATTTCCCACATGCATTCATCATGTTTTTTCGGTCCTCCAGCTTAGCTCTCCTGAACGGGCCGCGCACCGCGGTTCATCCCCTGTCTCTCTGCCTCCCCGTGGGGGTTTAGTAACTGCCGTCCTCCTGGGAAGAGTGTCCCCACAGGTTTTCTTTCAATAATTCGAAAAATAAAGGACAACAGATCGTCCACTTTCACAAAGCCACTTGTCGCCTGGTAACCAGTTCAGTCCCAGAAAACTTAAAAAATTTAAATAAAAATTCCCATAATGTTAATTTAAATGAAACGGTAGATTTTTGGAGCCACTGGTTGGACTCCACAGATTTTGCCTTGTGGAATGTTTCCGAGGCGTAGGTCGACGCATGCGCGTGGGAGACGGGCGGTGGATCTGCCGGGTGACAAATCAATCCTGACATCTCCATTTCCTGTCGAGTTGACATCAAGACCCTCATCATATTTTTGACTAAATTAATCTACCTTTAAGAAACCCTGGCCTTCCAGCCGTTCCCTTTGATGTATCCGAAGTGGCATGTGCAGTTAAAACGGAAGCTTCTAGAACAATGATGAGGTGGATGAATTCCAGAGAAGACTGAAACAAACCACAGTGAAGGCTTGCTTTGTGTGATTCTGTACTCAAAAGCAGACATTATATGGAGAAATTTAAATGATTTAAGATACACTCTTGTAAAGAACACTATGGGCCTGATTTACTATGACCTTTAGCATGTGCAAGATCTTTTAGCACACACAAAAGCAATTAACATGAACAAGGATTGGTCATGGTATTGGTTTTGCACCAATCATTGATTATGTTATTAGTTTTGCGTGTGCTAAAAGGTTTTACACGTGCTATAGATCTTAGTGAATCAGGCCCTATATGGCTCTGTGTGTTTTACCACCAGGAATGCACGTTTTTATTTTTTCTGGTCTGTATGATTATTAAATTATGCATAACGAGCTCTCTCAGTGGCAAGTGCTCAAAGACACACAAATAATTCCAAGTAATAGAAAAGTACAATTTGATTTAAGTCCATTTGTAAGTGCAAGACTTTAGTAGACACCGAACATTAGGAAAAAATGCTTTTTAATGACAAAGTTTACACAGAAAGCCGAAAGCCAGCGAGTGGGAAATTGACTTTGAAAGCAACTTTTTTGAAAGGAAAATGGAATAGTTTTGGATTCTGGTTTCACCAATCACACCGCACGCGCGTAGTCAGGCTGCGACAGTAAATCTGCATTTAGAGGGCAAAATTAATCAGACATTACAGGCTCTTTCCGCAACACTGCAAGACATGGAAAGACAGATGTAGGTTATTTATATATTTATGCGATTTTAATGAACTGTAAGAACCATTTTTCTATTGTTTGATTATGATGCAAATTTGCATGATACCTGTTTGTCATTGTCTCACCTCTAACTTCGACCGCCATTCCGGCTCGACATTCTCCGCAGCAACACACGCTATAAACCCAGTTGCCTTCATATCCAAAGTTTGTTTTAATCTTGTTGATGACATACAATCATCTATCTTTTTTTTTTTTAATTGATCAAGATACCACGAGCACAAGCACATTCAAAACAAGTGCACTGATTTGTAAGTATTTTTATTATTAGTAGTATTTATTTTTTATAACAAAGGAGAGCAGTTGAGATTAAGATTATTATATGAGTGAGTGGTTCTGTAAAGGAAACTAAATATGAAAGAGCCCGTCAGGAGATAAAAGCGTCAGTTTCAGAGAGAAAATGCGTGGCCTTGGGAGACGGACTATTCATGTTCCCTGGGGGGTCCTGTCTGTCTCTCAGCCCTCTATGAGTGAGCTGCTTTATCAGCCTGTTGGCAGCTTTGGGGGGGGGGGGGGCATTTAAAACTGAGGGGGGGTGGTGTTTGGTGAGGAAAGTTCTAGAATGCAAACCCATTAGATCAGCGTCAGCCGCAGTAAAGAGACGAGCTCGAGGCAAACACTCCACTGGAAACATCATGACCCTTAAAACACCAGAATGGTTCCTATAAATTACTGGCGGTTTTAAACGAAGTGCAAAGGATTTGTTTTAAAGCTCTGCATAAGTTTGCAACCATCTCCAGTTTATTTTCCAAATACATACATGTATATGACAGTCTGCAAGGAGCCTTTCGCTAATTTCGATACCCATTCTCTCAGACCTGTTTGTTTATTTTGCAATGGCGATCACCAGTAGGTGTGCAACTGGCCTAAATCAATCCCACAGTTTAAGGTACACTGGAATTATAGCAGGGTGTTAAACAGAAGACAGTTCCCTTGACATTTAAACACAGTTCAATCATTAAATTCATAGTGAAGAGGCCACAATCAAATGATGACCGCCATCGGACTGCACGCATCACGTATATGACCCATAATTATTTATTTTATTTCAGTTATCACCAATGAAAGGCGCCCAGTGGCACAAATCAAACAGGAGACCTTTGGCAGAGCCGTGTGAGTATGTAAGGTCTATTCCAGGTTTAATTTATGACAGGATGGGTTTCCGCCCCCAACCCTGCTCCAATCCAGTGGCCCCATCATGGTCATCTTGTGACTTTATAATGGCGGGAGTTTGTATCTCCTGCTTCTACACCAGAATCTTCCTACGTTCTCTTTCATAATCTCTCTGTGACCGAATGTTGGGGACAACAAGAGGCTTGGTGATGTAATTCCTGTCTGTGTGATGTCATCAAATTTTTTTTTCAGAACACCTTCAACAAGAGCTCTCTCTCTCTCTCTCTCTCTCACACACACACACACACACACACACACACACACACAGACGGACACACGCACGCACACACATGCTTGCTGAGTGGATTGCGATCTTATAATTTATTGCAGCATGACCATATCTTTTGTTTTACTTATTTATTGAATCATTAAAGTTGTTTTTGTAGGGTTCTGCCGACTGTCTGTGGAGAGGTGTAATATCCTGTTTTGAGTTCTGAGACTACAGGTGGCCACAAAATGTGTGGGAAATGAAAGCACGAGTCATTGAAGATGTCAAAACACAGGCTTCTCTATGCATTATGGGAAACACTGATATTGCTACTTTCCTTATGATTCCTTATAACTGTCTTACGAGCGTATTGACCAGAGTTTAATGCAAGAAAATACAAAAATAAAAACAACCACAGTTTATACCAGTTCTGAGCACAAATCTGCATAACTACTTTTTGTAAACACATGCTGAGAACATTTTATATAATAAATAACTACGAAAATAAAACAATGAAAACACGGCTGTAAACACGGCGAAAACAACGGGAAACAAACGCAAAAATAAACAAACAGAAAATCCGTGAAACTGCAGGGAGAAACACATCCAAACAGAGTGTTAATTAACCCAACAATACTGTACATTCAAGTCAAAACCACGGTTTTATGTTTAAACAATCCTCCCCTTCAGATGTGTAAAAAGAGCCCATCAGAAGAAGAGAGGAGAGGCAGAGAAACAACAATGGACACCTCATGAATATTCAAGCCGCTCTTTCCACAGACCTTTACGTTTGTAATCAACAGAGACCAGTCCAGGACGGATCTGGGTTAATTATCAAGTGGAGTTTTAATTGCATTCTTGGAAATGACAATGGCGTTAATGACTTAGCGTGAGCGGGGGGGTTGAGAGGCTTGTCCTGGCAGGATTAAAGAAAGGGACACGGAAATGCGATTTGGTGTGCCAGACGATTTTGTTTCTGTTGTTGTTGTTTTGTTTTTAAGAGAGCTGTGGGTGAAGATTCTTGTAAGTGGGTTAAAAAAACAAAACTGAACGGCGCCTGTACGAACGCTGATAGCGATAATAACTCCCTAATCCCTCCTTCCGCCGCCATCCTTAACTCTTTCCGCTCCAACGGTATTTAGCCACGGAGCGGTCCCCTGAGGCACGAATAGATCCAGGCCCTAGAGTGACACCCGTCCACTCTTCAGGACTGGGGTTTATCGCGTTCCCGCGGCGAGGGTGTTGACGTTCGTGCATTGAGCCGTGTTCTATGGGAGAGCGCGGGCCGCATTCTAATTATGATGGTCTGAAACAACGACTCACGGGGGTGCAGTAAACAATCACTTCAAGCATTTATTAAAGGTGAAGCCACCAATCTTCTTACCCACAATGCCTTGCTGATATGTTTGTGACAGCCTGTTCCCAGTCGAAGGTCTTCAGGTAATCTTCTGCAGGGGACATGGCATTAAGATTAACATTCAATTTATTTGCCAATTAAGACAAAAGGTAACTGGAATTAATATTAATATTTAATTAATATTAATATCTTTCCTAGATACACATACATGGATGGTCTCCTCTACATTTTTAATCCCCCTACGTACAGGCATGACTTCACCAGAGGGGGCTTCAAAATCACCAGATCTAATGGTTACTTTTATTTAACCTTTATGGGAAGTTCTGGAGCGCTGATTGAAAAGTAGATTCCCTCCTTTTTCATCCCAAAACCCAAAAAGAACAGTTTTCCTTCTCAAAGAATAGTCCAATATCCCACTACACACAGAACTTGTATGACAGCTCTGCGAGCACAGAAGCAGTTAAGGGAGACCATATTCCTTATTAATTACTTGATATTCATATGTTATGAGGTGTTTTCATAATTCTATCCAACCACTTTGTGTGTGTGTGTGTGTTTGAAATGCCAAAAATTATTGTTGCTCAAAATAACCTTGCAGTTATACTGAATACAGGCCTCAGTCAAAATGAGAAATTCCACACTTCTAATGCAAAAATAAGTCCATATAACAGTATGAACAGGTTGATACAGGTGACACTTTGGCTTGAGTATAGCACATTTCCACCACCAATAATGAAAGGATGTCAGAGGTCAAAGGTCTGAGAGGAATGTGTACGTCAAGGAGGGAATACGATGTTAGGTAGGGGACACGGGAGAGGCGAAAGATACTGAAGGCTCTGCTCTGTAAGAGAGATCGTGTTCTCTGTCTCTCTCTCTCTCTCTCTCTCTCTCGATCTCTCTCTCTCTCTCTCTCCCTCTGTTGCTCTCTCTCTCTCTCTCTTTCTCTGTCACTCTCTCTCTCTCTGCCTCTCTCCCTCTCTCTCTCCATCTCTCTGTATCTGCCGTGGATCATGTAGATCATCAATCACAGATTCCGTGTGGCTGAGATTCATATACCCCGCTGAAACAATGGTCTGTCATATCTATGGTTAAGTTCAATCCTGTCCACTTGCACCTGCATCAGCAGGGTCTGGAGGGAGGGGGGCACTGTTCATCAACCCCCCCCCCGCCCCACAACGTGATCGGCAAAGCAACAGAACATATAAGCCTGCACCATACATCCTCCTATGATTTATTTTTAAAGAAGAAAATAATAGAGGAGCGTGTGCTTGCGTGCAGGCGTACGTGGTGTGTGTGCATGTGTGAGCTGGACCAGGAGTGAGTGAGCCCTGTCAGTGTGAGGGCTTCATTCATAAAGAGCGGTTTTATGGTGGGGTCAAAGTTCACGCTGAATCGTGCCATAGGAGCACGGGTCGAAGTACAGGGCTCGTGATTGGCCAATTGTAATCTGTGATTATAGGGGGCTTGTTTGTTTTTGTTGGTCCATATTGGGGTTGAAGGTCATACCGGGAGATTGTGTGGTGCTGAATCTCAACCCATCTACGAATATCCCCGGGCAACTGGGGTTTGCTATCCCTTAATGTGATCTCATCTCTATCCCTCTGTTCTCTCTGTAACCCTCTTTGTCTTCCCCTGTCTGAATAAAATCCATAAATCACAGTAATGTTCTTTTGGCATTGTTGTGTATGCTTCACAAAAATTTGTATAAAATAAGGAAAATAGAATGCAATATTATAAAAGATTAAACAGCTCCTGAGAAGCTTGGATGCTGATAAGAAACATAAATAAGTGATCTGCACCGGCTTTAAAGTAATACCCATTCACTTTTTATTTTATAATGTTTATAATGTAACATTGTGCATTAAAATTGTATATAAGCGTCGGGTAATATTGATTTGAGATGGCTGGCTATTTTTCTTAACCCTTTGAAGAGTAGTTTTTTTGGAAGGTTGCAGCTAGCTCTGATTCAAGGCAGAGCTAAGTGCAGCTCACCACAGGGAAAGATCAATCAACACTTATATACTATTTCCTCTACCTTGATCTTGTACTGAAAATAGTGTTTTCATGGATCTATGTTTTTGGCAAAGACCACATGCCTACTCTGATTGACTTGAAATGTGCTATCACCTGCAATTTAATCTATCTCTCCTCGCTCTGTGGGACAGCATTATCTTTGTACCCTTTTGAAGAGTAGGTTTTTTTAGAATGTTTTCTTCAAAATTCTAAGCCAGTGTTCGAAGCCTAGAACTCCATTGCTTTCAAGAGGCCTGTCACCTATGTCACAATTTGGTCACGCCACGCCCACTTGTTTACGCCCACCACCATGTTGGAGGACCAAATGCCGGTGTTCCATAACGTTATGCAAACCAAACTTATAAGCTATCACATTTAATCAGGAGGTTGCTTGATTTTCCTTTATTGCCATCATCTGAATTTTCTTTGCGCAATGCTTACAGGTAGCTCAGCAATATACAAAATATACACAAAATATACAGTGCGCAAGATTACGAAACAATAAATCCAGCTCACTCCTCAGTGCTTTCAACCACCAGTCTCTTCTTTCGGTCGTAAAATTGAGTTCGTTCACCCTGCCTGGTGGTTTAGCTACTATGGTGAGTCCTCAAATTATCATGTAAAAAGAAATTTTCCCCTTTTCCAAGCTTTATTCGCACATCAGTACGCAGTGCAGAAGTTCATCATTGTACGACAGCGATCATAGTAGCGTTAGCATGAAACTCATTTCATGGAGTAGCGAACACTACGAGTTCAGTGGTAACGTCAAGCGTCTCTGTTAGGGTTGGTCCTCCAACATGGTGGCGCGTCCCTGTAACCATTGGTAACTACAGTGCTGGTTCTATGTGACAGGCCTCTATTACTAGTAGTGATTGTTACATCAGCATTAGAATGTTCAGTTAAGTACATTCTAATCACATATTTGTGAACTTACTCCTTAAAGGGTTAACAGGACTGAATGACTGACCATCTTCATTTTATGTAAAAACATTTATTTCAAGAAGACAACCCCCCCCCCCACCCCCCCTCCCCCCTCACAACACGAGTAGTCACTTAAGGGTTTGTGGAGCAATGTGCTGATGTTATCCATGCATGATGGCCTTCCCAGACCTTAGCACCAGATATGAACCCAATCAGGCAGCCATGATGTAAAAATCTATTTTGAATGAGAGTCGATTAACTTTCTTGTGGAAGAGTGGCGTGGTATTCCTCCTGCAAAATGCCTGGCTACGGTAGAATATACACCACAACGCACGCACGCACGCAGGCAGGCAGGCAGGCAGGCACGCACGCACGCACGCACGGACACACACACACACGCACGCACAAAGACTGCATGTGGTGGCCCAACACAGAATCACTCAAATAAAGAAGACAGAAACTCTGCTCTGGCAAGCGATACTATAACGTCTCTGCATTTGAATGGATCTCTATGGGAATTGGGAGGTGGGACTAGATTAAGCTGAAAATTACAGAGGAACAGTATGGAACCCATGACTGGCTAAATAGCTATAAGTCAGCAAGGGTCTGAGGTATCAAATAAGCCTCATCACAAATCATCACTCTGCTGCCAGATATGCAGTAGATATGGATGGATCACTTTAAGGGTTGTTTCTCCTGATTTATTTTTCCATAGAGTTCAGTACCTGAAAATAATATATCAAGTGTCTTTTGATATATTTTTATACCCAGTCATGATAGCATCACCTGGTTACCATGTTCCAAACATGTGTTTTTTGAACTTCCCAGTCTTTTTTTTGCATGTTGCATGTTGCAGGCATCAAATTCGGAATTAGCGTATATTTACAAAAAAAAAGTTGATAAGGTAAAACATTAAATATATTTTCTTTGTACTGTTTTCAATTAAATATATGTAAAAGGGAATTTACAAATGACTGATTTCTGCTTTTATGTGCATTTTACATACTGTCCCAACTTTTTTGGAATTGGGGTTTGTAGAACTAATTAGTGAAATCAGCTGGCTGAGTTCATGGGTGGAAGAAACACACGGCAGGACTTTTACTTTCTGATCCCTGGCCTTTCAACCTCAAGCTTTCAAGTCCCTTCTCTATATAATTTAGTTGGCAGAAACACACAGGCACTCGCATAATTGTTCAAACATCAGTTTGCATCCTGTGGCAAAGGTAAGAGTCATATTATTCACAAGAAATTATGTCATAAGCATATATAAATAATGTATTTTCAGGAGCCTGCTATTCAAACCACGGTCCTCAAGGTCCGATAACTGCTGGCTTTCCACCCTCCCTTTACCTGAGAGTCAGGTGTGAAGACAGCCTGGCCAATCAGTAGCACTAATTGTACAGTTAATTACCTGAGAGAAAGAAACCCAGGGCTGGATTTGGATTTGAGGTCCAGATTTGAATATCCATTGTGATATCATTCACAAAAAATTATGTCATAAGTATATTTTAATTATATATATATATTTTTTGTATAGGCCTGGTGAATAGTTTCCACTAGTAACACATTTTGGGCAACATGTACAGGGGGCATAGAGCATACCTGTAATCTGGTAGCTATCCTAAACCTTTAATACATGATTAACAACAGCGAAAGATTCTCATCAGCCTGATACAGCTTTCCATTTTAACCTTATCTAAAACAGTACCATTTCCCTTTTATGTGCATCAAATGATTGTAATTCTTTAAAAAAGACAGTGAATTTCCTGAAATAATTTTGATTATAACAGAGAGTATGGATTTTTTTTTTTTTACTTCAATTCAATTTTTTTTAAATTTCACGTAAAGTGCCATAAAAGGTAAACCTATCACAGTGGATGCAATCAAGTGAAGAGGGAATTAGCTTTTAATAGATAATCCTCACTTAAACCGGCATGCTTGTTAAAGCTTGCATGAAACCACTCTATTTGCAGCCCGCTGGGTCGCTCCCAACCGTCACTAAATGAGTGTGTTCACAGAATTCAAACCCTCGCTTCAAGTGAACCTCCAACCAATGGTGGAAAGACATGCACTTCACTGCCTCCATTCAGTCAGCGTGATTAGAGTAGAGTAAGCCTAATATATGAGAGGAGAGTAATAAAGAGCCAATAACCAAATATGAATATGCGTATAATTTGCATATAAAACACTACGTATGGTTGCACCCACCAGCTGACAGGTGGAGAGCCAGGTCACTAGACTGGTGATGAAAAAAATCACCAGATTTACATTTATGGTGGATATTCTTTGCGTACTGCACGTCGCGTGCTAAACAGTGCACATTAAGCAGCACACTTCTGCCATTGCACTGTATACAGGAGACAGGGCACAGTAGATAGGGTTCTGATTCGGACACAGTAAACAGGAGACAGGGCACAGTAGATAGGATTCTGATTCGGACACAGTAAACAGGAGACAGGGCGCAGTAGATCGGGCTCTGATTCGGACACAGTACACAAGAGACAGGGTGCAGTAGATAGGGCTCTGATTCGGACACAGTACACAGGAGACAGGGCGCAGTAGATAGGGCCCTGATTCGGACACAGTAAACAGGAGACAGGGCGCAGTAGATCGGGCTCTGATTCAGATACAGTAAACAGGAGACAGGGCGCAGTAGATCGGGCTCTGATTCGGACACAGTACACAGGAGACAGGACACAGTAGATAGGGCTCTGATTCGGACACAGTACACAGGAGACAGGGCGCAGTAGATAGGGGTCTGATTCGGACACATTCCACAGGAGACAGAGTGCAGTAGATAAGGGTCTGATTCGGACACAGTAAACAGGAGACAGGGCGCAGTATCGGGCTCTAATTCGGACACAGTACACAGGAGTCAGGGCGCAGTAGATAGGGGTCTGATTCGGACACAGTCCACAGGAGACAGAGTGCAGTAGATAGGGGTCTGATTCGGACACAGTAAACAGGAGACAGGGCGCAGTATCGGGCTCTAATTCGGACACAGTACACAGGAGACAGGGTGCAGTAGATAGGGCTCTGATTCGGACACAGTACACAGGAGACAGGGTGCAGTAGATAGGGGTCTGATTCAGACACAGCCATGATTTCCTTTATCTTCCCTCTTTCTCTCATTTCATTTAACAGAGCAACTCCCAAGAAGTGTATCCGTAGTCAGGCGTAAGAAATAATAAAAATCAATACTTCATCCGGCATGACATTCTTTTTTACTCCCGCAGAGAGCGACTGAGCAGTCCATGAAGCTCTCTGCCCAGTCATTTACGAATCTATTGGGAAATGAGAAAATGGCAAAGACCACGGATACGACGGGATGGAGACGCACTTCCCCCTGGAGCCGGCTGTCCGCAAGTTCCTGTCCGCTGCTGATGGCCCGGCGGACCAGAGAAAATGCTGAAAAACAGCGGGAAGTGGAAATGTGATGAGGCCACGCCTTCAGCTATCAGAGGAAGGATTGACATTGACTATGAAAGCAGTAAAAAAGCAAACAATGGGTCAGCCTATATGGAAATGGAATTACAGCTGCGTACTCGGAATACATACCTAAGGATAGGTTCACAAATGCAAGTATTATAAAATGCAGGGCTTACTGTAAGGACAATTTTATCACATAAATAAAATACATCTACTTACATGACCTATACATGACCATAAAACATACATAGTATTAAGAATTTATGAACATAACCATTCACAAACACAACCATTCATAAATATAACCACTCATAAACATAACACATGAATTAATAGACTCATTCATAAACTAGTCCCGTGTTAATTGAAATTCCGGTAAAACGTTATTACACAGTAATACATGCTCAGTAGATTATTAATAAATGCATTATACCTCTCTCGGAAATGCACACATTCCTTAGGGGGAGGCCAGGATTGGCAGTTTGAAAAAATAAAGAGTGAACTAGATTCTACAGAGAAAAAATGACTGACAGTTAATTCCACCAAAGATACTTTTATTGACTAGTGGGTTTTATTGTTTTATGGATATTTCTTTAATCATTCTTAACAATCAGGGGCTTGACAACACCTTTCACCTGCAAATTTAAATGTTTATTTTACCAAAACACATTTCTTAAAAAAAGGTTGTCTCCCACAATTTGAAAAAAAAAACAGAAGCTGCTACAACTTCAGGGCTACTGGTCACATGTCTAACCCTCAAGAGTGTGCCGTTCATGTTGTTTATCACCAAGACATTTTTGACCAGAGATAATCTTTGCTGATCATGCTCGTCTTCCTGATTCCTTTTCAGATATGAATATCATTTGAAATACAGATTATGTGGAGCAGAAATTGTTGTGTTATGGGGTCAAACCTGGCAGGTATTGTCTTGCATGTCACATCTTTTGTGTTCTGAGCCCCAGGCCAACATGGAAATGTGTCAACAGTTTGGCTTTGATCAGCTTTCATCGGCTTTCTTTTTTATATATGAATTTGTAGGGCTGTTCAGCTTTATTGGACAGCACAGTGTAGAGAGACAGCAAAAATGAGAGCGAGAGAGAGAGAGAGAGAGAGAGAAAGAGAGAGAGCGAGACAGAGAGAGAGAGAGAGAGAGAGAGAGAGAGAGAGAGAGAGAGATGGAGAGACATGCGACAAAGGTCGCACAGCCAGATTCAAACCGTGGATATTGCTGCTCGCAATGAGCAATGAGCACATGCACGCTGCTCTAAAGGCCATGCCACTGAGACATCCCACATCCACTTCTTCTTCTTCTTCTTCTTCTTCTTTTGAAATAACTTTTTCCTCTGTGGTAAGTGTGTGTAGTGTTACGATCCGCTCCGCTCCCCGTTCCTTCCTTGATGTTTTCCTCTGTTTTCCCCGAACCTGATTGTATCATGTCTGCGTTCATTGCCTGATTGTGTCTACATTGCACATTATTACTTGCACCACATCTTAATGACACAACTCACACTTAATTGCCTTCACCGCATTCCTCATGCATTTCCTAATTGTTCAATCAATTCGCTGATCTCGCACGCATTTCCCGCAAGCTGCAGCTTATCAGCTCTAATGACACTAGTTATATAACCGTGCTGTTCCTGTGATTCCTTGTCAAAGTATTACAGTTTGTTACGGTTGTCAGAGTACACGGTCCTTGTCGCGTGGTACTTGTCTCCCCATATGCTAGCTTGCTGCCAAGTGGACTACCCCGGTCTGGAATTGCCACACCTGCTTCCCAGTGTGGATCCCAGCTCTACCTCCGCCTGACTCTGCTCCACGACCCAGGCTACGACCACTCCTGGCCACTTCGCTGGATCTCGATCGCCAGCTCTCTACGGGTTCCACAGCCTATGATTTATTGTTTAAATCTGTTTTCCCGGTGTGGATCCGACCCGGACTTACGAATAAAAACCCTTCTTTTCAAAAGAACGACTGTCTCGTTGTGCATTTGGGTCCTGACCTGCTGGACGTCACATGTAGAGCTTTTAACTATAAGAGAAGTGTGTGAAATGAATGCAAGATACATCAACTCATGGCGTAAAGATGTGCAGTGCACACATTGAAACTGACCTGATGTCACATTTATTAATGTTTGACAAGCCAATGAAAATATGCACATTAGACACTTTTAACTGCTCAGCACTCTCAGTGGTAAAAATCAATTTTTCAAGACAGTCTTGTTCCAAGACATCAGCAAGTTTGCACACCAAATAGGAAAGACATAAATTTTCATACGTAACAAACCACATCACCTCATTCATGACAAACAGCGAGAATGAGCTGGATTCAAAGAGTTTGTATCTGCATACAAGCCTGCTGCATAAAATACAATGTGAGCAGAATACTTATTTGAACTGTGCTAATACACCAGCCGTATGTATGAAGTACACTACACCAGCCGTATGTATGAAGTACACTACACCAGCCGTATGTATGAAGTACACTACACCAGCCGTATGTATGAAGTACACTACACCAGCCGTATGTATGAAGTACACTACACCAGCCGTATGTATGAAGTACACTACACCAGCAGTATGTATGAAGTACACTACACCAGCCACATGTATGAAGTACACTACACCAGCTGTATGTATGAAGTACACTACACCAGCCGTATGTATGAAGTACACTACACCAGCCGTATGTATGAAGTACACTACACCAGCCGTATGTATGAAGTACACTACACCAGCCGTATGTATGAAGTACACTAAACCAGCTGTATGTATGAAGTAAACTACACCAGCAGTATGTATGAAGTACACTACACCAGCAGTATGTATGAAGTACACTACACCAGCCGTATGTATGAAGTACACTACACCAGCAGTATGTATGAAGTACACTACACCAGCCGTATGTATGAAGTACACTACACCAGCCGTATATATGAAGTACACTACACCAGCAGTATGTATGAAGTACACTACACCAGCAGTATGCATGATCAGTATGAACCCACCACTTTCCTCCCCCCTCCAACGTTCATCTTTGAGTAAAATAAATTATAGAGCAACTCTTATTTTTATAGACATTTATTTCTATTCTTCTATTCTCTGGTGCTCATGCATCAAATGAAGAAATATGCATTGAAGAGGTAGCAACCTTCTTTGGAATATGGCTGTACCAATGGTCTTTCTTGTATGTTTTTCATCATTTAAAATGCGACACATTTCTTTTTATATCCTCTCCATCTTGATTTTCACGTTCTGCTGTCATTAATCCAAAAAGTATACAGCAAAATACTGCCACTGAGTGTGTGTGTGTGTGTGTGTGTGCGCACAGCAAATCTATATGAATATAAGGTGTAACGGGTTAATTTGGGTGCATAATACACCCATTTTGGATAGCTTGTTATGTCTATGAATAAATGTAAAACTCATTATGGTCTCTTTCATATGGACCTTTGACAAAAACATTTATCATTGCGGTTTCATTTCACTAAAAACCGCATGTATCCTGCCTGTAAGGTAACGCTGGGCAGAAAATAAACTCTAGGGAAAGTATTTTGTTGGCCATCCCACACAAAGCTCCATTGACCTCATTCTTGACTGCTTCAAAAAAAAGGATCTCCCTGCATTTCAGTCAGTTATCGGCTTCATCCATAAAATGTCGATTTAATTTCAAGCTCTAATTAGATATGCCTTCCAGTCATCTATCTATGACCATTGATATGAATGAGATGGGGATTTATAGTCATAAAAGTCACTTCATCCCAGTCCAGTACTTCCTTGTCACTGAAATTCATTGAGCCATTGACATTTAGGTGAGTTCAACGACCAAAATAGTTTGCGGTGACCTTCGTCGTAGATATCCGGCATTGTCCAGACTAAAGACACTTAAGGAGAATTTTTTATTTTACATGAGGTTCTGAGGACAGTTTCACAGATAACTGCATGCCCAGCGAAGTGATGGGAAGCCCGGTCTAAATGTGTACAGCAGTAAGTGGTCATTTATTAACTGTTCACAAGCCTGCACCTTCAGATCGGAGGTCAAGTGTGGTCGAGTGTAAAGTCAGAAGTGGCCATTTGATGACTGTTAGAAAAAATAAAGTTAATAGATTGATATTGCAAAGGGCAAGACCTCTGACTAGTTTATGGCTTTATGAGCTCTTTCCTTACAACCAAAAAACAAACTGTAGAGTTCTGGAACAAAGGCTTATGGACAGATGAGATGAGTATTGAGACATGAACCCAAGCGCCCCCCCATCTGTGAAACATGGTGATGGGGGTGTTATGGCTTGGGCATATATAGCTGGCATCGAAGCTGGCTCACTTGTCTTCATTGATGATGTGATTGCTGGCGGCAGCAGGAAGACAAATTCTGAAGTGTACA
>CM040394.1:4085746-4093246 GCA_022702515.1 Ilyophis sp. 1 JC-2022 | reverse complement strand
GGCGTGATGGTGGCAAAAACAAAACATAAATAACACTGAGCTGACACGCCTGGACTATTTTGTGTGTACGCGTGAGGTTATTCTGCGATTTCACAGAGCCGGATACGTTATGAGGTTCCGTCCTAACGCCTTTTGGTAACGAGAGGCCGCTAACGAGAGTGTAAGCACTTTAAAAAACGAAGCGACTGAGAGGCGATAAACCACTCCGCATCGAGGCTTGACCTGGAGGGAGGCAAGCGGTTGTTGTGGCGACACGGACCACCGCAGCATCTGTTGCCATAACAACCCCTTTTTGTTGCGGATTGTTACGACCCCATGGGTCTAGGGGTGCATGGGGTAGGTAACTTGATGTTAATATATACCGGGTGATGTAACTGCTGTATAAATGGTAAAAACAATAAATAAAACAGATAACGCAGCAACTCAGTGGATGAGTGTTTTACTGGTAACAAACAAAAGGTGTACAGACAAACAGGTGCAATAACTATTATAGGACAGACAACCAAGACACACACTACCAGGGTCAAAGGACGCTGGATGTTGCCAAAAGAACATAAAACCCAGCTAGCTAAACCAGAGTATAATCTAACCTAGTGTATCAAGTACACAAACAAAAGCCTATCTACTCTATCTAGCAGATGAAAAAAACAGTGGTTGGCAAACACCCCTAATGACTAGTGGTTCTATACATCAACATAGCCTACGGGCATATGTACAGGAGCCCCCAGTCTTACCTGTCCCAAGCCTTGGAAGTGTACACAAAGAGCTAGACAAGTTCAAATGAATGGTTACAGTCAAGGACAAACACAGAGCAATAACATTAGCTACAACACAAAACAAAATGTCAGCTTCCATCATGGCAACCAGTCCAGGCTTATATCAGATGTGGCGAGTTATGATTGGTTTATCCAGACTTGACACGGAGGGCGGGGATTGGTGAAGGCGGGACTTGGTGGATGGTGATGGACAGGCGGCGCAGCCAACAAGACAATGACACATGGCAGGTGAAGGCAGGGAAGTCCACATACAAAAATAACATGGCATGTAACACTTCCCCCCTTAAGAACTAACTTAACATATTCATTATATTTTAAAGTTAGTTCACACAATTACACCCGTGGTAATATTATACACCATTCTGAAATACCATTTTTTTTATTTTTTGGGGCGTACACTATTACACACATGATGCATTCACAAGCTTTATTTAGCCAAAACTACGAGACAACGTATCAGCCAGTACATTGTCAACTCCTTTTTTGTGCTTAATATTTAAATTATATGGTTGTATAATCAGAGACCAACGCATAAGGCGCTGGTTCTGATTACACATTCGCAACAAAAATACTAAAGGATTGTGGTCTGTAAAGACCTCGACAGGGGTAGAACTCGAGCCAATGTACACCTCGAAGAACTGCAAGGCTAATAATAATGCAAGTGCTTCCTTTTCGATGGTGCTATAATTTAGTTGGTGTGTATTAAATTTTCGCGAGAAGAAACTAACGGGGTGATCAATTCCATCTGTATCTTCTTGCAGCAATACAGCACCAGCTCCCAGAGCGCTTGCGTCAACCTCTAACTTAAACGGTTTCGCAAAGTCTGGAGCTGCGAGTACAGGCGCACTACATAACAAAAGCTTAACAGCCTCAAAAGCATTTTGGCAGTCTGAGGTCCACACAAAAGGTATCTTAATACTAAGCGCACTCGTTAAGGGTGCCACAACAACCGAGAAGTTCCTACAAAAACTTCGATAATATCCTGCCATTCCGAGGAAACGGCGTAACTCGCGCCTAGTAGTAGGCGCAGGGAAACTAGCAATGGCAGCAACCTTTGCTTCCAATGGCCGAACTTGGCCATGACCCACTTGCTTTCCCAGGTACGTTACTGTCGCTTTGCCAAACTCACACTTGGCGAGATTCAGTGTTAGCGTTGCTTTGGCCAACCTCTCAAATACGCAACGCAGCACAGAAACATGGTCGGCCCAATTATCCGACTTAATCACCAAGTCGTCTAAATAGGCATAACAATCCGAAATACCCATAAGAACAGTGTTCACTAGCCGCTGAAACGTGGCTGGAGCGTTTCGAAGGCCGAAGGCTAAGACATTATATTGCAGGAAGTTATCGGGGGTAACAAACGCGGAAATCTCAGACGCGCGAGGAGTCAAAGGCACTTGCCAATACCCTTTCAACAAATCAAGTTTAGTGACAAATTTAGCCGCACCAATGTTATCAATGCAGTCCTCCATTCTCGGTAGAGGGTAGGAGTCTGGCACCGTAACCGCATTAACTTTTCGAAAGTCGGTGCAGAAACGTGATGTTCCGTCAGGTTTCGGCACCAGAATACAAGGCGAGCTCCATGGACTAGCACTGGGCTTAGCCAAGTTATTTTCTAACAGGTATTGCACTTCCCGCTTCATAGCCTCACGTTTTGCAATATTAACCCGATATGGGTGTTGTTTAATAGGGGCGGCACCGTTCACATCAATGTCATGATGTATTACGGTAGTCTGAGAGGGGGTATCACCAAAAAGATTTGGAAACTCGTTTATTAAATTAGCAATATCAGACCTTTGATCATCTGATAAGTGAGCAAGGTGGGACGACAAATCTGACAAAGTCTCCGAATTGATGAGTCTAGCACACTGCTGAGGGGCATTCCGAAGCACGAGGCCATCCTCATCTTCTGTACAATCCAAACTGGGGTTAGTACTATGTACAGTGCTAATGCTAGAAATTCGTGACACTGGTAGAACTTTCTTCACATCCTCTGACTGAAATGTCTCCCTTGAATGATATGCCTTAAGCATATTAATATGGCACACGCGTGACTGACGCTTACGATCGGGTGTTCGAATTACGTAATTGCATTCACTTAGTTTTTCTTCCACCGTATATGGGCCAGAAAAACGAGCAGACAAAGCAGATCCGACAATAGGTAGTAGAACTAGGACCTGATCACCAGGTTTGAAATTACGATCAACAGCCTTCCAATCAAAGCGACGCTTCATTTTACTTTGTGACAAAGACAGCGACTCTTTAGCAATGGAACAGGCATGATACAATTTCTCTCGGACCTGACTAACGTAATCCAACACATTAGGCTTAATATCCGAATTAGACATGAACTGATCCTTCAAAACTTTTAAAGGACCCCGAACAGTATGCCCAAACACTAGTTCAGCAGGGCTGAACCCTAATGATTCCTGTACCGCTTCTCGTAAAGCGAACAGAATACATGGCAACCCTTCTTCCCAACAATTTCCAGTCTCCAAACAATATTTGCGGAGAGCCGATTTGAGAGTCTGATGCCAACGCTCTAGTGCCCCCTGACTCTCAGGGTGGTAAGCACTTGCGATCTGATGCTTAATAGCCAGAGACTGCACAAACTGTTTAAACTGTTTAGATAGAAAGTTAGTACCCTGATCCGTTTGGATCACTTTAGGGAATCCAAATATAGCAAAGAACTTGGTAAGTGCTTTAATTATGTTATTGGTCGT
Organism: Ilyophis sp. 1 JC-2022; assembly: GCA_022702515.1. Taxonomy (NCBI): domain Eukaryota; kingdom Metazoa; phylum Chordata; class Actinopteri; order Anguilliformes; family Synaphobranchidae; genus Ilyophis; species Ilyophis sp. 1 JC-2022. The sequence continues at coordinate 4,089,747 of CM040394.1, read as the reverse complement.
GATGGTGCGCAACGCGATAGCTTCCGGAAATCTAGTCGCAGTACACATGATAGTGAGCAGAAATTGTTGACCAGACTTTGCCTTGGGAAGCGGACCTACGCAATCAACAATAACATGCTGAAAGGGTTCACCAAGTATTGGAATTGGACAGAGCGGGGCTGGTGGAACAACCTGGTTAGGTTTTCCCGTGACCTGACAAATATGACAAGACCGACAGTGTTTTACAATAGCACTTTTAAGTCCTGGCCAAAAGAAATGTTTTAACACGCGATTATACGTTTTGGTAATTCCCAAATGCGCAGACCATGGATTCTCATGTGCTAATGCCAATACCTGTGGTCGATACACGCCAGGTACTACAATTTGATAAACCACACCCCATTCGGCTCCGTTAGTAAACGAAGAGGACCACTTACGCATTAACAACCCATTATCTATAAAATAAGCAATCGGCTTTTCTTTAATCCCAACAGGATTAACCACCATCTCAAAACACTTACGCAAGGATGGATCATTTTCCTGAGCAGCAACAAGTTGTTCACGAGTGACAGGCAATTTATTTGAGGCAAACTTCAAAGATAAGGTAAGAGATTTATATTCCTCCTTTTCACTAAAATCTTGAGGTTCAACCTCTGTACATACCTCCGGTTTTACATGCGTTACTTTCGGTTTGGTGTAAATATCCTCAGTAAAAGTGGACGCTAAAACAGATTCTGATAGATCAACTTCCTCACCCCATTTCTTGGATTGAGCTCGAGTGAGCACGCAGGCAGGGAAAACACCAGGAAGTGATCTAGACACGTCAGAAATGAGACATGGTACGGGTTCATTTAGAACTTCGAGTACGGGACGCACTTTACCTCCGGCAATATCATTTCCCATAATGAAGTCAACGCTCGGTACAGGCAAAGCGGACCGTACAGCCACATTAAAATAACCCGTGACTAAATCAGTCTGAACATGTATTTTGTGTAAGGGAACAGTGACAAAGGCCATATCGATTCCCTGAATTACCACATTAGCACCACCATATGTCACGTCCGATACGGGTATCACGTCGGCTAACACAAAAGATTGCGAAGCTCCCGTGTCTCTTAAAATCCGCACCGGCTTTTGCTCAGTCGGATCACCGGAAAGGGAAACTAGACCTTCAAAGATAAACGGCTCAAACCCATCTTCAGGTTTGCTTTCCGGACCATTTAAACACGGAGTGGTTTGAGGAACTTTTTTAACAAAGCCTATAGGCTTAGCAGATTTATTTTTCCTTGTCAAACAGTTGGCAATTACATGCCCTACCTTATGACAATAGAAACATTCGCGTTCCTCTTTAAACCGTGGGGGTGACGTTTTGGAATCTTTTTGAGATTCACTGTCTTTTGGACTGTGGGAAATAGCAGACTTCGCTCCTTGAGTGGAACCAAACACAGTTTTGTGCGTGAGTGCAAACTCATCTGCAAATATCGCAGCCTCAGATAATGACATCACCTTCTGTTCGTTTAAGTAAACCACAACGCGTTCCGGAGCACAATTCTTAAACTCTTCTATCAAAATTAACTCACGAAGAGTGTCATAGTTTTCCACTTTAGTGGCAGCACACCATTTGTCAAATAGCGTTCCTTTTTCTCTGGCGAATTCTACGAATGATTGGGCGGAGGTTTTCTTTAGGTTTCGGAATTTCTGTCGATATGCCTCCGGGACCAACTCATACACGCGAAGAATAGCAGCTTTTACCACCTCATAATTCATACTCTCCTCGAGAGTTAGTGTAGCCATTACATCCTGTGCTTTACCAATTAATTTGCACTGCAGTAATGTTGTCCAAATTTCTTTGGGCCACTTCAAAGCTGCTGCCAAACGCTCAAAAGTGCTAAAATAGGCATCTACCTCAGTTTCTCTGAAAGAGGGTAAAGCCACATGTCTCCTGACATCATATCCCGCAAAACCTTGCGGTGGGGATGTACCTGGGGTAACCCCAGTGGAAGTTTGCTCTGCAGCATTTTGTAACTCCAGCTGCCGAATTTTAACCTCTGTTTCTAATTCCAGCTTGCGCATTGCCAATCTGAATTCCTGTTCCTGTTTTCTTGCCCTCTCTTGTGCCTCAGTATCTGCCTTACGAGCCTTCTCCTCAGCCTCGTACTTCAACCGGGTGAGACGGACCTTCAGCCGTGGATTTCTGCCCGACCCAGAAAAACTCGGCGAAAACGCCTCAAACCTGGGAAATGTAGGCGGAGGGGTAGTTGGAGGAATCTCTTCCTTCACTTCTACCACAGCAGAACCACCAGCGCCCCAGGGCGACTGTGGACTCGCTACAGGTACAGAAGGCAACATGTCAGGCTGGACAGGAGAACAAACAGCAACAGGCGAGGCAAGAATTTTGAGTTCCACCAGCTTCTCCCTCACCCGCGACTTAATCTCTCTCTTCCGGAGAGCACCAGACACCTCAAGACCCACTTGGTCTGCAAGTTTCAGCAGGTCAATTTTACGGCACTGATCCAGTGCATCATCTGACGGATTGCTCAGAAAGTCTTTGACATCAAACAAAGTCATTATCCTTCTACTGCACCACTGTACCAAAAACCACACAATATTATCTTTACTGTTTCTACAATTCAGCAATCCCGGACGAGCCCCCAAATATGTTACGACCCCATGGGTCTAGGGGTGCATGGGGTAGGTAACTTGATGTTAATATATACCGGGTGATGTAACTGCTGTATAAATGGTAAAAACAATAAATAAAACAGATAACGCAGCAACTCAGTGGATGAGTGTTTTACTGGTAACAAACAAAAGGTGTACAGACAAACAGGTGCAATAACTATTATAGGACAGACAACCAAGACACACACTACCAGGGTCAAAGGACGCTGGATGTTGCCAAAAGAACATAAAACCCAGCTAGCTAAACCAGAGTATAATCTAACCTAGTGTATCAAGTACACAAACAAAAGCCTATCTACTCTATCTAGCAGATGAAAAAAACAGTGGTTGGCAAACACCCCTAATGACTAGTGGTTCTATACATCAACATAGCCTACGGGCATATGTACAGGAGCCCCCAGTCTTACCTGTCCCAAGCCTTGGAAGTGTACACAAAAAGCTAGACAAGTTCAAATGAATGGTTACAGTCAAGGACAAACACAGAGCAATAACATTAGCTACAACACAAAACAAAATGTCAGCCTCCATCATGGCAACCAGTCCAGGCTTATATCAGATGTGGCGAGTTATGATTGGTTTATCCAGACTTGACACGGAGGGCGGGGATTGGTGAAGGCGGGACTTGGTGGATGGTGATGGACAGGCGGCGCAGCCAACAAGACAATGACACATGGCAGGTGAAGGCAGGGAAGTCCACATACAAAAATAACATGGCATGTAACACGGATATTTATGGAAAACATTTTTCCCCCGTTTTTTTTTGGTTGAATTCTCACATGCTGTCCCTGTCCTACAGTATGTACTTATCTGCCTCTCTCTCTGCGCTGTACTATGTACGTATATGCCTCTCCCTCTCTCTCTCTCTCTCTGCGCTGTCCTATGTACGTATATGCCTCTCCCTCTCTCTCTCTCTCTCTGCGCTGTCCTATGTACGTATATGCCTCTCCCTCTCTCTCTCTCTCTCTGCGCTGTCCTATGTACGTATATGCCTCTCCCTCTCTCTCTGCGCTGTACTATGTATGTATATGCCTCTCCCTCTCTCTCTCTCTCTCTGCGCTGTCCTATGTACGTATATGCCTCTCCCTCTCTCTCTCTCTCTCAGCGCTGTCCTATGTAAATATATCACTCTCCCTCTCTCGCTCTCTCACAGCGCTGTCCTATGTACGTATATGCCTCTCCCTCGCTCTCTCTCTCTCTGCGCTGTCCTATGTACGTATATGCCTCTCCCTCTCTCTCTCTCTCTCTGCGCTGTCCTATGTACGTATATGCCTCTCCCTCTCTCTCTCTCTCTCTGCGCTGTCCTATGTACGTATATGCCTCTCCCTCTCTCTCTCTCTCTC
>CM040394.1:4073246-4075746 GCA_022702515.1 Ilyophis sp. 1 JC-2022 | reverse complement strand
AAATCGAGCCTGAAAACAGTCGACTGCATTCCAAAAAGCTAAACATAAAATTGCAGAGTTTGAGTGAATGCGTCAATAGTGTAAGAGGAGAGCAGATTGCCCTTTTCTATAATAACCTCTAAAACCAGAATTATGATAGAGCTACAGGGATATAGAGCTACAGGGATAGAGCTACAGGGATAGAGCTACAGGGATATAGAGCTACAGGGATAGAGCTACAGGGATATAGAGATACAGTGATAGAGCTACAGGGATATAGAGATACAGTGATAGAGATACATGAATATAGAGATCCAGGGATAGAGCTACAGGGATATAGAGCTACAGTGATATAGAGATACAAAGATGGAGCTACAGGGATATAGAGCTACAGGGATATAGAGATCCAGGGATAGAGCTACAGGGATATAGAGCTACAGGGATATAGAGATCCAGGGATAGAGCTACAGGGATAGAGCTACAGGGATATAGAGCTACAGGAATAGAGCTACAGGGATATAGAGCTACAGGGATATAGAGATCCAGGGATAGAGCTACAGGGATATAGAGCTACAGGGATATAGAGATCCAGGGATAGAGCTACAGGGATATAGAGCTACAGGGATATAGAGATCCAGGGATAGAGCTACAGGGATATAGAGCTACAGGGATATAGAGATCCAGGGATAGAGCTACAGGGATAGAGCTACAGGGATATAGAGCTACAGGAATAGAGCTACAGGGATATAGAACAAAAAAAACATTTTGTCACATTCAGCAGCAGAGAGTCTGGCTGCTCAGAGACATTTACAGCCAGTTGCTAATGTTGCTAAAACATCTATTAAAACCTGCATGAGCGGGCTGGACTGCATCAGCATTAGTCCATAAAGTGTAATGTGATGCCACCGCTATACAATTATTCGCCTCCGTAAATCACACGAGAGACCAATGTCCAGTTGGTTTTTTTTCTGGAGGATATGCACAAGTTGTTACCGATCCGGGAGAAAATTAAACAGGCAGGCTCGAGCTTGGACTGAGCGGCATATCAACTGAGCTCATCCCACCAGGTATCCGGCAGTATATATGTAACACTATAGAGTAATTATAGTTAATAATTTCACATCATTTGCGTGGGGTATTTTTGTCCCCTCATATTACCCATTGAGGTACCTAGTTCATTATATTATGAATACAGTTTTTATATAAATATGTACATCAGATTGGCTGCACCCTTGAGTTAAGGTTACAGGCCCTATGGGTTCATGCATTGATTGTGACCACGGCCATTCGAATGGGTTTTGGACTACTTAATTACAGCAGTTATGTTGCGGAACAAAAGTGGCTGATTACATCAAGTGCTCCGTTCAGTATGCTGTATGCTATTTCTCCTTATCAGCTTGGGAGGGCCTTAAGGCAGGCAAGAGTCAAAAAAGTCAAGAAATGTGACCATTTAGTGTGTACCGAATCAGAACACGCAAACATCCCCCAATGTTGCCTTTTCCAAGCCCCTCTCTAAATTAATTCTATGTTAATTCATGTTGGCTGTAAGAACATCGCATTAATTCACTTCAGACCATATTTATTTTTATCTGGAACTTTATACATAGAAAGCCCTCGCACATAAATAATTATCTGTACGAGCAAATGAAGGCACATTAAAAAGACATTGCCCTTTAAGGACGATGTTTCTTTAATGTGACCTAGCTTAATGGCATGCTTTTGACAAGTGATCCATCATAGAAAATTGAACACAATGGACAGTTTCAGTAATGTACTGAGAGAAAAAAATGGATAAGGACAATAATTAGTTAATATCTACTCTGAAACATATGGCTCAATACCTGTAATGTGTAAACCTATTCGTTCTGAGATTGGCGTTTTGACTGAACTATCACATTGAGGTTATTTCCCCCAAAAAATAAAGACACTCAATTGATAATTAAAGCCAAAAACAACATGGTGTTTACAGACCCAGTGTTTCCTCCTGTTTGTTTCTTCACAAAGCAACAGCGCTATTCGCCAAATTTTCCCTGAGCAGATAAATCTAACGTTCAGTGTTCAGTTTAATTTGGGTCTGTCTTTTAATAGATTTAATCAAAGCTCGAGTCAAAGCCTTTCATAAAACGCATAATAGATTTTATTTTTATATTTACATTTTGCATCTGCACTTCAAAAAGTGGGGCCCGAACAACCTAATATTTTTCTAATGAAAAATGCATCCAATTATTTGTTAGGCCCGTCATTAAGTAGCCCTACATCAGATATGCATAAAATACGTGAAATTCATCACGACTGATTCATAAAGAAATGGCTGCTACAAGCTGGAAAGTTGGCATTTCTATTTAAATTTTTAAATCCCAAATACCATTTGTGAAATATGCAAATGCTTTATTAATATTCCACATGAAAGGGGTGCATTAGTCACGGATTATATAATTCAAATGAAAATGTTTTGTATTAGGTAACATTTGAAATAGAAAATATGGCAATGGGTGAAAGAAAATAGCCAGCATAGCAATTT
>CM040394.1:3998246-4070746 GCA_022702515.1 Ilyophis sp. 1 JC-2022 | reverse complement strand
AGAGACGACTGAATGCCACCCATTTTGCATAAGCCATTTTCTCACATACTAGCTATGAGAGTAGGCACTTTTCTCTGTTCCATAGGAACCCATGTGGCTGCTTTATCCGGCTAAATTATGGCTGGAGCGCCACTGGAACGCAGTAACCATGCTTGCACAATTAGATGATAAGATGCAGGCTGTGTGTGCTATATTATATATGTGTGTGCTATATGAATCTCCCGCAACACGTTCTGCTACATTGACACAATGTGAATAGTAGCTATAATAATGATATACGTTGAATGATAAAAACTGATATCCTTGTATTTCAAGTATTGTACAAGATGCCATATATGTTTGTGTGTATGTGCATGTCTTTGCGTGTATGTGTGTGTGCGCATGAGTGTGTGAATGTATGCGTGTGTGTGCATGTGTGTGTGTGTGCATATGTATGCGAGTGTATGTGTGTGTATGTGCGTGTGTGTGTGTTTGTGCGTGTATGTGTTTGTGTATGTGTGTGTGTCTATGTGCGTGTGTGTGTGTATGTGTGTGTGCGTATGTGCGTGTGTGTGTGTGTGTGCACTCCATGGCTTCCATTCTTTTCTTATTAGAGATCAAACCTACCATCAGAACACCATTCCTGACGTGTCAATCATTCTTATCGAACTGTGTGTGTTGGTATTTCTCCAGCTTTCAATTAAATCAGTGTTATTATTTAAGCATTTAACTCTGAAAAACTGCTTCTGGCAGCAGGCTTCTACACCAAGAGCTGTCAACATGTAATCAAGCATTTTGATTTCACTGGTAAAGCATCAATGTCAGGTCTTTAATTTCTAGGCATTCTTTTTTACCCCCAAACACTTTTGTGCTGTTCTCAACTTTAGTGCAACCCGATGAATTTAGGAGTGTAATTACTGCAAGCTCTGGAAAACAGTTCCTTAAATCAGAAATGAAAAGTACTCTCACGCTTAGTATAAATAAAACAAAGGGAAGCCACAACGTTGTAGTGCTAAATGTACATACAAGGGGCAGCCGTAAGATGTCTGTTTGGGGGGGGGAAGCTATCGCTCATTAGCTCTCTCTGGGACAGTCCCACACAGATGTACGTCCCCGGCATTCTGCAACTTCTCACATTTAAGATGCTGACGTGGGCTTTTTTCCTCCCTGATCCAGAAAAAGAGCATTAGATGACCTGCGGGACTGGATTCTCGCAGGCTTGCTCTGTGTCTGCTAATAAAAAATGATGTATGTGTCAAAAACTGAATTGTCTAAATCATTCCGAAGCCGGAATTACATAATTCCAATATCATCTCTGCGTTCCCTCTGCCCTTCTTCTCTCCTCTGACTCTTCCTTTCCGAAGGGCTTGAGCTCCCCGCTTTTTCATCCGTTTTTGGTTTTGACACGTGCCGTAGCTGAGAAACGGGGTGAGATCAAAGCTGGTTGGAGTGTTGATTTTGCTATGTAGGCACTGAAGTCTTGTCGTGGGAGAGGGGACAGTTCTGTTCTGTTTCTCTCTCCAGCCCTCGAGGGAAAAAAAGTCATGTTTAAAACTGCACATGCAATGTCGGCAGCTCTGTCAGACAGCCATTACTGCATGTAATAATCTCACCTGGCTTTCTTTATACAGACCCAAGGCACTGTACAGTCATAGGTTGACTTGTGTGAATAGATCTGTGCAAAAAAAATTATAATAATTATAATAATAAATAAATAAATACAAATTTTTCAAAAACCATGGCTGTGATGATGGTTAGACTGAAAAAGGCATCGCGTAGTGCAGACACGAGAGCCACTGCTTCTGTCAACATCAGTCACCAGACCCCAGATAGCAGGTTAAGATAGGGCACCATGTAATCAGCCGCTTTCATTGGTCAATTAAGTAACAAGGAGAACCAGCTGACCCTGCGATACCTTATTCACATGCAATGGGACGTGAGCCCAGCTTTGCTGGCACTAAGCTTCCAACAATTCCTCTGACCAAATAAGAGGAAATTATAGACCTTAGGTCTTAGAGGAGAATCAGAGACCCTTACAAAACATATTTGCATATCGGACTCCATTACCCAGAGTGCCTCACTCAACTTACATTTTAATGTACTGACCATTTATAGAGCTGGTTATCAAAGACCGTGGAGGTTACGTCCCTTCATAAAACGTACAACGGTAGCATCCCACCCGAGATTGACCCTTCAACCAGTCTTAAGCCTAACTATTACACTACACTGTCACCCAGATGACATTACATTACAGGAATCTAGCAGACGCTCTTATCTAGAGCGACTTACACAACTTAAAAAAATATATTTCTTTAGTATTTTTACATAAATTCCACTTATAACAGCTGGATATATACTGAAGCAATTCAGGTTAAGTACCTTGCTCAAGGGTACAACGGCAGAGTGCAGACTAGAACAGAAATGTCAGAACCCTATTTGATAGGCCCGGTACAAAAAACAGGGTGTAGCTGATTGCAACTACAGCACGCACGGCTCATCAGAGATTCTATTCAACAGTGATATTTCTCCAACCAAGCAGCTTATAATTGCCATAATTATTGAGAGTTCCGCAAGAAAAATGTAGTGTGAAATTATCAATCAATCCTCTATTGTTTCAAGTCTTTCTTCATATACATAAATATGATCCACACAAAACATAACATTTAAGCATTTTAAACAAGGCTAATATGACTAACCCCGTTCGAACCGGCAGGCCAGGTTTTGGTATGGATGTCCTTGCATGAGAACAGTCTCACTGTAGAAACTAAGTCCGTTATTCTTATTCTGCCTGTTTGCCCGTTCACTGGGAACTGTTTGCAAAGTAGAATTACAACCCCTAACTTGGGGAAATTGTGCAGCCTTTGCAAACTAAGTCAAATACGTGGATGTCCTTGAAAAAACAAAAAGCTAAATGTTTGATAATTCTTTTTTAATCCTTTTTTAATAAAGAGAGATTGGGGAGATGAGCTATGTAGGAAATAACTTTTATAAACCACCTTCATCACCACAGAGCGAGGGTCAATCACAATTTGAATTTAAATGATCTCCCTGATTTGACACAATTGAAATGGAACTGTCCGTAGCCCTATTGGGATATGGCATATGGTATATGGCACCCTATTGGTTGTTTAACACAGCTACCATCACACGGATTGTGACTCACACCGTTCAGTGTGATTAAACTCTTGCTACTTCGTAATTAACACGATTTTAAAACAGAACACACACTTAACCCATTAGCCACTAAATCTGCTCGCCTGCTTACCTGCTCACCTGCTTACCTGCTTAGCTGCTTACCTGCTTACCTGACAGTGATAGGAGCCACCTGATGTGGATCACATCGGCCATCTGACATCCAAAGACATCCATCACGGCAAATCTAGCTAACAATGATCAAGCCATAGCAGCCATCAAATATGATACCCAGTGTGTTGCTGCCGGCAGCCATTTTGATACCCAGTGTGTTGCTGCCGGCAGCCATTTTGCTACCCAGTGTGTTGCTGCCGGCAGCCATTTTGCTTGCCAAAGAGCAAATAAAAAGGCTTCAAACCCACTTGCTCTCTCACAAAAATGATTTGCTGTCAAAAAATGAGTGAACTTGACAAGGAAAACACTCCAATCTCTAGTACTAGACCTGCCATACCGCACATACCATAAAATGCATAGAACAGCAAGATGTGTCTCAGAGACACTGTACATGAGGCATTGTCAAGACATTACCCTCTACTGTCTACATATCCACTTATTCTACTTTCTGTAACTCTTTTGACAGAAAGATAATGGCAAAAACTTTTTTGGAAAAGACACTAAATGGGCGCTTTGATTTATTGCTTTTTATTTTATTGAGGGAACAATTTAAATGTTCCTGGAGTAGACTTTATTTTGTCAGTCATAATCAAATATGGGTATTACTGAAAAGTCGATTCAGACACAGTCGACCCCCAACACCAATAACTTTTTATTCTATTTTATTTTATTGTAAAAGGCCAGTATAACTGCAGAACATGACATTCGCTGTGCGAGCTCCCGGTGACTCGAATCTCAATGGCAAATCTATGGGTCTTCTTTTGAAAAGCTGTCAATCAAAGAAGAACTAAGTGAATACTTACAAGTATGAAATCCAATACATTTCACAATTTATACATTTATTTTTTTAGCTATCCAAGGTGGTGGAATCCACTCCGTTCCCATAAATTTATGCCCGTTACACTTTAAGTATTTTTGTTCTAAATGTAACTGATGAGACATTTTGCAAAAAGTATTAATAAATGCCTATGGCCTCCCTGTTTAATAAGTTGGTTCATATCACTGTCAAATCAATATTACTTGCATTACATTATGGTTCATAATGTATATCACATTATGAGTGATGTCACATGGCGCTGTAATGGCGACATGTAGTCCAGTTGTCTCTCGTGTTCGTGTTTGTTAATTTGAATGTGTTTTGTTGTGTCGGGCTTTTGTCTTTGTTTTTTTCACGCGCTGTGTGTCTGTAGTGGGACGGGGAAGGAGAGCACTCCGGCTGCTCATTTGATAATATTGACGAATTGTCTAGTCGATATAATTTTGTTTGTGGTCATCACCATGGAGACGCATTCGCAATATATGCTCGGGAATGTCCGTTGGATCTGCAGACTGCAGCAACAAAGTTTACCATCGCTCTTCACCAGAGTTGAGGATTTTGGGACTGATCCGGGAGTGCAGAGAATCTTCAAAAGGCAACCAGGGAAGGAGAATATAATGTGGGGGAGGAATGAGGAGACGACTGTGAGGATTGACGCAGTTCGGTGCTCCGTTTCGGCGGTGGGCAGAGACCGCGGTGCTGCGTGTATGGAGGAGAATCGTGGAGGCGGAGTTTGTGTGTTGGACTGCTTGGTGACACTGGACATCTCGGGACAGCGGGACTATTTTTTTAATCACTTGATTGATGTAATGATTCTGTTAGATGTCTTTGTTTGATATGTTTGTTTGTGTGTTGTGGGTCTGCCCCCTTTTTGTTGTTGTTGCTAGGGCTACAACTGAAGTTCCCTAATGGAAAAATAAAAGTTATTATATTCTATTCTATTCATATTGAGAGATTTTGAAATTAAATTAATTTCAAATTATATTTCAATTAAAAAACTGTTTAATGTTAAACCCCAAAAACGAAGATCTGTTTTGTTTTCTGAAGGATGTTTTATGTCCTTTTTCTCCAGTCTGAAAATTGCAAATGTTAAGTTTGCAGAAACAGCAGTTGTTCTTCTGCAGTTCTTCCCCAGACTGTAAACTAAACATTTAAATTAAATTCCATTTTGTTTATACAGCTTTTTACAGAGACACCGTCTCAAAGATGCTTTACAGAGGAAACGGAAAAAAATTGAGAGGGGAGTCCATAGAGGGGAGCGCATAGAGGGGAGTCCATAGAGGGGAGCCCATAGAGGGGAGTCCATAGAGGGGAGTCCATAGAGGGGAGTCCATAGAGGGGAGCCCATAGAGGGGAGCCCATAGAGGGGGAGTCCATAGAGGGGAGCCCATAGAGGGGAGCCCATAGAGGGGAGCCCATAGAGGGGAGTCCATAGAGGGGAGCGCATAGAGGGGAGCCCATAGAGGGGAGCCCATAGAGGGGAGTCCATAGAGGGGAGCCCATAGAGGGGGAGTCCATAGAGGGGAGCCCATAGAGGGGAGCCCATAGAGGGGAGCCCATAGAGGGGAGCCCATAGAGGGGAGCCCATAGAGGGGAGCCCATAGAGGGGAGTCCATAGAGGGGAGCCCATAGAGGGGAGCCCATAGAGGGGGAGTCCATAGAGGGGAGCCCATAGAGGGGAGCCCATAGAGGGGAGCCCATAGAGGGGAGCCCATAGAGGGGAGTCCATAGAGGGGAGCCCATAGAGGGGAGCCCATAGAGGGGAGTCCATAGAGGGGAGCCCATAGAGGGGAGCCCATAGAGGGGAGTCCATAGAGGGGAGCGCATAAAGGCGGAGCCCATAGAGGGGAGCCCATAGAGGGGAGCGCATAAAGGCGGAGCCCATAGAGGGGAGCCCATAGAGGGGAGCCCATAGAGAGGAGCGCATAAAGGCGGAGCCCATAGAGGGGAGTCCATAGAGGGGAGCGCATAGAGGAGAGCCCATAGAGGAGAGCCCATAGAGGGGAGCCCATAGAGGGGAGCGCATAGAGGAGAGCCCATAGAGGGGGAGCCCATAGAGGGGAGCCCATAGAGGGGGAGCCCATAGAGGGGAGCCCATAGAGGAGAGCCCATAGAGGGGAGTCCATAGAGGGGAGCGCATAGAGGGGAGCCCATAGAGGGGAGCCCGTAGAGGGGAGCGCATAAAGGCGGAGCCCATAGAGGGGAGCCCATAGAGGGGAGCCCATAGAGGGGAGTCCATAGAGGGGAGTCCATAGAGGGGAGCGCATAAAGGCGGAGCCCATAGAGGGGAGTCCATAGAGGGGAGCGCATAAAGGCGGAGCCCATAGAGGGGAGCCCATAGAGGGGAGCCCATAGAGGGGAGTCCATAGAGGGGAGCGCATAAAGGCGGAGCCCATAGAGGGGAGTCCATAGAGGGGAGCGCATAAAGGCAGAGCCCATAGAGGGGAGCCCATAGAGGGGAGCGCATAAAGGCGGAGCCCATAGAGGGGAGTCCATAGAGGGGAGCGCATAGAGGGGGAGCGCATAGAGGGGGAGTCCATAGAGGGGAGCCCATAGAGGGGAGCCCATAGAGGGGAGCCCATAGAGGGGGAGCCCATAAAGGGGAGCCCATCCTCCACTAGCCGGCCTGGTGAATTTGAACAAGTGGATAATGTGAGAGACACACCCCTGAAACTGTTTCTGAAGGCAACAAATGTGTTTATTGGGCCCCCCAAACAAATTCTCAACAGTCTGTCAATCTTAAGACAGTACAGAGCTGTTAGGCCGATGCAGTAGCCTTTGCTCTGTCAATCCAAAATTCTCTCTCAGCCACATGGAATGCAGAGGAGAAACAAACGGCTCAAACCTGCTACTCTGTTACCTGTTCTCTCTCAAATCAAAACGACTATTTCTGTGAACTACATAACTGCGTGTGCTGAGAGAATTGTGTAGTTATTGATACTGTTCATCAGAGAGAGTGTTCCAGCATAGCAGCACTGGGGATAGAATAGAATAGAATAGAATAACTTTTATTTTCCCATTAGGGAACTTCAGTTGTAGCCACCAGCAACAACAACAAAAAAGACATAGACAGTGGGGCAGACCCACAACACACAAACAAACATATCAAATAAAGTAATTCAATTGAATAATTGCATTAATCAAACTAATTAAGTGAATTAAAGTGGAATACAGTCAAACGTCCTGATTAAAAATAGCCCCCGCTGTCCCGAGATGTCCAGTGTCATGAAGCAGTCCAACACACAAACTCCGCCTCCATGACTTTCCTCCATCGGCTACATGCAGTGTCGCGGTCTCTGTCCACTGTCGAAATGGAGCTCAGCCTTCCCAGTCGTCGCCTCACTCCTCCCCCGCATTATCTTCTTCCCTTCCCTGGTGGCCTTTTGAATATTGCCTGCAGTCCTGGATCAGTCCCGACATCTTCAACTCCGGCGAAGAGCGATGGTAAACTTTGTGGCTGCAGATCCAACGGACATTCCTGAGCATACGTTGCGAATGCCTCTCCATGGTGACGATCACAAACAAAATTATTCAGATTAGACAATTTGTCAATATTATCAAAACGAGCATCAGGTATGCCCTGAAAAATCTCCAGCCTGCTTCCCCGTCCCACAACAGACACACAGTGCATAAAAAAAAACAAAAGACAAAAGCCCGACACAACAAAACACATTCAAATGAACAAACACGAACAGAGAGACAGCTGGACTACATGTCGCCAGTACAGCGCCATATAACATGATGGATAATAAGAGCACTGCATTTTTTGGCAGTATTTTAAGGGAGAACATGATTAGGAAGAGTCTTTCTCAGATATCTGACTGCACTTCCTCCTTTGCTTGCACAGGTACGGACCTGAGAGCCAATAGACAATTGGAGTGTGGTGTTCCCCGCTGTTTCCTATGACGTGGGCCCGTCACCCGTGGGCCCGTCACCCGTGGGCCCGTCACCCGTGGACCCATCCCAAACTGCCCCGCCCCCTCTATCTGTCAATCTCCGCCCATCACATCCTGCCCTTAGAGATGCCAGCTTTCGGAATTGCAGGATAGCTTTTCGTTTTTCTTGCTCACCTCTTCTCTCAACACTATAAAGCAACACACCTTCACACATGCTAACAGCCATATATACAGCTACACATCCTCACACATGCTAACATCCATATATACAACAACACATCCTCACACATGCTAACAGCCGTCGATACAGCAACACATCCTCACACATCTATTGTTAGCCACTTGCTAAGAGTAAGCTTAGTTGGTGCTAACCTATAAATACATCCCCTCCACCATCAATTAATGAGCAAAAGTCCAAGCCAAACCATTTTTTAAATGTTAATTTAAAAAAAATGAAATGTACATTAAATGTTTTGTTAATGCAATCTTACTGGTTGTTCTTACCATGGAGCATCTGGGTTCCAGAAAGGACCCGAGGCCTGGAAAGAGCTGGCCTTTCAGGTGCGGAGTGGAGGCCTGTGCAGTGCATCACTTGTTTTAAGTATTTCATGTTCTTGCATCCAATATGTTTTTCAGTAAATATGGATGTAAATTTGTATAAAATGCCTGCCGAGTGAAACACTTTTAATATGAAATGCCTTTAATTTTAAGTTAATTTCTATTTAATAGTTAATAAATATTTAAGCATACTCATTATCGCTAACTGCTCAAAGACTAAGGTCTAGTTTATTTTGACATTTTTATATTAAATAAACTTTTCATGTTACATTTATTTCAGTACATTCCTTCATTCTGACAAAATATAGATCTCGTCTACCACTAGGGAAATCACATATGTATGCATATTCATTAGATTTCACTTTTCAGATGTAAGGCTGTCTTATGATGTTTACCCATCACACTTTCTTTTGAACACTCCAGCCTCAACTGCCTCCACCTTCAGACTCATACAGTTGTGCGTAGCAGGGAAATTAACAAAGTATTGTGTATCTGTATGTATTAATGGTAAATGACTGCATACTAATTACTATGTTCTTAATTTATTGAATGTATGTTCCTGAATCGTCTGAATTTAAATCCCATTTGTCCAACATAAAACTGTGTCCATGTGCTCATTTTTCAACACACATGGGATTTTCAGGACCAAGGACAGTACCAATTCTACTTACATTGTAGCATTAGGACCACGGATACCACTCTCCTGCTCTACAGTCCAGAAAGCAAAAATCCTGCCGTGTTTTTCTTCCACCCATGAACTCAGCCAGCTGATTTCACTAATTACTTCTGCCTCCTGGCTGAAAAGTTGTGCTAATTAGCAAATCCAGGTGTTTGGAACAAAATACTGGGGAGGACTTTTACTTTCTGAACTTGGATTTTACACCTCTGCCACTCACGTAGATTTTTGCCAACACATATAGGAGCCAACAAACCTGGGTGTTTCAGGACCAAAGAGGGCACCAATCCCACTCATATTGTAGCTTCAGGACCAAGGACAGCACCGATCGCACTTCCAGGGAGCTGCAACTCCACCATCAGTCATGCATTTTTCTTCATTTTTAGAGTTGAGTGCCGCATGTTGGAAAAGGAGACTTGTGGTTCTGCCTTTGTTCTTTCAGTGTGTTTTATAAAAGGTACAAACCAGAAAAAGGTTTTTCTTTTGTCTGGTCACTACCTCACACGGTGACGATTCCCAGCCCTGTGTCACTATTACACGCAAACCTCTCAGATGATAAGGTCACGTCAAGCATCTCTGTGTTTTTCGGTCATTAACACTGCAG
The DNA here is from genome assembly GCA_022702515.1 of Ilyophis sp. 1 JC-2022. NCBI lineage: Eukaryota > Metazoa > Chordata > Actinopteri > Anguilliformes > Synaphobranchidae > Ilyophis > Ilyophis sp. 1 JC-2022. Next base: position 4,060,910 of record CM040394.1, on the reverse strand, counting down.
CTGCAAGCCCTAAAGACAAAAAGAGGATCACATAGCTGTCAGAGCCCAGCCGGAGTGGGGTATGAACGCAGCACGCACTCCCTCGGTTCAGACGGATGGAGCGGAATAGATCTGCCGTTGGAGCGTTATGGCTTCACCTCACACAGCGAAAGAGAGAGAGAATGTTAATGCTTTCCGTTGTAAGACACACCGCGCGGTGATTATGGTGTAATTATTTCTAATTCAAAGGCAATCATAAACTAAGTGCAATATAATTATTTTGCCATTTGTATTTTTAAGAACACATTCAGTAATCGACAAAAATGTCCCTCTGTTCTTCCTCTGTGGTGTGTTGACTGACATTTGTGTAATTTAGAGGTGTGTGTGTGGTGTGAGTGAGTGAGTGAGTGTGTGTGTGTGTGTGTAAGCATGTGTGTGTGGGTGTGTGTGTGCGTGAGTGTGTGTTTGTGTGTGTGTGAGTGAGTGTGTGTGGTGTGGTGTGTGTGTGTGTGTGTGTATGTGTGAGTGTGGTGTGGTGTGGTGTGTGTGTGTGTGTGTGTGTGTGTGTGTGTGTGTGTGTGTGAGAGAATACTGATCTAGGAACGGTTTAGTTTTAGTTCATAAAGGATGAGGGTAGTATACGGACTGGAGTACTGATCTAGGAACAGTTTTGACTTTTAGTTTATAAAGGATGAGGGTAGTATACGGACTGGAGTACTGATCTAGGAACAGTTTTGACTTTTAGTTCATAAAGGATGAGGGTAGTATACGGACTGGAGTACTGATCTAGGAACAGTTTTGACTTTTAGTTCATAAAGGATGAGGGTAGTATACGAACAGATTCTTGATGAGTACAGGGGCCCTGGACTACAGGGAGTCATTACAAGCAACATATTTTGAGATCTGAATTCAGCAGCAATATGAGACCATTAAAATTTATACAAATTGGTTCAAAAACATTCCCTGCATTTATTGTAAGGCTGCAATTATATTCAAATTTGTTCCAATTTTCTGAGAGTGTTTGTAAAAATAATAATTGAAAAACTAAATGGCGTTGATGTGCTTTTCCTTGAAGTGAAACACAAATTTTTCTTAAGAACAGCACTTTTTTTAAACACAAAAACACATTGATCCTGTTATGATGGTTTATTGAAGCTCGTAAAATGTATCTTGTGATTTCAGAGATACCTACCTCTACATCTTCATGAGAAAACATTGTTTTTGTTTTTTTAACAAAGGCCTTGATGAAAAATATTTATTTCTACTAATTAAACAGAGATACATATAGGCAATGTAATGTCCATATAACTTGATGATAAATCAAGTTGCCTTTTTTTTTGCCCTCAAAAAGGTTTAATATGACCCGGCTGAGCCAAGTATTTAACTGGCCCTTCCTCTTGTTATTATGGTAGGGGCTGGCCAGCACTGGGAGACATTTAACCAGGAGGTTGCAGGTTCAAGTCCCTGGTAGGATGCTGTAGTTGTACCCTAGAGCAAGGTACTTAACCTCATTTGTTTCAGTCATATGTCCAGCGGCGTACATGGAATGCTATGGAAAAATATGGAAAAGTTGTGTAAGTCACTCTAAGTGTCCGTAGTTTAATATCCTAAACACACATACTAATAGTTTATATTTCATTGTTTCGTAATGAGAATCAGCAACAGCATTGTACCACTCTCACAGTATTAATTTCTGTCTTTACTATGGAGGGTGATTTGGGCCAAAAAGAAGAAGGGGAATGCTAAATCGGAATAGTAATTGCAAACAGGCGCTACTTTGCTAAGTGCTATTCCGCTTTGTATTTGCTCATCCATCCGGAAATCAGCGAGCAGCATTTATGCAATGAAAGAGCACATTGTGAAGCATTGACCATCTGCAATTATTATTTCACTTGTGCAAGCACTTTTTTCATTTGTAAAAAGCTTGATTTCAACATTGTCTAGGGTAGGGACTACAGACAACAGCAAGCCAGTTTTATGGCAGGGACTACAGACAACAGAAAGCCAGTTTTATGGCAGGGACTACAGACAACAGCAAGCCAGTTTTATGGCAGGGACTACAGACAACAGCAAGCCAGTTTTATGGCAGGGACTACAGACAACAGCAAGCCAGTTTTATGGCAGGGACTACAGACAACAGCAAGCCAGTGTTATGGCAGGAACTACAGACAAAAGCAATCCAGTGTTATTGCAGGGACTACAGACAAAAGCAAGCCAGTTTTATGGCAGGGACTACAGACAAAAGCAAGCCAGTTTTATGGCAGGGACTACAGACAAAAGCAAGCCAGTTTAATGGCAGAGACTACAGACAAAAGCAAGCCAGTTTCATGGCAGTGACTACAGACAACAGCAAGCCAGTTTTATGGCAGGAACTACAGACAAAAGCAAGCCAGATTTATGGCAGTAACTACAGACAAAAGCAAGCCAGTGTTATTGCAGGGACTACAGACAAAGGCAAGCCAGTTTTATGGCAGGGACTACAGACAAAAGCAAGCCAGTTTTATGGCAGTGACTACAGACAAAAGCAAGGCAGTTTTATGGCAGGAACTACAGACAAAAGCAAGCCAGATTTATGGCAGGAACTACAGACAAAAGCAAGCCAGTGTTATTGCAGGGACTACAGACAAAAGCAAGCCAGTTTTATGGCAGGGACTACAGACAAAAGCAAGCCAGTTTATGGCAGGAACTACAGACAAAGGCAAGCCAGTGTTATTGCAGGGACTACAGACAAAATCAAGCCGCTCAGACACAGAAACCTGAAGGTAAAAGACACACTTTATGTGACATCAAAGAATCATTACCAGCTCAGCCCTAATGATTTCTTCTTCCATTAGTCTAGTGTTGTTCAAAATGGCTTTCTGGAGCCTTTCATAATGTACAATGACTGGCTGTGATTTTTATATTGTACATAACACTTCAAACAGGACTGGTAATGTTCAGCATAAGAGTCCAGCTTTCAAGTAGTGCTTCAAAAAAGGAAATGTGTCATTTGTCCCGAGTGCAAGATCACGAGTTTGATGTAGAAATAAAAAAAGTTAAAAAAAATACTTGTTTAAAGTTACTACTTGTATGTGATGACAAAGCATGTTGTGGCATGATCTGAATCGGTGCCTAAATCTTGTGATTATTAAGATTATTAGGACAGAATGCAAAAATGTAAAAACAACAAAAAAACACACATTTCATATATTATGCTGTTAGCAGGTCACACGGCCCAGACATTCTCAATTGCATCAGGTTTAATGCTGTGATATTAGATTTGCAAATTCAATTGACTTCATAAACATTTGCTCCAACAGCGCATATATTTGTGGCAGTGATTGAATTCCGGCCCGGCCCTTTGACTGATTCCATCCTGACATCATTTGTTGAAGCTGAAGATTTAAGACTTCTGGTGGGTGTATTTACAATCTCGCTCCACTGCTGGGCTCAATTTATGTACAAACTCCACACAAGAGGGGCGGGCTCGAAGTCCTATCACTTATTTAACAAGCAACAAGATTCATTCCCTGCGGCTAAGCTAAGGATTTTTTTTCTCTTTTTGACACAGTTTTTCCTCTTCCTCTCGCTCTTCTTCTATTTTCTTGACTTTGAGGAGGAATAAATAAGAAGGTTTTAATGAAGCAGATAAATTGATTAGGAATGTGGCCGTTTCTGCTGGGCTTCTGTTCAGTGCCTTACATCCCCAACCTCCTTTCGCACTTCATAAACACGTCCAAACTTCACAAGATTCGCTAAATGACTATGCAGGCTTTATATAATAGGCACGAAATATGCTAATTTATTCAGAATTTTCAATGCAAACCCACTTCCTAAAACACACTGCCCGGTTATATTGTAGGTTAGTACATGTTTGCTTTTGTATATAAATGCTGAATGTGAAGACGCTGTGGATGTCACGCTGCTTTAAAGCATTAACCATTGAAAGAAGCTAAACCACACCGGACTGATGAACTTTATAAAGACCAGAGTTACATTAGAACTGCAGACTGTTCATGTTAAGTAAGACATACTGTATAATCTCTCCCTAAATTAGTTATCTTTATGATTACATTTCAACTAAGTTACCCAGGTCCAACACTGTCTGTTCTATGTTTCAGGTCCAGATCCAATCAACATTTGTTTTTAAATTTGACTGATAAATACACAAAACAATTCCTGTTGATGATTTAAAAGAAGCACTGGAATTTTCCAGTAATGTTCATTCAAAGTTACTGTTAAATGTTGATTTAATCGAGTCCTTTGTGTTCGTTTTCAAAGTGCCCTAAACGAAATATGTGCCAAACAGCAGTGGTGTGAAGAATAGCCATTTGACGGAGCCGCGTGAGAAAGAAGCGCATCCATATTAATATAAGGAAGTCATTAGTGACCTGGCTTTGGTGCGGCACGCAAGCATTCACGGCCCTGTTTAGCAGATCAGGGCTCTCTCTCCCCAAGGCTGCCTTAAAGACGAGGCGTCTAGACTTCTGTGGGTCTGTCGCTGGCTCGTCCCGGGTTTCTCCCCGGACACAAAGACGCGCTGACCTCTCTCCCGTCTCCGCTGTGTCTCCTTTCATCATTCTACCTTTTTCCCTTTCATTCTCTCTTTTCATACGGAGTCCATCTAAGAGGCCTCATTAGCATTGCAGCTGTTTGCTTCATCTTTTGAGTGAAAAAGCAGTGCTGGCAGCAAAGAGAGGCGGAGAGAGCGGGAAAGAGGAACAGAGGGAAATTGCACTTTAAGGTATGACAGCTGAATTGTGGCAGAAGAGGAGACTAATGATGGGTTGTCATTTTGAGTCGCTGCCAAAAGATCCCCCGTAATTGATTGCTCAGCCCATTTTCAAAAGCTTTTTAGCTGCAAGAACACAGATACACAGACGCTCGGAAAAACGGAGGGAAAATAATAAAAAGCAACGAGACAAAATGGCCGACAGCACAAACAATGGAGGCGCCTTTTGGCAGCCGAGCTAAATTAGTTTGGGAAACGGGGTATTGGCACGTTTGCAAACAAAGAGATTTTTGATGGTATTCCTGCAACAATGAAAAAGATAGACTGTTCAATTTGGGCACAGACCCAGTTAGCAACAGAACTTTTCTATATTTTATATAACTGTTTGCTTGTGCGGGTTTTCTAGTTGTAATTCATGGTTTGTTATCTTATTTGCATTGCTATATATTCAGTTCAAATGTGAATTTGACCGATGTAACCAGTATCTTTATTGTAATAAACCTGATTAAATCCGGTATTATTTTCACATAAAAGATGATGGGGTGACGTTTGATGGAAAGCATGTTTCTGAAATAAAAATGCCAGTGATCGTTGTGAAGGGGCAAACAGCAGAAACGATCCATCTATACAGCCTCAACTGATTTATCAACTTCATTAAAATCAAAAAGCAAATATGCAATATAGGCGCTTAGAAAAAAAAAGAAACTGTCCACAGGAACCCTTTGAAGTTAATTACCAAAGCAAACTCAGAAATAGTGTTTATATTTATCCCTCATTTTATTTTATTTTTGTTTCATAAATGGGCGGCAGATCAAAGTATTTGTTCCTTGTTTGTCTCTCTCTGACTGCACAGTACACTCATGACTCTAAACTCATTAAACTTTTATTCAATAGCAGACCGTTTTTTTCCCGTTCCATTTTAATCTGTGGTACTGCGGTCGTCTGGTTCCAAGTGCAGCAGAAGCCTTAGAAAACGGCGGGGGGCGGGGTTACTCCAGGGTCTTTGCGATTATTTATTTAACTCTTAAAAGCCTCTGCTGTTCTGTGCAGTTCACACCCTGTTCAAATGTGCCCCCCTCCCCAAAATAAACACAACTTCAAAGCAAATGCAATTTGAAAGAAGGCACTTGTAAGATGGTGGGGGCAATAAACAAAATGGATCTTGCATATGTTAAAATATTTGTTTACACGTCAGCCCATAGGTTTAGACTATGTGTGTTTTCTAGTCATTTAAATTTATACAGAATGCTTAACATTCCACCTTTTCAAACTGACATGAAGAGCAGCAGCAGCCAGAGGTGCCTAAGCTCCCGCTAAAGACAAACCACAAGCACTTGAACTCTTTAGACACCGGTAAAATGAGATCCTGTCGATGCCTGAGAATCTTACAAAAGCAGCAGTGTAGCTGGAAGTATTCGCACAGTTTGGCCTGCAGAGACCTCTGTGGGCCAGAATAAACTTGGTGGGTATTCACAATTGGGTGTGGTGATACAGCCTAGATAAATGGGTAGGGCCAGGATACCATATACTGTAGGTGACTGCGGCCCACCCTGGCCCACCCATGCCTATTCAGCCAGTCCAAAGGTGCTACTAACAAAAGCGAGCGATCGTATGTAAGAACAGTTTTGTTATGAGGGCTAATTAAAATGGCTGGTTCTCTATGAACAATTTTCACAATTTTTTCAGAGTGTGTATAATGTGTTAAAACCGGGTGTCGAACTCCAGTACTCAGGGGGGGGGGTTTGATACTTACAGATATTAGTGAAGGGTCCATTCACCCCCCCCCCCCCCACTTAATTCACTGCACCTCTCAGTACTAGATCTGTGCACCCCTGTACTAAGCTTTACCAAATAATGTATTTGATCCAAGGTTTGAAAACGGCAGAAGCTGAGATATGGGGGTGCGGTTCAGCTCTGGAGGTTCCTCCTCTCCTCAGTCAAGGTAATGCATAAAACATATTATACAATTTGCTAAGTGATAGATTTTAGCTGCCCCTACACGTAAGGACTCATGAAGTGACAATAGCATATATTCAAAAAAGTAACAATGGACACCGTGAAGATGCATCTCGGGCTCGTCTGATGCATATAACCTGGTTCTTTGACAACATGCCGTTATCTACCTTACACAAGACATTCCACTTATTTAAATGAAATCGAATACTGCCAAGGGCAAACATCATTCAAACAAAAGCGATAGCCTCTCTATTTTCCTGTCAAAAAATATTATTGTTTCTGAGAATGTATTGCATAAAATAAAAAGAGCTGCCTTTCTTATACTTTTGTAAGTATAAGTCCGTTTGCTTGTCTGTGACCTTGGCGGTGATTCCAAAATCTTGGGCACACTTTAAGTCTTAAAGCAGAATCTTTCAGTCTTAAAGCAGAATCTTTCAGTCTTAAAGCAGCATCTTTCAGTCTTAAAGCAGAATCTTTCAGTCTTAAAGCAGCATCTTTCAGTCTTAAAGCAGCATCTTTCAGTCTTAAAGCAGCATCTTTCAGTCTTAAAGCAGAATCTTTCAGTCTTAAAGCAGAATCTTTCAGTCTTAAAGCAGAATCTTTCAGTCTTAAAGCAGAATCTTTCAGTCTTAAAGCAGCATCTTTCAGTCTTAAAGCAGAATCTTTCAGTCTTAAAGCAGCATCTTTCAGTCTTAAAGCAGAATCTTTCAGTCTTAAAGCAGAATCTTTTTGCCAGTATGGAAAGCTGAATCGGTCCCTTTCAACTATCAGATGGACTCAAAAGTGTTTTGACACAAATATGAATGAAGACATTTTATGTTTTTTTGTTTTTTTTGTGTTTTTTTGTCACGTTCATAAATAATCATTATCTGTTCTTGGCCTACAGCCGAGAGCCATATTCTATCTAGTGCTTTTAGAGTAATTTTGCAACCAACTTAATTTCAGTGGTTGACTTGCTTGGATTTATAGGACTAAAATGAATTATGGTATGTATATATTTTTTATTATTATTTTAATCTGTTCAAGCCAGAAATTGAAAATGATTATACATTTTTTTGTTTCTCCCAGTTATTTTTACAGCACTTTCTTACCATTTTCCTGAATCTAGTACTTTACAGAATTGTGTGTTTTGTCTGGGAAAGACCCTGACCCCCCCCCCCTCCTCCCCCCTCTCTGACATCACATCCTGTCGTCAGATTGTGTTGAACCTCGGGACGGGATGACATTTCGTTTGGGCTCAATCCCATCCCAGTCATCAGAGCCTCATATACTTTAAAGGTCACCTGTTACTGTTTGTCTAAAATAAGAATTCTCCTCCACGCTGTGGTCTTTCAGTGTGTGTGTGCGTTCTCCACCACGCTGTGATCTTTCAGTGTGTGTGTGTGTCTGTGTGTGTTCTCTACCGTGCTGTGGTCTTTCAGCGTGTGTGTGTGCGTTCTCCACCACGCTGTGATCTTTCAGTGTGTGTGTGTGTGTGTTCTCCTCACGCTGTGGTCTTTCAGCGTGTGTATGCGCGTTCTCCACCACGCTGTGATCTTTCAGTGTGTGTATGTGTGCATGTGTATGCACGCACGTTTGTGTTTTCTACCACGCCGTGATCTTTCAGCTTGTGTATGTGTGCGTGGTCAGCTCCTGCTAAAAAAACAATGTCAATTTCTTCTTCTATAAATCATATTCATATTTCCATGCATGCAGGGCCATAATATCACAACTCGAATAATCGAAACGAGCTGCATCATTCTCGTTTAATTTTTGCTCATAAAATCCGAAGAGCCTAGCTGCTCATCCTTAAAAACGTTTCCCTATTGGGTTCTAGCACCCATTCTGGCCCATTATTTACAGAACCGTTTGTTTCTTAGACTTTAGGAAGGAGCTACTACCCTTTAACTGTGCTGAAGGGAGTCTCTCCATGCTGAGGGTGAATCACGGGTCAGTAACACGATTTAAATACTTCATACCTGTTTTTAATTGCTTAATTAAAATAATGTGATTAAAAAACCGAGGTGAGTAGCCAATGATTTTTGTTAATTGACATTGTAATGAATCATAAATATCAGCATTGCAATGAGCTACCAGTTTGGTGCTGAATGGTGCCATCTGCTAAGGTTGTCTGGAGCTGAACTGATACCCTTCGTTGATTGGTCCAGTGAACATTTCCCACTCTGCAGCCGAACCGATGCCCTCCTCCGATTGGTTCAAACAGAAAGGTTTATGGCTGAACAGACCAAAGCCCCGCCCACATACTGTTCACACAAGGACGTCAATGGCTGAACAGACCAAAGCCCCGCCCCCATAGTGTTCACACAAGGACGTCAATGGCTGAACAGACCAAAGCCCCGCCCCCATAGTGTTCACACAAGGACGTCAATGGCTGAACAGACCAAAGCCCCGCCCCCATAGTGTTCACACAAGGAAGTCTAAGAGTGAATGTGAACTGAAGGGAATGATGTATGAAACATGGTATTTTTAGCAGCGGAAAATGCCTGTAGGGAGAGCATCATGATCTAGTCCCATGCTCTCTCTACGCACTTTAGAATCATCTTCACAACATATTGCTACAGGATGAAAGAGAGCGAGAAAATGAGCGTGAGAGAGAGAGTGAGAGAATGAGTGTGAGAAAGAGAGGGAGAGAGTGAGAGAAAGAGACGGAGAGAGTGAGAGTGAGATGTGTCAGGACATGCCTAGAATACAGAAAAAAAACTTGCTTGTGAAAACATCCGTCCACAATTTTATTTTTAATAAATAAAAATAAATATCACAGAAGAAATTGAGGCCCTCCCTTCCAACTGCACATAAATGTACCCCCCATCCCCCCCCCCCCCCCCCCGCCGCATTTGAACAGTTGCATGACGTCACCGGCAAAAAAAAGTTCCATCAACATGTAGGACCGCATCGCAACCTTCTAAAGAGCTTTGAGGAACGGTCTCCAAGGGAACGGAGTCGCCGTGGAAATGCTCCGACTAAAGACAAGCCCCACCACAGAAGTCCCGAAATCCCAAAACGTTTCTTTACAAACACAAACTGCGCTGGTTTTCCAAAATAGGGAAGGTTGAGTTGAATGAATTTGTGTACCCTGATATTTCTTAGTCTTATGGGGGGGGTGTTTTTTTCCACGCCGGTTCCTTCCTCTGCGGCGACGGTTAAACGCACGAATGTCAGAACTGGCCGCGCCCGCTTGGTTCTCCCTCGTCAACAGAGGCAGATGGCTTCTCTTTCAGGGATGAGAGCAGAGTCAGAACTCTGGCGATGAAATGCGCCAAAACCAGAGCTGGGGGGTTGAAGAAGGGCCCCCCCCAACCAGCATGGGGTCTGAGATCGCAGGCCAAATTAGGGAAAGCAGAGAAAGAGAGCCCGGAGAAGAGGGATGCTTATGCCTAATTGTTTGTCTGGCGGCCGCCATCGTCCAATGAAACCTGCCCCGCGGATTCAATCAGCGATGTTGCTGGAGTCATCAAATTGCCCCGCGCTCACAAATAAGTCCATTTTCATCTCTCTTTGTGTCAGTTTGAGATAAATTAAACAAATATCAGACGAGGCAAGTGTGTGCACTGCTACAGACATTACAACATAAAAAAATTAAACTTTTTAAAGTACCGATTGTTTTGCACACTTTAAGAACAGCTCAGTTAACATTTCTGGCCCATTCAATAGCGTGAGAAAAGGGATGGGATGTTAGTTTAACTGGTTTGGACTGGTTTAGACTAGTTAAAGCTGCAGTAGGCACGTTTGAAAATATACAAGGCAAAAAAACGTCCCACTTTAGCTCTCCTTCCTCCCATCTCTCTTCTAAGCCCCTCCCACCAAATGATGCTCCAGTGCCCACGCGGAGACAGGCAGACAGGGAGGGGTTTATTCAACGGAGAGGATTTTTTGCTTGTAGATGGTTGCCCTGATTGGTAGCTACATAGCTAGCCCTGATTGGTGGTTTTTGGAAGACCGGCTTGAGATTCTTTTACAGCCTAGTACAGAGCCCAGGACACTCACAAAAAAACTGATTTTTTTCTCAGAACACTTGATTTATTGACAGCTGCTGGAATGTAATGAGAAAATTTTGTACTTTTGCCAAAATTATATTGAAAAAATATTGCCTACTGCACCTTTAAGACTGGTTTGTTGTTGAGCCGTGTATAGTAAAGCACATTCGACTGGTTCAGACTGGTTTGTTGTTGAGCCCTGTATTGTAACGTACAAGGTTTAAAAGGGCCTTAAACCTTTAATGCGTGTAACGGTGTGTGGATCGCGGCGGAGGAGATGTCCGCAGGTCTGTAATGGCGGGTTCCCTGCACTGCGATGGGCGCGGGGCGCTGGTTGCAGCCATGCGGGCGAGCACGCTCACTCTGCGGGGTGCCGTCTCGTTATCGTCTCCCACTGAAGCACCCCTTCTCCTCACCGCGCTACGCTTGACGGTACGCTTGACGGTACGCTTGACGGTATACAACGCCAACAGCTGTCTGTGTTTATGACACACCTTCTGAAAAAAATTTATTTTATTTTGCGTGTCACCGTTCTAGTTATCCACTGGGAAGCCTTGTTCTTCCTGCGTTTCCGTGGCAATGGGATGAGGGTGGTGGTGGGTGGGGGCGTTGTTTGGGAGAGGGGGGATGGAATTGTTTTGGAGCAGAACATAATGTGGTCCCAGGGTGGTCCACGAGGGTATTTATAATGATGCAACATCAAGACAGCCTATTTATTCAGAGCGGGGGTGGGGGTCGTACCCTTTTCACTTGATTCTTCCATGTTGTGTAAGAGCGGGTGATATCCGGTAGGCTTATTCCAGCTCCGCGCGCCCGTGCCAGAGCCCCTCATTCCTGTGTAGGGTATTGGGGGGACACACGTTTCCTCTGTGCGAGATGATTGGTCTCTACGCCTCAGAGCCATCGAGCACGGCGTTCACCGCCACGCCGGGTGTTTTGACGTAGCCACCTTTTACTCCGCAAACCCTACTGCTGTCGAGCCCTGGATTGCAAACGCAAGGACCCGGGAACCAGCGCGGGAGAGCGTTAAATGAATGGCTAACCTGCCGCAGAGTCGGAGTGGCGTCGCTGCCCAGCCGTATGTGATAAACGCTAACTTACGCTAACATGCACTTCCTCACAGTGGAGGCCCAGCCCCTCCCCCTACAGATCATCCAATGTCCTGACCGCTCTGGTATGGCTTTGAAAACATTTGGCGTCGGCCTGCGTGCGGATTCGTTTACTCGTCTGCTCGCGTTCGCCGGGTTCCGGAGGGGGGCGCAGCCAATAAGCTGCAGACCCACACGGGGTAGGATTTAACAGCGTGATTAAGCCGGAGCTGGACCCCGTTCAGCCTGGCGGGCGGTAATATTCCGGGAAAGAACGAAGACAGGGAAGAGTCTGGGAAGATTTGGAGAGACAGGGATGGATGGATGGAGAAAGATCCGGAATGTTCTATGGATCAGGGTCGGGGGATGGTGGGGGTGATGAGGGTGAAGGCAAGCGGGATGAGCTTGTTAAGCGTGGGAAAAGAAAGCCACGGATACAGGCGTCCCGACGTGGCGGGAATTACATATCAAGCATCGGAATCTCGCCAGACACGCAACCCCAACACCACTGGAATCCTGATGCAGGGGCAGGTCAGAGGTCGTATCCGCATTCTCACGCTTGCAGAACCTTCACTGTGCGTGTTGGCTCCCTGCTGCACCTGTTTTTATCTTATTCTCCATGTTATTTCCCATTCCTTTATTAATTCTGAATACCCAGTCACCGGTGTTCACTGGCCGTGAATCGCAATGTCAGTTCAGGAGGGAGCTGTCAAGCACACGCTCTCCTCCGTAACGCCTGATCCCCGCCGTTGTTTCTTTTCACACCCCAGTCCACACACGTCATGTGCCGCTTTATAAAGCAGAGCGCAGATGTCTGATTGACCATCAGGGAAAGCCTGCGAGTCGTCCAACCTGGCTAGAGTCCCTCCCTCCCAGGGTGAGGTTATGGCTAATTTTGTATCACTGAGAGAGACATTCAGTCTGATGATGACTGGAAACAAAAGCAGCCCATGGCAGTGTCAACTCTCAGCACTGGCACAGTCCAGATTATATCCCAAACTATGGGGCCCATCCACACACTGAAACAGTGCCTTAACAGATAGCAGACCGTGGGGCCCATCCACACACTGGAACAGTGCCTTAACAGATACCAGACCGTGGGGCCCATCCACACACTGGAACAGAGCCTTAACAGATACCAGACCATGGGGCCCATCCACACACTGGAACAGTGCCTTAACAGATACCAGACCGTGGGGCCCATCCACACACTGGAACAGAGCCTTAACAGATACCAGACCGTGGGGCCCATCCATACACTGGAACAGAGCCTTAACAGTGGTAATGGGTAATCTTCAAAAGTGATTTAAAATTTCCAAAGAATTTAATTCCAGGGCTTTTACTCATCTCAGTTTAATCTGCTCTGTACTAACCCCCAAACCCCCCCCTCACCACTACCCCCACCCCCACATAAGTGCCACGTTTTGCGTTTTGACTTGTGTTTCTTAAAACACGCTTAAGGTCGGCGGTAAACGTCGAGGGAATCGCGGGCGCGGACCTGAGGCTCTTCCGTTTGTCTTTCTCTAAACCCGCAGACACGCTTGTGTTTCTGCAAATGAGTAGTTTGTGCTCCCACAGAGAGGCGTCCCTCGAGGAACGATCGACACGCGTTTGTACACAGTTCATATTCCACATCTGCACGTAGCAGATTGTAGTTTAACAAGAGAAAATCACAGCACGGAGTTTTGGGTTTTTGTTTTTGTTGAGAGTGACACCTCTATACGCTCTCTTCTCTGAAACACATGGGGGGGGCAGTGTAGGATAACGGGTTTGTAACCTAAACAAGTTGCAGGTTTGATTCCCAGGTAGGACTTTGCCGTTGTCACCTTGAGCAAGGTACTTAACCGGTATTGCTTCAGTATATATCCAGCTGTATAAAATGGATACTGAGTAAAAATGCAACAGCTGTGTAAGTCGCTCTGGATAAGAGTGTCTGCTAAATGCCTGTGATGTAAATGTAAGTAAATACTAATAAAGCTGGAACATTCAATTTAATGGGATCATGCAGTGATACAGGGCAGGATATTACTTTCCTATTTCCCTCATGTAATGTGAACTTTCCCTTTGATATTTTTGTAATTGCGTGTCACCTATCAGTGAGGTGCACAGGCGTGTGTTTGCCTCACACACAATGTACTTTCAACAGAGCCAAGGTCTGAGAGTCTAATTATAAAAAATAAATAAATGATAGAATCTGAGAAAGTAGCATTTTACCTTCTTGGTATTCAATGAAATAACCTTTCCCATGGCCATGTCTAATCATGACAATGCGCACGGCCCCACCAAACAGCTTCAACACGACAGCAGCATTCAGCATCTCGTAAACAGAACAACTTTTAACCTGGAACTCCAATCAGGATCTAGGGCATTATCAGCAATGCCAGCACCTGCGATTCAATTCGGTCACGTACCTCATATACAGTCCTCTGATTGGTTGGAAGTTCAGTTTTATCAGTTTGGTCTCACCTTTAACTGCCTTTAGTGTCCTGCTTATTCAATGCTAATAATTTAACCTTTAACCTGTAGCTCAGGCACGTGCACAGACAGACACGTGTGCACCCTGACCTGAGACAGCTAAAGTGCCCTTTTTGGCTGCAGTTTCCCCTCACACCCCCCCATTCCGCAATCACAATCACCCGCCACCAACACCACACCCCCAACTCTCCCCCCAGCCCCCCGTCCCGGATCATTTCCAGCACATACACCCCCCTAAAAGTCTAAAAGTATTTGCAGGGCTGTTCTCTGGGAGCTCTATTGCAACTTCCCTTCATCCCAGGCGCGGCCAGGGCGGGGCCAGGGCGGGGAGGAGGGTTTGAGAGGAGATCATCGCCCGAGGAGACGCGGGATCGCGGGGTTTCTGTCGACATCCCGAGAGAGACGTGTCATGACTGGGAGACAGAGGGAGATAGCGGAGACGGGGGGGGGCAGAGAGCCTGTTATCGGGCCAGACAGGCATGAACGGGTCCAGCGACTCACACAGGAGGCATTGTGAATTTGAGTGATTCGGGGAGGCGGGGAGAGAGAGAGGCGCGGCGGATTCCGGGGGCGATCAATGGCGGTTTTCAGAAGGTGCTCCTCACTCTCTGTGATATAATTTCCCATTCTCTTTTCTTTTTCTTTTTTTTTTGCATAATCTTGCATCTTAAGCCAGATGTGGGCTAAGGATAGGAAAAGCTTCAAAAAAGCGGGCGTGGTTCACAGCGCTGACCCCACGCTGCCTCCCATCTCCGTAGCATTACGCAGTAATGTGGATGAACCCTGTGAACTCTCCGCAGCAGAGCCCATGTTCTCATGTTGTGATTTCCGCTAAGCTTGGCGGCACTACGGCTCGTTTGACTTTAGCTTCAGACGACGCTCAGGTGGGTTGGGTTCATCATTTAATTATGAGTTTGTTTGTCTATGTAACTGGATCTCATGCTCTCTATGCTCTTACAACGAGACCTCTATGGTCTTACAGTGAGAAAGACCTCTATTGTCCACCTTCCACACAGATTTCATAATGACTCTCCTCCATCCTCAAAGAAAGAGACTCAGCCGGGCTGGAACTGTAACTTTCCATCAGAATTAATCTGCAGAGATACAGCGAGTGGGCGAGTGAGCGAGTGAGTGAGTGAGATACACTGCTTACACTGTGCCGAGAGAGAGAGAGAGAGAGAGAGAGAGAGAGAGAGAGAGAGAGAGAGAGAGAAAGAGAGAGAGCGAGAGAGAGAGAGAGAGAGAGAGAGAGAGAGAGAGAGACAGAAACAGCGAAAGAGAGAGAGAGAGAGAAACAGAGCTAGGGAGACACAGACAGAGAGAGCGAGAGAGAGAGAGAGAGAGAGAGAGAGATAAACAGAAACAGAAAGAGAGAGAGAGAGAGCATTGAACTCCCATTGACCTTATCTAAAGCATAAAACATTGCTCAGAGAACTGAAGGTGGGTGAGGGGGGTAGGGGGAGGGGGGTCAAACTAAACCAAGTACTGTCCCTCCACATTCATCACAAATTACCCCCCCTGAACCCGAACCTGAACCCGAACCCGAACCTGAACCTGAACCCGAACCTGAACCTGGCTGAGGGGGTCTCGGGAGGTCCTCGCTGGCGAACACCCCCCCACCGCAGCGGGGCTGGTGCTGCCGCTGTGTTCAGTGGCGAAATAAACCGTTTCACAAATATCACCCCCAGTGGCCTGTGGAATTGTTGGGTCCATCCCTTGACGTAAGGACGATGGGGAGATGCAGTGCACAAAGATAAACTTGGCAGTTTGTCTGATTGCAATAGTTTTTTTTAATTTTTTATAATGCGAGCAACCTGACAGTCAATGTGTTTGTGGTCATACCAGCGCTCCCAATTTAAATTTCAGCTCATGGGTGGAAAAACACGGCAGGACTTTTACCTTCCGATCCCAGACTTCCCTCCGCTGGTTAGCATGCTGTCTCACTGTGCCTGCGTGTGGATCCCATAAAAATGTGCCATAATATTTATTATATTATATACACACAGATAATATTTCAGATTCATATATTTTTCAGCCCCCTTTGGAAAGTGGGGGAGGGTTAGTTGGCGGTCGGGTCGGCCTAATCAAAAACGGCCCAATCAAAGGCGGCCCTTTGCAACATCTTCCCTTCCCGCCGCCTTACGCTTGTCCCGCTCATTTATTATTTTCACAGGGCCGTGAAACATTTCTGTTCAAATTGACACGTTTACAGACAGCAGTTTACGAAGAGCGAATGTTCAAATGTGACGGCTGAATTCGCCGGTGACGGATTCTTGCACTGCAAGCGCCGTTAAACCCGACGTGCTTCCTCTTAAGTGTCCATCAAACGTTCATTTAATCGGGCCTGGATGCATCTTGAAGACATGATCACAGTGATCTAATAAATATAAAAACATCCTCAGCATGAAAACAACTTTTCACAAGTAGAAACAGCTTAAAACATAGTATACACTAAAGCAGACGTGCTCGGCCTGCATTAAAACATAGTATACACTAAAGCAGACGTGCTTGACCTGCATTAAAACATAGTATACACTAAAGCAGACGTGCTCGGCCTGCATTAAAACATAGTATACACTAAAGCAGACGTGCTCGGCCTGCATTAAAACATAGTATACACTAAAGCAGACGTGCTCGGCCTGCATTAAAACATAGTATACACTAAAGCAGACATGCTCGGCCTGCATTAAAACATAGTATACACTAAAGCAGACGTGCTCGGCCTGCATTAAAACATAGTATACACTAAAGCAGGCGCGCTCGGCCTGCATTAAAACATAGTATACACTAAAGCAGACGTGCTCGGCCTGCATTAAAACATAGTATACACTAAAGCAGACGTGCTCGGCCTGCATTAAAACATAGTATACACTAAAGCAGACGTGCTTGGCCTGCATTAAAACATAGTATACACTAAGCAGACGTGCTCGGCCTGCATTAAAACATAGTATACACTAAAGCAGACGTGCTCGGCCTGCATTAAAACATAGTATACACTAAAGCAGACATGCTAGGCCTGCATTAAAACATAGTATACACTAAAGCAGACGTGCTCGGCCTGCATTAAAACATAGTATACACTAAAGCAGACGTGCTCGGCCTGCATTAAAACATAGTATACACTAAAGCAGACGCGCTCGGCCTGCATTAAAACATAGTATACACTAAAGCAGACGCGCTCGGCCTGCATTAAAACATAGTATACACTAAAGCAGACGTGCTCGGCCTGCATTAAAACATAGTATACACTAAAGCAGACGTGCTCGGCCTGCATTAAAACATAGTATACACTAAAGCAGACTAAGTTTATCTTATATATTCCGAGCAGATGCCCCTATCTAGAGTAAGTTACAGAACTTATTTAGTGATTTGGTTTAGTTTCATGTGGATACATTTAAAACAGCACATTCACTGAAGTAATTCAGGTCAAGTACCATGCTCAAGGGTACATCAGCAGCGCCTCCACCTGGGCATTGAGCTCGCAACCCCCGAGTATCCAGCTCAGTCATTTTTACATTACACCGGTGCTGTGGCTGAAGATAACCTGACAGCTGACCAGGTTAAAAAAAAACAGATAGAAAAAGGCAATGGCTTCAGACAAAATAGTGCACACACTCGATATTGGAAAATGAGGTCACTGGGAGTACAGTCACTCACTTGTATGAATCAATCAAAAGGTTATAGTTTGTCTTCAACAAAAAAAGTTTTTTAAACTCTAACCCTAACTCTAAACTGAACACTAACCCTAACCCTAACCCTAACCCTAACACTAACACTAACACTAACACTAACACGAACCCTAACCAAAAACCTTAAAGTCCACTTGGGCCAGCAGTGATAAGAATGTTCTGCTTTAATTGAATTTAGCATTACACAATAATATTGCAACGGTAGAAAATGTGTTAATTTTGTTTCTTCAGTTAAAGCAACAAAAATAACAACAGTCCGCTAGGTTCATACTGCATAATAATCAACACAATAACTCCAAAATGGAAAATGTAATTGGAAAATTGTAGTGAATCAGGGGAACTGAATGAAAACCATATGCAGTTACAGTAATGAAATCAAGGTGCATTAAGCAATGAAACTGAAATAAAATATTTTGTCTTTAAACAGTGGTTTTTTGACAGTTTGAACATTAAACGTGAAATGAACACAGACCGCAGTGGGCTCACTCATCAGAGGTTAAACGTGAAATGAACACAGACTGCATCAGAGGAACACAGACCGCAGTGGGCTCACTCATCAGATGAGCACAGACCGCAGTGGGCTCACTCATCAGAGAAACACAGACCGCAGTGGGCTCACTCATCAGATGAACACAGACCGCAGTGAGCTCACTCATCAGATGAACACAGACCGCAGTGGGCTCACTCATCAGAGGAACACAGACCGCAGTGGGCTCACTCATCAGAGGAACACAGACCGCAGTGGGCTCACTCATCAGATGAACACAGACCGCAGTGGGCTCACTCATCAGATGAACACAGACCGCAGTGGGCTCACTCATCAGATGAACACAGACCGCAGTGGGCTCACTCATCAGAGGAACACAGACCGCAGTGGGCTCACTCATCAGAGGAACACAGACCGCAGCGGGCTCACTCATCAGAGGAACACAGACCGCAGTGGGCTCACTCATCAGATGAACACAGACCGCAGTGGGCTCACTCATCAGAGGAACACAGACCGCAGTGGGCTCACTCATCAGAGGAACACAGACCGCAGTGGGCTCACTCATCAGATGAACACAGACCGCAGTGGGCTCACTCATCAGATGAACACAGACCGCAGTGGGCTCACTCATCAGAGGAACACAGACCGCAGTGGGCTCACTCATCAGAGGAACACAGACCGCAGCGGGCTCACTCATCAGAGGAACACAGACCGCAGCGGGCTCACTCATCAGAGGAACACAGACCGCAGCGGGCTCACTCATCAGAGGAACACAGACCGCAGCGGGCTCACTCATCAGAGGAACACAGACCGCAGTGGGCTCACTCATCAGATGAACACAGACCGCAGTGGGCTCACTCATCAGAGGAACACAGACCGCAGTGGGCTCACTCATCAGAGGAACACAGACCGCAGTGGGCTCACTCATCAGATGAACACAGACCGCAGTGGGCTCACTCATCAGATGAACACAGACCGCAGTGGGCTCACTCATCAGAGGAACACAGACCGCAGTGGGCTCACTCATCAGAGGAACACAGACCGCAGTGGGCTCACTCATCAGAGGAACACAGACCGCAGTGGGCTCACTCATCAAATGAACACAGACCGCAGTGGGCTCACTCATCAGATGAACACAGACCGCAGTGGGCTCACTCATCAGAGGAACACAGACCGCAGTGGGCTCACTCATCAGAGGAACACAGACCGCAGTGGGCTCACTCATCAGAGGAACACAGACCGCAGTGGGCTCACTCATCAGATGAACACAGACCGCAGTGGGCTCACTCATCAGATGAACACAGACCGCAGTGGGCTCACTCATCAGAGGAACACTGTTTAATATACCAGCTCGTCTAATACCCCAGGCTCCAATCTCCCCAACCACTATGAGCATTTACTAGTAGACCCCCCCCCCATACCGCCCTGTTAGCAGTTAGCGACTATAACGACTCCCCCCCCCCCCCCCCATACCGCCCTGTTAGCATTTAGCGACTATAACGACTGACAGCAGGGCAGGTGGCTGATAATGGGCTCCTCTAAGCTGGCTTCCTCCTGAGATTTCGTCCCGCAGGGGAATTTATTTTATCAGCAGCATTTTTAGCAGTTCATCTTTCCCTTGGGGAGTTTATTACACCGTTCTTTCTGCTTTTCGGAGGTTTATGGCCCAGTCTTCCTTATCAATCCTCATTTCCATATTTCTTTGTGAAGCATCTCAGTGTTTTTGTAAAAAAATAAAAAAAAATTTTTTTTTTTTTAAAAAGCTCGACAAATAAAAATGTTATTGAACCATAGTAGCAGTATTTCATTGTCATTGTAAAAGAATAAATAAAAGAATAATTGTAAAGTTATAAAATGTGTACCGTGTAAAGTGATATTCTTCTTCCATCGATGTTCTTAAACAATGCAGTGAAAACATCCTTTAAGGAGTGATGGTTTCATACGGGGGTGTGTAGGTGATTTCTCACATTGGGTGTGTGAGTCACCTGTGGGTAAGACGGGAATGAAAGGCCGTGTTTGGGTGCTCGAGGCCACACTGGCGGCTAATAGGAAAAGCGCTATCAGCAGTAGCACATTGCATTAGCCTCACGCTCATTCCACCGCAGCGTTAGCGTTAGCAAAGGCCTGTCATCAAGCTGTCCAGTGAGGGCAAATCTGGATCGCTCACAAAGTCCCGTTTGCTCCTACGCCATCAAATATCCAATTTACACACAAAATGATATACCACACGACCCCCGGACGGTCGCGGCAATTTCCCCCTCCTCCTCCTCCCGATGAAGATGCTTAACCGAGGCCGAAAACCAAAACAACCGCTCACCGGCCCGATTCGGCAAATTGCTTTGGATTAAAGCAATTAAATTAATGAATAATGCCTTTGATGCATAAAAAAAAGGGTGAATATTGTAGGAGTGAATTTGTGGTCCTGAGTCAGTCCCTACTGGACGGTCATAGTGAAATATATCCCAAGATGAATGTAAATTAGCAAAGGCGACAGACGTTGGCCTAGCCCTGGCTTCAAATATAACAGACTGCCTTATAAAATAAAAAATAAATAAATCAAAAACACCGCCTCACATCTTCACCAATGTATTCATTATTAATGATAACTTTTCATAAATGTGGGAGTTTCATCTTAAAAGACCAACAGTCCCCCGCGAACCCGTGTGTGCCTTCGGGTTGATCGGCTTCTGAAGATGAATGTGAGCCGATAAGGCCAGCGGAACCCTTTGAAGGTTCCAGAATGCGGAATGTTCCCTGCTCGTGGGATTCCGCAGGGCGGAGAGCAGGTCTCATAGAAGCACCATGCCTTGCGCACTTCACCGTTACGCTTGTGACCGCGCTGAATCTCTGTGGGAATGCCAGTGGGGTGAATCGTTAACGACGCATAATTGGGATGAACCGTAAATGACGTGCACCACGCGGTCAGTTCGCTTCTCTGTAGTTGGAGAACTTTGACCGATTAACATAATGGACCAAAAAAATAAAAAACTGTTTCATAAAAAGAATAGTTTGCTCGTGAGTGAATCTATTGTGAACATACATGATATTAATAATGTAGATGCACACCCTCACCCTCTTTCTCTCCCTCACCCTCTCTCTCTCCCTCACCCTCCCTCTCTCTCTCACCCTCTCTCTCTCCCTCACCCTCGCTCTCTCCCTCACCCTCGCTCTCTCTCTCACCCTCTCTCTCTCTCACCATCTCTCTCTCTCTCACCATCTCTCTCTCCCTCACCATCTCTCTCTCTCCCTCACCCTCTCTCTCTCTCTCCCTCACCATCTCTCTCTCACCATCTCTCTCTCCCTCACCATCTCTCTCTCTCTCCCTCACCCTCTCTCTCTCTCTCCCTCACCCTCTCTCTCTCTTTCTCTCCCTCACCATCACCATCTTTCTCTCTCTCACTCTCTCTCTCCCTCACCATCTCTCTCTCTTTCTCTCTCTCTCTCCCTCACCATCTCTCTCTCTTTCTCTCCCTCACCGTCTTTCTCTCCCTCCCTCTCTCTCTCTCACACACCCTCACCCTCTCTCTGTCTCTCTCTCTCCCTCCCTCTCTCTCTCACACACCCTCACCCTCTCTCTGTCTCTCTCTCTCCCTCCCTCTCTCTCTCACACACCCTCACCCTCTCTCTGTCTCTCTCTCTCCCTCCCTCTCTCTCTCACACACCCTCACCCTCTCTCTGTCTCTCTCTCTCCCTCCCTCTCTCTCACACACCCTCACCATCTCTCTCTCTCTCACCATCTCTCTCTCCCTCATCATCTCTCTCTCTCTCCCTCACCCTCTCTCTCTCTCTCCCTCACCATCTCTCTCTCCCTCTCCCTCACCCTCTCTCGCTCTTTCTCTCCCTCACCATCACCATCTTTCTCTCTCTCTCTCTCTCTCTCCCTCACCATCTCTCTCTTTCTCTCCCTCACCGTCTTTCTCTCCCTCCCTCCCTCTCTCTCTCACACACCCTCACCCTCTCTCTGTCTCTCTCTCTCCCTCCCTCTCTTTTTTATCCCTGTTGCTGAGTGAAAAGGCGCCATGACTCCCGAGCCTCAGCGTAAGACACCCGCGCTCGTTAGATTAATTGAATGGGCCCTGCTGTGCCTTAATTAGTGTGAAAAGATCAATGATGTTGGATGTGGAGAGAAGGCTGCCATTAACCCTACGGCAACAAATGCTAACACATATATGTCGCCGTTAGACTTCAGCACCTCTTCATTTCTAATAGTGACATCAACTGTTAAAGTGATTCAGAAAATTCACATTCCTTTTTTTTTTTATGGAGCTCAAGGTGGTATCAACTTAATGCAGATTAGTAGGAAACAACTGTGTTTTACAACATGTTGTGCCTGACTCTAGGCAGATTAATGTGCCCCGAGAAGCCAGTCTAATGACAATTAAAAAGAGTTAATTATTTCTGCCACAATGATTAAGAACATATAGAAGAAAGAAGAATGAGATTCACTTTAAGCTGCTCTAAGGCCTGGAGCGTTCTACTTTTTCTTGTTCTGCTTCCGTTTCCCCCCCCAAATCGGTATTTTTTTTCATTAATTTGAAAGAACCATTAAAAGGAGACACCTGTTCAAGGCTGCTTGCCTGAAGATTCCCCTGTTAAATGACTTTAAGACTGAAACATCGACATTGTCTCGCATCCTTTCAACCTTTGCACAATCCGGCAATCCAATGTTTAAACGAACGAGATCCTAAAATGTAAAACATTCATTATATTTTGGCACGGCAGTGCTTCTTTAGAACAGGAAAACACTTGCCAACAAGCTGTGCTTTATTGCATGCTAATGTTATAAAGCTTGAGGATATTTCTTAGATAACTACCTTGTAATAACTTGGTCCTTCCTCATTGTTATTGCATGTAATAACTTGTGTCATATGCCATATGCACTTGTGCTATATCACGACCCTCTGTGGTCATAAGCTCCCTGCTTGTAAACAAATGCTTTAATGACCGTGTTACTATATTGATATTAATGCTATGCAAGATAGAAAAATAACTTATCAGTGAAAATCCTTAAAAACATTCCATCCAGCAAAAGTCATGAAAAGGTTATGAAAAGCATTTTAAAAATCTGACTCTCCTTAAAAATTCTAGAAAAATTGGGCAGATTTGATAACATTTTACGTCAATTAACAAACATGGTGCTACCAAAGTGACATCTTGCAATATCTGTGTGTTTTATAGCGTTGGCAAATTGGAAAGCATTGAGTAAACTGGGTGCTTTGTAGATATAATAATTGAAAGCATTGAGTAAACTGGGTGCTTTGTAGATATAATAATTGAAAGCATTGAGTAAACTGGGTGCTTTGTAGATATAATAACTGAAAGCATTGAGTAAACTGGGTGCTTTGTAGATATAATAACTGAAAGCATTGAGTAAACTGGGTGCTTTGTAGATATAATAATTGAAAGCATTGAGTAAACTGGGTGCTTTGTAGATATAATAATTGAAAGCATTGAGTAAACTGGGTGCTTTGTAGATATAATAATTGAAAGCATTGAGTAAACTGGGTGCTTTGTAGATATAATAATTGAAAGCATTGAGTAAACTGGGTGCTTTGTAGATATAATAATTGAAAGCATTGAGTAAACTGGGTGCCTTTGTAGATATAATAATAGAAAGCATTGAGTAAACTGGGTGCTTTGTAGATATAATAACTGAAAGCATTGAGTAAACTGGGTGCTTTGTAGATATAATAATTGAAAGCATTGAGTAAACTGGGTGCTTTGTAGATATAATAATTGAAAGCATTGAGTAAACTGGGTGCTTTGTAGATATAATAATTGAAAGCATTGAGTAAACTGGGTGCCTTTGTAGATATAATAATTGAAAGCATTGAGTAAACTGGGTGCTTTGTAGATATAATAATTGAAAGCATTGAGTAAACTGGGTGCTTTGTAGATATAATAATTGAAAGCATTGAGTAAACTGGGTGCTTTGTAGATATAATAATTGAAAGCATTGAGTAAACTGGGTGCCTTTGTAGATATAATAATTGAAAGCATTGAGTAAACTGGGTGCTTTGTAGATATAATAATTGAAAGCATTGAGTAAACTGGGTGCCTTTGTAGATATAATAATTGAAAGCATTGAGTAAACTGGGTGCCTTTGTAGATATAATAATTGAAAGCATTGAGTAAACTGGGTGCTTTGTAGATATAATAATTGAAAGCATTGAGTAAACTGGGTGTATTTGTAGATATAATAATTGAAAGCATTGAGTAAACTGGGTGCCTTTGTAGATATAATAATTGAAAGCATTGAGTAAACTGGGTGCCTTTGTAGATATAATAATTGAAAGCATTGAGTAAACTGGGTGCTTTGTAGATATAATAATTGGAAAGCATTGAGTAAACTGGGTGCTTTGTAGATATAATAATTGAAAGCATTGAGTAAACTGGGTGCTTTGTAGATATAATAATTGAAAGCATTGAGTAAACTGGGTGCTTTGTAGATATAATAATTGAAAGCATTGAGTAAACTGGGTGCTTTGTAGATATAATAATTGAAAGCATTGAGTAAACTGGGTGCTTTGTAGATATAATAATTGGAAAGCATTGAGTAAACTGGGTGCCTTTGTAGATATAATAATTGAAAGCATTGAGTAAACTGGGTGCTTTGTAGATATAATAACTGAAAGCATTGAGTAAACTGGGTGTATTTGTAGATATAATAATTGAAAGCACTGAGTAAACTGGGTGCCTTTGTAGATATAATAATTGAAAGCATTGAGTAAACTGGGTGCTTTGTAGATATAATAACTGAAAGCATTGAGTAAACTGGGTGTATTTGTAGATATAATAATTGAAAGCATTGAGTAAACTGGGTGCCTTTGTAGATATAATAATTGGAAAGCATTGAGTAAACTGGGTGCTTTGTAGATATAATAATTGAAAGCATTGAGTAAACTGGGTGCTTTGTAGATATAATAATTGAAAGCATTGAGTAAACTGGGTGCTTTGTAGATATAATAATTGAAAGCATTGAGTAAACTGGGTGCCTTTGTAGATATAATAATTGAAAGCATTGAGTAAACTGGGTGCCTTTGTAGATATAATAATTGAAAGCATTGAGTAAACTGGGTGCCTTTGTAGATATAATAATTGAAAGCATTGAGTAAACTGGGTGCTTTGTAGATATAATAATTATAATAATTGAAAGCATTGAGTAAACTGGGTGTCTTTGTAGATATAATAATTGAAAGCATTGAGTAAACTGGGTGCTTTGTAGATATAATAATTGAAAGCATTGAGTAAACTGGGTGCTTTGTAGATATAATAATTGAAAGCATTGAGTAAACTGGGTGTCTTTGTAGATATAATAATTGAAAGCATTGAGTAAACTGGGTGCTTTGTAGATATAATAATTGAAAGCATTGAGTAAACTGGGTGCTTTGTAGATATAATAATTGAAAGCATTGAGTAAACTGGGTGCTTTGTAGATATAATAATTGAAAGCATTGAGTAAACTGGGTGCTTTGTAGATATAATAATTGAAAGCATTGAGTAAACTGGGTGGCTTTGTAGATATAATAATTGAAAGCATTGAGTAAACTGGGTGCTTTTGTAGATATAATAATTGAAAGCATTGAGTAAACGGGGTGCCTTTGTAGATATAATAATTGAAAGCATTGAGTAAACTGGGTGCTTTGTAGATATAATAATTGAAAGCATTGAGTAAACTGGGTGCTTTGTAGATATAATAATTGAAAGCATTGAGTAAACTGGGTGCTTTGTAGATATAATAATTGAAAGCATTGAGTAAACTGGGTGCTTTTGTAGATATAATAATTGAAAGCATTGAGTAAACTGGGTGCTTTGTAGATATAATAATTATAATAATTGAAAGTAACGTGACTCAGAATGTATTACCTTCTCACAAAACAAATCTGATTTGCTCAGCACACAAGATTACTGATGAGATACTTACTCTTCTCAGGAAAGGAAGGCGCGACTGTCGTATAATGCATTGCTTTGTATGCCTTGGTACATACACACAGATTAAATATGTGCCCATGAACACACACAGAACTTCACTCCGAGGTTGTTTTCACATCTGCTTATTAAATCAATCAACTCCCCTTGCCCAGCTATATTTTCCAGGAGTATATTGTTTTCCCTCTAATTCAGCCGCCAAGGAGCTTGTCATGTGCATGGTGTGGATACGATATGCAAAAGAAGTGCTCAAATTGTACGTGTAGAAAACCGCATCAATTTATTTTAGAACTTTGCTTCTGGGTAATATGCTAAGTTTTGGTTCCATTGAACCACTTCACTGCATGTTCATATATACACATATATATAGTGTATATATATATATATATATATATATATATATAAATATAGGATATATATATTATATGCATGCACTGATAGGGTGAGAATGAATTGTTGTTCATCAAAACCAAAATGAGATTTTACTTCTACTCAGGAGTTTTTTTTTATAACACTTTAAACTTAGTGTTTCACTTAAATTTATGGCAGCTGTTGCATTGGGCTTCCAGAAATGTATTTTAAAAGTGTGTAACTACTAATTAGCTTCCACATAAAAGTTCAAACAAGTTTGTGTTGGAGAAATTAAGTAGAGTTAGATTCTGCTTGACAAATTTTCCCCCGTAAAAAAAAAAATGTAAAAAAATTAAACTCCTTAATGGCAATGAGGAGGCCTAACAGAACAAAGCAAACGTTCAAAAGTAAACGGAAGAATTCTCATTTCCAAAGGTTAATTAGCAGCGGCTCATTTTTAAATGAGTTGACAGGCTGTTGGAGCTGACCCTGTCTACCCTCTCCTGCCCATTACCGCCACCCCCTCCTGTCTATTACAGCCACCCCCTCCCAGCCTGTCTCTGCACCATTAGCGCTAGCGGGTAGGCTGAGTTCCGTGCTCCCGTCGATCTACGGGCCATCGGTTTGCTTCCCCGAGCATCTAACGTGCGCATGCGGCTTGACTCAGCAGCAGGCCCACGGATTATCATCGACCCGCCACCCCCCGTACACCCCCCCCATGATGGGGTCTCACAGAAGCCTGCTTCACGTCAGCGATGTAACGCACTCGCCAAAGAGAGACGCCGTTTCCTATCTGCAAACCTCCTCCTCTGATTAGAGCCATCACTTTGATAGAGAGAGAGAAAGACAGAGAAAGAAAGAGAGAGAATGAGAGAGTGAGAGATAGAGAAAGAGAGAGAAAGAGCAAGAGAGGATAGAGAGAGTTAGAGAGCTATTATTATTATTATTAATAATGTTATTTTTATTAATAATTATATAATATTACCTAAAGTTGATAACGGTTGTCATTTTGTTACCACAGTTAGAATGAGAAATGAGTTAATTCATTCATGTTCAAGAGTCTTTGGATATTCCTGTACGCTTTGGAAATATTTACGAACATATTTCATGCCAATAAAGCATTTTGAATTTGAACTTGAGACAGAATAAGAGAGATAGAGAGATGGGATGGAGAGAGAGAAAGAGAGTGAGCAGACAGAATAAGAGAGATAGAGAGATGGGATGGAGAGAGAGAAAGAGAGTGAGTAGGCAGATAGGAAAAGGAAGAAGGTGGTAGTTGAGTAAAAGGGGGGCGGCGTAGTGTTCCTCTCACCACAGTGGGGGCGGCGTAGTGTTCCTCTCACCACAGTGGGGGCGGCGTAGTGTTCCTCTCACCACAGTGGGGGCGGCGTAGTGTTCCTCTCACCACAGTGGGGGCGGCGTAGTGTTCCTCTCACCACAGTGGGGGCGGCGTAGTGTTCCTCTCACCACAGTGGGGGCGGCGTAGTGTTCCTCTCACCACAGTGGGGGCGGCGTAGTGTTCCTCTCACCACAGTGGGGGCGGCGTAGTGTTCCTCTCACCACAGTGGGGGCGGCGTAGTGTTCCTCTCACCACAGTGGGGGCGGCGTAGTGTTCCTCTCACCACAGTGGGGGCGGCGTAGTGTTCCTCTCACCACAGTGGGGGCGGCGTAGTGTTCCTCTCACCACAGTGGGGGCGGCGTAGTGTTCCTCTCACCACAGTGGGGGCGGCGTAGTGTTCCTCTCACCACAGTGGGGGCGGCGTAGTGTTCCTCTCACCACAGTGGGGGCGGCGTAGTGTTCCTCTCACCACAGTGGGGGCGGCGTAGTGTTCCTCTCACCACAGTGGGGGCGGCGTAGTGTTCCTCTCACCACAGTGGGGGCGGTGTAGTGTTCCTCTCACCACAGTGGGGGCGGCGTAGTGTTCCTCTCACCACAGTGGGGGAGGCGTAGTGTTCCTCTCACCACAGTGGGGGCGGCGTAGTGTTCCTCTCAGCACAGTGGGGGCGGCGTAGTGTTCCTCTCACCACAGTGGGGGCGGCGTAGTGTTCCTCTCACCACAGTGGGGGCGGCGTAGTGTTCCTCTCACCACAGTGGGGGCGGCGTAGTGTTCCTCTCACCACAGTGGGGGCGGCGTAGTGTTCCTCTCACCACAGTGGGGGCGGCGTAGTGTTCCTCTCACCACAGTGGGGGCGGCGTAGTGTTCCTCTCAGCACAGTGATGAATATTAACCTCAGTTAATATTCACTCCACCAATTCCATCTTTTTTTTTTTGTACTAACAACTCGACTCTTAATTAACGAGACAAATTACAAACCGTAATTGAACCATCCACTTAATTTAAAGCTCCTTGCACGCTGTGGGCATTATAAGAAGATGGTGACGTTAACCCTATGTGGGGGTGTAGTGTACCCTCACTTCTCTATGTCAACGCAAATGTCATCCCTGCTCAGAGAAAAGAGGCATCGATGGCCACGTCACGCTGAAAAACGAGAACCTCCTCAGCACATTGAGGAAGGCTCTGGAATGTTCTTTTAGAGAAGTCCAGTTCATCCAGTGCTCATGACAGATAATTCTCAGACTGCTATAATGGTATATACACTGCCTGGCCAAAAAAAAACTCACACACTCTAATATTTAGTTGGACCGTCTTTATCTTTGATTACGGCGCACATTCGTCGTGGCATTGTTTCGACAACCTTATGCAACGTCACAACATTCATTTCCGTCCAGAGTTGCATTAAGTTTTGGTCAAGATCTTGTATCAACCATTGGAGAGTCAAAACACTCCTTAAAGTCTTCTCCAGCACATCCCAAAGACTTTCAATGGGGTTAAGGTCAGTGCTCTGGTGGCCAATTCATGTGTGAAAATGATTCCTCATGCTCCCTGAACCACTCTTTCACAATTTGAGCCTGATGAATCTTGACATTGTCATCCTGGAATATGCCCATTGATGGGATAACCTGGTCATTCAGTACATTCAGGTACTCAGCTGACTTAATTTTATTGCTGCATAACGTTGCTGAGTCTAGACCTGACCAATTGAAGCAACCCCAGATCATCACACTGCCATAACACGATAATGTTCAGTGAAGAATATTCTAATCACATATTTCTTATCTTAGACCTTAAAGGGTTATGAAACCGTCGGTTAAATTCTCTCTCCCCCACACCACAAATTCGAAAAATGTAATTAAATGGGCGTGGAAATAGTTAACAACCAACACCACTGCATACAGTAATGATGTGATATCACAGTCATAGTTAACAGCCAACACCACTGCATACAGTAATT
This sequence comes from Ilyophis sp. 1 JC-2022, assembly GCA_022702515.1. NCBI lineage: Eukaryota > Metazoa > Chordata > Actinopteri > Anguilliformes > Synaphobranchidae > Ilyophis > Ilyophis sp. 1 JC-2022. The sequence continues at coordinate 4,030,977 of CM040394.1, read as the reverse complement.
ATGTGATATTACAGTCATAGTTAATAACCAACACCACTGCATACAGTAATGATGTTATATTACAGTCATAGTTAATAACCAACACCACTGCATACAGTAATGATGTGATATTACAGTCATAGTTAATCGCCAACACCACTGCATACAGTAATGATGTGATATCACAGTCATAGTTAACAGCCAACACCACTGCATACAGTAATGATGTTATATTACAGTCATAGTTAATAACCAACACCACTGCATACAGTAATGATGTGATATTACAGTCATAGTTAATAACCAACACCACTGCATACAGTAATGATGTGATATTACAGTCATAGTTAATAACCAACACCACTGCATACGGTAATGATGTGATATTACAGTCATAGTTAATAACCAACACCACTGTATCCAGTAATTATGTGATATTACAGTCATAGTTAATAACCAACACCACTGCATACAGTAATGATGTGATATTACAGTCATAGTTAATCGCCAACACCACTGCATACAGTAATGATGTGATATCACAGTCATAGTTAATAACCAACACCACTGCATACAGTAATGATGTGATATTACAGTCATAGTTAATAACCAACACCACTGCATACGGTAATGATGTGATATCACAGTCATAGTTAATAACCAACACCACTGCATACAGTAATGATGTGATATTACAGTCATAGTTAATAACCAACACCACTGCATACAGTAATGATGTGATATTACAGTCATAGTTAATAACCAACACCACTGCATACAGTAATGATGTGATATCACAGTCATAGTTAATAACCAACACCACTGCATACAGTAATGATGTGATATCACAGTCATAGTTAATAACCAACACCACTGCATACAGTAATGATGTGATATTACAGTCATAGTTAATAACCAACACCACTGCATACAGTAATGATGTGATATTACAGTCATAGTTAATCGCCAACACCACTGCATACAGTAATGATGTGATATCACAGTCATAGTTAACAGCCAACACCACTGCATACAGTAATGATGTTATATTACAGTCATAGTTAATAACCAACACCACTGCATACAGTAATGATGTGATATTACAGTCATAGTTAATAACCAACACCACTGCATACAGTAATGATGTGATATTACAGTCATAGTTAATAACCAACACCACTGCATACGGTAATGATGTGATATTACAGTCATAGTTAATAACCAACACCACTGTATCCAGTAATTATGTGATATTACAGTCATAGTTAATAACCAACACCACTGCATACAGTAATGATGTGATATTACAGTCATAGTTAATCGCCAACACCACTGCATACAGTAATGATGTGATATCACAGTCATAGTTAATAACCAACACCACTGCATACAGTAATGATGTGATATTACAGTCATAGTTAATAACCAACACCACTGCATACGGTAATGATGTGATATCACAGTCATAGTTAATAACCAACACCACTGCATACAGTAATGATGTGATATTACAGTCATAGTTAATAACCAACACCACTGCATACAGTAATGATGTGATATTACAGTCATAGTTAATAACCAACACCACTGCATACAGTAATGATGTGATATCACAGTCATAGTTAATAACCAACACCACTGCATACAGTAATGATGTGATATCACAGTCATAGTTAATAACCAACACCACTGCATACAGTAATGATGTGATATTACAGTCATAGTTAATAACCAACACCACTGCATACAGTAATGATGTGATATCACAGTCATAGTTAATAACCAACACCACTGCATACAGTAATGATGTGATATCACAGTCATAGTTAATAACCAACACCACTGCATACAGTAATGATGTGATATTACAGTCATAGTTAATAACCAACACCACTGCATTCGGTAATGATGTGATATCACAGTCATAGTTAATAACCAACACCACTGCATACAGTAATGATGTGATATTACAGTCATAGTTAATAACCAACACCACTGCATACAGTAATGATGTGATATCACAGTCATAGTTAATAACCAACACCACTGCATACAGTAATGATGTGATATTACAGTCATAGTTAATAACCAACACCACTGCATACGGTAATGATGTGATATCACAGTCATAGTTAATAACCAACACCACTGCATCCAGTAATGATGTGATATTACAGTCATAGTTAATCGCCAACACCACTGCATACAGTAATGATGTGATATCACAGTCATAGTTAATAACCAACACCACTGCATACAGTAATGATGTGATATTACAGTCATAGTTAATCGCCAACACCACTGCATACAGTAATGATGTGATATCACAGTCATAGTTAATAACCAACACCACTGCATACGGTAATGATGTGATATTACAGTCATAGTTAATAGCCAACACCACTGCATCCAGTAATGATGTGATATTACAGTCATAGTTAATAACCAACACCACTGCATACAGTAATGATGTGATATTACAGTCATAGTTAATCGCCAACACCACTGCATACAGTAATGATGTGATATCACAGTCATAGTTAATAACCAACACCACTGCATACAGTAATGATGTGATATTACAGTCATAGTTAATAACCAACACCACTGCATACGGTAATGATGTGATATCACAGTCATAGTTAATAACCAACACCACTGCATACAGTAATGATGTGATATTACAGTCATAGTTAATAGCCAACACCACTGCATCCAGTAATGATGTGATATTACAGTCATAGTTAATAACCAACACCACTGCATCCAGTAATGATGTGATATTACAGTCATAGTTAATAGCCAACACCACTGCATACAGTAATGATGTGATATTACAGTCATAGTTAATAACCAACACCACTGTATCCAGTAATGATGTGATATTACAGTCATAGTTAATCGCCAACACCACTGCATACAGTAATGATGTGATATCACAGTCATAGTTAATAACCAACACCACTGCATACGGTAATGATGTGATATTACAGTCATAGTTAATAGCCAACACCACTGCATACGGTAATGATGTGATATTACAGTCATAGTTAATAGCCAACACCACTGCATACAGTAATGATGTGATATCACAGTCATAGTTAATAGCCAACACCACTGCATACGGTAATGATGTGATATTACAGTCATAGTTAATAACCAACACCACTGCATACGGTAATGATGTGATATTACAGTCATAGTTAATAACCAACACCACTGTATACAGTAATGATGTGATATTACAGTCATAGTTAATAGCCAACACCACTGCATCCAGTAATGATGTGATATCACAGTCATAGTTAATAGCCAACACCACTGCATCCAGTAATGATGTGATATCACAGTCATAGTTAATAGCCAACACCACTGCATCCAGTAATGATGTGATATCACAGTCATAGTTAATAGCCAACACCACTGCATCCAGTAATGATGTGATATCACAGTCATAGTTAATAGCCAACACCACTGCATCCAGTAATGATGTGATATCACAGTCATAGTTAATAGCCAACACCACTGCATCCAGTAATGATGTGATATCACAGTCATAGTTAATAGCCAACACCACTGCATCCAGTAATGATGTGATATCACAGTCATAGTTAATAGCCAACACCACTGCATACAGTAATGATGTGATATTAAAGTCATAGTTAATAGCCAACACCACTGCATACAGTAATGACGTGATATTAAAGTCATAGTTAATAGCCAACACCACTGCATACAGTAATGACGTGATATTACAGTCATAGTTAATAGCCAACACCACTGCATACAGTAATGACGTGATATTAAAGTCATAGTTAATAGCCAACACCACTGCATACAGTAATGACGTGATATTACAGTCATAGTTAATAACCAACACCACTGCATACGGTAATGATGTGATATTACAGTCATAGTTAATAGCCAACACCACTGCATCCAGTAATGATGTGATATCACAGTCATAGTTAATAGCCAACACCACTGCATACAGTAATGATGTGATATCACAGTCATAATTAATAACCAACACCACTGCATACGGTAATGATGTGATATTACAGTCATAGTTAATAGCCAAAAAAGACCCTGCATGTGATTACTAGACTGTTAATAAAAAAATACTTTAATAAGCAATATTAAGCTTTTGCATAAATAACATTTTTCTAATCCACAACAGTTGTTTGTTGAGAAAATGAATAAGAACACTGTCTAAACCAGACAGTGGGTAATTAATAACACAGCTATACTATTGAACAAAACAAAAAAACATAGCTAGATAGTTGAAGGTGACCTTTCTGAATTCCTTACTGTCACAACTGGTTCTTTCTGGTTTTGTTTGGCTTAGGTAACATGCCATTATTTGTATCATAACATCCACATGTAACTAACAACTTTAAATGTGAACAAAAACTTTCTCCGGTCTCAAACGACTAAGAACATTCCACGGTCTCACACACTTACTTTTTACAATTGGCCAGCTGTTAGATTATATTCAGCAAACAGTTTAATTCAATGGAAAAATTATTCAGCGCTCCAATAACTGATAGCCTGTTTAATGATTAAGTTAGCGCAGTCCACAAGAGAGACTGGGTAGGGAAACTTTTTTAAACTCTCTTATCGAAGGGGGTAATAATTTTCATATCTGTATGCAGTAGCGCTTCCACAAGAAGGACAAAATGTGATTTTTTTAGCATACATCCCAGAAGACCTAGCACTGCGGTTAAATCTAGGTCTGCCCGGTGTCTTCAGTCAAGGTATTGCAATCCTCTTTAGCCTGATGATGCATTTTAATGGGAAATCGTAGCTTAATTTATTCCAGCCAATTTTTGTATTTTTTTTTGTGTTGCATTTCCAAACTCCGCTGCCTCTCGTAGAAGGGCAGAATTGCATTAAGACCGTGAGCGCAGCCCGATGCTATCAATCGTCCCCACACCATTTCAATATTAAAGTCAACACTGGGAGGGACAGACTTCAGTGATTATTAAAAAGCTGCAGTCTGGGGGTGTTATGCCTCATGAAGGATGTGTTAGGCGGGGGGGGTAGTCATGGTTACGGAGCAGGGCTGGTAAACCTAACAGCCACAGGTTAGGCTCCTTGCAGCCCTTTACCTGAAGTTGTGTGTGAACCAATAATATATAAAGCAATCTAAATTAGAATAGGTAAGCAGGTACATTAGAGGTGTCTGTTTGAGTGAGTAAAGACACCTCACAATACCAGTGTAGCACTTTTAGAAGAGTTATGTGCTATTAATACTGCGATGCACTCCTATTGCATGGTCTGTGTTAAATTGGATGTGCACTTTCCCTTTTGCTTAGTACAAAGCGTATACATGTATGTTCTGTAGTCTACTCCTTACTGCCAATGCATTTTATGTTCATGGCACTTAGAGGTTAACCTTTGACCCTGCCAGTGGTGCATGTGAAGTCCTGATGTTGTACACACTTAGAGGTTAACCTTTGACCCTGCCAGTGGTGCATGTGCAGTCCTGATGTTGTACTACTTTGTAAGTCTCTGGGATAAGCGTCTGCTAAATACCAAATTTTAATTGTACAAAACAAAGTCCTAGTCTTAGAGAGACTGGAGAATATAGTGCAACAGTGTTTACATGTCTATGATTTTATAGTATTGGTTAGGACTACAATACCATGTGTTCAATAATACATTCATTATTAACTTTTACTTATTGTATGCTAGAAGGCCAGTGAATGACTGCGCTCGCATATTTAAAACTTTCTGTTTCTGTGATGTTCTATGATTTTGTATTTGTTGCCACACTGTTGGGCCTAAAAGCATCAGAATCAGTGGCTTTACTGCAATGCGCCGGAGCGGCTTTTTATAAAGACCTACAGAGCGAGAGAGGAGAGGGAACGCTAACACTCAAGTGGATGAGAGAGAGAGATGAGAGAGAAAATAAATAAGAGAGAGAGAAAGAGGGACAAACACAGAAACAGAGAAAAAGAAAGAGAGTGATAGAGGGGAAAAGAGGGGGAAGTGAGAGAAGAGAGAAATAGAGATGGAAAGAAAGACAGAGAGGCAGAAAAAAACAGAAGGGGGCAGTGAGAGAGGAAGAGAAAGAGAGGGGGATAGAGAAGAGAGAAAGGGAGGGAGAGACAGCAAAAAACAGAGAGGGAGAGAGAGAAAGGGACAGAGAATGAGAGAGATGGAGGGAGGGAGAGGCTAGGTGTGAGAGAGGCAGAGAAAGAGAGAGAGAGAGAGAGAGAGGGAGGGAGAGAGAGAGATGACCTGCTGTGGTCTAGAGGAGCAGAGGGAATGCTTGATTGATGTGTGGTGACATGCTGGATTGAGCCCAGATCCATCACTGTAACAGGAAGAGCTGGGTATGCTGGGAAATTAAAAGCATTGCCCCCCCCGAGTGGCAGCACCAATCGCCAAGGCTAAATATGGACTCAGTGTTAAATAATTACTGGGAGGCCTAAGCAGCACAATATCATCCTGCATTATAATAGCTCTTTAATGGAATAGACTCACTCCTGTCCACTGCTCCGGATTGGCCTCCCCCGATGACCGGGGCTGATGGGAGTTTTCCCCCAACATTCACGTTAGCGCGTTGGCGGAATCGCTGAATGACACATTACAGATGATCAGTGCGTTCCGGAAGCTACACGTTAGCCGGTGCAAAACCGCAAAGACAAACAAGTTTACACAGGCCAGGGCTGTGTCCGAATCAGAGCCCTATCTACTGCGACCTGTCTCCTGTGTACTGTGTACTGTCTGAATCAGAGCCCTATCTACTGTGTCCTGTCTCCTGTGTACTGTCTGAATCAGAGCCCTATCTACTGTGCACTGTCTCCTGTGTACTGTCTGAATCAGAGCCCTATCTACTGCGCCCTGTCTCCTGTGTACTGTGTCCGAATCAGACCCCTATCTACTGCGCCCTGTCTCCTGTGTACTGTGTCCGAATCAGAGCCCTATCTACTGCGCCCTGTCTCCTGTGTACTGTGTCCGAATCAGACCCCTATCTACTGCGCCCTGTCTCCTGTGTACTGTGTCCGAATCAGACCCCTATCTACTGCGCCCTGTCTCCTGTGTACTGTGTCCGAATCAGACCCCTATCTACTGCGCCCTGTCTCCTGTGTACTGTGTCCTGTGTACTGTGTCCGAATCAGACCCCTATCTACTGCATCCTGTCTCCTGTGTACTGTGTACTATCACACTGTGTACCATGTACAGTGTAGTGCTTCAACACACTGGTGTAGTGGCCATTTGGAGTGATTTCCTCCATCACAGTTACCACAAAATACATTGTTTTTCACACATTTGGACCAAAATTGCACAATATTTATTTATTTATTTAAAACATAACTTAATGACAAGAACAGGCCATTGAGCCCAACAATTCCCGCCATCTTCCTACCGCTAAAGTGTACCCAGTGCTCACCGTTGACCTACAAACAAGATAGTATCCAGCACCATATCAAGCCTGGTCTTGAAAACACCCAGAGTTTCTGCCTCTACTACATGACCTGGCTAGCTATTCCAGACAGTGACTACTCTCTGTGTGAAGACGTACTTTCTGATGTGCATTATTCATTTACTTATTCATTCATTCATTCACGCTGAAATGAGCTTTTAGCACGTTTAGCACTTTTAGCATAGTAAATTATCTGACCGCAGGTACCAGCTGTACTTTGATTTGAGGAGCAAACTTTTTTTGTGGGCCCTCAGCCCCGGGACCCTGTGGGAGAGAGAAAAGGGGATTTATTGGCATTGCATTTCTCCTGAGGCTTGATGTGGGCATTACAGGTAGATTACAGTCAAACGAGCCGTGCTATACCCAGTCCATATTCTATTAGGTAGAGCCAGTTCTGGTCCTGCCAACCCTGATTACATGTCACATTAACAATGCCCCACTCCCTGCTCTCCTCCCCTCCACCCTTTCATTTTTAAATCTAAATACATAGGGGGCCGGGGGGCCGGGGGGCTGATGGGGTTACCAAAGCCGTAGCATCACTTGTGGAAAAACTACGTTTTTCTGTTGCTGTTGTTGCCCAAAAAATATGTCAATCAAGACTTGCAGGAACACACACCCTGGAACGGCCACACTGACAGCAAGGCATTACATTACATTACAGGCATTACATTACATTACAGGCATTACATTACATTACAGGCATTTAGCAGACGCTCTTATCCAACTTTATTTTTTATCACAACACAACATATTATCCATTCATACAGCTGGATATATACTGAAGCGATTCAGGTTAAGTACCTTGCTCAAGGGTACAACGGCAGTGCCCTACCTGGGAATCGAACCTGCAACCTTTCGGTTACAAGGCCAGTTCTTTAACCATTATACTACACTGCCATCCCTAGGCGCGTCCGCGCACAAGATTCCCCGGCTCTGCTACGCGTTTACCGCATTGAAAGAGCGTCCAACCTCTTTTAGGAATTACCGGTGTAGGTGCGACTGTACCCCCTCTTGTAGGAGAGGGGGTGCAGATTACCAGGCAAGGTGGTGACAGAACACCTTATGATCCACGCCCCTTCCTTTCCCTCATGCTAAGCCTAATTATCCGTATTGTGCCAAAGGGAAAAGATTAGATTTAACTTGGGAAGAATCTCCCTGCAGTTGTCTTCCTGCCAGGCGAACGAACGTTCTTTCTTTTCGACTTCTCCCCAGAAAGAAGCGTGTGTGTGTGACGTGACCGGCTTTCTCACAGAGCGTGTGTGTGACGGGACCGGCCTTCTCACCGAACGTGTGTGTGTGACGTGACCGGCTTTCTCACAGAGCGTGTGTGTGACGTGACCGGCCTTCTCACCGAACGTGTGTGTGTGACGTGACCGGCTTTCTCACAGAGCGTGTGTGTGACGTGACCGGCTTTCTCACAGAGCGTGTGTGTGACGTGATCCGGCCTTCTCACCGAGCGTGTGTGTGACGTGACCGGCTTTCTCACAGAGCGTGTGTGTGACGTGATCCGGCCTTCTCACCGAGCGTGTGTGTGACGTGACCGGCTTTCTCACAGAGCGTGTGTGTGACGTGACCGGCTTTCTCACAGAGCGTGTGTGTGACGTGACCGGCCTTCTCACCGAGCGTGTGTGTGACGTGACCGGCTTTCTCACAGAGCGTGTGTGTGACGCGACCTGTTTTCTCACAGAGCGTATGTGTGTGACGTGACCGGCTTTCTCACAGAGCGTGTGTGTGTGACGTGACCGGCTTTCTCACAGAGCGTGTGTGTGACGTGACCGGCTTTCTCACAGAGCGTGTGTGTGTGTGACGTGACCGGCTTTCTCACAGAGCGTGTGTGTGTGACGTGACCGGCTTTCTCACAGAGCGTGTGTGTGACGCGACCTGTTTTCTCACAGAGCGTATGTGTGTGACGTGACCGGCTTTCTCACAGAGCGTGTGTGTGTGTGAGACGTGACCGGCTTTCTCACAGAGCGTGTGTGTGTCACGTGACCAGCCTTCTCACCGAACGTGTGTGTGTGACGTGACCGGCTTTCTCACAGAGCGTGTGTGTGTGACGTGACCGGCTTTCTCACAGAGCGTGTGTGTGTGACATGACCGTCTTTCTCACAGAGCGTGTGTGTGTGACGTGACCGGCCTTCTGACCGAACGCGTGTGTGTGACGTGACCGGCTTTCTCACCGAGCGTGTGTGTGTGTGTGTGACTCTGCTTCTCATTCACAGTTCTGATCTGAAGGTAAAATACATTTGATTTGGATCCGGCTGACGTTATTCACTCTTAATTGGTTTTAACGCGTCTTGTTCTGCCAATTCTTTAGCCTTTGCAGTTACCCTTCATGGCTGTCAGCAAGCATACCACTCAAAAATATTAAAATATTCACATTTCCTGTGTGTTAATATACTTTATTTTATAGCCACTGCAGAGCAATGCAGGTCAATACAAAACCCCATTCATTTAGCATAATATTACAAACACAAGTGATTGTTCCATAAGGCCCACCCCGGAATGCGTAAGCATCTGAAGTATGATAATAATTATTATATTATTATATTATATTATTATAATTATCATATCTGAATCATATATTCCATGGACTGCTGTGGTTTAAATAGAGCAGTGGAAAAAAGAAAGAAATTTTATTGTGCAAAGTCTCTATTCTCTGTGCAAGATGCAGGCTTTTTTTGAGTTTTTTTTTTTTTTAAAGCAATCCAGCAATATCTGTGGCATTGAATCAAAATCTCCTATTTCTGTTCTTATTCTCTCTCTCATGGCAGGACACTTTCCCATCCAATTTTCTCTTTTTTCCTCCCTCCCTCCCTCCTCTCCATTCTCTCTCTCTCTCTCTCTCTCTCTCTCTCATGCCAATTTCCTGATTCCATAGTTCACTACCCCCCCTCCTCCTCCTCCTCCTCCTCCCTGCTCAACAATACTCGCGTCAAGACAATTACGCCGTACCCGTGGAAACAGAACAGTGTGTTTACTTCCGCAGACCGGCGATGACCAAGCAATTTCCTCCTGTGTGTGGGGCCCAGACATCTCTCATACATCCTCCCCACCCCCCACAAATCAGATCTCATAAGCGATATATCCTGTCACTAGCAAACATCCGTGGGCCCACCGTCCTCTGCCATCCATGTGGATTTCTTAGGGAAACAGGGCGGCAAAACAACAGGGTCCGACGACCGGCAGCGTGAAAAAAGAACGGCCCATTTACAACAATGCTAACAACGGTTTACCGCCATTTCTTCCCAGCGAGAGAGCGATGTTCCGTGCTGGCCAACGTCTAACCCCGCCCATTCCCCTCCCCCCATTGAAAAAAGCAGCATGTTTCTGGGATTGCACACATGCTCCAGTCTCTTGGCACAGGAGGCAAGCTGATGCAGTTGAAAACATAAATAAGTACATTTATAAATTGGGACAGGACATAAACGAGAGTGGACGAGTCGCTACCCCGGCTGGCGAGATGTGTGTTAAATAAATAGTGAGAAGACGGTGTTGGGAAGAGGCAGACGAGGAGAATAGATTCCGATGCTACGTTCTGATAAGCCTCCAGAGCTCGATGAAAATTTTGGCTCCGGCTGGGCGGAGTAGCGGGTGCAGCGGAGCCCCGTAATGAAGACGAGTCCTCCCCCCCAAAACCGCCCACGCGGGTCCTGCCTCGTAATTACACTAACTCAAACTGCCGGAAGGGCCCCTGAACTGGACGCGGGGCCACGGCCAGGGAATCTCTGAGAGGAAGAAGAAAGAGAGTGTAAACACCCCCCCCCCCACACACACACACACACACACACATTTGTTGTGTGTCGCCCTGAGTTCGTCATCTGCTGCCGAAAGGTGAACACAGGTGAACACAGTCAGTCGCCCCTCGGTAGGTGCAGATTGGACCTGACAGGAAGTGCTTCTGCCACTTTCATTCTGTTCCTCTTCAACATCCTGCTGATTTATCTTAGCAAGCGAATGACGGGGCGAGGGAGTCAGTGATGTAAGCGGGGGGGCAGACACATCACATTCCCCTCAAAGATAAATCGGAGTACTTGTACTCTCTGCATTTTTCCATACTTCCTGGAATCAGTTAACAGTTTTTCCTTAAGTCTGGCTAAAATATGTATCATAAAAAATGCTACTTAAAAAAAACAACAACAAAAAAATGAGTGCATAATTGAGTGAATAATGGTTTCTTCATTCATTCTGGTGATTGGCGAAACTGTCAAACTGTTCATGTGGATAAAAAGAGGGGAGGTCAGACGATATGATGATATATCCAGGTCTATAGGTCCCTTTACAGCTCACATTTGCATGTCCGTGCGGTCTGAAAATAGAGAGGCTGTGGGGAAAAGTGTACTAAACCCTATGGGAGTTTAAACCCTACGGGAGTAACCCCTATGGGAGTTCAAACCCTATGGGAGTTTAAACCCTACGGGAGTTTAAACCTGATGGGAGTTTAAACCCTATGAGAGTTTAAACCCTACGGGAGTTTAAACCTGATGGGAGTTTAAACCCTATGAGAGTTTAAACCCTATGGGAGTTTAAACCTGATGGGAGTTCGTCGTGTTCACCCGATGTGCAGTTCACAGCATCCCGGGCTGAAGTAACTCACGGAACCCCCTGAACACAAATAGCTGCTAAATACTAATCACATAATTCCTGAATGCCTATTTGAGTGGATTAAAGCTGCTTCACAATACAAAGCCCAAGTATTATTAGAGACTGGGAAATGGAGTGCAACACTGTTTATATGTCTCACTACGATTTCATAATATTGGTTAGAACTACAATATGATGTGTCCATCTATAATATTATTATTTGTGAACTGTGTGGTTGGATAATTGCTTCTTATTTTGAGCAGTGAAAGTCATTGGTGTGATGGGATTTCTATTCTGTTCTCTTCACATAGATTAGCTCTAAAGCTAACGCCGGTGCAACACGTTGTGTATATGCATTATGCATTTATAATTAAATGGGAGAATTAATAGTCACATTCTTATGAAGCGTGTTCTCATTTCAAATTCAGAGTGAGTTGCTCTGATAAGCCAGATACCGAACACTGTCTCCATGAAGTTCATCTTCTTTTATCCTGAGAATTAGAGTTTCTGAATCAGTGTCACCAGCTGGTCCGCTTTAGTGGCGCGTCCATGGCCTGCGCTGAAATCCAAAGCCTCCTCAATATCATCGATTAGCTGATGCTAACTTTGTAATCCTCCTCTGCTGACTGCCTGCACGGATACCCTGTGTTTGGAAGAGCCATAGATTTACAAGACATCTGCTGCCAAGAAAAAGTTTCTGGTAAAAAAAGAGAAAGTGACAGCTATCCACATTCAGTCCTTTTTTTTTTATTTTTTTAAAGTTAGTTTTTTTTTTTTTTGCTTCTGTTCATGTGCTTGTGGGCAGTTTGTGAGTTTCATTCTGAATGACAGTGTGTAGGAATCTACGGTCACACTGTTTGTATCTGGGGGGGTTGGCTTTCTAGTCATAATTCAAGGGTTTTAAAGGTTTATACAGAAATGACTGTGTATTATTAACCCTTCGGTTTTTTGGACAGTTTTTTTTCAGAATTCTAAGTCAGTGTTCTAGAACTCCAGTAGTGATTGTTACATCAGCATTAGAATGTTCATTTAAGAGGATTCTAATGCAGTATTAAATAGTTAAACGGTGTCAAAGCGTCTGCATGTCTCAGACTGTGATCATCGTACCGGGTCACTGTTATGACTGTTATGACCGAGAGGCTAACAGTGTCATCAAAGACACCATCCAGGCCATCCAAGAAATGTGCCAGTGAGTGGAATGAATTGTGTGGATGCAGGGACCCAGGTTTCATTTGAGATCCTAGAGACCTGTGGAGCAAGCACAACACAGGAGCACCACTGAGCTGAGTGCGTAAGAAACTGCTTTTAATTGATTAATCATGTGCTGAGTAACACCCCCTGAACCCCCCCGGACCGCCCCCCCGGACCTCCCATTCAGAGCCAGCGCTTCATTACCCCAATCCCTTCGTTGCAGAGTCTGCTGGTTTCCCTTGCTAATCAGCCCTAATCAATTAAAACATTATTGATTACGCACGGCTGTTTTTTTTGGGTCTGAATTACTTGCTGATTGGAAGGAAATCATGAAAAGTCTGCAGACACCAATGCCTTGCTTAACTGGAGTTTCCAGTCCCTGATTTTGGGCGAAAATAAACTCCAGCGGAGCCTGTGGCTCTCCAGGACCAGGGTTGAGAACCACCGTTCTGTACAGAATATACAATAGTGGTAATGGCTCCGTACCTGACCCCTGCTCCCACAAAGAGGTCATGGGTTCAAATCCCAAGCAAGACCCCGCCACTGATGTCTTTGTTGCCTGTTTGCTCCAGTAAGAAATATGGATAAATGATGTTCAGTGGGCTCGCTCATAATAAAATAATGCCAATCCTTCACATCCCCTCTTGATCCCCTATACTAACCTGGATAGGGTGTTTCACTGAGGGAAAGCTTCCTGGGTAGTGTTTGGGGTCATACTCTGTGTAATGTGTGTGATTTCTGGGGTCATACTCTGTGTAATGTGTGTGATTTCCGGGGTCATACTCTCTCTAATGTGTGTGAATTTTTAATGTTTTTGGCCTGTTGCATACCGGACTCCCCCATTCCTTCATTTGTGCATTTTTATCTTAGCAGGGTGGCTGTACGATCATGGCCTGGTCTCTGTCCTGAGACACAGCGCGGGACAGAGGGAGAGAGGGAGGGAGGGGAACCGAGAAACAAAATGTACTATTCTGCTCCGCTATAAACCGACCAATCACCGTAAGCCTCATTAGCATATTAATGTTCCACAGAAATAGCGATCAAACTGGAGTTCTCACACAGGAACACACAGACACATGAGCGCACACACACACACACACACACACACACACGTATATGTGCCCGTGTACGTCCATAAGCACACTCTCACACAAGAACGCACGCACGAACGCACGCAGGCAGGCATGCATGCACGCCCGTGCACGTCCTCACATATCGGCACGTAATCTGCAAGGTACAGTAAGAATGTAAAATTCAATATGCAGTTAAATTCAGAAAGCATGAGCTTTTTAATTGTGTAGAATGAACATCCATAAAATATGTAGTTAATTACCTACTAAACAGGAATCAAAGTGATGAGATTGGATTCCCTGCTTCTGACGGAAACACATTTGACAGCAGATGCAAAACTGATTACGAACAGAATTATGTTAATAACATTAACAGACTAATATAAGCACAGCAATTAACAAGACCGGACAGGCAGCAGTGCATAGCATACTATTCTTATTCTTCTCCAATTATTATTATTATTATTATTATTATTATTATTATTATTATTATTATTATTATTAGTGTGTGGTTTCAGTAAGTGTGGATGGGCTGTTCTGAGCCGGTTATTTTGGGGTACCTGTCATCTCCACTTATAGCCAAGGCCGTGGTGTAATTGTACAGTGAGTAGATCTTATAGCCATTGCTTTTTATCCACTAGCAGCAGTTAGTGTAAATAAACTTGTAAACACAGTATATGCATGTTTATGTATTGTGTGTGTGTATGTGTCTATGGGTGTGTAAGTGTGTGTGTATGCAAGTGTGTGAATGTGTGTGTGCCTGTGTATGTTATTAGCTCTTTTTCTTGGAAAACAAAAACTTGATGTGCCACACACAAAAGATTATGTAAATTCACTGATTCCGAAATGATAACATTTAGTCCTATTAGTTTAGTCATGAATAATGAAAAGCAATAAAAGCGCTTTACAAATATTTTATAAGCAGCCTACAGCCTGCAGCATCAGCTGTATTAGTTATGTTGGGTCTGTATTATAACACAGAAACTTTCCCCCTGTCCTGCTGCCCATACATGTACATCTCCAGATTATCTTTCCCCCTGTCCGGCTGCCCATACATGTACATCTCCAGATTATATTTCCCCCTGTCCTGCTGCTCATACATGTACATCTCCAGATTATATTTCCTCCTGTCCTGCTGCCCATACATGTACATCTCCAGATTATATTTCCCCCTGTCCTGCTGCTCATACATGTACATCTCCAGATTAGCTTTCCCCCTGTCCTGCTGCCCATACATGTACATCACCAGATTATATTTCCCCCTGTCCTGCTGCCCATACATGTACATCTCCAGATTAGCTTTCCCCCTGTCCTGCTGCCCATACATGTACATCTCCAGATTAGCTTTCCCCCTGTCCTGCTGCCCATACATGTACATCTCCAGATTATATTTCCCCCTGTCCTGCTGCCCATACATGTACATCTCCAGATTATCTTTCCTCCTGTCCTGCTGCCCATACATGTACATCTCCAGATTATATTTCCCCCTGTCCTGCTGCCCATACATGTACATCTCCAGATTAGCTTTCCCCCTGTCCTGCTGCCCATACATGTACATCTCCAGATTAGCTTTCCCCCTGTCCTGCTGCCCATACATGTACATCTCCAGATTATATTTCCCCCTGTCCTGCTGCCCATACATGTACATCTCCAGATTATCTTTCCTCCTGTCCTGCTGCCCATACATGTACATCTCCAGATTATATTTCCCCCTGTCCTGCTGCCCATACATGTACATCTCCAGATTAGCTTTCCCCCTGTCCTGCTGCCCATACATGTACATCTCCAGATTAGCTTTCCCCCTGTCCTGCTGCCCATACATGTACATCTCCAGATTAGCTTTCCCCCTGTCCTACTGCCCATACATGTACATCTCCAGATTATATTTCCCCCTGTCCTGCTGCCCATACATGTACATCTCCAGATTAGCTTTCCCCCTGTCCTGCTGCCCATACATGTACATCTCCAGATTAGCTTTCCCCCTGTCCTGCTGCCCATACATGTACATCTCCAGATTATATTTCCCCCTGTCCTGCTGCCCATACATGTACATCTCCAGATTATATTTCCCCCTGTCCTACTGCCCATACATGTACATCTCCAGATTATATTTCCCCCTGTCCTGCTGCCCATACATGTACATCTCCAGATTATATTTCCCCCTGTCCTGCTGCCCATACATGTACATCTCCAGATTATATTTGCCCCTGTCCTGCTGCCCATACATGTACATCTCCAGATTATATTTCCCCCTGTCCTGCTGCCCATACATGTACATCTCCAGATTATATTTCCTCCTGTCCTGCTGCCCATACATGTACATCTCCAGATTATACTTCCCCCTGTCCTGCTGCCCATACATGTACATCTCCAGATTATACTTCCCCCTGTCCTGCTGCCCATACATGTACATCTCCAGATTATACTTCCCCCTGTCCTGCTGCCCATACATGTACATCACCAGATTATACTTCCCCCTGTCCTGCTGCCCATACATGTACATCACCAGATTATATTTCCTCCTGTCCTACTGCCCATACATGTACATCTCCAGATTATACTTCCCCCTGTCCTGCTGCCCATACATGTACATCACCAGATTATCTTTCCCCCTGTCCTACTGCCCATACATGTACATCTCCAGATTATACTTCCCCCTGTCCTGCTGCCCATACATGTACATCACCAGATTATATTTCCCCCTGTCCTGCTGCCCATACATGTACATCACCAGATTATACTTCCCCCTGTCCTGCTGCCCATACATGTACATCTCCAGATTATACTTCCCCCTGTCCTGCTGCCCATACATGTACATCACCAGATTATACTTCCCCCTGTCCTGCTGCCCATACATGTACATCACCAGATTATATTTCCTCCTGTCCTACTGCCCATACATGTACATCTCCAGATTATACTTCCCCCTGTCCTGCTGCCCATACATGTACATCACCAGATTATACTTCCCCCTGTCCTGCTGCCCATACATGTACATCTCCAGATTATATTTCCCCCTGTCCTGCTGCCCATACATGTACATCACCAGATTATCTTTCCCCCTGTCCTACTGCCCATACATGTACATCTCCAGATTATATTTCCTCCTGTCCTGCTGCCCATACATGTACATCTCCAGATTATACTTCCCCCTGTCCTGCTGCCCATACATGTACATCTCCAGATTATACTTCCCCCTGTCCTGCTGCCCATACATGTACATCTCCAGATTATACTTCCCCCTGTCCTGCTGCCCATACATGTACATCACCAGATTATACTTCCCCCTGTCCTGCTGCCCATACATGTACATCTCCAGATTAGCTTTCCTCCTGTCCTGCTGCCCATACATGTACATCTCCAGATTATATTTCCCCCTGTCCTGCTGCCCATACATGTACATCACCAGATTAGCTTTCCCCCTGTCCTGCTGCCCATACATGTACATCTCCAGATTATATTTCCCCCTGTCCTGCTGCCCATACATGTACATCACCAGATTATATTTCCCCCTGTCCTACTGCCCATACATGTACATCTCCAGATTATATTTCCCCCTGTCCTGCTGCCCATACATGTACATCACCAGATTATATTTCCCCCTGTCCTGCTGCCCATACATGTACATCTCCAGATTAGCTTTCCCCCTGTCCGGCTGCCCATACATGTACATCTCTAGATTAGCTTTCCCCCTGTCCTGCTGCCCATACATGTACATCACCAGATTATATTTCCCCCTGTCCTGCTGCCCATACATGTACATCTCCAGATTAGCTTTCCCCCTGTCCTGCTGCCCATACATGTACATCACCAGATTAGCTTTCCCCCTGTCCGGCTGCCCATACATGTACATCTCCAGATTAGCTTTCCCCCTGTCCTGCTGCCCAAACATGTACATCACCAGATTATATTTCCCCCTGTCCTGCTGCCCATACATGTACATCTCCAGATTATATTTCCCCCTGTCCTGCTGCCCATACATGTACATCACCAGATTAGCTTTCCCCCTGTCCGGCTGCCCATACATGTACATCTCCAGATTAGCTTTCCCCCTGTCCTGCTGCCCATACATGTACATCACCAGATTATATTTCCCCCTGTCCTGCTGCCCATACATGTACATCTCCAGATTATATTTCCCCCTGTCCTGCTGCCCATACATTTACATCACCAGATTAGCTTTCCCCCTGTCCGGCTGCCCATACATGTACATCTCCAGATTAGCTTTCCCCCTGTCCTGCTGCCCATACATGTACATCACCAGATTATATTTCCCCCTGTCCTGCTGCCCATACATGTACATCTCCAGATTATATTTCCCCCTGTCCTGCTGCCCATACATGTACATCACCAGATTAGCTTTCCCCCTGTCCGGCTGCCCATACATGTACATCTCCAGATTAGCTTTCCCCCTGTCCTGCTGCCCATACATGTACATCACCAGATTATATTTCCCCCTGTCCTGCTGCCCATACATGTACATCTCCAGATTATATTTCCCCCTGTCCGGCTGCCCATACATGTACATCACCAGATTATATTTCCTCCTGTCCTGCTGCCCATACATGTACATCACCAGATTATATTTCCCCCTGTCCTACTGCCCATACATGTACATCACCAGATTAGCTTTCCCCCTGTCCTGCTGCCCATACATGTACATCACCAGATTATATTTCCCCCTGTCCTGCTGCCCATACATGTACATCACCAGATTATATTTCCTCCTGTCCTGCTGCCCATACATGTACATCACCAGATTAAATTTCCTCCTGTCCTGCTGCCCATACATGTACATCTCCAGATTATATTTCCCCCTGTCCTGCTGCCCATACATGTACATCACCAGATTAGCTTTCCCCCTGTCCGGCTGCCCATACATGTACATCACCAGATTAGCTTTCCCCCTGTCCTGCTGCCCATACATGTACATCTCCAGATTATATTTCCTCCTGTCCTGCTGCCCATACATGTACATCACCAGATTATATTTCCCCCTGTCCTACTGCCCATACATGTACATCACCAGATTAGCTTTCCCCCTGTCCTGCTGCCCATACATGTACATCACCAGATTATATTTCCCCCTGTCCTGCTGCCCATACATGTACATCACCAGATTATATTTCCTCCTGTCCTGCTGCCCATACATGTACATCACCAGATTAAATTTCCTCCTGTCCTGCTGCCCATACATGTACATCTCCAGATTATATTTCCCCCTGTCCTGCTGCCCATACATGTACATCACCAGATTAGCTTTCCCCCTGTCCGGCTGCCCATACATGTACATCACCAGATTAGCTTTCCCCCTGTCCTGCTGCCCATACATGTACATCTCCAGATTATATTTCCCCCTGTCCTGCTGCCCATACATGTACATCACCAGATTATATTTCCCCCTGTCCTACTGCCCATACATGTACATCTCCAGATTATATTTCCCCCTGTCCTGCTGCCCATACATGTACATCACCAGATTAGCTTTCCCCCTGTCCTGCTGCCCATACATGTACATCTCCAGATTATATTTCCCCCTGTCCTGCTGCCCATACATGTACATCACCAGATTAGCTTTCCCCCTGTCCTGCTGCCCATACATGTACATCTCCAGATTATATTTCCCCCTGTCCTACTGCCCATACATGTACATCACCAGATTATATTTCCCCCTGTCCTACTGCCCATACATGTACATCTCCAGATTATATTTCCCCCTGTCCTGCTGCCCATACATGTACATCTCCAGATTAGCTTTCCCCCTGTCCTGCTGCCCATACATGTACATCTCCAGATTAGCTTTCCCCCTGTCCTGCTGCCCATACATGTACATCTCCAGATTATATTTCCCCCTGTCCTACTGCCCATACATGTACATCTCCAGATTATATTTCCCCCTGTCCTGCTGCCCATACATGTACATCACCAGATTATATTTCCTCCTGTCCTGCTGCCCATACATGTACATCACCAGATTAAATTTCCCCCTGTCCTGCTGCCCATACATGTACATCACCAGATTATCTTTCCCCCTGTCCTGCTGCCCATACATGTACATCACCAGATTAAATTTCCCCCTGTCCTGCTGCCCATACATGTACATCACCAGATTATATTTCCCCCTGTCCTACTGCCCATACATGTACATCTCCAGATTATATTTCCCCCTGTCCTGCTGCCCATACATGTACATCACCAGATTATATTTCCTCCTGTCCTGCTGCCCATACATGTACATCACCAGATTAAATTTCCTCCTGTCCTGCTGCCCATACATGTACATCTCCAGATTATATTTCCCCCTGTCCTGCTGCCCATACATGTACATCACCAGATTAGCTTTCCCCCTGTCCGGCTGCCCATACATGTACATCACCAGATTAGCTTTCCCCCTGTCCTGCTGCCCATACATGTACATCTCCAGATTATATTTCCCCCTGTCCTGCTGCCCATACATGTACATCACCAGATTATATTTCCCCCTGTCCTACTGCCCATACATGTACATCTCCAGATTATATTTCCCCCTGTCCTACTGCCCATACATGTACATCACCAGATTAGCTTTCCCCCTGTCCTGCTGCCCATACATGTACATCTCCAGATTATATTTCCCCCTGTCCTGCTGCCCATACATGTACATCACCAGATTAGCTTTCCCCCTGTCCTGCTGCCCATACATGTACATCACCAGATTAGCTTTCCTCCTGTCCTGCTGCCCATACATGTACATCACCAGATTAGCTTTCCCCCTGTCCTGCTGCCCATACATGTACATCTCCAGATTATATTTCCCCCTGTCCTGCTGCCCATACATGTACATCACCAGATTATATTTCCCCCTGTCCTACTGCCCATACATGTACATCTCCAGATTATATTTCCCCCTGTCCTACTGCCCATACATGTACATCACCAGATTAGCTTTCCCCCTGTCCTGCTGCCCATACATGTACATCTCCAGATTATATTTCCCCCTGTCCTGCTGCCCATACATGTACATCTCCAGATTAGCTTTCCCCCTGTCCTGCTGCCCATACATGTACATCTCCAGATTAGCTTTCCCCCTGTCCTGCTGCCCATACATGTACATCTCCAGATTATATTTCCCCCTGTCCTACTGCCCATACATGTACATCTCCAGATTATATTTCCCCCTGTCCTGCTGCCCATACATGTACATCACCAGATTATATTTCCTCCTGTCCTGCTGCCCATACATGTACATCACCAGATTAAATTTCCCCCTGTCCTGCTGCCCATACATGTACATCACCAGATTATCTTTCCCCCTGTCCTGCTGCCCATACATGTACATCACCAGATTAAATTTCCCCCTGTCCTGCTGCCCATACATGTACATCACCAGATTATATTTCCCTGTCCTACTGCCCATACATGTACATCTCCAGATTATATTTCCCCCTGTCCTGCTGCCCATACATGTACATCACCAGATTATATTTCCTCCTGTCCTGCTGCCCATACATGTACATCACCAGATTAAATTTCCTCCTGTCCTGCTGCCCATACATGTACATCTCCAGATTATATTTCCCCCTGTCCTGCTGCCCATACATGTACATCACCAGATTAGCTTTCCCCCTGTCCGGCTGCCCATACATGTACATCACCAGATTAGCTTTCCCCCTGTCCTGCTGCCCATACATGTACATCTCCAGATTATATTTCCCCCTGTCCTGCTGCCCATACATGTACATCACCAGATTATATTTCCCCCTGTCCTGCTGCCCATACATGTACATCACCAGATTATATTTCCCCCTGTCCTGCTGCCCATACATGTACATCACCAGATTATATTTCCCCCTGTCCTGCTGCCCATACATGTACATCACCAGATTATATTTCCCCCTGTCCTGCTGCCCATACATGTACATCACCAGATTATATTTCCCCCTGTCCTGCTGCCCATACATGTACATCACCAGATTATCTTTCCCCCTGTCCTGCTGCCCATACATGTACATCACCAGATTATATTTCCCCCTGTCCTGCTGCCCATACATGTACATCTCCAGATTATATTTCCCCCTGTCCTGCTGCCCATACATGTACATCTCCAGATTATATTTCCCCCTGTCCGGCTGCCCATACATGTACATCACCAGATTATATTTCCCCCTGTCCGGCTGCCCATACATGTACATCACCAGATTATATTTCCTCCTGTCCTGCTGCCCATACATGTACATCACCAGATTATATTTCCCCCTGTCCTGCTGCCCATACATGTACATCACCAGATTATATTTCCCCCTGTCCTGCTGCCCATACATGTACATCACCAGATTATATTTCCCCCTGTCCGGCTGCCCATACATGTACATCACCAGATTATATTTCCTCCTGTCCTGCTGCCCATACATGTACATCACCAGATTATATTTCCCCCTGTCCTGCTGCCCATACATGTACATCACCAGATTATATTTCCCCCTGTCCTGCTGCCCATACATGTACATCACCAGATTATATTTCCCCCTGTCCTGCTGCCCATACATGTACATCTCCAGATTATATTTCCCCCTGTCCTGCTGCCCATACATGTACATCACCAGATTATATTTCCTCCTGTCCTGCTGCCCATACATGTACATCACCAGATTATATTTCCCCCTGTCCTGCTGCCCATACATGTACATCTCCAGATTATATTTCCCCCTGTCCTGCTGCCCATACATGTACATCTCCAGATTATATTTCCCCCTGTCCTGCTGCCCATACATGTACATCACCAGATTATATTTCCCCCTGTCCTGCTGCCCATACATGTACATCACCAGATTATATTTCCCCCTGTCCTGCTGCCCATACATGTACATCACCAGATTATATTTCCCCCTGTCCTGCTGCCCATACATGTACATCTCCAGATTATATTTCCCCCTGTCCTGCTGCTAAATATACTATTTAGAATAGCATTGTAGTAGAGATGATTTACCCAGTTCACTGTGAACTGCACTGTGTTCGTTACTAGGGATAGCTGATACTGTATGGGAAGAATGTGCTTTCTTATCTGTTGTGTAGTTACTTCGATGACCTTTCTATATGCACTTACTGTACGTCGCTTTGGATAAAAGCGTCTGCTAAATGACTGTAATGTAATGTAATGTAATACATGTACATCTCCAGATTATATTTCCCCCTGTCCTGCTGCCCATACATGTACATCACCAGATTATATTTCCCCCTGTCCTGCTGCCCATACATGTACATCACCAGATTATATTTCCCCCTGTCCTGCTGCCCATACATGTACATCACCAGATTTGAGTAAATTAAAGGGTGGGGCTAACCTGAGACACTCAAAGCGTAACGGAAAACTTTGCAGAATGTAAAAAAAGATTTTAAATAAAAAGAAAGCGAACGGTCTGTCACAGTGCCTGACGTTCTATATCAGAGCGTCCGTTAGCCGTATGTTTCCCCGTTTGTGCTTCTGGAAAAGACGGGCGGGTGTGAGAGACGGGAGAGGGGGAGGGAGAGGGGGGCTTTAACTGCATACACACACACACACACACACACACACACACACACACACACACACAGACACACCACAAACAGACAGCAGAGAGAGAAAGAGAGAAGTCCTCCACACACAGACAGCAGAGAGAGAAAGAGAGAAGTCCTCCACACAAACACACAGACAGCAGAGAGAAAGAGAGAAGTCCTCCACACAGACAGCAGAGAGAGAAAGAGAGGTCATCCACACAAACAGCAGAGAGAGAAAGAGAGAAGTCCTCCACACACAGACAGCAGAGAGAGAAAGAGAGAAGTCCTCCACACAAACAGCAGAGAGAGAAAGAGAGAAGTCCTCCACACAAACAGCAGAGAGAGAAAGAGAGAAGTCCTCCACACAAACAGCAGAGAGAGAAAGAGAGAAGTCCTCCACACAAACAGCAGATAGAGAAAGAGAGAAGTCCTCCACACAAACAGCAGAGAGAGAAAGAGAGAAGTCCTCCACACAAACAGCAGAGAGAGAAAGAGAGAAGTCCTCCACACAAACAGCAGAGAAAGAGAGAAGTCCTCCACACAAACAGCAGAGAGAGAAAGAGAGAAGTCCTCCACACAAACAAACAGCAGAGAGAGAAAGAGAAAGTCCTCCACACACAAACAGCAGAGAAAGAGAAAGTCCTCCACACAAAGTGCATTCCGCTCACTTTCTCGCAATAAAAAATAAAAAGTGCTGATGAGCACTATGGAGGGAGAGCCTTTCAGCGCACAGAAAAGTGCTTACTGGGGTTTCTCGTGAGAGAAAAAGGCTTTAGGAGCGAACTCTACATCCTCTTTTGTTTGGAGACTTTGCAGTGGCCAGCATTTTCTATCTCCCCATATCTCGTCTTCTCTTTTTCTCTCTGTATTTCTCTCTTTTTGTATTGTCACCCTGTTTGTTCTTCTGCTTGGCTTGTGTTTGCCAGCCTCGCTTCCCCTGTATTGACTTGTTCCCGGCTCGTTCCACAAGTGCTTGACGGGGGCTTTGGGAAGGTTTAAGGTTCTCGCTGTCAGGTTTTCTTCACAAAACTAGTGATAAATCAGCTTTTTTTTTCACTCCTATATCAGAGCTCAGGATTTAAAGTCCAAAGCTGTGACTCGCCCGATCAAATAAACGATTGGGCTAATTCCTGAATGAGGTTGGCAGACGGTCCCAAAATGGATGCGCCATTGTGCACCCCTGCCATGAAGACCTGGTCATGAAACAATGCAGATTCAGCCCCTTGCTCAAGGGTACAACAGTAGGAAGTGCCCCATTTAGAAATCATACAAGCCCAGCTCCCTAACCACTGTTCAACACTGCCACCCCATAAATGTGTGTCTAATATATACAACACTTCCACCCCATAAATGTGTGTCTAATATATACAACACTTCCACCCCATAAATGTGTGTCTAATATATACAACACTTCCACCCCATAAATGTGTGTCTAATATATACAACACTTCCACTCCATAAATGTGTGTCTAATATATACAATATTTCCACCCCATAAATGTGTGTCTAATATATACAACACTTCCACCCCATAAATGTGTGTCTAATATATACAACACTTCCACCCCATAAATGTGTGTCTAATATATACAACACTTCCATCCCATAAATGTGTGTCTAATAAATACAACACTTCCACCCCATAAATGTGTGTCTAATATATACAACACTTCCAACCCATAAATGTGTGTATAATATATACAACACTTCCACCCCATAAATGTGTGTCTAATATATACAACACTTCCACCCCATAAATGTGTGTCTAATATATACAGCACTTCCACCCCATAAATGTGTGTCTAATATATACAACACTTCCACCCCATAAATGTGTGTCTAATATATACAACACTTCCACCCCATAAATGTGTGTCTAATATATACAACACTTCCACCCCATAAATGTGTGTCTAATATATACAACACTTCCACCCCATAAATGTGTGTCTAATATATACAACACTTCCACCCCATAAATGTGTGTCTAATATATACAACACTTCCACTCCATAAATGTGTCTAATATATACAACACTTCCACCCCATAAATGTGTGTCTAATATAAACAACATTTCCACCCCATAAATGTGTCTAATATATACAACACTTCCACTCCATAAATGTGTGTCTAATATATACAATATTTCCACCCCATAAATGTGTGTCTAATATATACAACACTTCCACCCCATAAATGTGTGTCTAATATATACAACACTTCCACCCCATAAATGTGTGTCTAATATATACAACATTTCCACCCCATAAATGTGTGTCTAATATATACAACACTTCCACCCCATAAATGTGTGTATAATATATACAACACTTCCACCCCGTAAATGTGTGTATAATATATACAACACTTCCATCCCATAAATGTGTGTCTAATATATACAACACTTCCACCCCATAAATGTGTGTCTAATATATACAACACTTCCATCCCATAAATGTGTGTCTAATAAATACAACACTTCCACCCCATAAATGTGTGTCTAATATATACAACACTTCCAACCCATAAATGTGTGTATAATATATACAACACTTCCACCCCATAAATGTGTGTCTAATATATACAACACTTCCACCCCATAAATGTGTGTCTAATATATACAACACTTCCACCCCATAAATGTGTGTCTAATATATACAACACTTCCACCCCATAAATGTGTGTCTAATATATACAACATTTCCACCCCATAAATGTGTGTCTAATATATACAATATTTCCACCCCATAAATGTGTGTCTAATATATACAACATTTCCACCCCATAAATGTGTGTCTAATATATACAACACTTCCACCCCATAAATGTGTGTCTAATATATACAACACTTCCACCCCGTAAATGTGTGTCTAATATATACAACACTTCCATCCCATAAATGTGTGTCTAATATATACAGCACTTCCACCCCATAAATGTGTGTCTAATATATACAACACTTCCACCCCATAAATGTGTGTCTAATATATACAACATTTCCACCCCATAAATGTGTGTCTAATATATACAACACTTCCACCCCATAAATGTGTGTCTAATATATACAACACTTCCACCCCGTAAATGTGTGTCTAATATATACAACACTTCCATCCCATAAATGTGTGTCTAATATATACAGCACTTCCACCCCATAAATGTGTGTCTAATATATACAACACTTCCACCCCATAAATGTGTGTCTAATATATACAACACTTCCACCCCATAAATGTGTGTCTAATATATACAACACTTCCACCCCATAAATGTGTGTCTAATATATACAACACTTCCACCCCATAAATGTGTGTCTAATATATACAACACTTCCACCCCATAAATGTGTGTCTAATATATACAGCACTTCCACCCCATAAATGTGTGTCTAATATATACAACACTTCCACCCCATAAATGTGTGTCTAATATATACAACACTTCCACCCCATAAATGTGTGTCTAATATATACAACACTTCCACCCCATAAATGTGTGTATAATATATACAACACTTCCACCCCATAAATGTGTGTCTAATATATACAACACTTCCACCCCATAAATGTGTGTCTAATATATACAACACTTCCACCCCATAAATGTGTGTCTAATATATACAACACTTCCACCCCATAAATGTGTGTCTAATATATACAACACTTCCACCCCATAAATGTGTGTCTAATATATACAACACTTCCACCCCATAAATGTGTGTCTAATATATACAATGCTTCCACCCCATAAATGTGTGTATAATATATACAACACTTCCACCCCATAAATGTGTGTCTAATATATACAACACTTCCACCCCATAAATGTGTGTCTAATATATACAACACTTCCACCCCATAAATGTGTGTCTAATATATACAACACTTCCACCCCATAAATGTGTGTTTATTATATACAACACTTCCACCCCATAAATGTGTGTATAATATATACAACACTTCCACCCCATAAATGTGTGTATAATATATACAACACTTCCACCCCATAAATGTGTGTCTAATATATACAACACTTCCAACCCATAAATGTGTGTATAATATATACAACACTTCCACCCCATAAATGTGTGTCTAATATATACAACACTTCCACCCCATAAATGTGTGTATAATATATACAACACTTCCACCCCATAAATGTGTGTCTAATAAATACAACACTTCCACCCCATAAATGTGTGTCTAATATATACAACATTTCCACCCCATAAATGTGTGTCTAATATATACAACACTTCCACCCCATAAATGTGTGTCTAATATATACAACACTTCCTGGGGAAAATTGGGAACACATTAGCATCCTAATGAAAGTACATATTTACAAATGATATCCAGAGATAATTGTGAGATGGCCATGCCAAGCACATGCCAAGCACACGCCAAGCACACGCCAAATGCCCTTTCCGGCTGTATAAAAAAATATATATAATTATAAAATATGCTTTGCCTTGTGAAGCTGGGCACATTTCTGAAGCCATCCTGTTTATGAGATACAGAATAAAAACATGGTTTCCATTCCATCCCTCCACTCATTCACCCCTCCCATCCCGTTTCCCTCTCTCTCTCTCTCTCTCTCTCTCTCTCTCTCTCTCTCTCTCTCTCTCCGTCTGGGTGTCTGTAACGGATGGATTTAGAGGAGCTGCTGCCAGGTGGAATACAAACAGACTGTCCAAGAGTGAAAATACCAGGGAATTATCCAATCCTAAGGTTTGTCTTCCAATTCATAAAGCCCTATGGCTTTGTAATCAGTCTTTATAAACCATCTTAATCTTTTAATTCACTCGTACTGCACTAGTGCCTGTCCTTTTTTGCTAGTTTTTTTTTTGTTCTATAGCAGCACTTTGTTGTATTTAATCCTCTAAACACTCTGAGATTTCATGAGCTTTTCCAAACTGCACCGTCTACCTTCTGTGGGGTATACCTTTCACAAATTAAAGGGGCAACACCACGCTGTGCTCGTAGCCCGAATAGAATTATACACAATCCTGCTGTGAGACCGCCCCTGTTATGATTTAAAGTCCACACAGCTTTGTTTTTAATTCCTTTCTCCTTCTTTTTTTACAAAAATTGATACAAACAATGGAACTTCAACTTAAATTAAAGTACAATTAAAGTATGAAAAAAAATAAGCTGTTATTATCCCCTTAAACACCAATTCAGCGAGCTCCAAAAAAAAACCTCTTATGATTATTATTCATGATGCATCTTTGAAACAAGCAGCTCAAAGTGTTTCACAGTGGAACTAAAACTAAATACATTAAAAATAAGCGTACAATGCACACAAAATGTTGTTTCTTTTGGAAATAACAGGGATATAACTGTTTGCGTTTTAACCTTGAGGCATAATGATTGAGTATAATGGAGATGCTCATTGTATTACTCCCTGTACTGTGGTCTGCATGGATTCTGTTTTTAGCGTTGCTTACCCGGGGGAAACAGATTCAATTTAAAGCTTGTTAGTTAATTCTGGGACAGCCAAGCTGTTCACTGTCCCAGTCCCTCAAATAAGTGTGTTTTCAACTGAAACTTTAAATTAGCTATGACTGAAATGTTTCCGTCGACTGAGGCAAACTGAACAAAATCCTTTTAACCAAAATTGCACTTGTATCAATTTGTGCATGCAGTAGCTGTTTGGGAAGTTATTGACGAGTATTAATTTATTTATTTATTAACCCAAAACCAAAACTCGATTACCAAAATGAATCAGATTTTTAAATAATAGCTGCCAGCAACCCCCTGTCTACTTCAAACTCTTTCAATGGAACTGAATATTACATTACATTAATTTAGCAGACGCTTTTATCCAAAGCGACGTACAGTAAATGCATACAGAAAGGTCATCAAAGTAACTACAGAACAGATAAGAAAGCACATTCTTCCCATACAGTAGCAGCTATCCCTAGTAATGAACACAATGCAGTTCACAGTGAACTGGGTAAATCAGTTCTAATACAATTCTATTGTAAATATTATAAACTTGAATACCTTGAATACACAGTTCAACAAGAACACATACCATGAGGAATATGCAGATGAGAAACACACTTCTGGAATAACCGGCTGGGAATAACAGCGTGGCTTTGAGTGCAATCACTCAAACAGAGAAACGGCTATTTTACAAAGAAACAGCTATTTTACCACATAAGAGCTCTTGATCCAGTCAAAGCGACTGTTTGTATTGCACCTATTTGGATCGATGCCGCAAACGCAGTGTAATGTTTCATCCTGTCCTAGAATGCAGAAGCGCACTGCCTCATGCACACGATGCCTTATCTTTCTCCCCCTTACGCGTTGACATGAAGAGATCAAAGGCACTTTTTGATGTTTCTGGAGCAAACAACTACGTAGAGTGATAAAATAACCCCGCCATTAACTAGGATTCAATCCTGAGGCTAGGTTTTGAGCAGTGATTTGCAGGTGTGAACTGACTTTGATCAGTTCTGAGTTTGCGTTCCCTCGACACGGTAATGCTGAAGGAAACACCATGATGCCCCTATGTACCACCTCATAATACTGAGCCAAGTAAAACAAACAAATAAATAAATAAAGATTACACTGAAACGACCCGTTTTCCCAGATGTAGTACCAAAGAGACGGTGCTGGTTGAGTGCTTTGAAGGGGAAACCGATGCTGAGAGAAAGAAACCAAACAATTGCACTCTCAGAAAAAAATTGGGTCATACTTTTAATGAAAAACATTAAGCCAAACTTTGTGAAGCCTTCGTAAGGCATACATAACACATTTATGAGTGTGCCGTTACCACATTATAAAGCCCTTATGACAACAGAAACAGAGCGATGTTTCACAAGCTTTCATGTACTTGGCTTATGTACATGACATAACATATATTGCTCTGTGCCAGCTTTCATAAAGTGCTACAGCTAGTTATGAATGAATTATGAAGTGTTAACAGACTGTAATTTGTATTTTCTACCAGGTGAGAACTCAACTGAGAACTCTATCCTCTTATACAGTGAAGACCTGGGGAATCAAACAGGGCAGGGATTGCATGGGGTAGGGGGTGATTAGGTGTAGCCAATCAGAAATGGTGGTGAGTAGGTGGCTGGTTTTTCTGGGAATTTGGCCAGGACACAAGTTTAATACCTATACTCTTTCAAAAAGTGTCATCTTTGATGACCACAGCCAGGGCCTTGTTTTAATATGTTATCCTAAGGAGGCACCTTCTGTGGCACAGTGTTCCCATCACTGTGCTGGGGCAATGGATTTCTGTTGGCCCACAGGGAAGACCATCCAATACCTCTTCCAGAAGAAACTTAGTTTTCCCAGGAGGTCTCCCATCCAAGTAATAATCAAGCCCACACCAGCACAATCAATGGCCAACCGCTGCGTAAGTTCAGCACTTGGCCATTGATTGTATCAAGATGTGTATGCTTCAGAAATACCTTATGAAATTACACTTGATATAAAGTATGACTGAAAAATATATTTGCTTTGGGAAAGATATGAAAGATAATTGAGTTCTTGTCTCATTTTATGAACTTTTCTGATCCTCGCAAAACAGCAACAGCAACTTGATGCTGGGGAGGAATCACAGAGTGATCTAGTGATAGAAAAACAAGCGTGGTTTGCATACAAAGCTAACACTGCATGGCTAAAAGATATCAGAAAGAGTAACAAATCAGGCCCTGACAAAAATCTCACACACGCAAGCAGAAACATATGCACAAACAGATAATAAATTGTACATTTGTACACACATAATAAATTGTACAAAGACTACATTTCCCATCATTTTTGCAAGCAAAATGACAGGTCTGCGCAAAAACTAAAAAACAACTGCTGCGTGGCTGTTTAGGGTCCGCCATGATGTCATCTAAGTCCGGAGGGTCCGCCATGATGTCATCTAGGTCCGGAGGGTCCGCCATGATGTCATCTAGGTCCGAGCAGACCCTGCAGACGCCCGGACTCATACTTATTTATAGCGACTATGAAGTGGCCTTTAAGCGCATGCAGTGTGGATGAGCCATTAGACGAGCTGAAATGCATTGCATGTACAGGATCCAAATTACATTGTTCAACCTCAAAATGATTGGCCGGTGCTCCTCTAGCGGGTCCTGACTATGATTTATGGGTTTTGTTTACCCTGCTGCGCAAATCCAACTGTGTTCACCAGCATGGTGGGGGGAGGGGCTGCTCTTCTCCTCATTTAGGAATATGAGGTGATGCTAATCTCCATCATTTACTTTTGACATGCCCCCCCCCCCACCCACCCACCACCACTCCCTAATGCCCTGACCCCCCCAACCACAAACCACCCACCTATGGAACATCAAAACAAGGAATGGGAAGATTGAATGGACCACCAATCACGGCCGGACTGTATGATAGTCCACCAATCACAACAGTCCACCAATCGCGCCGGGACTCTGTGGCAGTCTACCAATCTCGAATGGGCTTTTTGCAACGGTCCAACTTTTCTCTCAGTTTTTTTCATCTCACTTTATGAGTTTGAGTATGACTTCACTTATAAACTTTTAAAAGACTAGTTGAATACATATTATGAAATATGCAAAAAGTCCAGACTGGGATTAATGGGTACCCAGTAGGGGTGTAATGGTACACAAAATTGTGGTTTGTTATGTATTTTAGTTTTGACTTCACAGCCCTGTACATTTTCAATCCAGCAGAAATAAATGAATTGCTTTTCATTTATTATGAAAATGTAAACAGTGGCTATAATTTCTATACCTGGCCATAATTTCATAATTTCTCTCTGAACAAAATAAGGAGCATTAATGCCAAAGTCATCAGGAGGAGGGAGAACTCTTGAGTTTTGAACTTAAGTTCCGCACAAAAAAAAGGTCCGCACCTGCATTAACGCCAGATTTTAATTGTTTGGTTCGCAGCGCGTGCAAAAACCGAAAGCCCCGTACCGAAGGAGAGAGGTCATTTTTCCAGCGTTGACAAAATAAACAAT
>CM040394.1:3918246-3993246 GCA_022702515.1 Ilyophis sp. 1 JC-2022 | reverse complement strand
TGGGGGTATTCCAGGGTTATTCCGGGGGTATTCCGGGGGTATTCCGGGGGTATTCCGGGGGTATTCTGGGGGTATTCCAGGGTTATTCCGGGGGTATTCCAGGGGTATTCCGGGGGTATTCCGGGGGTATTCCGGGATATGTTCAGAGCCCATGCGGAAGGCAGGCTTATTAGGATCAGCTCGGATGCCGGCTGACTGCATCTCTCTGCAGACGCTCTGTTTAGGCACTGGGTCCATTCCCCCCAAGGGGCACTTCTAGACAGTTCGGCCATCGGAGCAGAGAGAGACACGTCTTGTGCAATCAGCAGGGTCCCCCTCCAACTTGTGCGTGAGCCTGGTCAAGCCTGGTCAAGCCTCTTTTTCACTGAAAGGAACTGGAAGAGACACGCAGACCGAGGCTTTTGATCTGGCTTTATTTACTCCCAGTAAATTCTCTCTGTTAAACGACTCAGGGTTCATTTTCCGAGTGGAGTGGTCCCCGGCCCCCCAATACTCTCCTCTCCTCTCCTCTTCCTCAAAGGGCACTAATGAAAACCTCAGACGGAGCACAGCGGTGGTGGCAATGAGGAACCGCGAAACGATCCGGCCGTCTTGTGTTTCGGCTCCGAGGACTGTCCGTGGGTTCGAAAGGAGCGACGCCGTCTGACATTTTAAGATGTCCGCCCACCACCGGGCACCCCGGAGTTTCGCAGCCTCCTACGATCGACCGCACAAAAACAATGGCCCTTTTTTACGAAAGGCACGCATATAATTTTGTGCATTTTATTTGAAAATTTCATGGCTTTCATCATTTGAGTTTTTACTCCGTTTTATTTCACACAGGAGAGCGGCTGAGCTCAGCTTAATAGTCCTGAAGAAGGGTATTGCGAGTCAGAACCTTTATTTGCACCATTAAACTTATTTGAGAGAATTAAAAAGCGGTGTGCGGGCATCTCATTCCTCTTCACTCCACTTCATATCCCCAGGACCACTGACCTTTCTCAGATGTACTGTCCAACAACCTTACCATTTTGCCTGAAGTACCGTTACTATGATTTAGCGTTTGCTAATTTCATAATTTCATACAGCATTCGAACAGAGCAGGTCTCAGGCCTGTAGAGGAACCTGACTTAACTCTCAGTCCTGCTTGTAGATGAGTTCCCTGTAATAGGGACTAGCAGAGCTAAAACAGCATTTATACTTAGTTTCAGGTCTGGATCATGTTTTAAACCCTGTAGTACTGTACTGTTGATCTCGGAGCATTTGTAACAAACTGGAAAAATTTTGTTCTGTATACTTCTGAAAATTGATGGTTCTTTTCAAATTGTTAGTCGTCAGCAGGGCCTTTTGCTGGTGTCTAAAGGGTATTAATTTTATATATTATATATTTCATATAATAATAATGGAGATGGTTAGTTAATTCAATTCAGGCATATATTGACGTTTATATCAATAGCATTATGTTTAACACAAAAACGTTACTGGTCATATTTTCAGAGGTAATGCTATACTTGTAAAATAACATAACATGGTGTGTGAGGGAGGGACAACGATGACCACTGAACATGGAACTAAGTCTCTCTGGCACATATCTGTACAGCCAATCACAACTGAGAAGAATGAATATTCATTAAGCATAGAATCTTGTGAGACCCAGGGTTCCTATACTGAGGACCGGTGTGGACGCAGCGCCGTGGTAACGGGGGATGAAAGCAGCGCTGCTGTTGAACGCGTTTCACCACAGTAACTGACCCCAGCTGTGTCCTGTCACAGTGGCCAGCCCATTATTACTAAATGAGTTTTGTTATGTTCTTTACAGATCACTGCCTCTCTGCAGTTAGCATCAGTGCCAGTATTTCAGACCACAGCGCCCACACATCGGACTGTGATCCAAATACCCCCATGCGACCGTACCCTGGGGTACTGGCTTAAATACCCCAACCTCACCACTCCCAGGGGTATTGGCTTAAATACCTCCCCACCTTACTGCTCCCTGGGGTACTGGCTTAAATACCCCAACCTCACCAATCCCTGGGGTATTGGCTTAAATACCTCCACACCTTACTGCTCCCTGGGGTACTGGCTTAAATGCCCCAACCTCACCACTCCCTGGGGTACTGGCTTAAATACCCCAACCTCACCACTCCCTGGGGTACTGGCTTAAATACCCCAACCTCACCACTCCCTGGGGTATTGGCTTAAATTCCTGCCCCACTTCACTGCTCCTTGGGGTACTCCTTGTATGTAATCTGTGTAAGTCACTCTGGCCAATGCTGCAATTAAGATGTATTGGATACGACTCTCAGACGGCCTCCTAAGAACTGGTAGCTCCTATGTGTCCCCTACAGAGGACACAAATGAACTCCCAGTTCAAATCCAACATGAGTCTCTGGCCTTCATTTCAAGAACCACATATTTTCCTGCTGAAAACTACACTACAAGGGACATTCAATAAAAAATTGAATAAATAGTCGTTTTGAAAAATACTTTCACTGCAACATGTTTTGCAACATGTGCCAGAATAATATATAACTCATATTAAATATTTTACATTTTAAACGATGAGGAGAAAAAGTACCCACATGCCCCCGTGCGCATTTCTCTATTCTTGTTTCTTTTTATATAATTTCTATAATTCCACTGCGATTTGAATCTAACGGCTTAATTCCCGAGCAGCTTCAAAAACCTCTCCTTTGTGTGAAAAGCACTTTCTTTTCACGTCTTCTTTGAAAGAGTAATTAGAACTTCTGTCCCTTTTAAATAGTTTCCAGCATATATTTCAATCACGATCCTTTGTTATCCGGGCCTTTGTTTACCGAGTGCCACAGCGTAATTAATAATAATTAGAATGTGAAAGCGCTTTTCGGAGCGAAGGGACAAAACTGGCCTCTGCTGCCACAGAAGCGCATCACCCACCTGGGCCATGATCAGCCGCCATTTTGTGCCACAGAAGCGCATCACCCACCTGGGCCATGATCAGCCGCCATTTTGTGCCACAGAAGCGCATCACCCACCTGGGCCATGATCAGCCGCCATTTTGTGCCACAGAAGCGCATCACCCACCTGGGCCATGATCAGCCGCCATTTTGTGCCCGAATGCACAGCAGACACACGCGGAGGTGGAAAGAATCTGAATGCACCAAATCTCTTGTTCTAATTCAGTGATTCACACTGTTGTTTGTTCTGCGATGTGCGGCCTTATAAACAGCTGGAAGTTTTTCTCAGTCTACACTTTTACACAACAACACAGGTATAAGCAGAAAAACTAAAATGTTAAAAAAAAACAAACAACAGCGACATGGACAGCAAAAATAAAAAAAAAATAAGTAAAAAAAAAAAAAATAAAATAAAAAAAAATAAATAAAAATATACAAAAATATATATAATTTTTATTTTTTTTTTTTTTAATATATATATATATATATATAAATAAAAAAAATAAATAATAAATAAAAAAATAGGAGCAATATATAATATATAAATAATGTAATATAAATATATTATATTAATATATATACAATACAGTATGGAGTGCACAAAGACAAAAAAATAAATTATTAGTTATTGAGTTATTGAAACAAAACTGGAAAAAAAACGCTATAATCGCTCACCACGTTTGATTTGATTTACCCCCCCCCCCCAGAGTGTTAGGTGAAATAAATGAGCATGTTCCAGTGTCCAATCACGGGTATTCCACCAACACCTATCAGTTCTATGCCCATCTGACGCTTCTCAGAGCTGGTCTAGAATCAGACTTCCCCTGTCAATACCCTAACCTTATCAATTATGAGCTAAAAGGCCAAGCCGGTCTATTTTTCAGTCCTGATATGGGAGTGAAATATTTGGGAAACAGATAACAAATCACAGAAACCACTTCTAAACTCTTACACTTTTAGGAGGTGCAGAGTAAAATATAAACCTTTTACTCTCGAGCAGTGAGGAGCGTTTGTAGTATTTCAGTGGGGTACACATTCCTCTGGTGTAATGAGTTACCCTACAGCACACATTATACAGAACTATTACAGAGGCTGCATGTTGCCAAAGGCCCACAGCGTGGAAGCCATTTTCATTGTAATGTAGTGCCTTTTATCATGTGACCTGTTTGTGATGTCCTGATTGGCCCGTTGTGTCTGTGGCTTCTAGGCACACAAAAAACATTTAAAAAATCAATATCTTAAGCCATCAAGTTTTTTATTTTTTATTTTTTTTTAAGTATCATATATGCAGTATATGTATATGTATATTAATGGTGTGTTTGATAAATGCCCATGAATATTTTAACATGGCCATTATTTAACGTGGTCCTGGTTCCATTTTCGAATGACGCAATACGCACGTGTCCTGATTGGTGTGTGCGACTACAGAAGAAACCTGTAGAAGTTTCTAGCGTTAATTAGACTGCAGGATCTGAATGGTTGAGAGCCAAATAAAGAACAGAGGACATGTGTTCACACATGGGGTATGGCAGGACGAGCAGAGTCAATGGACACACCAGCCAATCCAGCGACGCAAAGCATCGGCAGTGACAGCCTCTCTTCTGGCTGAGCTAGCACCTCATCTGGTCGTGGAAATTCGGTGTTCGGTAACCGAGGGTGAAAGCACGAGTCTGCCGCCCGGCTGCCGGAAAAACACTCGACCTGCAGGGCAGTTTTTTTATTTTTGTATTAGGTGTCAAGCTTCCGATAAAGATTCAAGCCAGCGGGTAAACACCCTGACAGCTGCTGCAGAGGATATTTTGTCTGTGAAACGGAGTCAGGATTGGGGGGGGGGGGGGGACTCTCTCAAGACTCTCTCTCACGTTTTTTCCCTTTTCCCCCCGATAACTGCAACCTGCCGACACATCCCTGATGATTCCTCAGCCCGGTCCGCGACAGCATAATGGTTAGAGAACTGAGCTTGAAACCTATAGGTTGTAGGTTCAATTCCCAGACAGATACGGCACTGCTGCTGTACCCCTGAGCAAAGGTACTTAGCGTACTTCAGTACATATCAGCCTGTATAAATGGAGACTGTAGAAAGAGACGAAGCTGCTCTGTTCATCTTGAAAACAGGTTCGGGGGAATTCCCACCAAAATGGGGGAACCCCCAAAAACTTCTAAGATGTTAAGGGCTTTAAATACAAAAAAAAGCGTATTTAGAAGATATTTAGAATTTAGGTTTGCAGAAGAGGGAAAGGGGGGTTTGGCGCCGTGCGTGAATCGCTCTCAGAGGGGCAGAGGGAGTCAGCTGCCTTCCGTTTCACTATAAAGTGAGGCGCATGTAGATTTTAAGAGGAAGCGATTACGGAAAAAAGAAGGGAATTAGCGGTTTCCAGGACTGCGGTAAAGCTGATGATTACAGTTAGAAAAGACTGTCTAAATAAATCATGAGCTTCTTTCAGAGACTGACTGTGTCACACGTATTGCAACTTAATGCAAATATGACTATTAATACACATGCACGTGCGCGCACACACACAGTATATATTTTTATAAGCACTGAGAGATGACAGTGATACGGATATTTACGAGTAGTCTTCTAGTTTCAGTGTAAAGATGTGCGTATTCCTAAATGCTTATTTATAATAGTGTATATAAGTTTCTCGGAAAATTATTATTTGCAGTGAAATGATCTACCTGAGAAAGCATGAAAGTCAAAATGACACTGAATTTTCACAAGCCTCTTTATTCACGTTCCACCACAGAGGATTCTACCTTATTCTGAGCTCAACTGTGATTTAGATTATTGTGTGTTTGTGCATGTGTTTGTGAATGTGCACGTGGATGTGTGTGTGCGTGTGTGTGTGTGTGTGTGTATGTGTGTGTATGTGTGCGTGTGCGTGCGTGCGTGCGTGCGTGCGTGCATGCATGGATGTGTGTGTGTGTGTGTGTGTGTGTGTGTGTGTTTGTGAATGTGCACGTGGATGTGTGCGCGTGTGCGTGTGTGCGTGCATGCATGGATGTGTGTGTGAAAATGTGTGTGGGCATGAATGTGTACATGGATATGTAGGTGTGTGTGTGTGTGTGTGTGTGTGTGTGTGCATGCGTTTATAGTTGTACGTGAACCTTGTGTGCATGCATTTGTACCATAAACATGCGTGTGTGCATGGGTGCATGCCGTGTGTATGCATATGTGTGCATTGTGTGTTTCTGTGGTGTTTGTGCATTTGTGTATGCACGATGTGCACTGTGTTGTCCATGTGTGTGTGTGTGTGTGTGTGTGTGTGTGAGAATGCGCATATGCATTATGTGCCTGTGTGTGTTGTGTGCGCATGTGATAGAAAGGGCGCAGGGGGAGAGAGAGAGAGAAAGAGATATTTCTCACCATGCGAGTCTGAAATCATCCTGCAGAACGGCTAATTAAATTCTAATGCAAATCCAGCAGTATCTCATGACAGCCAATGATAAAAACCCTATTGTATTTAATGATATGCTTTGTGAACGTGCATGAGAGAAGCCGGAGTTGAAGCGGCGAGGTTTTCTGAAAGAAAAGCGCTCTGACAGGATTGTGCGCTGTATATCGCCCGCAGGGGCAATGGGGGGGGTTGTAGAAGTCAAGAAAAAAAACATCACACTTCCTCAACTTTGTTGAATGTTTTGAATGTTTCGTTGCTCAAGACCACAGTATGACAAGAAAAAATAAAATAGGCTGGAAAAGAGGGGGAAAATCTTCATTTTATTTTTGTTAGATTGAGCATCAATCATTTTTAGGTTTTTAAGCTAAAGAAAAAAGAGAATACCACACAAATAGAAATGTTGGGTTTGGTGTAATCTGAGTTTGCACATAGTTTTTCCTGCCGAACATGAATTAGCTTGTGATCGTGCATCTCCTCTGGCTTTCTATAGGCCATCATAAGCACATGTGAAAATTTAGTCTCAAAATTATGAGATTTTTGTACACAATACCTGTCTTTAGCATATGGAGTATCTCATGGACTGGGTTACTGGTCTGCCTCATAGACCGTATAAAAATAGGGTCTGCCTCATAGACCGTATAAAAATAGGGGCTGCCTCATAGACCGTATAAAAATAGGGAGAAGAGAGGGGGGGAAGGTTTAGCTTTTTCTTGTTTATTGTGTTTTACATTACTTAAAAATGTTTTTTTAATAAAAATAAAAAGGTTTTAATGGTTTTCGCCCGATCGTGGAACGCTCGATCGTGTTCATACGCGCCGACTGCTGGCACCTCCACTATCGGATCAGGACAACGGATCAGACAAACGCAGGCAGTGCTCTCCACCGCCGTCCACGAGTCGGGCTCGTGTCAATAGGAAAGAAGGCATGTCATGTGCAGCTCAGCAGGCGGACTGCGGTCACCCGATCAACCAGCAGGGGTCGCTGCTGAGCGATGAGATGGCGGTCTGAAACACTCCCACCTCTGGGGGTGATGCTAATTCTGGGGTTGACGCTAATCCCAACAGGGCTGCCGCACTGGAGCGGTCCGGGTGCGATACCAGACTGCGGGGCCAGTCCACACGCTGGAGAATGGCGCCTTACCATGACGAGCCACCCGGCAGATTTCATTCCGAGGTGGCAGTGCAGCGGCACTTTGTTTGCCGGACCGGTCTGCGTTTCTCAGGTCGTAAATAACGGGCAGCGCGGAGATGCGGGCCTCATCTTACCGCCAACCCCCCCATTGCTACAGGTAATGAACTGTGTGGTACGACACTGAGCCCCGACACCCCAGGACTAACACAGAGACTTTCTGCTCATTAGTCCTTACACTTAAGAGCCCGCACAGCTGCTATCACATAACTTATTATGGCAATTTATTTTTTTATTTTATTTTTTTTGCCTTGCCAATGTACCTTGGGAACAGATTCATAACTTTTTTTTATTCGCTATTTTTATTATTTCATTGAGCTGAAATGTTTCATATGGACTGCATTAATGTAATAATTGTTGATTTTTGTAGATTGATAGTTTCAAGGCTCATGGCAGAAGAAGGTGTAACACAGAAGTGATCAGATTTTTCAGCTTGTAAAAGGATATAGAAAATGGACACAAAAAACATAAATATCACACACAGACACATGCACATCCACACACACACGAACATTTTGACATATTGCTAACCACATATACCTTTGCTGAGCAGACCGTAACCCCCCCCAGTCCTGATTGGTGGAGGGCAGAGTGAGTGAGAGAGTAGCCAGGTGGAATCCAAACAAACACGCTGTCAAGCACAATCATGTCTTATGACCCAGGGTGAGTGAAGGCCTCTGGGTAATTTAGCCTCAGTCCCATAACCAGAGTCTGCACCGGGTCAGGATGTCAGTCTACGTCAAACGCCACAGGAATGGAACGTCCCGCCCGGGACAAGCACCATGCACCCTGTTCTTCTAGTTCTGATATCACTGCCTGACAGGCCGTGTTCTTCCAGTTCTGATATCACTGCCTGACAGGCTGTGTTCTTCTAGTTCTGATATTACTGCCTGACAGGCTGTGTTCTTCTAGTTCCGATATCACTGCCTGACAGGCCGTGTTCTTCCAGTTCTGATATCACTGCCTGACAGGCTGTGTTCTTCTAGTTCTGATATAACTGCCTGACAGGTTGTGTTCTTCTAGTTCCGATATCACTGCCTGACAGGCTGTGTTCTTCTAGTTCTGATATAACTGCCTGACAGGTTGTGTTCTTCTAGTTCCGATATCACTGCCTGACAGGCTGTGTTCTTCCAGTTCTGATATCACTGCCTGACAGGCTGTGTTCTTCTAGTTCCGATATAACTGCCTGACAGGCTGTGTTCTTCCAGTTCTGATATCACTGCCTGACAGGCTGTGTTCTTCCAGTTCTGATATCACTGCCTGACAGGCTGTGTTCTTCCAGTTCTGATATCACTGCCTGACAGGCTGTGTTCTTCCAGTTCTGATATCACTGCCTGACACGCTGTGTTCTTCTAGTTCTGATATCACTGCCTGACAGGCTGTGTTCTTCTAGTTCTGATATCACTGCCTGACAGGCTGTGTTCTTCCAGTTCTGATATCACTGCCTGACAGGCTGTGTTCTTCTAGTTCTGATATCACTGCCTGACAGGCTGTGTTCTTCTAGTTCTGATATCACTGCCAGACAGGCTGTGTTCTAGTTCATTCAGTAACCTACATTGTATGAGATGGGTAACTGATGGGCTGTAGTAGCCTATGCTAGTATGTGTATTTGAAATGTGTCATTTGGGGCCCAATAGTAATATATATTTCTAATTTGGGTCCCATTATTGAAATTATTTCCAATTTGGGTTTTGATATTAAATAGTTTAAGAATCATTTTTTTAAGGCTCATCTTCATGTCCCAATTCGGCCTGCTGCTGACCCAGTTTGGCCTGCTGCGGACCCCGTCTGGCCTGCCTCAGCCCTGCCAGGGCACGGCTCTATAGACCTATATTTTCGGCTCACTACAGGGCACAGCGGTGTGTTTACGCACATACATTTTCTGTTAAACACCGGATACATATGAGCTGATGTAAATTGCATCGTATCACTGCAGGTGAGCCCCTCGTTCCCTTCTGTAACAGTGGAGGATAATTGCATCGTATCACTGCAGGTGAGCCCCTTGTTCCCTTCTGTAACAGTGGAGGATGGCAGACATTTTAATAAGCAGCTAAACTACTGAAGAACAAGCATTTTAATTTTCATGTTGTCCTGGGAAATAAACAGAAAATAACTAATGCTAAATCCTCGGTGGTGAAAAGGCAGAGGCGTCTCTCCGTTTTTTGTGAAAGGGTAGGGGTGATTTTGAAAATACACAACAGAAATATCGATCAAATGACGTGGTCAAAATGAAAGCTAGAAGAGCCACCAGGCTTTGTGGGCTGGAAATATAGGAGGTTGAATCTAAACTATATACTGTTGTTCCAGGCCTGTTTGATTTCTCAGATGTATTTATTCTTAGAGTTTGCAACAAGGTAGGAGTTTGGACAACATAAGATAATAAATCAACTGATTTTGTGAATGAAGTTTTCGGCTATCCATTATTGTACTTGCCATTCAAAGTTGCCGATTTTACAGGCGCGATTTATCCCTTCAAGATGAAACGTGTTTATGACGAGTAATCTGCCTCTGTAATCACTTCAAATAATTTATAGGATCAGAGACGGCTGCCATGTGTGCGAGAAAAGCCCATTTCCAACGATGTGTTCTGCTTCGGCAATTTAAATTTCACAAGCATGAGGCGAGCTCAATAGCTCAATAGTTCCCGAACCACGAGTTATGAATTAATTTGTTTTATAGAATAATGTATAAAAGGCAGCAATCTGTTTTCTGAAGCGATAGCTTAATAAAGTTCAGGGTGAAGGCTATTTAAATACGCAAATACACAATGGAACCGCTGTGGAGATGTTGTGGAGAGGATTGATAATTCCCAAAGAGCACGAGGGTGAAGGTAAGCGTACCTGAGAGAGAGAGAAAGAGAGACAGAGACACGCAGAGAAAGCGGGGAGGGAGAACCTTTGAAAATAGGCCAAACGCTGGCATGCAGGAGAAATAAATGTGAGAAAAACAGAGCGGGGAAGAGATGCAAGGAGATGACTGGAGCAAAATACTGCCCTGTAAGAAATGCAGCCGACAGTAAAACTGAGCGCTATGAGCAGGCCGAGC
Source organism: Ilyophis sp. 1 JC-2022 (assembly GCA_022702515.1). Taxonomy (NCBI): domain Eukaryota; kingdom Metazoa; phylum Chordata; class Actinopteri; order Anguilliformes; family Synaphobranchidae; genus Ilyophis; species Ilyophis sp. 1 JC-2022. The sequence goes on along the minus strand of CM040394.1, from coordinate 3,982,700 downwards.
CGCCGTGTGCTGCCTCTATGACCACGCCCGCTAGTCTTTACACTGCATATAACGCACTTTACACAACAGCACAGCACACATAACAAGGCAAAACAGGAAATATATTAAATAAAAAATATAAAATAAAATTAAAAAAATTTATTAAAATAAAAACATTTGAATTCATCCACAAAAAGACCATTTAAAAGGTTTTTAGAATTCCCCCCAAAAAAACTTTTTGTGCCTGAAGGTGGCCTCAGCGGGGGTCAAATCTGAGGTGTTTAAAACATTGTCTTCACCCAGCCACCACAGTTCAGAGAACAAATGATCGACTCCTTCACATGTAACGCCGCATGAGTTTAAATGACGAATGACAGCAAAATCGTTTCTTTTGTAATGTAAGGACAGAACTGTAAAACAATAACTGATGTACTTTCTCGAATATATTCAATTTCCTATTACATACCCTGCATATTGACAGTAAGTTTTCATTATGGTACAGTTATGGACATGTTTTGTATTTTTAAATTACACTGTATGGAATGCAAAGAGCACAGAAAGGTGAACTCAATTCACGAAAAAATCATTCAGCCATGACAGGACTCAAATATGACATTAAAACAGTGTTTATTTTTATAATAACATGAGCAATACATTTTGGTTTGACCAAAAAAAAAAGATGCGTGTACATCAAGAGGAAATGGTTTAGAAACAGTGCCTCGGGTATAGTAATGGCTTCACAAGGGTCGGTGAATTACCCCTATGGCTGTCGTCTGTTGTCATAACCTTGCAGATAAAATATACAGGGCCCTCCATTGTGTCTGGGACAAAGACATACCTTTTTCTTGATTTGAAATGAAGAATATATGTCGTTGTCCCAAACATTATGGAGGGCTGTACACGCACATCAGAGTTCACACTAGCATTTAAAAAATATATTTTTTTTGCCAAATGATTAAAATTGCAGTTTTATCTGTTATTAATGTGTGCACCATAGGGGTGTTTGACAATATGTAAGAACATAACCATACATTGTTTGAAAACTATTTAAAAACATAAATCATCACAAAGATAGGATATGCAGATATACACACGCGCTGTACAACAGTTTGCATCTGTGTGCTATCGGCATGTATGCCTCAACCTACTCTAGTTTAAGTTTTGAGTAAAAACTGCTTATTTATAACAGGCAGAAAATAGCATTATAGCATTGTTAGACATCTTTTACAGCCGACAAATACTGCCAATCGGTATCCAGCTTATAATACTGACTACCTGTGTAGCTGCCTTTGTAATTGTGATTTAGTTACTTTAATGTTAAAGTGCTCTGACATTCAGTCCTATATGTGAGTACACACACACACACACACATATATATCTTATAACAACACACAAAATATGTCTATCAACAGCATTGCTCCAAAGAATGTTGAATTGTCGCTCCAGGTCTTACCTGGGCTGCGAGTCGTACACAAAGGCAAACAGCTTGTTACCACTGTTGTATTTGTGTACCAGCACCAAACCACTGAAACAATTTTCTTCACAAACAACCTCCCTCTAATAGAACAAGAGGAGGATTCTGTATTTCAGATGAAAAATAAAAGTGAGTATTGAGGTGAGTACAGTGCAAGCCTGATTCAAACAATAAAACAATCTATTGAGGAGAGAAGGAACAGCGTGCCTGATTGTTTCCTGGAGTCAGTCTTCTTGTAGCTTCAATTCCCTGTCATTTACCCAGCTTATCGTGCCGCATTTCTGTCATTTACCCAGCTTATCATGCCGCATTTCACCTTCCTTTCCACGCGGTTATTTGGAAATCGACTGAGAAGGATCCAAAAAACGTAGGACCTGCGATCATTTATTTTGATAAACATTTTTATAGACATTTAACATACGACGATGATTTGGCTTGAGAACATTGCATTTTCTTTTTCTATAAAATTAAATCGGATGACATGAATTTGAGATTGTAGGCTGGTGGTGTAAGCAGATAAGGTTGTGTGTGATTATGAGCTGGAGAGCCATACTACCCTAACGAGTCTGATCCAGTGTAATAACATGCCAGAGATGAAACAGGAACTTATGTCTTTTCTCTCAACTCAGCACAAAATGTAATTGAAATCATTCCAAATGTGTGTTATTAGAATGGTCTAATTAGAGGAACATCTCCTTCCATCAGATAAGAGTATTAAATAAAAGGGTGCCGTCGTACCGAGAACATTTTTGATTAACACGGGATGAAAATGGAAAATAACAATTTCCTGGCAGCGGGGAAATGGTTGCCACGGCGCCCATTCTCATCCAAGGTTTCCCCGAGTGATCTACATCAGGGTTGGGGGAGGGGGGGGGAGCCCAGCGCGTTTCCCCAGCAACCACTTGGCTATCACTTTAATGATGAACCTGTGACAGAAGCCATCGTGGGCCAGCCTCCCCGTGGAGAGTTATAGCCGTGGCTTATAACAGACTGGGGCCCAGGACACAGGCTATAACTTCAGGGTGGGGGTGGGTGGGTGGAGGGGGTGATGGTTTGACTCTGTCTCTCCGGCCCGGGGCAGGAGGATGGCTAATCCAACACGTGCACGTGAGTTATGGGGACCCCCAAAACGTAAAAACGTATATCAACTGACAGAGGGGAGAAATACAATCTATTCTCCTCTTTCTCCTCAGAAAGGCTGGTGCTAATGGATTCCCTCTTGGGCTCTGTGGAGTGCACACATTTGTGATGATACTATTAGAAGAGTCTTCTCCCCTCCTGAGTCTGGAGAGCACTGTAGCGTTCTCCTATATTTCTTTTTCTGTTCACTCTTTTACACAAAGAGAGAGAAACAACAGGGCAGGCTCTTTGGCCTCAGGTTCACGGTGAGTGAACACGGGAAAAAGAAATAATGCATCGTGATTGGATTAAGCTCTTATTTCTTTTTTTGCGACTCTATTTCTTGCCTGTCTCTATTTTGGTTTAACTGAAATCCAAGCGAGGCGATTCCGGATAGTTCCAGCGGAACGTGGGCTGTAGCGGTCGCCTCCCCCACCGCTGTTACTTATCCCAGGAGTGCCACCAACGCGGTCCTGGGATACTTACATATTCCCAACTTATGTATTTAGTTCATTCCACTCTCAGTTGAGTTTAAAAATGATTCCCCCATGCAACAAAGAAAAAAGTGAACCACAAGGTTTTTCTCTCTAGTGTAAATCAACAACCTTTTAATGAGATTTCATCTGGAGCAAATCCCCCCGCCCCCCCCCCCCCCCCAGCCCCCATGGAAGCGGGGCAGGGCCGAAATGAGCTGGCAGAACCGCGCGGCAAAAACCAAGCGAGTATTAATCAGTTTTTTCTATTTTTTTATTCCCGCCTCAGTCCGTTTAGAAGCGCTTTGTCAAAACAGACAGTTCATTAGGAGCCAAAACTTAAAAACCCCGCCCTGCGCTTGTCAAGCACTGTTGTTAATGATTTCATGTCAAAGTCATTTTCCCCCTCCCCACCTCTCCCCCAAACATAAATATATTTATGCACAATGATGTGCGTTACGAACAGTCGGCCTCGCTCTGTTCATTATACCCTAGAGAGAGAGCAAGCGAGCGAGAGAGCGAAGGAGCGAGCGAGAAGACAGATGCTGATTGCAGAATAAATAAATTTGTCTGCTATTCCCAGAGTAAAACTCAGAGTCCAAGATGCCAGCTGGTCCTGGACTCCAGTCAGAACCGAACCATCAATCTACAGACAGCAAAGTCAAGAAAGACTCCACATCCCCTACTACAGGCAATCTACAGACAGCAGAGTCCAGACTACATCCCCTACTACAGACAATCTACAGACAGCAGAGTCCAGACTACATCCCCTACTACAGACAATCTACAGACAGCAAAGTCAAGAAAGACTCCACATCCCCTACTACAATCTACAGACAGCAGAGTCCAGACTACATCCCCTACTACAGACAATCTACAGACAGCAGAGTCCAGACTACATCCCCTACTACAGACAATCTACAGACAGCAGAGTCCAGACTCCATCCCCTACTACAGACAATCTACAGACAGCAGAGTCAAGACTGTACATCACCAACTAATATTACTGCAAATCAAAGTTGCACACATTACACACCCACGCACAGAATCCAAATGTCATCTCATTCTCTCTTACACACACACAAAAGCTGTCATACACAGAAATACATTGAAACATATACTGGCACACAGACAGCCACATATCGACACGCATGCACAGAGTAATCCAGGGCTTATAACAATGCCACATAGGTAAACAAACAAGACTAATTATAAACGCAGAAAGCCACTGATAAGTGGATAGGCTTGCACACAAACACACATTGGTGGTATTTCTAGTTACACGGGGACTGAGAAGTGGGGTCATGTTGTGAGAAAGAGAGCACCCCCACCCCACCCCCAAACTTCACTTGGAACCATCCAGCTTCCCGCCGCTCGTCAGTCAACGAATGACAGCTTCCTGTCACTCGTCAGTCAACGAATGACAGCTTCCTGGCTAAACCCCGTCATCCCACTCAGGCCACGCTCCTCTCCTGCCCTCTGCCTGAGCGAGGCCCACAAAGCCAGGGAGAGCAGGGGAGCATGCAACAGGGAAAGAGAGAAAGAAAGAGAGAGAGAGCGCCAAACATGAGAAATGAGGGAGAAAGAGATTGAGATTGAAAAATACTTTATTAAACAAAACTGCTTCCTCTGTACAATCACACTGAAAAGAATTTCTTCATGAAAATTCAGACAAAAATAAAGGTGCAAGACAAGTCTGACCTTACATTAAAAACTGAAAAGACACGATGCCTAAAAAGCTAAGAAAAGCAGAGAGAGAGAGAGAGCAAGAGAGAAGAGACAGAATGAGAGAGAGAGCAAGAGGGAGAGAGAGAAAGAGAGAGTCAGTAGTCGGGCCACATTCATCTTGGCACAGCTATCTGAGAGAGAGGGCCCCGAGCTTTCATGCAGCATGTGACCACACCGCCATTGATTCAGCTCTCCTCTTATCATCTCTCATCTACCTCGTGTAGAAAAAAGATCAACTCTACAGCCTAGAGAAGAGAGCCATTCTCATCCAACTCTACAGCCTAGAGAAGAGAGCCATTCTCATCCAACTCTCCAGCCTAGAGAAGAGAGCCATTCTCATCCAACTCTCCAGCCTAGAGAATAGAGCCATTCTCATCCAACTCTCCAGCCTAGAGAATAGAGCCATTCTCATCCAACTCTCCAGCCTAGAGAATAGAGCCATTCTCATCCAACTCTCCAGCCTAGAGAATAGAGCCATTCTCATCCAACTCTCCAGCCTAGAGAATAGAGCCATTCTCATCCAACTCTACAGCCTAGAGAAGAGAGCCATTCTCATCCCACTCTACAGCATAGAGAGCCATTCTCATCCAACTCTACAGCCTAGAGAAGAGAGCCATTCTCATCCCACTCTACAGCCTAGAGAGCCATTCTCATCCAACTCTACAGCCTAGAGAAGAGAGCCATTCTCATCCAACTCTCCAGCCTAGAGAAGAGAGCCATTCTCATCCAACTCTCCAGCCTAGAGAAGAGAGCCATTCTCATCCAACTCTCCAGCCTAGAGAATAGAGCCATTCTCATCCAACTCTACAGCCTAGAGAAGAGAGCCATTCTCATCCAACTCTACAGCCTAGAGAGCCATTCTCATCCAACTCTACAGCCTAGAGAAGAGAGCCATTCTCATCCAACTCTACAGCCTAGGGAAGAGAGCCATTCTCATCCAACTCTACAGCCTAGAGAAGAGAGCCATTCTCATCCAACTCTACAGCCTAGAGAGCCATTCTCATCCAACTCTACAGCCTAGAGAAGAGAGCCATTCTCATCCAACTCTCCAGCCTAGAGAAGAGAGCCATTCTCATCCAACTCTACAGCCTAGAGAAGAGAGCCATTCTCATCCAACTCTACAGCCTAGATAAGAGAGCCATTCTCATCCAACTTCCGGGTTAGAGTACTGCTGGCGTCTTGCTGTGGGCTGCCGCTTCTTCTGCCGCTTCTTCCCGTGTCTCTCTCGTCATTCTCGTTTGCTGTTACGTGTCTGTTGTTTTGTGGACTTCCCTACCTTCGCCTGCCACCACCTTCATTCGCTGTGCCGCCTGTCAATCAGCAATCAAGTCCCGCTGTCATCTATCCAAGCCCTCTGTCATCATCCAATAATCCAATTATCCAATCAGAACCCGCCACCTCTGCCATATAAACTGGACTATTTGCCATTAGCGAGAGTGTGGTTTTTGGGGTCAAGTGTGTTTGTTTGTGTGCTCAAAATCCCAAGTTTTGTCAACCATAGTTTTGTTTGAATGTGTTTCTGTTTATGTACACTTGCAGGTCTTTGGACAGGTAAGACTGGGGGCTCCTATACATATGCCCGTAGAGTGTTTATGTATAGAACCACTAGTCCTTAGGGGTGATTGCCAACCACTGTATTTTTCTGGTCTGCTAGTTAGAGTAGTTAGGCTTTTGTTTTGTGTATTGGATACACTAGATTAGTTACTACTCTCTGTGTTAGCTAGTTTCGTTTGGGTATTCTTTTGGCAACATCCATCGTCCCTTGAGCCTGGTTGTGTGAGTCTGGTTTGTGTGTTATGTAGTAGTGTTGCACTCTGTTTTGTATACTTGTCATTATTATTAATTCACAGTAAAAGCTTGTGCACGGAGTTTGCTATCTGGTCTGTCTATATATTGTTATTACTAGTTCATCATATCATTTTACATCACCCGGTATAATAACATCACGTTACCTACCCCATGCACCCCTAGGCCCGTGGGGATCGTAACATATTTGGGGGCTCGTCCGGGATGAGCCTTGTGCTTCGGAATGCCCCTCAGCAGTGTGCTAGACTCACCAATTCGGAGACTTTGTCAGATTTGTCGTCCCACCTTGCTCACTTATCAGATGTTCAGAGATCTGATATTGTTAATTTAATAAAAGGATTTCCAAATCTTTTTGGTGATACCCCTTCTCAGACTACCGTAACACATCATGACATTGATGTGAACGGTGCTGCCCCTATTAAACAACACCCATATCGGGTTAATATTGTTAAACGTGAGGCTATGAAGCGGGAAGTGCAATACCTTTTAAATAATAACTTGGCTAGGCCCAGTGCTAGTCCTTGGAGCTCGCCTTGTATTCTTGTGCCGAAACCTGATGGTTCGTCGCGTTTCTGTACAGACTTTCGAAAGGTAAATGCAGTTACGGTTCCAGACTCCTACCCACTACCGAGAATGGAAGACTGCATCGATAACATTGGTGCTGCTAAATTTGTCACCAAACTTGATTTGCTAAAGGGGTATTGGCAAGTACCTTTAACTCCTCGCGCGTCTGAGATTTCCGCGTTTGTTACCCCTGACAACTTCCTCCAGTATAATGTTTTAGCTTTCGGCCTTCGTAACGCTCCGGCCACTTTTCAGCGGCTAGTGAATACAGTACTAATGGGTATTTCGGACTGTTATGCCTATTTAGATGACTTGGTGATCAGGTCAGATAGTTGGACCGATCATGTTTCGGTGTTGCGTTGTGTGTTTGAGAGGTTGGCCAAAGCAACGCTAACTCTGAATCTCGCCAAATGTGAGTTTGGCAAAGCGACCGTGACGTACCTGGGAAAACAAGTGGGTCATGGCCAAGTTCGGCCATTGGAAGCAAAGATTGCTGCCATTGCTAGTTTCGCTACGCCTTCTACTAGGCGTGAGTTACGCCGTTTCCTCGGAATGGCTGGATATTACCGGAGTTTCTGCAGGAACTTCTCTGTTGTTGTAGCGCCCTTAACAAGTGCGCTCAGTACAAAAAAATATTTTGTGTGGACCTCAGACTGCCAACATGCCTTTGAAGCTGTTAAGCTTTTACTATGCAGTGCACCTGTACTACTCGCCGCTCCAGACTTTGCACAACCGTTTAAGTTAGAGGTTGATGCCAGTGCTCTGGGAGCTGGTGCAGTATTGCTGCAGGAAGATCCGGATGGAGTTGATCATCCCGTCAGTTTCTTCTCGCGCAAATTTAATAAACATCAATTAAACTATAGTACCATTGAGAAGGAGGCACTGGCAATGCTATTAGCTTTACAATTTTTTGAAGTGTACATTGGCTCAAGTTCCAACCCTGTCGAGGTCTTTACAGACCACAACCCGTTAGTATTTTTATTAAGAATGTATAATCAGAACCAGCGCCTTATGCGTTGGTCACTGATTCTACAGCAATACAACATCATCATTCGTCATAAGAAGGGAAGTGACAATGTACTGGCTGATGCGTTGTCTCGGAGTTTTGGGTAACCTTGTGTTTAGTATTTAACTACCTTGTTTAGTGGATGGGAATAGTTTTTTTATTTATTTTTTGGTAACAATGTTAACTAACTTAAAAAATATATATATAAAGTGTTAAGTTAGTTCTTAAGGGGGGAGGTGTTACGTGTCTGTTGTTTTGTGGACTTCCCTACCTTCGCCTGCCACCACCTTCATTCGCTGTGCCGCCTGTCAATCAGCAATCAAGTCCCGCTGTCATCTATCCAAGCCCTCTGTCATCATCCAATCATCCAATTATCCAATCAGAACCCGCCACCTCTGCCATATAAACTGGACTATTTGCCATTAGCGAGAGTGTGGTTTTTGGGGTCAAGTGTGTTTGTTTGTGTGCTCAAAATCCCAAGTTTTGTCAACCATAGTTTTGTTTGAATGTGTTTCTGTTTATGTACACTTGCAGGTCTTTGGACAGGTAAGACTGGGGGCTCCTATACATATGCCCGTAGAGTGTTTATGTATAGAACCACTAGTCCTTAGGGGTGATTGCCAACCACTGTATTTTTCTGGTCTGCTAGTTAGAGTAGTTAGGCTTTTGTTTTGTGTATTGGATACACTAGATTAGTTACTACTCTCTGTGTTAGCTAGTTTCGTTTGGGTATTCTTTTGGCAACATCCATCGTCCCTTGAGCCTGGTTGTGTGAGTCTGGTTTGTGTGTTATGTAGTAGTGTTGCACTCTGTTTTGTATACTTGTCATTATTATTAATTCACAGTAAAAGCTTGTGCACGGAGTTTGCTATCTGGTCTGTCTATATATTGTTATTACTAGTTCATCATATCATTTTACATCACCCGGTATAATAACATCACGTTACCTACCCCATGCACCCCTAGGCCCGTGGGGATCGTAACATTTGCACTTTTGTTTTTCTTGTTTTTTGTTCTTGTTTGATCGTGTCAGTCGTCTTAGTTGAGTTAGTTGTCTAGTTTTGTCTTTTCATTCGTTTATTTTGATCACCGTCAGCTTTCCCCGACCTCCCGTTCTGCTATTTTTCACCCTCACGGACCAGCTAGCTAGCAAGCTAGCCATCGGTTGCTAACGTCACCACTACTTCTCACCATTCCGGATCATCCATCATCTATCATCAGCTCCGTGAGTGTGCGTGCATGCGTGTGTGTGGACCACCGTTCGTGGGTGTGTGTGTGTGGGTCTGTTGTGCCCTCTAATCGTCCCGTGCGGCTTTGCTGCTGGCCGGCTGGCTAGCTAGCTTCAGTCTAGCTGACTAACGCTGGCTGGCTGTATTGCTGGCTTGGCTAGCTGGTTAGTGGCTGCCCGGCTCTGTTGCTGGCCGGCTAGCTAGCTAGTTTCAGACTGGCTGGCTATAACGCTGGCTGGCTCTGTCACTGGTTTGGCTGTCTGGCTAGTGACTGGCCGGCTGCATTGCTAGCCTAGCTGTGTCGGCTATCTGACCTGCGTGCTTGGAGGGTGCTTTCACACTCTCTCCAGCTCGCGGGTTGCAGCCGTTTTTCTCCGGGTGAGGGTTTGTTTACCTAGCGTCGGCACCCTCGCCCGGGGATCTGGCTGTTAGCATGGCACGGCTAGGCTGGCTTGCCGCATGGGCACTACCCTGGGCCAACAGCAACCACCACACTCCCTATAACATCTGGTCCACTGCCGTAGCCGCACACCTCATCCCCTCTCATTTTCCTGTCACAGCCAACATCCTATCTGGACTGCTTATACCTGTCATTATCCCTCATCTCCAACTCGGACCTTCACTCCTGCTACTCCTGAACCTGTTCTCCTGGCCCCCACCTTCCACGCCCCCCCCCCCCCCCCCCTTTCCAGCCCCCCAACCTATCCCCCTCTCACCTACTCCCTCTCGGACCTCCATTCACTTAACAACAACCACCGGCTCCCTGCTGCTGCTGCCACTGCTGCCAGCAAAGCTGGCATCCTCCGCAGACGCCGTTATATTCACCGAGGTTCTGGACATTCCCTCCATCGCAATCACCCTGATGTCACCAGCATCCCCGCACATTGGACTAACCCTCGCCCCCCCGTCATCCCCACCCACCGCGCTGCCAACCTCAACAACCTTCGGCCCCTTCCTCCTGCTTCCCCATCCATCTCCCTGGCACTCCTGAACTGTCGCTCCCTCTCCAACAAATCACTTGTCATTTCTGAACTGCTACTGGACAATCACATTAATCTTCTCTTCCTCACTGAAACCTGGCAACAACCCGCTGACTACTACTTCCTCAACCAAGCCACACCCCCCAACTACAGCTTCATCGCCAACCCCCGCCTCTCAGGCCGAGGCGGGGGCCTCGCCATCCTGCACAAACAATCCCTTTCTGTCACTAAACTGGACCTAAATCTCCCACCCTTCACTTCATTTGAATGCCTCGCTGTCTCCCTCCCCAACTCCATAACCGCATTACTCCTCTATCGCCCCCCCAAGCCACACCCCTCCTTTCTGTCTGAACTATCCGAGCTCCTCACCACCGCATCCTCTCTTTCCTCCCGTCTCCTATTCACAGGCGACTTTAACATCCATGTTGACCTGCCCACCTCCCCCCTGACGCCTGACTTTCTCTCCCTCCTGGACTGTTTCCATCTCATTCAGCACATTAATTTCCCCACCCACGTGAAAGGTCACACCCTTGACCTCGTCTGCTCCTCTTCCCTACCCATATCCAACCCCCATCCAGTCCCTTTTCCCCTCTCTGACCATCATTGCATCCTTTTCTCAGCCCCACTCCCTTCCCCCCACAACCCCAAGAAACGCTCCATCTCCTTCCGCAATATTAAATTTGTTGACCCACTCATCCTCTCCCAGTGCATATCCTCCGCCCTCCCCCCCCCCTGACCTTGCCCCCTCCTCTCCTGATGACTATGCCAACACTCTTAACTCCACTCTCACTGACTCCCTTGACTCCCTGGCCCCCTGGAAAACCGCTACTGTGTCCTTCACCACCTCCTCCCCCTGGTACACCCCTCAACTCCGCACCATGAAACAAACCGGCCGTCAACTTGAAAGACTCTACAAGAAAACTCACCTCACCGTCCACGCAGAAGCCTACAAGCACCACCTCTCCTCCTACCGTGATGCACTTCAAGCTGCCAAATCTGCCCACTACTCCTCTCTCATCAATAGCACCAACCCCAACCCCCGTACCCTCTTCTCCACTGTCAAGTACCTTCTCCAGCCCCCGGACAGCAGCCCACCCTCCTCCACTGACCTCTGTAACTCCTTCCTTCTCACCTTCAACAGCAAAATCTCCAAAATCAATACCTCCCTGGCTGCCTCCATCTCGGACCCCTCCGCCCCTCCCCCCCCCTCTGTCACTCTCCCCATCCCCACCCACCCACTCATAGCCTTCTCTCCCGTCACCCCCTCCCTCATCTCTGACATCATTACCGCCTCCAAGACCACCACATGCTCCCTGGATCCGCTCCCCACCATCTTAACTAAGGCCTGCCTCCCTGTTCTCCTCCCCCACCTCTCCACCCTCTACAATCAGTCACTGTCCCTCGGCCATGTTCCCTCTGCTTTCAAACTTGCCTCTGTTACCCCCATCCTTAAAAAACCCACCCTTGACCCAGCCAACCTCTCCAACTACCGTCCCATATCAAATCTCCCGTTTCTATCTAAAACCCTTGAACGTCTGGTCGCTGCCCAACTTCACTCCCACCTACAGTCCAACCTCCTCTATGAACCCCTCCAGTCTGGTTTCCGCCCCCTCCACAGCACTGAAACAGCCCTGGTTAAAGTCATCAACGACCTCCTCATCTCTGCAGACTCCGGTGCCCTCAGCATCCTGTTGTTACTAGACCTCAGCGCAGCCTTTGACACGGTCAACCATTCCATCCTCCTTCAAAGGCTGCGCCAACTGGGTGTTGAGGGCATCGCACTGGACTGGTTCACCTCCTACCTCACCAACAGACAACAGTTCATCTCTCTCTCCGGCCACACCTCCACCCTCTCCCCTGTCACGCAGGGTGTCCCCCAGGGCTCTGTCCTAGGTCCCCTTCTCTTCATCTGCTACATCTTTCCCCTTGGTTACATCATCCGTAACTTCAACCTTGACTTTCACCTCTATGCTGACGACACCCAATTGTACCTCACCACCAAATCCGTCCACCACCCACCCCTCACCCACATTGAAAACTGCATCTCCGCAATAAAAACCTGGTTAACTCACAACTTTCTCCAACTCAACCCCGATAAGACTGAACTCCTCCTCATCGGCACAAAATCCACTCTCCAAAAAACCGGACCCATCTCTCTCACTGTTGATAGCTCCACCATCACCCCCTCCCCCCTGGCACGGAACCTTGGTTTCATTCTGGACCCTACCCTCTCTTTCGAGCCCCACATCAACTCTGTCATCAAAATTTCATACTTCCACCTCCGCAACATTGCAAAAATCAGACACTGCCTCACCCCCTCTGCTGCTGAAACCCTCATTCATGCTTTCATCTCCTCCCGTCTGGATTATTGCAACTCCCTCCTTGCCGGCATCACCTCCCGCTCCCTCCATAGACTCCAGATGGTTCAAAACTCAGCTGCCCGTCTCCTCACCCACACCCGATCCCGTGACCATATCACCCCTGTCCTCATTAATTTCCACTGGCTCCCCATCAAATTCCGCATTACCTTTAAAGTACTCCTCCTCACTTACAAAGCTCTCCACTCCCTGGCCCCCCCTATCTGTCCGATCTCCTGATCCTTCACCACCCCACCCGAGCCCTCCGATCTGCTCACACACTCACCCTCACCGTCCCCCCATCCAGACTGAAAACCTACGGTGACCGAGCATTTTCACGTACAGCACCCCGCCTCTGGAACTCACTCCCCCAGCTCATCAGAGACTCACCCACAGTACAAATCTTCAAATCCCGGTTAAAAACACATCTTTTCTCCCAGGCCTACAACCTCCCCTACCCCTAACCATGCACTTCATCCCCTGACCCCCCTCCCCATTTGTCATCTCTTGCATCCACTCACTACTGCTGTTATTGTTGTACTGTTGTCACCTGCCTCTACTGTTGTCCCCCCCCCTACCTTTTGTTGCTATGTTATCTGTCATGTTATGTGTTATTACGTGACATGTGTTCATTATGTGTTTTTGTTTTGTTTCTTTTGTTTTTTCTTTGTACCTATGTAATGCGTCTTTGGGTTCCTGAAAAGCGCTATATAAATAAAATGTATTATTATTATTATTATTAACTCTCCAGCCTAGAGAAGAGAGCCATTCTCATCCAACTCTCCAGCCTAGAGAAGAGAGCCATTCTCATCCAACTCTCCAGCCTAGAGAAGAGAGCCATTCTCATCCAACTCCACAGCCTAGAGAAGAGAGCCATTCTCATCCAACTCCACAGCCTAGAGAAGAGAGCCACTCTCATCCAGTGCACAACAGTGACCTTCATTAGCAGGTACACCACCGACAGGTGCATTCTTTTTGTTTTAAAAATATTCAACCGTTACGGAAAATTATCTCAGGCTGGCATGAAATCAGGTGCAATTATGGGTTTGCTTACACACATATATATATTTTTTTTTTTTTATTTATTTTAAATACACATAATTTTTGTTTCTTTTTTTCGATTGATGAGTTTCAGATTCTGTTTTATTCTGAGAGATTATGAGAAAGGTTTGACATTCCTAATACAAAAAGTAACTATTGTCAAGAGCAGGAAAAGCCTCTAGCATGGTGAAAACCCAGAGTTAGTGTTAGGAATGTGAACAAATAACACCAAAACATTAGAAATTCTGGGACGTGCTAAACATACAGTACATAGTGGATTATGTCCCTGCACACGTCACAGTATGCAGTCATGTGAGGGTATTTACTAAATGTGTGAAATCTCATTTGCATGCATTAAACGATTTTGCACTTGTTAAAGTCCATGGGCTGATTTGGAATAAAATATGTGGCTGACAGTGGCCCCTAAAAAACTGCTTATATTTTCAAACTTGCATGTGCGAGAAGTGCGCATGCATGTATAATGTATCAAATGAATTGGGTTCATAAATCACTGAATATATGACTGCGTACACAGAGTGATTTTCCACTTAAACGTCCCTCAGCGCTTTCACCGGATGAAGCTCTGGGTTTGACGAGGTTAACTAGATTTACAGCACGTCGTACACCTCGACTTTCATACAACTGCAGACACGTTTAATTCCCCGACACCGCACGAGGAATAAACACATTTAAAGATGAGGTTAGCCTTATTGCTGCTTTTCCCAAGCACGCTTTGAACAATGAAGGGAAGTGTAGGAAAAGGGAAGTGTAGGAAAAGGGAAGCTTCATTTGAGAAATCAAATGCTGTCAGCATTTCCAACATTCTTTTTTCCTCCGGGGGGCGGAACCTTCGGTTTGGTTAAAACAAGCCAGTGATTGACGGCTCGTTTTTTAGCTCCGCCCCCTCGTGGCCTTAATTTAAAGCTCTCGTTTTAGTCGATCATTTTCCTCCCGCAATTCCGCGGGCTCCTTCCATCTCTCAGTGAATATGAACCGAGAAACCAGACGTATAGTCACAGGTTGTTTGTGAATTCAAATGTCATAGAAAAAGACCAGGATCCATAAACTATTATTTAATCTAAAGGAACAGCAGTTTATTTTTTATTTTTTGTGAAAGTGATAGAGGAGATGCCATCATGTGCTTTCAATCACAGGCCCATGCAATCCAATCCTAGGACTAAGCCCCTCCACAGTTAAATGTCACCGTCGGTTCAAAGCAATGACTTTCTGATAGCATGATAATGCCCCAATTGCCCCACGCCGAGGTTCAGAAAGCCTCACTGTTCCATCACAAGGGCATACGATGGCGGTAATATCATTAGAACCTCTTTCTGTGCCATGTACCATTCTCCCTCTACCTCATGTAAATCTATCCCAGCAAGCAGTTTAAAAAAAAGTCGCCAAGGCACCATTCATTCCCAAGGTTGGCTGAGTGATCTACAGTATATCCACGTGAGGTAATCCAGTGTGCATCCACTTAGCTAACACTTTAATGCCTAACACTTTAATGCCTAACCGGTGATAATACCTGCTGCCTTATTGACGTTTATATTGTCTCGTGCCAGAATAAGTTTATATAATTGTGAGTTGTTGAATCAGAACATGGCTTAGTTCACATACTAGGGTAGCTTGAATATATCTCATTGCTTCCAGCGCTGTCACTCTTGATGATTAGGGCTCTGTTATGGTTTCATAACAGCGGCTCTTCTTCACCCGTTAGGTTGATTATGAATATGGCGGTTGTTGCTGCCTCTGTCGCTCTAATGCATTCCGCATTACCAGTAAAACTTGATTTATCGGCTGTGAAATTTGTGCTTAGATTTTTTTTCCCCGTTTTTTTTTTTTTTTTTTTTTTTTGGTTGTGCAAAGTATTTATGTGGCTCATTTCAAGAAGAAATGCAGCAGGTTATTATTGAACTGTATATTTCTATTAATGGGGTGTGCCCTGGTTTTAGGAAATTGGGGTACACGTCGTTATATTCCCTCGAAAGTGATCAACCCTCTTTGAAAAAGGCATTGTAGTCCGGCCAAATTGAAGCCAGCTTTATCGGAATGAAGTGATTAGCGGTAATGCTAGCATCAAGCTCATCTCTCCTCCTACCACACGTACTGTACATCCATTGTGAACACGTTGCCTAGTTCATACGACCCATACTTTTTTTTTTTTTTTTTAATCAGGATAGGTTGAAATTTCCCATTTTTGGAGCCAATGGGCTTTCACCAAAAACAGTAGTGTTACTACTGACTATAGTAGTCAAATAGTAGTATAGCAAAGACAATGGCACAGTAGTACTATATCATTTATCTACAGGTTGGGCCAAGGAAAGTTCTAGGCAAAGGAAACCAGGGCAGATGCCTTAGAGGAAAAAACAAAATCCACACATCGCGTCCATGAGATTTGGCAGCAACCCCCCCAGGTCTGTAATCTCAGGAAGCAATCTAGAGCAATCTGGGTTGCCCAACAACTCCGCCCTTGTATTCTTTTTTTGTTTTACAATACGGTATCCGTCTAAATACAAGTGATTTTGTCTGTGTTTACATTAGATCTATAATACTTTACGTGTTTATAAACCGTGTCTACTTTGAGTCTTTGTATTGCTCGGTCTTACAGTCGACTATTTACATTGTAAGTACAGCCGGTGGAATGGTGACTGTGACGGCAAGGGACATTTTGTCACAAATATCATCTTTCTGACAGCTGCCATCGGTCAGCTCTGTCTACAGAAATAGACTAGTTTAATTTTGTGGTTATACGAAGAAAATGGTATTGAATTGAATAACCCCCTCGGTCAAAGATAGGGTTTTTTTTAGGGGGGGGTGAGGGGGGTATTTGGAGCAGTGTGATAAATTGGGTTCCTTTTGGATCGATACAGGCTTCTCTCTTCATAGCTCAAGATAGGAACCCAAGAGAAGTCTATCGAGTTTGGTGTCTGAAGTCAGGTTGTAATTTTGAGAAAGGAAGAAGGCAATAGCGGCGAAAGGAAATGGTGTGTGTGTGTGTGTGTGTGTGTGTGTGTGTGCATGTGTGTGTGTGTGTGCATGTGTGTGTGCATGCGTGTGTGTGCATGTGTGTGTGTGTGTGTGTGTGTGCGTGCGTGCGTGCGTGCGTGTGTGTGCGTGTGCGTGTGTGCGTGTGCGTGTGTGTTCAGCGATGCATGTGTGTCTGTAATGTTATTTAGATGTGATGCTGGACTGTGGACAGGAAGTACAGCTGATTGAATGGTGCAATTATTGCCAAAGTTCCACCCTGAACTGAGAAATCAACATTTCTACACTCAGCTTTAACATTAACATGCTTTTATTTTCACATCGAGGTACAGGACAGCAGGTGAAAATCACACCTTTTGTCATAAACTGCATGATATATATTTTTTGATTCTCTGATGCCTGCAGAACTCCATCTAGGTTTACTCGCGTCACGGAATAAGCTTCTAATAAAAACAAGAGAGCTGTGACATCTGACAGATATCTAAACGATCACAGTCCCTTCCTTCCTTACTACTAGTGTAGCCTTATAATGATCCTCTGTATAAACCTTGGTTATTATATAATAATCATATAATAATATAATAATGATCCTCTGTATAAACCTTGGTTATTATATAATAATCATATAATAATGATCCTCTGTATAAACCTTGGTTATAGTATAATAATTATATAATAATATAATAATGATCCTCTGTATAAACCTTGGTTATAGTATAATAATTATATAATAATATAATAATTATCCTCTGTATAAACCTTGGTTATAGTATAATAATTATATAATAATATAATAATTATCCTCTGTATAAACCTTGGTTGTCAGGTAAATAAATCTATCTATTGTGCAGGATCATGAAAACATTTCTGTGGCTCAGCTATCATCCAGTCCCTGAAAAGTCATATCCTTTAACCCCTTCTCTAGCGCAACCATTTTTTTAAGCCAGAAAATAAAGTGGTCATTGTTCTTGACCTCTTTGACTACAGGCATAATCCTGGTCTCTTCTGTAAGGTAACCCTTGTGAGTTTGTTTTCCGACTGTAAAAATGACTGTATTATTATGAGGGGGAATTATGGTCGAACCTTGGCAGAGTGGGAACGACCTTGACACGTTGCGTACATACTCACACCTCACTTCTTCCTGATCGTAATCACCTTCCCCGCCCTCCAACGGCGTTTATTTCTATCCCACAATGCACTTAGAGCGCAGTCCGCACAGCTTGGTGGTACTTCTCAGACAATATAAGAGGAGGAACGATTCTGGACTGCCCCAACCCCCCCCCAACCCACGACCGCCACCGCCCCATCCAGCTCTCTCTTTTTCCCCCCAACTTTTCCGCATACTAATGGAGAAAAGTATTAATTAAAATGTCAAGGTAGCGGAATGTGCCATTACGGCCTTCTCGTATGCCTTTTACAGTTCCCATCCTCCCCAGAGACCTATTAAGCCCCCGGCGAAAATGATTGAAGTTCAAAGAGGTGAACCTGAAGGTGACGACCGCGGGCTTCCTCCCGTCGGCATCCTCGTACCGCCCCCTGACCTTTAAGAGATAGGCGTCCCTGTTACTGCCTGCGCATATCTAACCAGGAGGTTAAAGATTTACCCACAGCTTTTCTGCAGGAGGCGGCCCGACCTTCCTCCCCTTCCTCCTCCTCCTCACTCAAATGTTGAAGTTTTCACCTCCCCTTTCAGTCTGTCTCTCTCTCTCTCTCTCTCCCTCTCATGACATTTTGAAATATATTATTGCCAAAGCATAATAATCATAACAATAAAAATGTACAGTATATATTTAAAAACATATACATATGATATATATATATATATATATGTATGTATGTATATGTGCCTCCCTTCATACATCTCTCCCTCTCTCTCTCCATCTCTCTGTACAGGAAAAAGGTTATTTTGGAAGGACAATATAGAGCGTGCTCTTCATAAATGAGGAGATTGTTGTCCATGAGACTGAGAGGAAGACTCTATACATCCCAATGAGAGTTTCATTACTCTCTATAAATCACTACTGCAATGTATTAACAGTCACTATGCGGGCGCGATGTAGGAATTCAAAACAACGTCTCGTGTTCTATATATACATTATTATTATTATTATTATTATTATTACTATTTTTTATCTCCAGGTTTCTGTAATTACCATATAAGGGAGAAATGAGACAGCTCCTTAAGTCTTAATGTAGAAGTTGGACGGCCCGTCAACTTTAGCGAGAAGCTGCACGCGCTCATTAGCGATTCAGTACACGGTGGAGGTCCCATGACAAATCCTTCCACAGCAAAGACCTCTGAGCCCTCCGGCTGCTCTCTCCCTGGGACCCGAGACCCACACGGGCTCTCCTGACCTCCTCCAAGACAATTATCCGTGCCCTCTCCCGTGTTCGGCAGCGTTCCGGGTCATTCCGCCGAGCGGCCGCTTTTGCGTTTTCAGCCTAATGAACGAGCGAGAGGGGGGGGTAATCGCTAAATTCGCATATTTCTCACTGCTCGGTTAATCAGAGTAGATTAGCGTTTGGCAGATCGAAGGGAGACCCGCTCGTAAAGGTTTCACGTTCAGAAAAACCTAACGGACTATTAGGTCCTCACTTCCGTTTCTGTTTTTGTTAATGATTGGTCCTCGGTGACGGGGGCGCGTTCATCGTAAAAGTTTTAACGGAGCTGGAGCCACAGCGCAGAGGCCGATCGATTTTGCGGTGGGGGGGCGGTCAGCAGGGAGAGAGTCCGTTTAAAATTCCCCTGAGTCTTGCTATAGGAGGCGCGCTTGTGTCTGTGTTCAATGAAGAGGCTGGATATTTCTATAGAGCGCATGTTTAGCGGACTTTCAGGTTGTTTCACTCATTCAGCATCACCGTACAGCCACCATTCACATTCGTTTTCATGTCCTTCCTGAGAACTGATTTTATTTCTGACCAGACTTGGATAAAATAATTATTTGAAATACTATAGCCCTTTTGGCACAAGTACAGTAAAATTCCTGGAGATGACTGACAATTTTTTAAATAAATTGCCAGTAATTTACAGACCTGGTTTAAATATGTATTTGAATTTTTAACTCTTTTGCTGATAAAATTTGAAAATACTTCTGCAGATCTGATCTGAGTTTGCAGGGAACAGTGCGCTGCGTTAGTGACATTTTCACTGTTCCATTTCTTAAAATCAAAGTTAATTTTACATAGTCCCTGTGTTTCTGCAAACATAGGAGAGCACACATTTCACTGGTCAAAGCAATACCAAGGGAAGGAGTATACAGAACATCTATACATTACGGTGGCTGAGAAGTGCAAAACACAACGACATTTCACAAAACAACGACATTTCACAAAACACAACGACATTTCACAAAACACAACAACATTTCACAAAACACAACGACATTTCACAAAACACAACGACATTTCACAAAACACAACGACATTTCACAAAACACAACGACATTTCACAAAACACAACGACATTTCACAAAACACAACGACATTTCACAAAACACAACATTTCACAAAACACAACGACATTTCACAAAACACAACGACATTTCACAAAACGGAAAGGGTAGGACAACACTTCTTGTTTGTGATTGGACAGAACCCAAGCCCCTCAATGTAATTTTCTTTCACAAAACGGAAAGGGTAGGACAACACTTCTTGTTTGTGATTGGACAGAACCCAAGCCCCTCAGCGAAATTACGAATCCTACTATGGCCATGCCAAGACCCGCCCTCCTCTGTCTCTGATTGGCTGGTCGTTCTGTGCGCTCTACCACCCAACCCTCTGTTTGAGTTTAAGGTGACTCTCTTCGCTGGAGCGCATTGCAGTAACTTATTTTCCGAAATTGCATGCAAATTCAGGTAGCCTAACTAACGTTACAGCATAAAACGTGTACTGACATCCATTAGCCTAAAATAAGTTTACGTTTTTAATACCACCAATGTTGATAATAGTTCTAGGCTATAGGACAAATCAGAATGTTTGTAAACAGAGGTTGCTACGATACTTCCGGGTGGCCACTCAGCACTTCAAAACCGACTGAACCAGTCGGAGCTGTGTAGAAACAGTTAGCTAACGTACTCTATGCCGAAATCGTGTTGTGTTTGGGGCTGTAATGCCAAATGTAATCAGGCACACCGTGGGTTGGGCTTTTTCCGATTCCCCGCTTTAAAGTCTGAATCCACAGGTTCCGTTTTCGGTCGATTTAGAGACTTAAAATAGAGGATACCCCAGATCATACAGTCCGTTTGGCTAGCTAGTGAAGGTAACCATATAGCTCGCTAGCTAACGTTAGCTACTTGTTAACGCTAACTTAGATAAAAATACGTGTTAGCGAACTTAGCTAACGTTAACGTTAGTTGCTTCCCTCAGAAAAAAATCGAACCATCTATCAATCAATAAAACAATGTTTGGCTATCTGTCTGTTGTACTTGTAACGTTAGCTAGCCAGCTAAGAATCCAGAGGTTGAGTTGTCAGATTTGAACTTGTGTTTTTACTGTAACGTTAACGTTATTGACAACTCAACCTCTGGATTCTTAGCTGGCTAGCTAACGTTACAAGTACAACAGACAGATAGCCAAACATTGTTTTATTGATTGATCGATAGTTCGTTCATAGCTGGAATTACCTATTATTTTTTTCTGAGGGAAGCAGCTAACGTTAACGTTAGCTAAGTTCGCTAACACTTTTTCGCCGTATTTTCATCTGTTAGCGTTAACACGTATTTTTATCTAAGTTAGCGTTAACAAGTAGCTAACGTTAGCTAGCGAGCTATATGGTTACCTTCACTAGCTAGCCAAACGGACTGTATGATCTGGGGTATCCTCTATTTTAAGTCTCTAAATCGACCCAACGGAACCTGTGGATTCAGACTTTAAAGTGGGGAATCGGAAAAAGCCCAACCCACGGTGTGCCTGATTACATTTGGCATTACAGCCCCAAACACAACACGATTTCGGCATAGAGTACGTTAGCTAACTGTTTCTACACAGCTCCGACTGGTTCAGTCGGTTTTGAAGTGCTGAGTGGCCACCCGGAAGTATCGTAGCAACCTCTGTTTACAAACATTCTGATTTGTCCTATAGCCTAGAACTATTATCAACATTGGTGGTATTAAAAACGTAAACTTATTTTAGGCTAATGGATGTCAGTACACGTTTTATGCTGTAACGTTAGTTAGGCTACCTGAATTTGCATGCAATTTCGGAAAATAAGTTACTGCAATGCGCTCCAGCGAAGAGAGTCACCTTAAACTCAAACAGAGGGTTGGGTGGTAGAGCGCACAGAAGGACCAGCCAATCAGAGACAGAGGAGGGCGGGTCTTGGCATGGCCATAGTAGGATTCGTAATTTCGCTGAGGGGCTTGGGTTCTGTCCAATCACAAACAAGAAGTGTTGTCCTACCCTTTCCGTTTTGTGAAAGAAAATTACATTGAGGGGCTTGGGTTCTGTCCAATCACAAACAAGAAGTGTTGTCCTACCCTTTCCGTTTTGTGAAATGTCGTTGTGTTTTGTGAAATGTCGTTGTGTTTTGTGAAATGTCGTTGTGTTTTGTGAAATGTCGTGTTTTGTGAAATGTCGTTGTGTTTTGTGAAATGTCGTTGTGTTTTGTGAAATGTCGTTGTTTTGTGAAATGTCGTTGTGTTTTGCACTTCTCAGCCACCGTAATACATAGATACAAATAGACACAGTAGTTGGAATGGAAATAAGAAAAAGTTTAGACAATAAAGACAAGTTTGCTTGGTGAACAAATGTACAAACCCACACTGACCGATCATGTAAAATGTTGGCGGTTCGAATCCGGCCATGTGACCGGTCGCATTTCTCTCCCATTTTTCCTGTGCTGCACTGTGCTGTCCAATTTTAAACAAATACAAAATGATGAGCCAAGTTGTTCTTATCGTCACTTTTCTCATGTTCTTATGTCCTTAAGTTTTCTGTGGAGGAAAATAAGATAATAAACGGAAACATACTTCATCGCCTTAGAGGTTCGTGGGTTTTTATTTTCTTTTCCGTTGCGAGAATCTATCGCATTTTTTCCACGTTCCGCTCCGGGGTTTGCTTTCCCTCATCATTGTTTTCACCTGTGCTTCTACCTGCGGGGTATTTAAGTTTCTCACTTCCGCTTACCTGGTGCTTCTTTGTCATTCGACATTGCATGTAACCAGGTATAGCCAGGTACTAGCGACCTTGTGATATTAAACTTGCTATTAGCTTTTAGTTCAGGTATAGGTATTATTCTGCCTGGTAGCGTTCTGTGCTATTTATTTTATTTTTTGCTGTTCTCTCTGAGCTTTTTTTTGCATTTATTTTGTTATTCCCTTTATTCTTCCTCGCTGCGTGAGTGACTAGTTTCTGATCCCTCTACCTCCGCGTTTGATTATCCGCCATTAAAATCCATTACAGTATGGGGCAAAGTTCATAACGGAGAAGGCCCAAAAAGACATAGGCCTACCGGGCAGGGGAATGACGGACGAGCCGCGCTGCCGTGTCCACTTTCTGTGAACTTCCTGAAGCGAGCGAGACCGCCACCCCCCACCCGCGTTCCGCTCCGCCAGCCAGCCCCGTCTTATTAAACACCGTCGGCTCCACTACTGAGGAGCTTTCATAAGCTTTTTATTATTGACTCGCAAAATATGATAATTCGGAAATCAAACGCTGCCTTCCAAGACGCCACCGTCACTTTCAATTTGAACAGCTCCTCTCAGCTTTAATAAACGCGGCGCGATAGCGGGAACTTCATAAGCTTCTCGAGTTACTTTACGCCGTTCTGTATTTTTTATTTTTTTTTGGTTTTGTTTTTAATTAGAACGTTATAATTGAGGTCTCTCACCTATTGTACCTCTGTGAGAAAACTAAAACAAATTTAATTAAATGCGATATCTTCTTTCACAAAGGAAATTGAATTATGTTTGAAGTGGGAAAGATTGTAAACTGACAACGTGTTTTCTTTAACATCTTTGCACATTCCTGTATTCATTCCTCTCACCGCTGCACTGTGGAAATAAGCCACACGCTTAATTGTTTTAACTATCTCTGCAGGCTTATTTTCTCATTAAGATTATTTATCTTAAAACATGAATGCATTGAAAACAGTTTTCTGGCACCTTTATCGAAAAGAGGAAAACAGTGCGCATTGAATTGTTATCCAAAACAATATTGGTTCTTATGCTCACCTTAGGAAACAGGCAGTGAAGAAGGTTGGAGGAAATCGCAGGAGTGATTTGAGGGAAACGTGTTCCCATGTTGCCTTGCCTTGCATCATGGATTCAGTCAGAAACGTACATATATGAGACAGAAGCAGAAATTCCATCCTAAAATTCTCTTTGCGGGTCTCGGTATCCATGTTTCGACAAAACAAATCGCCGATATCAACAACCATTAATTATCCAGCGTAAAGCAAAGCACTCCACTGCTTGCTGCCAAATTAGATTACTTCAAATACTGACACACAATTTTGAAATGTGGGGGGAAGAAATGTTCGGCGTCAACTGAGCTTGTTTCGGCCCGTAACATTCATGTGTTAGCAAACGGCGAGTCGTTTTCGGTCATCGGCCATCCGTGCTTTAGGGAAACACTCATCCCTGTGGCCTGATTAGCATTCCGGGGATCAGTATTCCGGGGTGTATTAGGGATTAGTATTCTGGGGGTCAGTATTCTGGGGGTTAGTGTGTCCGGGATTAGTATTATGGGTTTCAGTATTCTGGGGTTTATTAGGGATTAGTATTCTGGGGTCTAGTGTGAAGGTCTCAAACCTTTTTGCTTGATAAGAAAATCTAAATTTTATTTGGTTATTACTACCATGAAGTGTCTGTACAGGTGGGCTGGAGAATGGGGGTGGGGGGTGGGGGTGGGGGGTGCTGGAATTGGCAGTGATCCTGTGTAATCCTGATCCGAAGACTCTCTGGAGTGTGGAGCGCTGATAATGCCACCCGCACCCCGCTCTCCTGTCTCTTATCAATCACACTCTGCCAGCGAGAGGCTCAGGCTTGAATGCCCCCTGCGGGTCCCCACCACCCCCTCACAGAGGGACTCATTTTTAACATCGTCCTGAAATGCACTGGGACCCCCGTGGCTTCTGGGTAACAGTGACTCGCGAACATCAGCTCATCTCTAAAACGGTTTAATGACAATGCCAGTAGCGTTGACTGATGTAATATATACACACTTGAAATTTATACAACACTGTATCAGGGTGTGTGTATGCATGCTTCAGATATATATGTACATATTGTACACAGTATGTGCTTCAAATTTATCATGACACATTATTTTAATGAAGAATCCTTTCCTTTTTCAGTGAGAAAATAAGTGATGGAAAATTGACTGTGGGAAACTGTGAGCTAATGAATCAAAATTACGCCCGCGTCACAAAGTTTTGATGAGACTTGACAAGATAGCTTTTTTTTCCCCCCATCTCAATATCACAAGCAGACAGAGAAATCCATCTGTGGCGCGGGGCATTGTCAGCGCGCTACAGTTTACACTGATTCCACTTTTCAGCGTTTCCTGTGTTTGATGGTGTGATAAATTAATCTTTTTCCGTGCCACTGCGCCGATTCGTTTAAAAGAATATATTAAAAGGAGCTGGAGGTTTTTTTTCTTTCTCTTCGAGTAAACATTTTATATCTCCTCCCCAGTCAGCATGACAAATCATATTCTACAGAGATGAAGGAAGAGGTGGAAAGAAAAGAGAGCAAGACGAAAAAGAAGAGAGGATGGGGGGGGGGGCATTTTGGACGGCAGATTTGAGGTGCCGTCTCAATTTGAGCGTGCCGTTTGACAGAGCGCTCGCGGAAAAAGAAAAGCCCTTCAGCGTTTTTTCCCCACAGAGGTAAAGTTTGGGGCGAGCTACGCCAGGCACAACCAGACTAAAGTGTCAAAATAAGACCCGATTATAATGTCGGGCACAAATATACACAGAGATCTGAGGCCATCAGGCACAAACATACACAGAGATCTGAGGCCGTCGGACACAAACATACACAGAGATCTGAGGCTGTCAGGCACAAACATACACAGAGATCTGAGGCCGTCGGACACAAACATACACAGAGATCTGAGGCCCTCTGACACAAACATACACAGAGATCTGAGGCCGTCGGGCACAAACATACACAGAGATCTGAGGCCGTCGGACACAAACATACACAGAGATCTGAGGCCGTCGGACACAAACATACACAGAGATCTGAGGCCCTCTGACACAAACATACACAGAGATCTGAGGCTGTCAGGCACAAACATACACAGAGATCTGAGGCCGTCGGACACAAACATACACAGAGATCTGAGGCCGTCGTTCACAAACATACACAGAGATCTGAGGCCGTCGTTCACAAACATACACAAAGATCTGAGGCCGTCGGACACAAACATACACAGAGATCTGAGGCCCTCGGGCACAAACATACACAGAGATCTGAGGCTGTCAGGCACAAACATACACAGAGATCTGAGGCCGTCGGACACAAACATACATAGAGATCTGAGGCCCTCGGACACAAACATACATAGAGATCTGAGGCCCTCGGACACAAACATACACAGAGATCTGAGGCTGTCAGGCACAAACATACACAGAGATCTGAGGCCGTCGGACACAAACATACACAGAGATCTGAGGCCATCAGGCACAAACATACACAGAGATCTGAGGCCATCGGGCACAAACATACACAGAGATCTGAGGCCCTCGGACACAAACATACACAGAGATCTGAGGCCGTCGGGCACAAACATACACAGAGATCTGAGGCCGTCGGACACAAACATACACAGAGATCTGAGGCCGTCGGGCACAAACATACACAGAGATCTGAGGCCGTCGGACACAAACATACACA
Source organism: Ilyophis sp. 1 JC-2022 (assembly GCA_022702515.1). Lineage (NCBI taxonomy): Eukaryota > Metazoa > Chordata > Actinopteri > Anguilliformes > Synaphobranchidae > Ilyophis > Ilyophis sp. 1 JC-2022. The sequence goes on along the minus strand of CM040394.1, from coordinate 3,956,117 downwards.
GAGATCTGAGGCCGTCGGGCACAAACATACACAGAGATCTGAGGCCGTCGGACACAAACATACACAGAGATCTGAGGCTGTCAGGCACAAACATACACAGAGATCTGAGGCCGTCGGACACAAACATACACAGAAATCTGAGGCTGTCAGGCACAAACATACACAGAGATCTGAGGCCGTTGGACACAAACATACACAGAGATCTGAGGCTGTCAGGCACAAACATACACAGAGATCTGAGGCCGTCGGACACAAACATACACAGAGATCTGAGGCTGTCAGGCACAAACATACACAGAGATCTGAGGCCGTCGGACACAAACATACACAGAGATCTGAGGCTGTCAGGCACAAACATACACAGAGATCTGAGGCTGTCAGGCACAAACATACACAGAGATCTGAGGCTGTCAGGCACAAACATACACAGGGATCTGAGACCATCGGGCACTCACAGATGCATCAATTGAGTCATGGAAACGGGCAGCGGTTTTGACTGCCCCAACGGACGCCGTCAGCTAATGACACTGACTCCGCCTACCTTTAACCTCATTGGCCAGTTATTCCACTTCCTCATGCCTGCATAGAAACAGCACAGGGTGAGTCAGCAGGACACCTGTCATTAGAACAAAGACTGCGACGGATAACCTGCAGACGCCTCCTCGAATTTATGACCTCTGCGACTTAAATGATCACAAAGCAGTGACACTGCCGTTTGAGAGCGCGTGTGCAGAGAAGGTCCCGTAAATTATTGAACAACCGCTCAAACGTGGGGCACTCAGTAAGACCACCACTTCTGTGAGCTTGTGCATGCCTTTCACTTCCATATTTGCGTGCCAAATAAAGCGTTAAAACTCAACTGGAAAATACATCTATGTTATTTTGCTTATTTTCTTCTCATCCAGAGCAACTAGAAGTGCTTTCAGTTACAGAACAACATAGCACAGCAGGAAAACATAGCTTTGCAACATAGTTTTAGCAGCTAAAAACTCTTCAGAGAAGCAACAACCCACAGAAACAGTGTTACGATGTTACTGCTGTCAGCGGTGATGCGTTTGCTCCAATAGAAAAGAGCACTGGAGTGGAAATGTGTTAATTCTTCCAATGTTATAGAAGAGCTAACATCTATAGTACTACAGGAGAGCTAGTGGCTACATATAGTACAACAAGAGAGCTAGTGGCTACGTACAGTACAACAGGGGAGCTAGTGGCTACATGCAGTACTACATGACAGCAAGTGTATACATATAGTACATATAGTACTACAGGAGAGCTAGTGCCTACATAGTACTACAGGAAAGCTAGCCCCTACATATAGTACTGCAGGAGAGCTAGTGGATACATACAGTACTACAGAAGAGCTAGTGGCTACGTACAGTACTACAGGAGAGCTAGTGGCTACATGCAGTACTACAGGAGAGCTAGTGGCTACATGCAGTACTACAGGAGAGCTAGTGGCTACATGCAGTACTACATGACAGCAAGTGTATACATATAGTACTACAGGAGAGCTAGTGCCTACATAGTACTACAGGAAAGCTAGCCCCTACATATAGTACAACAAGAGAGCTAGTGGCTACATATAGTACAACAGGGGAGCTAGTGGCTACATACAGTACTACAGGAGAGCTAGTGGCTACATGCAGTACTACATGACAGCAAGTGTATACATATAGTACATATAGTACTACAGGAGAGCTAGTGCCTACATAGTACTACAGGAAAGCTAGCCCCTACATATAGCACAACAAGAGAGCTTGTGGCTACATATAGTACAACAGGGGAGCTAGTGGCTACATACAGTACAACATGACAGAAAGTGGATACATATAGTACATACAGTACTACAGGAGAGCTAGTGGATACATACAGTACTACAGGAGAGCTAGTGGCTACATACAGTACTACAGGAGAGCTAGTGGATACATACAGTACTACAGGAGAGCTAGTGGATACATACAGTACTACAGAAGAGCTAGTGGATACATACAGTACTACAGGAGAGCTAGTGGATACATACAGTACTACAGAAGAGCTAGTGGATACATACAGTACTACAGGAGAGCTAGTGGATACATACAGTACTACAGGAGAGCTAGCGGATACATACAGTACTACAGGAGAGTTAGTGGATACATACAGTACTACAGAAGAGCTAGTGGCTACATACAGTACTACAGGAGAGCTAGTGGCTACATACAGTACTACAGGAGAGCGAGTGGATACATACAGTACTACAGAAGAGCTAGTGGCTACATACAGTACTACAGGAGAGCTAGTGGATACATACAGTACTACAGGAGAGCTAGTGGATACATACAGTACTACAGGAGAGCTAGTGGCTACATACAGTACTACAGGAGAGCTAGTGGATACATACAGTACTACAGGAGAGCTAGTGGATACATACAGTACTACAGAAGAGCTAGTGGCTACATACAGTACTACAGGAGAGCTAGTGGATACATACAGTACTACAGGAGAGCTAGTGGATACATACAGTACTACAGGAGAGCGAGTGGATACATCGATAAAAGTTAGATCCCTGACAATATGATTTCGCATGCACTTCTGTAAGTTTCTCTGGACAACAGCATCTGCTAAATGCCTAAATGTTACTGTAATCATGAGTACTACCTCAGTGTCATTCTGTAGCGTGATGTTTCATGGTGCATAATGAAGGATATCTTATTTTAGAAACGTTGTGGTAAATGGCAAATTCCATCAGGGCTCTCTCCTTTTAGTATCAATAAAACTTTGATCCAAGACAATGCGATTCACCCTGCTGCTGGTCCACTAGATCCTGATTGGCTGAACTGTCGCACGACGGCTTCACAAGGATTGCCGACCTCGCTTTGTTCAGACGGCGTGTAGCGGAAACGGTATCCGTGGAAACACTGCCCTCCGCCCGCGTAGTTCAAAAACATTATTCACTCGCTTTTTTTTTTTTTTTTACTCCCTTCACAAAAGGGTCTGTTTTAAGGGGACAAATGCATGCGATCAATCTTCTTTACTGGGGGGTATAAAAATACCTCCCCCCCCACCCCCCTGTGACCCCCCAGCCCCACCACCCTTCCCCCCACCCGCCACACTGTAGTGAGCCCCCAGGTACTCCAGTGTATGTTCTCAGTGACAGAGATGCGACTATGAGGCCGAATCGTGACTTCCGTTTAATAACCGTGAGTGGCGGGTCAGCCCTGCGGAAGTGACCATAAAACATAAACATGTACACACCAGGCTGAGGAGGGGAGAGGGAGAAATCTGAAGCGCAGGTTTTGTCTCTCTTTGTTCTATCCCGTTTGCTTTAAGCATCTTCCCTCTTCTCTAATCTGATAAACCCCCTCCGTACTTCCTTCTCTCTTCCTTTTATTCCCTTAATCTTTATTCAAATACAAATTGGCGAGCGCCTTGCGGAACAGTATTTTCGCCGCTATTTTCTCAGTCAGCCCCAGCCCAGGGGTCCCGCTAAGTACTTGGATCCACGGAGGATGCATACGGAAGGGAGATTTACGGGGAGAAGGTATACTCCCAGAGAGCCACTCTCGCTCGGAATACCACGCGCGCTCAACGGATATCCACGGAGTGTTTACGGGAAAGCTTTCATTTATCCTTTATCTCACGTGATTTAACATCCCGGCGTTCCCAAGCAGATACCTGACTGTTTTACGCTCGTCGTCTCCTCTGTACATCCTGCAAGCAGAAGTGTCCGATCCTCCTTGACGCGCTCAGCTGACTGAGGTGTGAATTTTAACCGCTGCCCTGGTGAAAATAGCTACTGATCTCCGTCGTTTGAGGGAAGCATTTGCCTTTTCCTCTTTTCTGTTAAAAGGTGGTTTTAAAAAAAAGGTGCCGTGATACAATTCAATAAAGACAATTCAATAAAGACAACGATGAGTCAGGGAACACAAGAAACAATCACGCAAGTAAAAATAAAATGAACAAATGAACAATTTCACGTTATATTTGTAGGTCCATTGTGCACGGCATCTTCTCAAGCCTCTCATCTGTAGTTCTCCTCAACCTCTCCTCCTTAATTCAGAGGTTATCTGTCAAACAACGTGACTGGACAAGACAGTCTGGATAATAACCATTTCACACCTTATTTTACCACAATTTAATTCCCATGATACATATGATGAGTTATTATATTCTGTTAATTGTAATAAATTCTATTTTTGCAATATTGGCCTGGTCTCCATTTCGAGAATTTTCGAGTCTCAGCAGTATTTGTGTTTTTATCTGCATTCTTTATTTTGACTGTAACCCCATGAACTCTAAAAAAACATTGATGCACAGGGCAGTGTGTTAATCTGTGACACTTTTGACACACAAAATTACTGTATGACAAGTTTGGAGAGTTTGTCCTGGAACCAAATGTGTTTGTTTGCCTCCTTGTCACTTACGGTTGTAAAGATTTAAAGCACAACTGCCCTTGGTTTCCCAAACCAGAAACCGGCACAGAGTCCGCTTGGTCAAGACGGCAGTCGGCTAAATTGCTAGTGAAATGCATCCTGGGTCCAGCCGGAATTAAAGCACTTGCTCTGAGACCAGGAAACAAGCTTAACAGTGAGGTATTATAGGTATTATTTCAGGGCGATTTCCATGGGTTATGTTTTGATTAGCTTGCAGGTTGATGTTACAGGAGCAGGCTTGTCATAATAATTGCCATAATAGTCAAAAATCTAAATGAGAAAGAGTGGAGAACAGAGGAGGTCACTGGCAGAGGATGGATTTTCAGTTTTGAGATAAACGCCACAACAGTGAACAGGAAATAGCCAGAGAAATGCAAGCGCATCCATCACAGTAACTATAGTAACCTTCACACACTTCAGTGCTGCGTATTTGTTTACTGACAAAGATTACGAGAGAATTTCGCTTCATAAATCAAAAGTTAATTTGGCAGGAGAATCAATGTGAAACAAAATGCAAACAGCTGTCAAAACAAGAAAGGGTTTCTTTGTAAGCGCTGTTTTGGTACTCCAAACATGACAATGGCCTCATTTTCTTTTCCCCCAATTCGGGCATGATTCCTAATTCAAACCTCTCATACCATCAAATTGGACCTGATCAAAATTTCTAACCCAACCCTCAAGACTAGCAATATTACAGCTGTAATATGCAAAAATAATAATAATAACAATCCACACGTCACAGACTCAGCGTAGCCTGAATCGGTACGTCGGCTCCTAATAAGCTATGGCGGTAATCACGGTACATTTACACCTGCTGTGGGCGAGCGGGAAGGAGGTCTCAGTGTAAATTGTGTCCAAACCGACTCCATGCAGAGTTTATTCATCCCGCAGAATTCCGTGAATAATTGCGGGAATGTCCGCTGCTGCTCGAAATTCTTCTGTTTTCTCACATGAACGTAATTCCCGTGACAGCGACGTTCATCTTATCTGCGAGCCGCCAGCTAGCGGGACTAGTAAAAGCAAACAGACCGCCAGGCTTCGGAACGCCATTCCAGTGTAATTATGCATTACGGCCTTTTTTCTTTTTTTTCTTCCGTCTTTCTTTCTCCATAGGCACTGGTGCTTTTGTGCGATTATGGGATTGTTAAAAGCAACATGCTTCTGTATTAGCTGCTTAAATCTGTTGGTGTCAGCAGACGTTGCCATGGAGTTGATGGGATCCCCCTCACCTGGTGGATGCGCATCCAGGCACCCTCCCTCCAGAAGCCCAGGAGCATCCAGACACCCTCCCTCCAGAAGCCCAGGGCCCAGGAGCATCCAGACACCCTCCCTCCAGAAGCCCAGGAGCATCCAGACACCCTCCCTCCAGATGCCCAGGAGCATCCAGACACCCTCCCTCCAGATGCCCAGGAGCATCCAGACACCCTCCCTCCAGATGCCCAGGAGCAACCAGACACCCTCCCTCCAGATGCCCAGGGCCCAGGAGCATCCAGACACCCTCCCTCCAGAAGCCCAGGAGCATCCAGACACCCTCCCTCCAGAAGCCCAGGGCCCAGGAGCATCCAGACACCCTCCCTCCAGAAGCCCAGGAGCATCCAGACACCCTCCCTCCAGATGCCCAGGAGCATCCAGACACCCTCCCTCCAGATGCCCAGGAGCATCCAGACACCCTCCCTCCAGAAGCCCAGGAGCATCCAGACACCCTCCCTCCAGATGCCCAGGAGCATCCAGGCACCCTCTGAGAAGACCAGGCTGGAGGGAATCAGGGATTACCTGGGAAGGGCTCCCTGTGAACTTAATGAGGGAATCCACTGGAGACTGGACAGAGATGAAGGAATTCTCCTTGGCAGATGGGGGGAAAAAACTAAAAAGGACCGTGGTGGTCGAGCCGAGGATCGTGAGCCGAGGATCGTGAGACTTCCTTCAGAGAGGCGGAATAAGAGGCGGAAAGACGACTGCTGGGAAACAAATTAAACGAGATAATTTTATTTCTATTTCTTCTCCTTTCTATTTTTTTAGTGAAGGAAGCTGCCACCATTTCCCAATTAAGACCTAAGCAATCGCACAAAGATAGCACTTCATCTTACAGAGTAAGTGTCATGCAGGGCGACAGTAGATGTCCTGCAGACATTAAAAGGTATTAAATGCAGTTTTGCTGTAATGCAGTGTATTTACAGAGTACTTGTGACTCAAATAAACTCTGTTAGAGTTAAACGTGTGACTCATATAAACTCTGTTAGAGTTAAACATGTGACTCATATAAACTCTGTTAGAGTTAAACGTGTGACTCATATAAACTCTGTTAGAGTTAAACGTGTGACTCATATAAACTCTGTTAGAGTTAAACGTGTGACTCATATAAACTCTGTTAGAGTTGAAATAATAAAGTTTTACTGTAGTGAACTGCAACCTCCTACCCAATAACAAACCTTCATGAGCCCTGGACAACACACATGCATGCGCGCACAGACACACACAGACACCAAGAATAAACGTCCGGTCCCCACACACACACACAAAGCACACCAAGAATAAACGTCCGTTTCAAGTTCCCAATTAGATTAGCCGAAAGAGTGCGCGAGAGGGGGGGACAGTTTGCGGCCGTGACTGAAGCCCCAGAGCGAGCAAAAGAAAAGCGGCTCCTTTTGTTCGGCCGAACTTCACGGGGGACGCAGAGTACAGAGAGAAACGTTCTTGCTGTGGCGTCCGTTTTACCGCCGGCACCTCGGAGAAGAAGAATAAAGCAAGAACAGAGGAGGAAGAGAAAGGGACGGACTTCCTGCGCGAGGAAACACCCCCTCCTCCCCCCGCGTGTGAGGAAGCAATTAACGGCGCGGATCAGTAAAAAAAAAACACCCGGCTCCACCCTCACGATTCCTCAGCCACCTCGCTAGCGAACAGCCACGCCATTGCGGGAAAACCGCTTCATACCGCCGCTTGATTCCGTCGGCTGTGCCACATCGAGGCGAACGGCGGCTCTCCTGCCTGCAGGAGTTGAACTTTATGGAAAAAAACTACACCGGACATGACCTTCCAGTCAGAAAAGGTTTGGGTAGCACGTGGCGTGGCGTGGCGTGGCGATGCCTTAGTTAGCTCGGGCGACGAACAAAAATAAATTGCTCGGCCACGGCACGGAAACGAGGGAGAAAGAACGTGGGATGACAACAGGATTAAAAAAGGAGAAAAGACCTGTGCTCACCAGTCATCTGTGGCACTCCTGAGCTGGAGAGACTAATTAGCGTTCATGTTATAACATATTTATACATATTTTATTATATGCATATTTACATGTTATACATACTATAACATATAATATACTATAAATACGTTATGTAAACAGGAATATATTCCTACTGTATAAGTTATATAAACACACTATATCCATGTAACACCCGGCCCATATTTATCTAAATTAAATTACCTTTGGTTACTAATATGGGCGGGCCCTGAGTTATGACATAATCATTATCAGATTTATCTTAATAGTAAAATATGTGACACAACACCTGAATTACTTTTGTACCAAAATATAGAGATTTATTTACAGAAAGAAAAAGAAATAGCAATCAGGATTTTTTGTCTCACAGACAATACTGACTTTTCAAATTAAATATCACAGTGTAACAACTTGCATTGGTAAGTAAACAAATTAAATGTATTGGCTTTTTCCCATGTAGAGCTTAAATGTAAACAATAATACAACTGAATGCAACATGAGCTAAAATAAAATGTGGGCCCACACACTCACACACACACTCACACAACACAACACAACAGTCCACTCCGTTGCAGGCCTGAGCTGGTGCTTGAGCGCGGTGAGGCCTAAAAACTGTTATGGCCACTTCACTTGGTCCAGAAGCAGAAATAAAAGAAAGAGCACGTGCTTATGTGGTTTACTCACAGTACCCAGCGATCAGGAGGATGGGCGATGACTGGAGATGCAGAAAAGATGCCAAGAGGGAAACAGTAGGTTGGAAACAGTAGGGCAGCCCACTGTGCGCTAGCAGCTGGATGAGTGAAGTTCATGTGCTCCACGAAACTCCTCTTCCAACTCCTTTTGTAGGAACAATATGTACAGACACACGATGTATTAACTTGTCGTCAAAGTCTCGAACGGTCTGATCATATGCTCCGCTCTACAATAACAATCTCTCCTCCACAGCTCTCTCTCTCGTCTCCCAGCGCCTGTCACAGACACGAACTTTTTGGGGACACAAGTCCCGCCCCTTCACCACTGAATCAGTATCAGATTAGCTAATACTTTGTGCTTAACAAATGAAATTGAAGAAAAAGAATGATAGACGTTTTATATCAAATCATGTTGGGTTGTTCAACTAAACAACATGTGCTCACCCATGTACGTTTCAAATAAACTATGCTCAACAATAAACTTGTGAAATGAACTTTTTTATCTTGTAAATAGTTAAATTAACTTTTATCTTGTAAATAGTAGAAAACATATTTCAGGATTATGATACTTAAGTACCAATCTATTTATGATCTTAATAATTTCTCTTAAATGCATTTATTTATTCAATGACATTTATTTATTTATTGGCATTTCTAGCCTAAGTATATTTAACCAGGGCTACATCCATAATCTGCAAATGTTTATATATGTTGTATTATGCATACCTGTATATTATATGTAAATGTATACGTTATATATCCGGGTCTATAAAAACTTCTAAGAGACACAAAGGGGACTAAGTATCTCCATGTTGCTCCTTGTGGAGGGAGGACGTTACTACAGGGGAGGATACCAACAACCACAGGGTTTCAGAAACACTACGTATACAAAAAATTCTGTTGAATTATATCTTTTTGTTATTAATTTGTTTATTTTTCAAGGCACAGCAGCGCCTGAAAGCCTCTGTTCAGCTCTCACATCCCGTTTAATTGCAAGATCATTTCTGCATTTTTCTTTTTTTCTTTCCCTCTCTTTTCCAAACTCTATTCTTTTTCTGCAGTGTGATTGCTCTCTCTCTCTCCCCCACCCCCCTCCCATATTCATTCTCAGTCTTGCTTATGGGGTTCAGCCATACCTGTCATGTGTCACCATATAAATGATATAAAAACGGACGGGGTACATATTATGTCTTGTGTTCCATATGTCATGCAGTTAATAGACAATGAATAAAAGTGAAAAGCAGAGACAGTTTTTTTCCCGCCGCTCACCCATTGCACCTTGGGAAGACGACGCTTGTAAATTGGCTGCGGGAGAGAGAGGTAAAAAACAATTATCTGTTTGCCGCCTGGGCTGAAATGAGACCTGGGCTATTTCTATAATGAAGCGGAAAGCTCACATGTCAGTTGCGTCTGACCCCCATATTGTTTGAATGCAGGAAAATGACTCGCTTGCATTCTCCGGGCCCTGAAATGAATTGCCAATTACGGCCAGCTGGATCCGATGGGCGCTTAGGTAGCACTTAAAGCAACAGGCCTGAGCAGGTGAAAAACACTGTCGATGTTATTCGCTTTGCGAGATGCAAGAAGCGTTGTGGCAAAGATGCATAGAAATAAAATGCAAAAGCACCAATATAAATATCGTTTTTTTATGCTATTTATGGCTATAAACTATGTTTGGGGGATAAAATAGCACCATTGCACCAATACATGGTGCTAAACAAGGTTAGTGTGTATATGTTTACAGTTTTCCTGGCCTGCAGAAGAAACCCATAGTAGGATCGACCAGGGGAATCTCAGATTCAGACATGCGATTTGGTTGAACATGACATTTATACATAAATAATCATAATGTACTTGAGATACGGTAATTCTAAAGATGTAATACTAAGCACTTACTTTTGAAAAGCTCACAGATCTCTTTTCCTATGAAACTTATAATTAAGCTCCAAATATATAGTGTAAAATAATAATTGTACAGCTAACTACTTACCATCTGTCAGAGAATAGGTCTAGGGCTAGGCACACATTATACATGCAGAGGTGTTGCAAGAAATGATCCTCTGCTTACTTTACAATGTCACCTTAGGCTAATACTATTTTTATGATTACAAAATTACAGAGGTGACAAGAGAGCAATATGTATGCGTTTACATCATAGACCAAGGCCTGGATTCAACCAACATTTTAACTTAGGCTTTCAATTTAAATAGTTGCTGTATTTTCCCCTTCAGATAAATGCACACGGCAAAAATGTTGGTGTAAATTTATCACTTCTGGTGAACATTTAACACCCTAGGGTGTTAATGTGACTCAACAGACTCATATAAACACCCTAGGGTGATAAATGTACACAAGCAATTTTGCTGTGAACATTTTTTTTTATTTTTTTTATTATCACAAATGCAGTGTAGGAATTAAATTTTGAGATTTGCTACTTTGCCAAACTGTCATTTTCAAAAACAAAATAGTCACAGTTAAGGACACCTGACCCCCCCCCAATCAACGCTTCATTTGATTGGCTTGTCTGCTAGCACACAGAATTAACTGAATGGGGCCTTCTACAAGCTTCCAATATGGCTCTCACTGCCGTTTCTGTGCCACCCGGAAAAAGAGTGGAATTCTGGGTAATTTAGAGGGCCCCCACATAACTCTGTTTACCTTCAACTTTGCCTCCCTAAAAGTCCCTGTCAAACGCACAAACAGGGGGATGACTAATGCTACCATCTATGCTATGGTCGCTGACACAATTAGGCAGTGGCATTTAAGAGGAGATGTATTAAAGATACACTGCTTACACTGTGCCGAGAGAGAGAGAGAGAGAGAGAGAGAGAGAGAGAGAGAGAGAGAGAGAAAAAGAAAGAGAGAGAGAGAGACAGGGAGAGAGAGACAGAGAGAGAGAGAGAGAGAGAGAGAGAGAGAGAGAGAGAGAATGAACAAATGGGATCAGCAGGCTCATATATGGCATTAGCCATTCCCCGGTTGAAAGAAAGCTCCATCCATTTTTTTTAATGCCTTGTAAAATTCTCTCCTCGCATTAGAAGTTTGTTTTCCCCTCTTCAGAGACCTTGATGGCAACAATAACACGGAATGCCGGAATCGGTGGGAACGAGGGTTCTTGGAAATCTTAACCGTTGATTATGTTTAATGGAAAACTAAAAATGTCAGAGCGTTAAAGGCCGTTGTTTTCATTGGTGGATAAATCAAAAATCTTCAGATATCGGAACCTTTCCGGGATCAAATGTGAGACTGTGGCAAGAAACAGCAAAAACAAACACAAAAATAAATAAATGAAAAAATGAAATATGTCACTAATCCTCTTGCCGTCCCCCAAAACGCTAAATTGTGACCGGTCAGGGAGCAATCAGTGGCCGCCGCCTTTTCTAATTCCGTTCATTTATCACTTCCTTAAGGCGGACATCTTAGGAGCAGGGTCAGGAAAGCAGTAAACTACAACATTCCGGCTAATTGAAGTAAATAGCTCGGAATACCAGGGCACTCGCGCACGACCAGAGCTTCTTCAAAGAAAAGCCGCACGGAGTTTCCTTGCTTTTTTGTCTTTTCGGAATAGTGAAGGAGTACGGCCCGGCTGGTTAAGGTCTGCGGCTAACAGCATCTCCTGTTACGCTGTGTTCAAAGAGGGAAGCGTGTCCCAGTTCCATGACTAAATAAACACGGGACGATGCTTTTTTAGCACACGCTCTGTGTGTCCACGCCGTTTTCAGAGGCATGTGGGTTTTCTCACCCTTTAAGCAAAGGTCAGAAAATGGGATTTTCTCAGTCTCTTCAATAACAAAACATGCAGCAAAAGTTCCGGTGTAAATCTACACTTCTGGTGTACATTTAACACCCTAGGTGGCACGGTGGTGCAGTGGTTAGCACTGTCGCCTTACAGCAAGAAGGTACCGAGTTCGAATCCCGGTTGAGGGCCTTTCTGTGTGGAGTTTGCATGTTCTCCCCGTGTCAGCGTGGGTTTCCTCCGGGTACTCCGGTTTCCTCCCACAGTCCAAAAACATGCAGGTTAGGCTAATTGGAGACTCTAAATTGCCCATAGGTATGAATGAGTGAGTGAATGGTGTGAGTGCTCTGTGATGGATTGGCGGCCTGTCCAGGGTGTATTCCTGCCTCTCGCCCAATGCATGCTGGGATAGGCTCCAGCACCCCCCGTGACCCTGAATAGGAATAAGCGGGTTGATGGATGATGATGATGGGTGTTAAATGTACACCTCTATTTTTGCTGTGCAGGTTGTGACAGGAATGACTTGAAGTACTGTCCTCATGTACTCTCAAACTTTGCCACTGCAAGCGAGCAAAATAAAAACTGATGGACGGTGGATTACGCGGGTACTACTTTTGGAGCTGGAGGAAGGGGTTTCACGACCGAGGGGTCAAATGCCACTTAGTGTGCCCCACCTTAGCCCCACCTTAGCCCCACCTTAGCCCCACCTTAGATCTACCTTAGCCCCACCTTAGCCCCACCTTAGCCCCACCTTAGCTCTACCTTAGCCCTACCTTAGCCCCACCTTAGCCCTACCTTAGCCCTACCTTAGCCCCACCTTAGCCACACCTTAGCCCTACCTTAGCCCTACCTTAGCCCTACCTTAGCTCTACCTTAGCCCCACCTTAGCCCCACCTTAGCCCTACCTTAGCCCTACCTTAGCCCCACCTTAGCCCTACCTTAGCCCTACCTTAGCCCCACCTTAGCCCCACCTTAGCCCTACCTTAGCCCCACCTTAGCCCTACCTTAGCCCCACCTTAGCCCCACCTTAGATCTACCTTAGCCCCACCTTAGCCCCACCTTAGCCCCACCTTAGCCCTACCTTAGCCCTACCTTAGCCCTACCTTAGCCCCACCTTAGCCCTACCTTAGCCCTACCTTAGCCCTACCTTAGCCCCACCTTAGCCCTACCTTAGCCCTACCTTAGCCCTACCTTAGCTCTACCTTAGCCCTACCTTAGCCCCACCTTAGCCCTACCTTAGCCCCACCTTAGCCCTACCTTAGCCCCACCTTAGCCCCACCTTAGCCCTACCTTAGCCCCACCTTAGCCCCACCTTAGCCCCACCTTAGCCCTACCTTAGCCCTACCTTAGCCCTACCTTAGCTCTACCTTAGCTCTACCTTAGCCCCACCTTAGCCCTACCTTAGCCCTACCTTAGCCCCACCTTAGCCCTACCTTAGCTCTACCTTAGCTCTACCTTAGCCCCACCTTAGCCCTACCTTAGCCCTACCTTAGCCCCACCTTAGCCCTACCTTAGCCCTACCTTAGCCCTACCTTAGCCCCACCTTAGCCCCACCTTAGCCCCACCTTAGCCCTACCTTAGCCCTACCTTAGCCCTACCTTAGCCCTACCTTAGCCCCACCTTAGCTCTACCTTAGCCCTACCTTAGATCTGTGGAGCAAGGAATTTAGGCCAGAATCAGTCAATGTTTATCTCCAAAATTTCACTCACAAATGCAAGTGTTGATGTTTATTTTCACAAAAAGTTCGCTAATTACAATTGTCAAACTTGTCAGGTTCATTTAATTGTTAAGGACTAATATAGACTGAATCGTGGCCTTATTCCGAATCTTCGCAGTAGATAGGCAGTTGTATAAAGACACAAGTTTCTCTGGTAAAGGCTCATTTATTTATTGTCCTTCCATTTAACTGGAACACAGACTTTAGACCAAATGTTCTTTTTTTCAGCCTGACAAAATAAATTAGAATGACTTGTCGAACAACGTGCACACTTGCTGTGAACTTTTGACCTCATTAAAAATGATCGCCCAGTGCAGTTAAACGTGTGAAGTACAGGACATCTGCTATAATGTATGAACAGATCAGCAGCACGCTGAAACAGTAACGCATATGCTCACTGCATTGCTGACTTCATTCATTGCTTAACGTGTGATTGATGGTTTTATACATCTTAACATTTTATTGAATGCATCGTGACGTTCAAGTTCATGTTCAGTAAAATAGCCTATTTTAAAACGCAAGGCAAAAGCAGTATTCTCACTCCACTAATTCACGTAGCAGACGGTCCAAACACCCTTGATTTAGAACAGATACAGGAGTTAATGTTTTGCTATAAAAGTATGATATCATATACATATCCTTGATTTAGAACAGATGCAGAAGTTAATGTTTTGCTATAACAGTATGATATCGTATACATATCATCCTTGATTTAGAACAGATACAGGAGTTAACGTTTTTCTATAACAGTATGATATCGTATACATATCCTTGATTTAGAACAGATACAGGAGTTAACGTTTTGCTATAACAGTATGATATCGTATACATATCCTTGATTTAGAACAGATACAGGAGTTAACATTTTGCTATAACAGTATGATATCGTATACATATCCTTGATTTAGAACAGATACAGGAGTTAACGTTTTGCTATAAAAGTATGATATCATAAACATATCCTTGATTTAGAACAGATACAGGAGTTAACGTTTTGCTATAAAAGTATATCATAAACACATGCAACACTGGCACTAACTGAACAGCGCCTCAGTAACACCCTGTAAATTGCATTTACCTGAAAACCACTGTTTTGCACTAATCTGCAACTAAACGGAAATGTCGGAAAAAAACGGAAATCACGTTTCTCCATTTACCTAAAAGTCCGGCTGCAGTTTATTTTTTATTTTTTATTTTTTATTTATACTTTTTTTTTTTTTTTCCCCTCTTTGCTGCTCCCTCATATGTTGTGACACCAGAGTAGTTCTAGAACTTTCTGATCTCCGATTTATAAACGAGTCACCATCAACCAATCAGAGAACAACCGAAACATTATGTTTATAACCAGTGTAGCGGCTGAGAGGTTAAAATAGATGTGCAATTAGTACGAATAGCAAAATGACGACATAAAAGTAATTTGCATGGTTGAATGTCAGTGCCTCAGTGCCCAAATAAGAAGTTGTGAAACATATTCATTGCTTCCCGTGTTTGTTTGCTTTGGTGTTGCTCTAGTAAGCTCCTACTACTTCCTCCACGCTTTCCATAGTACTTCCTTCTCAAGTTGAGCGTCTGCTGATTCTGCTGTAAAGTAACCTGCAAGCAACACACAAATCATTCACCATCTTAGCAGCCCTTAAAGAAATTTCATTTAGTTTCATGTCTTTCCATCTGTGCCTCTCCAAAATCCAAACTCTACAGCGATCAATCGCAGACACACATCTTACCGTCCTCCTACACCCTCAAAATAAGATATTATCTCACAATAATAACTGAACATACACTTTGCCACTTGGAACTTAAGAACAATTTTAGGATCTCTTGCACATGGATTTTCTATGCAGTGAATTAAGAGTAAATACTTGGTATGGTAAATTAGTCACAAGAGAAAAGTAATGCAGGATTGCTCAGAGATATTCTTAATTTACCATTCAACCAAGGAGGTATTTCACAAAACAGGACTACTGAGTTAGCTGGATAACTGCACCGAGTAAAACCTGGAAGCCTACCAAATGCATAAGATGTAAAAAAGGCTGTTCCAGGTTTTACTCATTTATCCAGCTAACTCAGTACTCCTGCTTTGTGAAAAACCCTCCAAGCTTTAGTTAATAATAATAATTCCTCTGGAGATTTCCATTAATGAACTGGTTCTAATATGATGTCTGGGCCGAACGGTTGGAGCCTATGCACACATGTGACCGCAGGGGGCGGGGAAGGGGGATTGCAGGGAATGGATTTGTGAGGTAAAACTATACTAGCGGTGACATTAATGGAACAGAGCAGCTCGGCGCATAATATTCACGCCCTCGTTGTATATTAATAGCGGGAAGGGCTGGGGGGGTGGGGGGTACTCTGATACTCACAATCAACCGCCATCAATTTTTCACAGCGTTGGGATTTGAGCTGGAAGGCGTGCGATGACACCGAGGCCGAGAGGCCGCGGACCTGCCAATCCTTCAGAGTCAGGCGAGAACGGCGGGTGACGGACGGGGCGGGGCAGTGTTGCGGCCTCCGGGGTCGAGCGAGGCGGCGGGGGTTCCGTCTCGGTCACCTGACCCCCGTCGCCAGCGGTGACCCAGGTGAGGCGAGGCGTTTGTGTGTACGGGGCAGGGTGTGGGCGGGAAGAAGGGGGGGGGGGGCTGTGATTGACAGGTCTGATCAGGGACAGCTTAATGACACCCCCAACCACCAATTAAAGCTCATCAAGCACCACAAATTGAATGTCGTTAATGAATTATGTATGCACTTGGTAATTCCACATAATCTGGATATTAGAAAGTCAAAGGTATATCCATTATTAATGAAGCCAAATTGGACTTTAATAACTGCTACACCGAATTCTACACTGTGGATGAATTCACTTATGTTAATACGGGAGTGTTATTAATGGCTGGGCTATTTCCTAAAATGTTAACTGACTGGAGCAGTTTAGAGGCAGCTCTTAAGATTGACGACCCTTTTGGTCCCAGGAACAGGAATTGTGATTTTTTTTAAAATGTATTTACGTACTCACCTGTCGTCTATCAGCCCTGATCATTATGTCAATAAATTCCACATAAACTCATTAGTTGTAGCTCAAGCACCTAAATTATGTGGAATTATGTGCCGCAGTGATTGCAGATTGCCTAACACGTGCCACACTATGCTGTTCACTAAGACATCTTAAAATAGAAAATAATCATATTACACGTCATCAGAGGTGTACTGGTTAATATAAATATTATATATAATATAAACATAAAGTTGCTCAGTAATGTGTACTTACTAATAAAATCAAGTACAATCTGTACTGTAGAAGGTGTAATGACAGATAATATTTATGTTTCCACATTAAACCAAATTGCTTACTTTTTATTGTATCCTTTGATTTTGCATATATCGAAGTTTTGGGAAAAGGCTATCGTCCTGGCGACTGTTCTACTTGTGAAAATGTGAAGTAACGAGACGAGATACAACAGGGGGAACGGTTTGCGCTTTTGGTTACATTACCGCTAATCCAGAAGCAGCGGCCGGGCTGGTGTTTCTGTTCCAGGGACCACGATCCCGCCAGTTTGTTCCAGCTCGTTCTAGACTCCGCAGAACTGGGGAGGAAGGAAAGAAAGACGGGTTTTGTATTGACAGAGAACACAAGGCCCATATTTACTCAGGGCTTGGGTTGCGTGATGCTTCTGCCGCTCGCTCATCCCGGCGTTCCGGCGCTCAGCGCTCGGAGATAGCGGAGCCAGGAGCGCCGAAGCCTTCCCAGAGCACAGCGTGCTGACGACAGGAAAGAGCGCAAACATGAGCCGAATAACGAGGAGCGCTCTCATTTCGCTCTTACCCGTCCCCCTCCCCGTCCACCCAGACCCTGGGCCCCGAGACCGCTAGCGTCAGCAGCACCCTCCCTCCCTCCCTCCCTCACCCCCAAACACACCTAAAAGTGCGGACACAGTCCCCAGCAGCGCGTTAAATGGTGGCTCGCGTCGCCATGGCGTTAGGGGCCATTCTCCCAGGCTGCGCCCATCACAATGGTCTCTTATTTTAAACAGGACACTTGCGACTGAGAACTGAAACAAATCGAGACTTTAGTAGACAAGGGCTTTATTGTCTCTCTATCGTTGCCGTTTTGGAGATCAGCTGCAGGTGACGTCTCGATATCAACGGCATTTTGTCTAAGCTGGAAATCTGCCAGGGTGAAAACCTTTTGTGTCTTCCTACTGAAACATCAATAACTCACAAGAATTGTTATTGCTGTTCATTTATTTTAGTCTCAATAAAAAATTTAAAAACATACAAAACAGAATATATGCAGGGACATATTAATATAGAGATAACCATACAACACAGAATATATGCAGGGACATATTAATATAGAGATAACCATACAACACAGAATATATGCAGGGACATATTAATATAGAGATAACCATACAACACAGAATATATGCAGGGACATATTAATATAGAGATAACCATACAACACAGAATATATGCAGGGACATATTAATATAGAGATAACCATACAACACAGAATATATGCAGGGACATATTAATATAGAGATAACCATACAACACAGAATATATGCAGGGACATATTAATATAGAGATAACCATACAACACAGAATATATGCAGGGACATATTAATATAGAGATAACCATACAACACAGAATATATGCAGGGACATATTAATATAGAGATAACCATACAACACAGAATATATGCAGGGACATATTAATATAGAGATAACCATACAACACAGAATATATGCAGGGACATATTAATATAGAGATAACCATACAACACAGAATATATGCAGGGACATATTAATATAGAGATAACCATACAACACAGAATATATGCAGGGACATATTAATATAGAGATAACCATACAACACAGAATATATGCAGGGACATATTAATATAGAGATAACCATACAACACAGAATATATGCAGGGACATATTAATATAGAGATAACCATACAACACAGAATATATGCAGGGACATATTAATATAGAGATAACCATACAACACAGAATATATGCAGGGACATATTAATATAGAGATAACCATACAACACAGAATATATGCAGGGACATATTAATATAGAGATAACCATACAACACAGAATATATGCAGGGACATATTAATATAGAGATAACCATACAACACAGAATATATGCAGGGACATATTAATATAGAGATAACCATACAACACAGAATATATGCAGGGACATATTAATATAGAGATAACCATACAACACAGAATATATGCAGGGACATATTAATATAGAGATAACCATACAACACAGAATATATGCAGGGACATATTAATATAGAGATAACCATACAACACAGAATATATGCAGGGACATATTAATATAGAGATAACCATACAACACAGAATATATGCAGGGACATATTAATATAGAGATAACCATACAACACAGAATATATGCAGGGACATATTAATATAGAGATAACCATACAACACAGAATATATGCAGGGACATATTAATATAGAGATAACCATACAACACAGAATATATGCAGGGACATATTAATATAGAGATAACCATACAACACAGAATATATGCAGGGACATATTAATATAGAGATAACCATACAACACAGAATATATGCAGGGACATATTAATATAGAGATAACCATACAACACAGAATATATGCAGGGACATATTAATATAGAGATAACCATACAACACAGAATATATGCAGGGACATATTAATATAGAGATAACCATACAACACAGAATATATGCAGGGACATATTAATATAGAGATAACCATACAACACAGAATATATGCAGGGACATATTAATATAGAGATAACCATACAACACAGAATATATGCAGGGACATATTAATATAGAGATAACCATACAACACAGAATATATGCAGGGACATATTAATATAGAGATAACCATACAACACAGAATATATGCAGGGACATATTAATATATATAATGGGGCGGCAGTGTAGCATAATGGGTAAGGAACTGGACTTGTAACCGAAAGGTTGCAGGTTCGATTCCCAGGTAGGACACTGCCGTTGTACCCTTGAGCAAGGTACTTAACCTGAATTGCTTCAGTATATATCCAGCTGTCTAAAATGGATAAATGTAATAAGATGTAATTAGAAGTTGTGTAAGTCGCTCTGGATAAGAGCGTCTGCTAAATGCCTATAATGTAATGTAATGTAATATAGATAACCATACAACACAGAATATATGCAGGGACATATTAGTATATAGATAACTTATGAATAACAGAAGTATATGTAATATTTATCTATATATTAAAGTTTCTGCAACAAATGGGATTTCCTGAAAGGGAATTAAAGTGAATGTTTAAAACTGAAGTTCTTCCTTCACAGTCTGTCATTGTTCTCTTTATATAAAAATGATGTGTCCACGGTGTGTCCAAGACACAAAATCGTCCAGAACTGGAAAACATGGTAGTGAGAGCAACAGGAGAATTTCCGTAATGCCATCTGTAAATTAGCAATGATAAAAAAAACGATTTGAAATATTTGTAAATCAGACCATTTTTGAGTTCATAAATATCTGATTTCACTGCGCTGAATATAATATAATATAATAGCCTGATTCATTAGGTAGCTGAACTGAGAAAGTTCATGTAGCCAGTCACCGGTAGACGGGATTACCTGGTGGACAGATTTTCAGAGGCAGTTATTTGGGGGGATTATAAAAGGACTGAAGCACACACTCTGACAGAAAATGTTGAAATCTTGGTAAAATAACTGTTATTCAGGATTTTTAAATGTACCTTTGGACAATGCTGCTTGGGTTTTATCCACCTTTAGCAAAATTCTAAAATAGCTTTAAAAAGTAAATGGTGACACAGATTACATCATGGCTGTCAATTACATGAGAATGCATATCATCTCAATTTAATTATTTATTATATTTTTTTAATGTGTTTCCCACTAAATAGTTCATGTAAAATAAAGAGATCCAAGCATGTAATATAAGCTTGGATTATGCAAGAGATTTGCTTTTGCAAGAGAAAAATGTCTAATCGAACCGTTATTATATAAATGGAAGTTTTGGATGTGTATCATGACTATATCATGACTTTGCCATGACACCCGTCAACACCCCAGGTCTTTTGAAAAAAAGGGCCGTGTCCGAATCAGCGCCCTTGCCTACTATTGAGTATGACAGTTGAGTATACTTTTCTTTTTTTTCTTTTTTTTTTACTGTTAAGTACACGACAATTCTGAAAGTTCAGTGTTCTTAATATCCCCGGATTATATACGTATTTCTGGGTCTTCGCTGATAATAGTATGGAGGGCATTTTTGCATACTGCATGTCACTAAACAGTATGCAGTAAGTAGACACACAGAGCAGAGCTGTCCAACCCTGTTCCTGGAAATCTACCATCCTGTAGGTTTTCACTCCAACCCTAACAAAGCACCTCATTCAACAGCTAGAGATCTACCGTCCTGTAGGTTTCACTCCAACCCTAACAAAGCACACCTCATTCAACAGCTAGAGATCTACTATCCTGTAGGTTTTCACTCCAACACTAACAAAGCACGCCTCATTCAACAGCTAGAGATCTACCCTCCTGTAGGTTTTCACTCCAACCCTAACAAAGCACACCTCATTCAACAGCTAGAGATCTACCATCCTGTAGGTCCTGTACAGCCATCTAAAGCCATCACAACTTCAACTCCAATGTCATAAGTAAGGATTGCTCCAATAAGTTTTTTGGTTCTGTGCTCCAGTCAATGCAGTAGGCCCCCTAAGCTAGAGTCACTGACAACATCTTTATGAATATATTAAATTGCACTTTATCTCAAATTAGGCTGGGGTATTATTTCTCATTTTAAAAAAACAGTGGTGCTTAGCATGTAATTAGACAGATTCCTAAAGTTAAATTTTTTTTTCCTTCAGGTTGAATCCAGAGGCAGGCCAGCTGATTGGATGGACTTTTGTTCATGTTGTCGTGGAACGGGGCAGAGCATAAGCTTTTCGAGGCGAAGTAA
Organism: Ilyophis sp. 1 JC-2022; assembly: GCA_022702515.1. NCBI lineage: Eukaryota > Metazoa > Chordata > Actinopteri > Anguilliformes > Synaphobranchidae > Ilyophis > Ilyophis sp. 1 JC-2022. Next base: position 3,934,331 of record CM040394.1, on the reverse strand, counting down.
AGACATTTAAGCAACGTTTAAGCAACATTTAAGTAACATTTAATCAACGCTGGTGAGGGCACTTGGCTAGTTAGCATGGGAAAAAATCGCTCAGGGGGCTAATTGATGGAATGTGGTTTAAAACGATAACGGACACATTCAACGTCATCGGCTCTCGCCATTCACCCCAACCACCACCCCCCCCCCACCCCCACCCCAGCTCCTGGTGCTGCTAAGATTAAACAGGACAGGTGTTTTCCAGGGTCTGACAGGCACACCGTAGCGCTGAAGCTGTGACAGGGCCCAGACAGCCTATCTGCCTACCGCAGTCAGGCCTTAACAAACTTCCTGACAGACCAGTCGATATATCGACACATTGGCCACTCCAGCTATTTCAGTAGAGTACAGAGGCGTCTACTGCCTCTCCCTCCCCCCCCCCCCCCCCCCCCCGGAAGCCTGACCCCCCACCCCACAGGTTCCTCTGAGGGCTCGGAAAACTTCAAAAGAATCCTGGTCTGTCTGTCCGTCCGTCCGTCCGTGCATCCAGTTACGATCAGCAAGAACGAGAGGCCTGTCTTTCGCCGAAAAGCAGGACGGGCCTTTGAAAGAATGTTAAAACCAGGTCAGGATTTCAGGAGTAAAACACAGAAGGCTTGTTTTTATTTGAAGCTGTAACGCGCCGTGTAGTTTTTTTTCAGCTCTGCTGCTCTTTTGTGTTTTTCCAGAGGAAAATGTGGCAAATTCAAGATGACATTAATGCTTCATGAATAATGGCGCTGACACCATTATAAGGGCAAAAATCTAAATCTCAGTTTTCAAAACCTGCAACCTTTCAAACGCGCAAAACCCGAACAAGTAGAATAATAATAATAATAATACATAATAATACATATACAGCTAACGTGACACGGGTGTTTCATCTCTGATTGCATCGGGCTCCAGAGACCAAGCCCAGCCCCCTCTTTTTCTCTCCTCATGCTCCCGTTTTGTTCTTCCCTCAAACAGAGAGGGAGGTGGTGGGGGGGTGTTCCAGCAATGACATGGTTCGAAGGAGCTTATCCTGGATTGGGAGGGGTAGAGGGGTCTGTATTTAAAGTCAATCAGTGTGTTGGGCTCCGCATTCTCATTGACATTTACCAGAAGGCCGATTCCAATTAACCTTCAAGCATGTCCACCTCTTGAAGCTGATTACAGATTTCTTTTAACAGACAAGCTAATTTGTTATTGGACGCGCATCTGTGAGGAACCTTAGCCGTCAATAGAGAGAAAGGACCGGGGGGGACTGGGAGAGGGGGGGTCCTTGTAGGAATTCATCACTGTCAATCCATCCTGCTCCCGGGCTGAGGGAGCGGGACTGTCTTTTTCACCACGGCTCTTAATGAGGAGTAACTACGACGGGAACGCCGCTCGGAATCGCACCGGGAACGCCGCTCGGAATCGTGCTCTACGGAGATCTCCCATCACAGGCACAGATGCAGGGCTGCTTGCATTCAAGCTTAAAGCCTTTAAGGTGTGACATCACAAATATGTGATTAGAATGCTCTTAACTGAACATTCTCATGCTGATGCAACAATCACTACTGGTAACTGAAAGCAATAGAGTTCTAAAACACTGCCAGAAAACCTGCTCTTCGAAGGGTTAAGAAAACTCTTTCTCGCAGCATCTAATACACACAAATTCTCACACACAATCACACTCTTAGAAATTTACAGTCATACACATACCTTTGTGCACACACACACACAATGCTGTAGAAAGGTTTTCATGGCGTGTGGCACACTGCAGAAATGGGGGGGGGGGGCATTGGCAGGGGTGTGAATTTCAGCCCCCCCAATCTCTGCTCTGCCCTGATAACGTCGGTCCTCTCTGCCCAGAGCCTCTGGAACCCGTGACTCACCGCCCTGCCCCACGTCCCCGGCCAGCCCACCCAGGAACCTTATCTCCCTCCCAGCCTGGGCCTGGGCCGGGTCCCGGGTACGGCCGCTGCGTACGCCGCACACAGATACCAGATCACTCACAGAACTCTGCTTCTACTGGGCTGAAGGGACGGACACACAGGTGAGCCTCACTCCACAAAGAGAAGAAAAAACCATCCAGCTGTACATTTGAGTGCTCCTACACCTGCACGCGCACACACACATATTCTCACACACACACACACACACGCACACACCTCCAGCACATGAGCACATAATACTCTTCTCTCTCTTCCCGAACAAGCCTCCACTTTGTTTCCATTGTTGCTTGTTTTATTTCAGAAGCTCAGAAACTCAGCTCTCCTCCTATTGGCTGTGAGCCTGCCTCCAACTCAGCTCTCCTCCTATTGGCTGCGAGCCTGCCTCCAACTCAGCTCTCCTCCTATTGGCTGCGAGCCTGCCTCCAACTAAGCTCTCCTCCTATAGGCTGCGAGCCTGCCTCCAACTAAGCTCTCCTCCTATTGGCTGTGAGCCTGCCTCCAACTCAGCTCTTCTCCTATTGGCTGTGAGCCTGCCTCCAACTCAGCTCTTTTCCTATTGGCTGTGAGCCTGCCTCCAACTCAGCTCTCCTCCTATTGGCTGCGAGCCTGCCTCCAACTAAGCTCTCCTCCTACAGGCTACGAGCCTGCCTCCAACTAAGCTCTCCTCCTATTGGCTGTGAGCCTGCCTCCAACTCAGCTCTTCTCCTATTGGCTGTGAGCCTGCCTCCAACTCAGCTCTTTTCCTATTGGCTGTGAGCCTGCCTCCAACTCAGCTCTTTTCCTATTGGCTGTGAGCCTGCCTCCAACTCAGCTCTCCTCCTATTGGCTGTGAGCCTGCCTCCAACTAAGCTCTCCTCCTATAGGCTGCGAGCCTGCCTCCAACTAAGCTCTCCTCCTATTGGCTGTGAGCCTGCCTCCAACTCAGCTCTTCTCCTATAGGCTGCGAGCCTGCCTCCAACTAAGCTCTCCTCCTATTGGCTGTGAGCCTGCCTCCAACTCAGCTCTTTTCCTATTGGCGGTGAGCCTACCTCCAACTCCTCCCAGCCCTAGAAACCCGTTCATGTCCTGGGAGTTAATTCAGACCGGTGAAGGGCTGACACCTGGACCTGACCTCCACGTCATAGTGTCACGCCGTGCATCTCTGCTGTGACTTTCTGCTCAATTTCTGTGCCACTTCTGCACACTCGTTTCCTTGCTTTCTGTACATTTCCTTATGCGATGAATTGCATTTTGTTCGTTTTGACTGCTGTAATTGTTACAGCGGCTTCCTGGGAACCACTTGGTTCATTGTTTTTGTTGTGTAACTGAGGTTCAAATTGCATTCAGGTTTTTGTGCCAAAACAGAGCCTCAGATGAGCCACTCAACAGGAATGGAGACTCATCCAGGGACCTGAAGATTGTGTACCTACTTATTTTTCCTAATTTCACTAGAGGCACATTGTCAATCATTCTCTGCTCTGTGAAACCTGGGTTTGCACTGAATATTTTCAGTGAAAAATCATCTCTGATTAGTCTAATTACTATTCAGATTTGAGTACTTCTAAATTTAATAGAGTACATATTGTTCCCATTGGACTCTGTTGAGAGTTAATTTAACACTGCTAGAGTTTATTCAACAGTAGAAATGTTGCGGTGGACTAGCTTGTGTATTTGGCTGTTATGGCCAATATTTAATCTGTTTTTTCAAACCCCTCTCTGCCTCCGGAGTGCTTCCACGGAGGGTGTTTTTTCCCGTTCCAGGCAGGTCCCACCTGAGGTTTGTGAGGTTGTGTGTTTAAAATAAGAGGGAGCCCTGGGAGGGCAGTTTAAACTGACGCCTGCATCAGAGGCGGGAAGCTAAGCCGTCCCATGCGCCAGTGATAGTGGACCCAACAAGGGGTCCCGCCCATCCAAAAGGCCTCCTAATTAAAACAGACTGGACCGGACTGGTTTTCTCCAGTACCTCTGCATCCCGTTTTGGTTTCTGGTTCACATGAGTGACACATGGGGATTTATGTTCCAAGGGCTCAGAAACCTTCGCTTTTTTGCTGTCTTTTTTTTTTTTTTTTTTTTGCACTTGTTCCAATTACAGACCTTCCTCCTTCCTTTTCAGCTAAAATGAGCCTAAAGACTGACTCATCTGGGACTCATCGGGGACTCATCTGGGACTCATCTGGGACTCATCTGGGACTCATCTGGGACTCATCGGGGACTCATCGGGGACTCATCTGGGACTCATCGGGGACTCATCGGGGACTCATCGGGGACTCATCTGGGACTCATCGGGGACTCATCGGGGACTCATCTGGGACTCATCTGGGACTCATCTGGGACTCAAACAGGTGTTGTATACACCGATGAAGGTAATGCGCTGAATGTTTGCTTAACATTTTGAATGTTTCGCCTCTTAACTGAATCATTTCGCGTATGGACCTTTTATGAATGTAGTTACTGAATTATTTTGATCTAATCATCTTTGTTTGTTGCCAAAAAAACTTAATTAAAAACACACAACAACACACATGCACACACACACATACATACATACATACATACACATACACACACATACACACATACACATACATACACACACATACATACACACACACATACATACACACACACATACATACACACATACATACATACACACACACACATACATACATACATACAGATACACACACAGAGACACACAAACAGACACACTCACAGACACACACACACACACACACACACACACGCGCACAGATACACACACAGACCGGCCCCTCAGCTCTCCGTTACCCAGACGCTGTTTTTCTGATGGACAGATGGGAAGGCCGTCATGAGCGGTCTTGGCAACTGGAGACAAGGAGACAGTCCGCCTCTCCGGCAGATGCGCCCGTCCACCGCACATCTGTCGGTCGCAATCTGGTGGGGCCCGCGGGCGGGGGGTAAAGAGGGGGGGCTCAACTGTCGCGTCGGGAACTCGTTCCACAATGACTCGGGACCACAAGAACATCTCCACTCTGACATTCGAAAAGCCAGCGAGGAGGTAAATGTAGTTTAATGTGTCAAATGAGAAAGTGTAAGACACGCGTGTATACATACGGCTCATCCATCCATACTATGCTGTAGTACATTTTATACATTTGTCCTGTGCTGATTTTTCAACTTTCAAGTAACCTCACGGAGACGACATTTATGGGTGATGTAACCTCACGGAGACTACAGTTATGGGTGATTTTCATGCTATTTATAAATATATATTGAATGTGTTTTATATGCATTTTTACAATCGCTTAATGTTGTGACTTTCAGCTTGGCCGCACAATGGATTGCCCATCAGGAATGATAAAGGTTTGTTGATTGACTGGCTGATTTATTGACCGACTGATTGATGTTAGTAACCGCCTTTTGTCAGAGAGACGTCCTGAGCTGGAGCAAAAAAAAAGCGGGAACATAACCTTTTTATGTTTTTCCTTCAGGCTTCAGGAATGAAAGGTGAATACTGCAATTAAGCCTGGCGAGCTTTCTGAGGAACCAAGTTTCAACACCACCTGTGCTGACTGGATAAGCACAATGAGGAATTGTGTGAGGGAATTTATTTTATTTTATTGACTAACACTTTACTGACCCCGTGGGGTAATTTGTCCTCTGCATTTGACCCATCCTAACTACTTAGGAGCGGTGTGCAGCCACAGTGCAGCGCCCGGAGACTAACTCCAGCTCTGAGGCCAGTGCCGTGGTCAAGGGCAATATGCATGTCTTTGGTGTGGGAGGAAACAGGAGCACCAGGAGGAAGCCCACGCAAACACGGAGAGAACATGCTAACTCCATACAAGAGGACCCAGACTTATAAGGTGCATTTGTAAAACCCAATGTGCTGTACATCAAAGGAATTAAAATTGCATACAAGTGAAAGAATCAAAAATCATTCAAAGTTGGCAAAGGCAGACAAAAAGCTGAGAGTTCAACACAAGGAAAAAATAACGATAGTAATTTAGATTATTTGCATTCATTGTGTTTTTTTTATGGTGAAATATTTCCAAGAATCTGGTCATACAATATACTGTTTGAAAGTGATAAAACTCACAATTCTATCTCTATAAACTACATTATGATGACCAACGTTATAGCAACAACAGTTCCTTATTTAGTAACATGACACAACACAGTCTCAATCAAAATGACGACTCCATACATCCTGTGTTCTACGGAAATCCAAACACGAATAACGGTAAAGAGGAATTCGCATTGAAAAAAACCGAATAAAATAAATCTTATAGGCGAGAGGGGAGAAAAAAAATGACACTTCCACTGCGTTTGAGGTTCTGTTACTTTGTTTCAGTATCAATTACACAAGAGTAACTCTGACTCTCGGGAAACAAACTCCCAAGAGTTACCTTGCAGAAGCCTGTAATCAAACGGGTTCAAGAATAGTAACCATTTTATATTTGGGCTTGTGGTGCTAGAGAGGGAGGGCTAGAGAGGGGGGGTGCTAGAGAGGGGGGGCGCTAGAGAGGGGGGGCTAGAGAGGGGGGGCTAGAGAGGGGGCGCTAGAGAGGGGGGGCTAGAGAGGGGGCGCTAGAGAGGGGGGGCTAGAGAGGAGGCGCTAGAGAGGGGGCGCTAGAGAAGGGATTCATGAGGAAACTAAATGAGGGTAAACACTGACAGGATTATTGTGACCGAAATCCCCAGAGCGGCATCAAGGAAAATCCACCTTGTGACCTCTGACCCGTCTCCATTAGCTGCTGCAACGGTCATACGCATGTAGCACTAACTGAAAGGACAGAACCAACAGCCAGGTCTGACCTGGGATCCTCATAATTTCATCCGGGGTTTCTCTGACTCTTTCAGGCATGGCCGCAGTGACCCAACCGGGATTTGAACTTGCAGCCCCCTGTTTGGTCTGGCTCCCCAGTCGCTCCTCCTCCTCCTCCTCTCCGGCTCTTCGTCCCGTGTCCGTCACTGCGTGGGAGGGGAGAGGCCTTCCCGAAATCCGCCGCGGCCGCGTGGGAGCTCCTCCCACTGACAAAAGACGGCAATTGGTGATCTACAGCAGCAATAACTCATGTCACCCGCCATTCCTGCCCCACCGCTGTTTTTTAATATAGTTTCAGATCTGAGACAATATCTCTGCATAGCTGAACACCACCTCCCTCACTGGGAGAACTGTGGGGAGATGAGGGGGGGTAGGTTTAGATGGGGGGGGTTGTTGTGCTGCCTGGGGTTGCCTAGAATGTCTGTTTTTATCAGAAAGAGGGGGGGGGGGGTTTAATGCTCGCTGCCTCCCAGAATGCGACGCTTATGAAAAGTCTCCAAACAGATGGACCTGCAGTTTATAATCTCCCTCTGTCAGTCAAAAAAAGGAAAAGAAAAAGCACGGCAACACTCGGCCACGTTTCCGAGACCGTCTCAGAATACCGCGCAGCCCGATCCGCACCAGCACCGTCAGTCACAATGTGCGGAAAGCCATTACTCCCAAACTCTGAGGCTCGTGTCCGGGGAAAGGGGGGGGGGGGTATTTGAAGGGGGGTCGGGAGAAGGTGCGGACAGAAAAGGCACGCTCGGGACACACAAACTTCTCCGGCGGGTAATTTTCCGGCTGGCAATTTGTCGCTCGTTATCCGCGACCTTTTTGTGCCGCCGAGAAAATTCAGACAGGAAGGTAAATTGTGACATCGGCGGCAGTGGGTGGGTAGTGTGTCGTCGCCTGATCTCGTTTTTGCGCCTTTAGAATCGTGCTCATGTCGTAAGGCCTACCGCGGGCGAACACAGAAACGTAAAAAGCGTGTCTGTATGTTCTCAGGTTCGTACAATGCCTTCCGTTCAGACGTCCCCTAGTGTACGGCCTAGTGCTCAGCAGTGGTTTGAGTCCGTAAAGGAGGCAGCGGTATTGTAAAAACAGACTCAGATCGCAGTCGGAAAGGGACTCATGGATTCTGCCTGCACGTGTAGCGCAGGCAGACAATTATTTCGCTTATTTTCCCTGTTTATTTGAATGCCTGCTTCTGTCTCCCTGCTGTTACTTTAAATGGGCAGCAGTTGAAAGGCGACGCTGTGGCTTTGGCGACTGGCATTTAGAATCAGAGGCCTTTCTCATGCAAATAGCCTTAAAGAGCAGAGGCGCCATGCTCTGTGTGCCACCTGTAGCCTGCTAGCTAGATGTGCTCATCTCTCTCTCTCTCTCTCCCTCCCTCCCTCCCTCCCTCCCTCCCCGTCTGTCTGTCTGTCTGTCTCTCCTTCACTTCATCACTCCCTCCCTGCCCCTCTCCTTCACTCTCTCCCCCTCCCTTTCTCTCTCTCCTTCACTTACTGCCTCATTCTCTTGCTACCTTCGTCTCACCTTCACTCTGTTGCTCTCTCTCTCTCTCTCTCTCTCTCTCACACTTACTGCCTCATTCTCTCGCTACCTCTCAACTTCACTCTGTTGCTCTCTCTCTTCCCCTCTGTCTCTCTTCCCCTCCCTCCCTCTCTCTCTCTCTTCCCCTCCCTCCCTCTCACCCTCATGCTCTATCTCTCTTTCTCTCTCCTCCTTTTTTTTTCCCCTCAGTGTTGCTCTGTATCTCCCTTCCCTACACACAAATGTTACACACAGTGTTACTGCATTATTGTGATACACACGCACACACAGGACTGCATGCAACAGTAAGCACACAAACGCCAGCTGTAACCACGATTGGTGTGAATGTGCCCTGTAGCCTGATATAGAAATGACAGCAGTCTGTCTTTCTGAAAATCATACGGAGAAAGCACACACTGCTGAAAGGTAGGTGTAAATGCATTATCCATATTCAAACTGAATAAATGCGAACATTAGTGTCTCTGCCGATATGGGCCTGGTGTTCAACCTCAGCTGGCCTGTCATTTCCTGTCAGGTGTGAGAATCGATCGATAGGGACAGAAATCTTCCCAGAGCACTTTGAAGAAACAGAGCCAAGCCTAAGGCAGAGAGCCCAGAGGAGAGGTCACACATAACGATACACACAGATAGTCACACAGAATGACACATAATCATATACACAGATACAGAGTCACACAGTGACGCACACACAAAGGTATACACAGATAGTCACACAGAATGACACATAATCATATACACAGATACAGAGTCACACAGTGACGCACACACAAAGGTACACACAGATAGTCACACAGAATGACACATAATCATATACACAGATACAGAGTCACACAGTGACGCACACACAAAGGTATACACAGATAGTCACACAGAATGACACATAATCATATACACAGATACAGAGTCACACAGTGACGCACACACAAAGGTACACACAGATAGTCACACAGAATGACACATAATCATATACACAGATACAGAGTCACACAGTGACGCACACACAAAGGTATACACAGATAGTCACACAGAATGACACAATCATATACACAGATACAGAGTCACACAGTGACGCACACACAAAGGTACACACAGATAGTCACACAGAATGACACATAATCATATACACAGATACAGAGTCACACAGTGACGCACACACAAAGGTACACACAGAATGACACAATCATATACACAGATACAGAGTCACACAGTGACGCACACACAAAGGTACACACAGATAGTCACACAGAATGACACATAATCATATACACAGATACAGAGTCACACAGTGACGCACACACAAAGGTACACACAGATAGTCACACAGAATGACACATAATCATATACACAGATACAGAGTCACACAGTGACGCACACACAAAGGTACACACAGATAGTCACACAGAATGACACAATCATATACACAGATACAGAGTCACACAGTGACGCACACACAAAGGTACACACAGATAGTCACACAGAATGACACATAATCATATACACAGATACAGAGTCACACAGTGACGCACACACAAAGGTACACACAGATAGTCACACAGAATGACACATAATCATATACACAGATACAGTCACACACAGTGACGCACACACAAAGGTACACACAGATAGTCACACAGAATGACACATAATCATATACACAGATACAGTCACACACAGTGACGCACACACAAAGGTACACACAGATAGTCACACAGAATGACACATAATCATATACACAGATACAGAGTCACACAGTGACGCACACACAAAGGTACACACAGATAGTCACACAGAATGACACAATCATATACACAGATAGTCACACACAGTGACGCACACACAAAGGTACACACAGATAGTCACATAATCATATACACAGATACAGAGTCACACAGTGACGCACACACAAAGGTATACACAGATAGTCACACAGAATGACACATAATCATATACATAGATACAGAGTCACACAGTGACACACACACAAATATACATATTGTAGATAGTTACACAGATTTACACACACACACACACAATGATATATATAGATTTGCAGTGTAACCCACAGTGACAAGACACATACATATAGATTTAGACATAGTCACACACAGAATGATACACACAGATACAGTTACACAATGAGACACACACAGAATGATATACACAGATAGTCACACAGTAGCACGCACGCACGCACGCACGCACACACAGGGTTACAGAGTGACACACAGCGGCATCACCTGCACAATAATGTTGTTTTTTGACCTGAAGAACATCTAGCTGCCTCCCCAAAGTCCGTTCTACAGCTGTACTCTGTAAAAGGTTAAATGCTTTTATTTCAGGTTATAAAGTGTTTGTATATTGATGTATCTTTATTTTCATTTGTTCGCATAGGTCACAACTTGAACGTCAAGAATCAGAGAAACTATAAGAATGAACCTCAACTGCCAACTTCAACTTTTGAGAAATCACATCATTTAATGAAGTTTCTTGTAACATTCTGCTGTGGTTTATTCTGACAGTGCTTGATGACCGTTGGAAAGTGCTCTCTTGAGGAAGCCAGATGCCAGGAATATTATTATTAATATATATTATTCTCGCAAAAATATTCCTCAAATTCCACCATCTTCCATTTGCATATTTTCAAGACTTTTCAAAATTCACCATCTATTATTAACTACCATAATTTCTGCTCTTCCATCAATTTCTCAAATACGCTATCTGGCAACCCTGAATAGAACCACAGACTCAGGTTGGGATGGGGTGGGGTGGGGTGGGGTTGGGATGGGGTGGGGTTGGGATGGGGTGGGATGGTTCACCAGGTGGCCCCAGGCTCTATCTGGTGAATCCATTTGGCAAAAGCGGTGACAGCAGCAATGGCTGACTGTTAAAGGGCAGTAAAGCTTAGTATTATTAATCACAAACAGCTGGTGGAGATAAACTATCTGGATTTTCTCCCTCTTTTTATATTTCAGTCATCAGCGCGTGCGCTAGCAGGAACTGCAGAGACCGGCTGTGAAAGGAGAAGGACAGCGGAGAGGGGATGTATGTGTGAAAGGAGAAGGACAGCGGAGAGAGGATGTATGTGTGAAAGGAGAAGAACAGAGGGGAGGGGATGTATGTGTGAAAGGAGAAGGACAGCGGAGAGGGGATGTATGTGTGAAAGGAGAAGGACAGAGGGGAGGGGATGTATGTGTGAAAGGAGAAGGACAGAGGGGAGGGGATGTATGTGTGAAAGGAGAAGAACAGAGGGGAGGGGATGTATGTGTGAAAGGGGAAGAACAGAGGGGAGGGGATGTATGTGTGAAAGGAGAAGGACAGAGGGGAGGGGATGTATGTGTGAAAGGAGAAAGACAGAGGGGAGGGGATGTATGTGTGAAAGGAGAAGGACAGAGGGGAGGGGATGTATGTGTGAAAGGAGAAAGACAGAGGGGATGTATGTGTGAAAGGAGAAGGACAGAGGGGAGGGGATGTATGTGTGAAAGGAGAAGGACAGAGGGGAGGGGATGTATGTGACATTCTCTCGCGTCTGAGAGAACATCTCTTTTCTAAGTCTAATTTCAGTCGGACATAAAACTCCTGTAATGGACAGCAGCCTTATGACGTGTGATGATTAATGAATTCTTGGTCCTACTTGACCAGATGGCGGTGGTAATGTAACTGGTCCCGCTGCTGTGGGGACCTCACTGAGCTGGCAAACAGAAGGACTGAGCTTTGATTCAACATTTTTTAACATGGTGCCAATGTATTTTATACATATTATATGCAGGACAAATATTAGTCAAACAGACATGGCTTTGCTCCTCTCATTCTCAGCTGTTCTTCTTACAGTCTCTCACTGTCTCTCGTTCCCTATCCCTCCCCCCTCTCTCTCTCTCCCTCTCTCCCTCTCTCTTTCCCTATCCCTCCCCCCTCTCTCTCTCCCTCTATCTTTCCCTATCCCTCCCTCTCTATCTCCCTCTCCCTTTCCCTCCATACCTTTCTTTCACTATCACTCTCCCTGTCTTTCCCAATCTCTCCCTCCCCTCTTCCGCCCTCTCTCTCTCTCTCGTTCCGTATCACTCTCCCTGTCTTTCCCAATCTCTCCCTCCCCCCTCTCTCTCCCTCTCTTTCCCTATCCCTCCCTCTCTCTTTCCCTATCTCTCCCTCCATCCCTATCTCCCTCTCTTTCCCTCCATCCCTCTCTCTTTCCCTCCATCCCTCTCTCTTTCCCTCCATCCCTCTCTCTTTCCCTCCATCCCTCTCCCAAACCAATTCAGTTGGTTTTATTGGAATGACAAAAACATACCATACATAATGGATAAATAAAATAACCATAACCTGTGTCTTTCCCTCCCTGGCACTTCCTGTTCTTTTTTTACCTCACGTCCACATCTGTGAAAGGACTCGGAGAAAGAAATGCAAAGCAGTAGAAGGCATAAAACGTGATATTTCTGATGAGTTTGATATAAGATCAAACCGATTGAGTTCACGTCCTGAGGTTTCAAGGCCCGCTACAAAGTGGAGCCAAGCATCAGCCCAACACAAATTTTATTATTTTATTTTTTTTAAATGTCTTTCGAGTCGGAGGCTGCAAGTCTCTGAGGCTCAGTTAGAGCGATTGCGAGACAGAAGAGGGAGCGAGCGAGCGAGGGAGAATGAGAGAAAGCATTCTTTCAATTATCTTTAAATGGACCCGACAAGCCCACTTCTACATCTCTACTTCTCCACTTCTCTCTTCTTCTGTGGAGAAAACAGGGCCCCCGATGACTGAACCGCTTCAATTGTTTGGAAGGTGGAAAGAGGACGGTTAAAAGCGTACCCGTGCTCTATCTTTCCAGAGCAGGACCCCCCCCCCCCCCCCCCTAGGCGAAGCACACAACAGCACATCTCTGCAGAAATAAAAATAATTTTAAAAGATAAAGGTAATAAAGGAGTGACTGGTGGTCTCTACTTCAACAAATCACAGGAAAACATCCATTTCCCGTTGACCCGAGCTGTGACACAATGACACCGCCGTTCCCACGCCCCTGCTGCTGCTGCTGCTGCTGCCTACCCCCCCCCCCCCCATCACTCATTCCCCCGCCGGGCGATGAGGTGTGCCGCACGGCGGTGTGACAATAATGTGCCACGCATGGAGGGAAAACATTTAAATGACCCACTAAAGGGCTCGACGCGCACGACGAGAGGTGTCACGTCTCCGTTGCGTGCCGCTGAGACCACGCCCCCTCCTTCAGCTCGACAGCCGACCTGCTCTCTCTCTCTCTCTCTCTCTCACGCACGCACGCGGGATCGGGGGAATATGCATCGCCAAAGTATCCCCAGGAGAGGAACACCAGCGGGCTTAAGGGAGAGAGCAGGTGCCCTTACTTTTCTCTCTTAATAACGGCCTCTAAGAAGCGATTAAGGGCGCGGCCAGGTTGACACTCAGGCATGGCACCAGCCTTCAAAGACAGTGGTGTCCCAGCGAGGGGCACACAAGTGGGGGGTCACAAACACTCACTGCCTTTGGATGGGTCAGAGTTCCTTCAACTTTCGGCCCTGGCTCAAAATTGATATTTTGCAGGAAATGTGATTGGGACAGAGGCACGGGCGATCTCTCTCTCACTCTCTCCCTCTCTTAATGCCAGGGGGAAGATCAATCAAGACCAACCAGTGCTGCAGTGGTTACAATGGACTGCATTCATACCCATTTGTAAAGATATCAGCATTAACATGATGTTCAATAGAAGAAAAAAAAACTTTGTGACAGAATTAAGCCCCTCTTCTCCTCCAACCGAATGCTAGAAAGTGGAGATAAGCAAAATCTCATTAATTTCCCCCAATTTTAATCGCTAAAAAATGTAATTTACTCTGGATATGAGGCTGAGCCGTCCCTATCCCGCGAGGAAGCTTTGTGTCGGATTTCATCCTCGATCGTTCGTTTGTTTGTTTGTTTGCACGCGGGAGGGTTTCTCGTAGGAAACGGTCCAAAGCCGCTCGTCGTCAGCAGCTAAGACAGGTCCGCTCCACGGCTCACCCTGTCATTCGGTTCCAGTCCGAAACGCAAACGCCCACCCAAGTGTCAAAGCGCTTAGTGGTGGCCTACTTTCCGTCGAGCACGTAAAAGCTCGGGCTGAGGCTGTCAGGACGTCCGTTCGGCGGTTTTGTCTCGTCCCTGTTTATATTTCACAGTCGAGCAAACATTTAAATACAGCCACACAGCCAGGGACCGTCTCACAGTCCCTAATCAACTCAGCGTCTGGATTCATTCTTTAGTTTCATACTGTCGCATACAGTGAGTTTATTCCTTTGTACCCAATACAGCAGCGCACGCTTTGCTGTTTGTTGTCAAACGTACACTAGACGTTTGTAAGGACCGAGGGATCGTAGCACAATCAAATAGCAATAAAAACACGTATTGTGTATGATTAATCAGGAACTTATGCCATCTTCCTGAAAACGAGTCTGTTCATCAATATGACCACTGACAAATTGTACATTTTTATCTCAGTCAATACCCATGGTTCAGATAATTGGCCTACTCTGTAGAATCATTGTACTACACGCTTTCCCCCACAATATTGGTGAGATAAATGGTTGTACCCAAAGACTATTTGATGTATTAATAGTTGTTGAGGCATTCAGGAATTCTCCCGGCGTTCTGTTTGCTGGTCCGTTCACTTATGTCGTCATTTACCACCGCGAGCGCTTTTAAATTATACATCAGTGATATACAACCTCAGAGATTCAAGGTTAGACGAGATTTAGGACTCTCTACTGGATGAAAAAAAGTGAGTGAGAACATAAACATGTAGAATAGACCGAAATAAAAACAAATTAAAAACTCTTTCACAAGCATGTTTCTGTTTGTTGCATTATAAGCATTTAATTTAACTTTAGTTGTTAAGTAAGTAAACTGACGGGGATTCCTTATTATGTCTAAAATGTGGCCTGTAAGAAATTATTAGTAGATCCCTCTCCTATGACTCAAAAGCCCGCTATATTTTTTCCGTTTCTAATTGCCAATATCTTCAACTCTGTTCGCAATCAATTAGAATAGGCTGTCCTCAAGGCCCTAAGCTTGCTTTCTCACTTGTACAATGGGATTCAGAACGGATACTGAATGAATGTTACAAGCACCAACAGTGCTGTGCAAATAACAGCCATTTTTTACAAGTTGGAAACTGTTTAGAAGAGTACAGATGCTGATTTATGAATACAGATACTTTTTCCCTCTGTATTCCAGTCTACGCATGCCGCTGGGTTTGTGTTCCACAGCCAAAAACATTAAACGCATTCCTCATGGCTTTACGTGGTCAGGACCGGGATCAGAGAGAGAGCGAGAGAGCGAGAGAGAGCGAGAGAGAGCGAGAGAGAGAGAGCGAGAGAGAGCGAGAGAGAGCGAGAGAGAGAGAGAGCGAGAGAGAGAGCAAGAGAGAGAGCAAGAGAGAGAGCAAGAGAGAGAGAGAGAGAGAGAGAGAGAGAGAGAGAGAGAGAGCGAGAGAGAGAGGTGACTTCAGCACAAAGGACAGCGACTGCTGAAGTGAAAGTTAAAGGGAAGCGCTAATGCTAATGCTACGTGATCGCTCACTGTCTGCACTGAATAAACCTACCAGGAGGAAGGGCGGGGTGTCATCAGATATCAACCAAGACATCTTCAAAGTAAACTTAGCATGTAAGAACATTTTCCTTCATAATTTATGCTTTTACAACAATACCACATCAGGCAGATAGGCATATCTAATCTCAGGCAGGGCTCGTTGTTAGCCAGTAGTCTCAGGGACCCACATCGATAGTCCCGGATGGCAGCAGGGATGGCTTTAGCAGCATGATATTCAGCGCTTAATTGATTAAATTAA
>CM040394.1:3898246-3915746 GCA_022702515.1 Ilyophis sp. 1 JC-2022 | reverse complement strand
TGTGTGGATTTGTTTCCATTCAGTCAGAAGAGCATTAGTGAGGTCGGGCACTGATGTTGAGCGATTAGGCCTGGCTCACAGACAGCTTTCTGACTGATCCCAATGGTGCTCGATGGGGTTGAGGTCAGGGCTCTGTGCAGGGCAGTCAAGTTCTTCCACGCCAATTTCGACAAACTATTTCTGTATTGGCCACAGTTTGTGCATGAGGGCATTGTCGTTCTAAAACAGGAAAGGGCCTTCCCCAAACTGTTGTCACAAAGTTGGAAGCCAAGAATCTTCTAGAACAGTGGTTCTTAACCTTATTGGAGGTACTGAACCCTGCAAGCTTCATCAGTGCATTCACCGAACCCTTCCTACAAAAACGGCTCGACATTGCTAGTGTGAACCGTATACTGTGTGTGTCTTGACCCCTGCCGAACCCCTGAGACTGACTCAACGAACCCAGGTTAAGAACCACTGTTCTAGAATGTCATTGTATGCTGTAGCATTAATATTTGCCTTCACCGGAACTAAGGGGCCTAGCCCGAACCACGAAAAACAGCCCGAGACCAAAGGGTGTCCAAAAACTTTAGGCCATGTCGTGTATGTGTTGGGGGTGCTTCAACAGCTGAAGCCAGTATTCCAGGCCACCGCCAGCCTCTCTCTCCGCGGCAACCTCAACGCCAAAGCCGTCATTACACGGGACCAGCCCTCAGCGGTGTCTTCTGGAACCATCCACTCAATTTCACATCAAAGTAAAGCGCTCGCTCTGAGCTTGACAGCTGTGTGTTATTGTCACGCTGAAACTCGAGGGGCGGGGGCGGGGGGGTGGGCGTGTGCGCGGCTGTGCAGCTCAGGCTGTCGTGCGTTCGTCTGCAGGCGTGCTCGCGCCTCGGCTCGTTAACCGTCCCACCTAACGCTGATCGGAGACACTGACAAGCTAGTCTGCAGAGAAAACAAAGAACAAGCCCAAGTAATGTGTTCCATGACAATCTGCATCATTTAGTTATAGAACGAGTAAATAATGCATCTACTCACCGAACGTCCCTGTCACACAGTCCGAGTGTGCGGGAGCCACCCTGCTATGTGCTGAAAGCAGGCTTACACAACGGTGTAAAATAATAGCATTGGGTCGCGGGGGTCATTGCTTCAGATAATCACTGGAGCAGTCTTTTAAATGAAATGTGGAAAGCTCACTTGCTGAAAAAATATAATTACATGGAAGCATGAGACCCACAAAAGACCCTTTGCTTTCAGGGCTGACATTCTTACATCTGCGTTTAATATGGTGCAGAGCCACGGTCTGCAAATCACGCACACACACACGCGCACACACAAGCACGCACACAAACACTCAAACACTTCTTTAGAGAGGAATGAGTAATATATGTTAAGTGTATAATGCTAATTGCATAATAATTGCTAATAGCCTACCGCAAAGCAATATTGCAACTTGAATTTGATATGCATTATATTCTTTGCTCTTTCTTTATAGGAGACCACAGTTTTTTCCCGTCCATTTACGCATGCGTAGCTGTGCATAATCTTAGTTGCCATTAGAGACAGGCAAGATTATGGGCTGTATAAAACTAATCCAATACAATAAATAGGCCGTAATCACCACGGCAATAAAAGGCTTCATTAGAATACAGCCATTTTACAATAGCAATCAAATAAACGTAACTAAAGAATCTTAACTATGCAATTTGCCAACATAAAATACAGTGGTAGACAATAAACAATGTACACAGATGGGAGATCCTGAGATACAATAAGCAGATGTTGATAAATGTAAGCTAATTATTAAATAACTCACAATAAACGAAGCGTGTGTCATTGTGGGTTTTTTTTCAGTCGCCTTTAGTATAAATGCGAAATAACACACTTATCGGTGTAAGAGGGCAGCACGATCGGGTACTCTATGATATTGAGTTAAAATAGACTGTCCAAATTCAATTACATGCATGTACGCACTTTCTTTAATCAAGTGGGAGTTGTAGCCTACCAGAAAAAGGTGGTAACTGAACATGTGTCGGTATTTCATCATTTTCCAGGACTTGTCCATATATTTAGACATGTGAAAAGGTTATGATAATACGCGTTTAAATATACCGCTATTTTAACATATTTTACGCAATTAGGTTTTATATTTTTAGCCAGTTTTTTAACAGGCCCTTTTCCCATGTCGTTTCATGATGCACACGATAACAACAGACAGAAATTCCACATGGTGTATTGATTCCAGCGGTCGAGTTCGGCTACAGAAATACCTGCACGCTCTGACCAGGGGCTTCCACTCAGCTAGTGTTAGGTTACGTATTAAGGAAAACCATATTTATTTATTTAATTACTTCGACTTTGTATTGCGCAGCCAACCAAGTTGCGCGCTGCTGCGCTGTTTTTGTGTGCGCCACCCGGAGGAGCTAATCGCCTAGCTTCATTCCCGCGAAATACATGAGAGTCAAGAGGAGAAAGAGAATCCCCTTTACACAACCAATTAATTTCACTGATATAAAATTGTAAGGAACGCAGCACTATTAGAAGCTGCACCCCCAGAAACATTAGCACGAAGCCCGCACAAGTCCAAAAGTCTACAGCCTTTTTCGGGGAATGCAAACATAATCACGGACTCTTCAGCACCGGAGCTGTCCATCAGGTGAAAACGGTTAGGTTTCTGTCGCCTGGATCTCCTTCGTACTTTAGCCTCTACGTTCTTAATTATCAGATTCTTTTTTTTTCCGTTGCAGAAATGAAAATGAGAGCGGTTGCAAAATAACGTGAGGTTTCAATAGAAAGGGACCAAATTGAAAGCAAACCGCAGGACCGGACGGAGACGATCCATACAAACATGTTTTTCAACATCTTTCCCATCTCCTCTTTACCCTAGGTGTTCACAGCCGCTCTCAAGCTGGCATAAATACGTGTCTATTTCACGCCTAGTGGGATTTGCGTTTATATAATGCTTGAACAGTTATTAATATTTAATATTTCGGCCACATGTAGCGATTCTAATCGGTACGAATTTGTTTGGACTTATTCGTTTTAAAGATTAAAGACATGCATTGTTGTGATTATTATTACGTAAGATGTATCTTCACTAATAATAATAATGATAATAATATTAATAATAATAATAGTCCCCTGATGTCGTGAGGACGTTCGGTGACTCACAGCCGTAAAAGCACAAAGAGCGGCACGGGGCTTTATTTTTTCTTTATTTATAGTGTCTTTTTCTTGGTGGATGGAACCATTCTGACGCAGAATCGAGAGAGAGGGGGATCTAGAGCGCAGTATGCCACGATAATCAAATTCCCAGTATTTATTTCTGCCCAAATCCTCCCCGCGCAGCTCGTACCTCTTGGATCCTACCCCGTCTGTTTAAACCGAAAGAACACCCAAACCGACTCCTCAATGCAAAAAATAAAAGGGTCGCTAGAAGCAGGGGCAAGGGGAACGGAGGTGTAAATAGAAGGCAAATGCTCTCAATCTCTATTTCTCCCTTTTATTTATTGAACTAATCCATTATTAATTAAGATATAAATACGGGGGTATACCTCCAAGGGGAGAGGCAAACGCTCGTGCTTTTGATATACTTTCTATAGAGATAACATATAGCCTATGTATTCGTATTATGTGTAAATATTTGCATTGCTAAAACTATATAGAAGGACCTTCTACGCTCGCACGGCTGAAATATACAACAATTGTAGCTACTTCGGAAGCTTCTACTACGGCTGCTACTAATATCACCACTCCTACAACTCCTCCCCGGTGCGAAGATGGCAACTTTAACGAACGGGCAGGTGGACAGCACGGCACACGGCGGCGCATGCAGCACGAACGGGCTCGTGAACGGATTAAGCCACACTCACAGTCCCGCGAGCTGCGCCACCATTCCCATGAAGGACCACGATGCCATCAAATTGTTCATCGGGCAAATCCCACGTAATCTGGACGAGAAGGACCTCCGACCCCTCTTCGAGGAATTTGGCAAGATCTACGAGCTCACCGTCCTTAAGGACCGCTTCACCGGCGTGCACAAAGGTGCGTTTCAATTTCAGCGCGAGAGCGGGGTCCCTGTTCTCGTACTGTCGATACTGTCTTTCTCTGTGTACCCCCTCTTCTATTCATCCCAGATAGGGATACGCCAAAACCGTGAAATATTTGTTTGAATCGCTTCGATTAGTAATTGTTATACGTCTATATGAGCTACTTTTTTATACATGGAGGTTAATTGAAGCAGAAATCATATTTAGATAGCCAATGTCACGCAAGAATTTTCATTATAACTTAAAAATCCATCGTTTGGCTTTTCTCAGTGTCTGTTCGTCAGTGTATAGGCTACCCTCGGGGTAGAGTTAAATTCTGATCCTATTGGAATAGTGGAATGTGGCGACAGCTTTCCTTGTTATTTTCGGCAACATTGTTGGGGAAATATGGCATTTACTAGCCTCACGACTACACACGCCTAAATTATATTGCTGTTCGGCACGTTTATGCACGGTGCTGAAACCTACCTGCTCGGCAAATGAGTAGGCTACTGAAACCTCTGGTACTAAAGTTCACGCTCTCTTTGGACACGATCGAGGAACAGCTGCAAAGCCATGTACTTAGTGTTGGTTGTTCAGTGCTGAAAATTTTTGTTTTTTAAATAAATTAAATCAGTGAGGTTTTGTTCGAGTGAGCGCGAGGGAAGGTGGAATGGATAGCGTATATGTGTGTGTGTATGTGTGTGTGTATAAGAGAGAGAGAGAGAATTGGTAAGTGTTTCAGCCTACATTTTAACTATGCGTTAGTTACTTCCCAAATGCTTTCATTGTGATTTAAAGAGCGGGAGAGGGACAAGCCTCAGAAACTGTACATTTTGTGTGGACGTCGTTATTCTGTGCTTTGGATGCCAACAATTAAAATCAATAAACTGTATATCTGGGATTAAGTATATATGGCCCTGTTGCACCACTGGTCTGTGGTACCATTGGCAGTTGTATAGGCTATTGTGTACCATTGCAAAACTATTTATATTGTTATCAATACTTATTTGAGATTACTATTGTTTTACCGTTTAATTCACATATTAATTTCCAGATTGTGTAAATGATATCACAGAACAAAGAACAAGCCTGTGTATTTCAGTATACGGTTATTGGTCAATTGAATTTAAAATTTTCAATATTTTTGGGTAAGAGCCAAATCAACTTTCCTATTGTATTTGCAAGCGAACGTAACCCAGCGGCATCCGATGTTATAGGTACAGCTGGCACGAGCGCCAGTGGCTGTGACAGGTAACAAAAGCAGTGCCCGCGCGGACCTCCCTTCGCGATGCACGTCGCGCGGCTGCTGAGGGGATTGGGCGGGTGGTGAGCCAGGTGTGCAGAGAGCGGCCGGCAACTTGTTCTGCCGTGTTGAACGTAGTCAGGAAAAGGAGCCGTACGACGCCACGAGAAGCACTCGTGTAGGCTATGGCAGCGCAATTATGCGTGTTTGCGTCTAATTACGCAGGACGCAAAACACGGTAGGCTATATGCAAAAACCCATCATATAGAGAGAGCATGGCTGGCTCCCTGGAGCAATTCAATGCAATACATTGTATTGATAGAGCGTATATCAGCAGTTCCAGAATGCAAGAGAGCGCAGTGATTCATTTTTTTATTTTATTTTAAAGATCAGTCGTAAAGTGTTGATGTCAGGATTGGGGGACATTCACACAGCCTCTCTTTTATCCCTTTAACCTTGGGGGTCATTATTATTTAATCTGAATGTCCGTTTATAATGCGCGTTCGCATGGCGGTCATTGTTTAGACAAAAGTGCTTCTTTAGGAGGTAATTGAAAAGTCCCCATAAAAACAGAAAAATTGGAGGAGTGCTCCGGCCGACCGGGTATACTATAAACAATGTAGCATTATACATGTGTTATAAAATCATAATAATAAATAAATAAAGAGGGAGGGAGTGCAGGGGGTTATCTTTTATTAATAGCGGAGCCGCGGTAGTGATTCCCTGACCGGCGGTTAATCATGTTTCCCATGACCTATGAGCCGCTTCGCGGGGCTGATTCTAGGAACTGTCTCCGTCCTCGGATATATGCCCCCCACCCCCACCACCCGCGCTCCCACTCCGCTCAGCGGGAGCTTTCATTAGCGAGGCTTGCCTCCGCGGGCGTCATATTTTAACTAGTTTCAAGCGGTCCCGGTCCTCGTGCTCTCTTCCGTGATGCGGTCATGGCAGTAATCCGTTCTACCCCTCCGCCTCCTCCTCCTTGTTCAGTCCCACCCCACGCGCATTCACGCGATCACGCCATACACCGTTCATTCACGAGCGCATCATTCAAATGTAACCGTGTAGCTGGGGCCATTCTAAATAGCGAGGCCTCAAGAGATGCCATCAAGCCTAAACTCTCACAAAGAATCTAAGAACGCGCAACGCAAACACTAGGCTGTAATTGTTTAAATAAGTAATTGGCAGTTGATGCCACTCTTTCACACAAACGAAAAATCCAAATATCTGGGCAAATAAGTGAGCCTCTTCCTTTAGTTGGCAGTCACGCTGTTCTCACCTTTCCTGCAGAGAGGAAATACCGTTTGTGAGAGTCGGCTCAATCTCGCACACCTAAGCCCCAGCCTCGGTCGTGCCCATACAAAGTCAATTTCGAGACGTTCGTCGGAATTGAACTGCTGGGAAGACAGACACCCGGCGCGGCGGCGCGAGGAGACGGACCGCGCGCTGAAATAAATTACACGCCGGATCAAACCCGAATCACTCTCAGCAATCGGAGGTGCGATGCAGAAATCCCTGACAGCACATCTTTCTGTGGTGAAGATCTAATGGTGAAAAACAGACTGTAATTTTATGCAAATGCACTATTAATAACCGGAGTGCTGCGGTAATGATCACCCCTGGATGTGAAGGGACCTGTATTGAATAAATTCACTCGGGCTACGCTGGCCGTCTTCCTGGGGGGGTAGTCATATAGCCAAAATTCTAAACCCCTCCCCCTCCACAGACAGACACACATACACCTTCACACATTCAAGTCAAAACACTTCTACTTTGAAAACAAAAAAGGAAAACCAAAGATCATAAACATTCTTAATATAACTTTGATGAAGTCTTGTGCTTCTTAATCATGACAATTACTTGTCACTGCCATCACTGCCTGTAGGGTATAATGGGGTTGCCAGAGTTATGCCTTAATGGGCATTAGTCTCCTTTGGAGGGTTAAATCCTACAGAAAAGGGGGAGTGGGGAGAGGTGAAAGGGGACAGCACTATGATTTCCTTTTCCATACTCCCCCCATCCCCGTAGGTTCCATAGCTGTGGTAATAGAGGCCATTTATAATGGTCAGTGCTTGAATGGGACAGAAAACAACAAGACACTCTTTCTTCTTTTGGTCTTTCTTTCCTTCTTTTCACAGAAAGAGAGAGAGAGAGAGGGGCGCTGTCACATTCTCGGGAGAAGCCAGTCATTTGTGCTTTTTATTTCACCTCAGAGTAGAGGAGTGGGCCGCAGGACCCCTCCCTCAATCTGCATGCCTGCTTTTCACTAACGGGACCAATGCAATCAGCAAGGGGGGGGGGAAGGGACAACCTGCACCTCTATGTAAACTGTCACTTAGCAGAATAAAGGTCAGCGGCTTGGAACGGGAGAATAGCGTGCCGTTGCGCGATGGGATCCCCGGGCGTCAGAAAGAGTCTGTAAAATGTTAGTTACTCTTAGTTTTGGGGAGCTTTGCGCATGTTTTTCTTTTGGGGGGGGGGGGGGGGGTAACTCTTGAAAAGCCCCAAATGCTGTGACCCTGGACAAATGCACTGTGAGATGACCTCACCACAACATCCGACTCGGGAAAGTGGTGCCCTCTATTGCTCTGGAGGCCAAACTGAGATTTGCACGCACTGTTTGATCGGGCCTCAGGTACAGGTGTTATGAGCTTAATTGTTGCGTCTCTGTTGCCTTTGAGGAAGTGGTCAGAGAAGACCCATCATGTGCAGTTTATTAGTTATTTAACATCAGCCAATCAGGCTTTCAATACATCTCGGATCAGCCAATCAGGCTTTCAATTCATCTCGGATCAGCCAATCAGGCTTTCAATACATCTCGGATCAGCCAATCAGGCTTTCAATTCATCTCGGATCAGCCAATCAGGCTTTCAATTCATCTCGGATCAGCCAATCAGGCTTTCAATTCATCTCGGATCAGCCAATCAGGCTTTCAATTCATCTCGGATCAGCCAATCAGGCTTTCAATACATCTCGGATCAGCCAATCAGGCTTTCAATTCATCTCGGATCAGCCAATCAGGCTTTCAATACATCTCGGATCAGCCAATCAGGCTTTCAATTCATCTCGGATCAGCCAATCAGGCTTCCAATACATCTCGGATCAGCCAATCAGGCTTTCAATTCATCTCGGATCAGCCAATCAGGCTTTCAATACATCTCGGATCAGCCAATCAGGCTTTCAATTAATCTCGGCTTCCTTTGAATGAAGCCGAGCAAAGACTTAGGCCCAGATTCAAGGCAACTGCAATGTGGCCAAATATGAGGTGCAAAAGAAAGACGGGGTACACACACACACACACACACACACACACACACACACACACACACACACACACACACACACACACACACACACACACATAACAAGATCCGAACGAGTAACGTGATTGGCCGAGACGCGTTCCACCAGTGCTGGTATTTAGCATAACTACACTGCCAGTGCATAGACGCGTTCTATAGAGCGTTGCTGAGGAAGCATAAACAACAAAAGCAACAGCAACAGGGTGCTATCAATTTGGAAAATCCAAAATAAAGAATAAGTTTATCAAAAGTTATCGTTTCAATATTTTTATATTACTTACTAAACATTTATGTTAGCATTGTATAAAAGCCATAGATCACTCGAGGTTCGTGCGTTATTGGATATAAGCACTGCTGAGTACTTCATAACTCGACCAGCAAGTTTCATTCCTGCAACATCACAGCACTCCCTCTTGGAATCTATTGCTTATATATATATATATATATACACACACACATATATAGCAAAATATTACAAGCATTGAAGTCATTAAAAAGTAACAAAATGTATTGTTGACAAAATGAGTCAACCTTTGCTTGAAGCAGGTTAAGTTATACTTTATTGACCACGTGGGGGTCATTTTTTCATTTGACCCATCCTAACTACATAGGAGCAGTGGACAGCCACAGTGCAGAGCTCCAGTTCTGAGGCCAGTGCCTTGGTCAAGAGCAATGGCAGGAGTTTACCTAACCTCACATACATGTATTTTGTGTGGGAGGAAACCGGAGAACCCGGAGAAAACCCACACAAACTCCACCCAGAACCACTCCACCCAGAACCACTCAAACCCAGAACCTCTCTCCTGCGAGGCGACAGCGCTGGCCACGGCAGCACCGTTCCGGACAACAGAGGTGGAAGCACACTGTGGTTAGATGGAGCTCAGCCCTGCAGTTAACTCACGCTCTATGTATTTGGCGCCGGCCGGTGCTGTGAGCGCCGCAACATTCTCTGACCATCCCTTTGACTATAAACGGTTACCGCACTCATCACTCACCAGTGGGTTAAAGCCTCTGAACCCCCCCCCCTCAGTGGGGCTATGTTTCTGCAGTGTCTGAACCCCCCCCCCCCCCCTCAGTGGGGCTATGTTTCTGCAGTGTCTGAACCCCCCCCATCAGTGGGGCTATGTTCCTGCAGTCTGAACCCCCCCCTCAGTGGGGCTATGTTTCTGCAGTGCGCGTTCGGTGAAAGGAATTACACCTCCATTGCATCACCCTTGCAGAATTCCACACGCTCTGGAGTTGTGCATCTTGCTTCGTCCTCTTCGCTCCTCCTTGTCAGAAAGCCGATGCAGGGTCTTCACTTGGATTTAATTGCTCACTCAGAACCACCTTTTCCCCCTCCATTACTTAACTTTGCCCTCAAGATTTTTGGTGAGATGGGAGACCTTGCAGAAAATGTCGGAGTGTGAGGGTGGACGTTTCATTCAGTTATGTACTTTATGAACATATTTGTTTATTTGACAATGGCACTCATATCATGTGACAGAGATGTATAAAATCACTTGCGGGATGAGCTCTTTGGCTGGGGCCTTTCTGCGCCTTTGGGAAACATTACGCAGCCAGATGTTGGCACGTGTTCTTTCCCTTCAGCCTTTTAGTTTTTATAAAATTGGCCAAACGTTCTTATTCAAAGATAATTGTATTGTTTGAGATTGGCGGTGACCAGTAAGAGGTGCATGTAGCCATCAGTAGGAGAGAGGACCTAACTGAACTGCGTTTGATGCTTGAGGAGGCTGCTGCTGCTGCTGCTGTTTGCGTGCACGTGCGTGTGTTTGTGCTTGTGCGTGCGTGCGTGCAGAGGGGGAAACAGGCTATGCCTTTGCAACCGCTTGTACTCATGCAATCTATAAACAAGCAAAACAAAAAAGCCATGAAAAGACAGATGAATAAATGTGTAAATGGAGGGCACGGGAGAGCCATTTTTCAATAGGGCAGCTATAACACTACCGCTGCTGCTCCTGTTCATTTATACACAACCTGACCGTCAAACGGACACGTTTTCAACCAAGCCGCTATAACACTACCGCTCCTGTTCATTTATACACAACCTGACCGTCAAACAGACACGTTTTCAACCAAGCCGCTATAACACTACAGCTGCTGTTCATTTATACACAACCTGACCGTCAAACGGACACGTTTTCAACCAAGCGGCTATCTGCTCGTAGTGAAAGATGGCAATCTAACATGGGGGTGGGGGCATATCTAGGGCAGCAGTGGTGCATACTAGTTCATAACTAGCAACTAGCAACTCTAACTGTAATTCATAACGGGCAAACGGAAGGTAACATCACAATGTTAAAGCGGTCGATTCGGACACAGGTGTTTTTTTGCCATGTTAGTTTTTTAATCCATTTCTGGTACACAACAGTGAAAACCGGAGCGTGTTCTCAAAGTGACCCAGTCAGGGAGCACTGATAAAGGATTAGTTTGCCTTTTAGTAAACAGTGGATAAGGCTGGGAAATGGACAGGGAAATCCTGATCCGCGATCAACGCTCTTACTACAAGGAACTTTATGAATACAGCCTCAGGACTTCTGTCAAGGAAACAACAGGTATGCAATAAAAAATACCAGTGTGTGCGCTGCTTTAAATATTATATTACATCGTAAGAGCATTTTAAACTATCAACAGATTTGAGTAATCAAGATACTTTCATTGCCATAGAGGGATTTGTTACAGTGCAGCTTGAAAAAAACTAAATAAGCACAGTCACACAATTCACATACAATACACACAATCTCAATAATTTCCAACAATAATTAATATCGTGCTGTACAAGGATTCATCAAGAAGAATACAAATAATAATAATAAGTAAATTAAATCTTAGAGAAGACCAATAAAATCCATCCGTCTAATCACTTGTTGCTAAAACAACCTTTAGTTGAGTTATATACCTGCTATACAATTTTGAATTTTTTTTATGTCGCGACATGTTCGTAGCACTACAGCTGCATTGTGAAAACCAGGTCCACATCGGGATAATATGAAAACCAGGTCCACATCGGGATAATGCGAAAAGCTTCAGCCCTGCACTTTCCAAAGCCGACAGTCTTTCAAAAGCATCTCGGACTGTCACCTTGGAAATAAATCCTCGCGTAAGTGTTTGGGTTAGAGGTATAAATCTCTTGTAAATCAGCTTCGTGAAGACCTTGGCTTGGTAGGTGTCACGTCTAAAGTTTACCGTTTCATTTTCAAAAGCTACATAAGCATCCCACCCTCCCACCAGAACACCCACAAGTAACTTCGAGTTCCAGACAAACGCTCACTTATTATGGTTGTAAACTAGCGATTGTTTGTAATGCAACTGCCCTTAAGATATAACCGTTGGGGAGCTAAATAAAATGGGCCTACGTGAATCCACTGCTGTTGTAGTGCTGTACGAGTGTTTATGTGATGCCGAAGATGAATGTGTTGAATGTGACTTGCACATGTCGCCTAAAAAAAGAAAGAATCGGGCATGATTCTGGCAAATCAATTTAAAAAGAAACATAGAAATCACCTTTGGGGATTCATAAAATCGTATTGCTGAAATATTAATGTTTTGAAAGCATTAAAAAAGCGAGAAAGGGGAAAGAAAAACGGCACGTTAACACAGGAGTAAACGGGCTGGCTGTAAATGTTTTATCAACGCGGCCCTGGACACGGGAGACGTTCAGGGGAAACTCGTGGTTTCACATCCCGCAGAACATTAAGTGATCCTTACCTTCTTACAACAGCTTTGTGAAGGCTGAAGTTCTCCGTTTTTAGCCGCTTGAAAGCGTAGCTCCGGCGTGTCAGGAAGTCTTTAGAAATATGCATTGTTTCTGTTTTCAGACACGCAGCTCCGCGGAGGAATTGCACGCGTCGTGCGCTAAATATTTAAAGCGCTCCGACGCTGAATGTTTTTTTTTTTTTATCACACACTCTTATTTATTTGGGACGACGATGCCTTAATGACTTTGCCTAATCAAACGAGGCAGGCCGCGCATGCCACTCTTTTTTTTTTTAACCAACTGCAGTGGTGCGCTGGGTATTTCCGTCCTGTTGCCCTATGTTGGACAGATAACAAAGAATAGGGCTATGGGTAAGTCGCATACCAAGTAAATGTACAATACTTGTAAAAACATTTTCAGAGTATGCCAAAAACGATCCTCAAACACAACTGAAAACATATCCTTAAATTGTTACATTGTTTCATGTTGGTTTATTAAATGATATGTTTATTTTTGGGGTAATGTGTTATTACACAAGGAATTGTCACAAAGAAGGGGTTAGTGTGTGTATCACACAACAGTATGTGTAATGGCTTATTTAAATAGGAATTGTTCACAAAGAGAGGGGTTAGTGTGTATCACACAACAGTACTGAGATAAGAGAGGGGTTAGTGTGTATCACACAACAGTACTGAGATAAGAGAGGGGTTAGTGTGTATCACACAACAGTACTGAGATAAGAGAGGGGTTAGTGTGTATCACACAACAGTACTGAGATAAGAGAGGGGTTAGTGTGTATCACACAACAGTACTGAGATAAGAGAGGGGTTAGTGTGTATCACACAACAGTACTGAGATAAGAGAGGGGTTAGTGTGTATCACACAACAGTACTGAGATAAGAGAGGGGTTAGTGTGTATCACACAACAGTACTGAGATAAGAGAGGGGTTAGTGTGTATCACACAACAGTACTGAGATAAGAGAGGGGTTAGTGTGTATCACACAACAGTACTGAGATAAGAGAGGGGTTAGTGTGTATCACACAACAGTACTGAGATAAGAGAGGGGTTAGTGTGTATCACACAACAGTACTGAGATAAGAGAGGGGTTAGTGTGTATCACACAACAGTACTGAGATAAGAGAGGGGTTAGTGTGTATCACACAACAGTACTGAGATAAGAGAGGGGTTAGTGTGTATCACACAACAGTACTGAGATAAGAGAGGGGTTAGTGTGTATCACACAACAGTACTGAGATAAGAGAGGGGTTAGTGTGTATCACACAACAGTACTGAGATAAGAGAGGGGTTAGTGTGTATCACACAACAGTACTGAGATAAGAGAGGGGTTAGTGTGTATCACACAACAGTACTGAGATAAGAGAGGGGTTAGTGTGTATCACACAACAGTACTGAGATAAGAGAGGGGTTAGTGTGTATCACACAACAGTACTGAGATAAGAGAGGGGTTAGTGTGTATCACACAACAGTACTGAGATAAGAGAGGGGTTAGTGTGTATCACACAACAGTACTGAGATAAGAGAGGGGTTAGTGTGTATCACACAACAGTACTGAGATAAGAGAGGGGTTAGTGTGTATCACACAACAGTACTGTGTATTTAGAGGGGTTAGTGTGTATCACACAACAGTACTGAGATAAGAGAGGGGTTAGTGTGTATCACACAACAGTACTGAGATAAGAGAGGGGTTAGTGTGTATCACACAACAGTACTGAGATAAGAGAGGGGTTAGTGTGTATCACACAACAGTACTGAGATAAGAGAGGGGTTAGTGTGTATCACACAACAGTACTGAGATAAGAGAGGGGTTAGTGTGTATCACACAACAGTACTGAGATAAGAGAGGGGTTAGTGTGTATCACACAACAGTACTGAGATAAGAGAGGGGTTAGTGTGTATCACACAACAGTACTGAGATAAGAGAGGGGTTAGTGTGTATCACACAACAGTACTGAGATAAGAGAGGGGTTAGTGTGTATCACACAACAGTACTGAGATAAGAGAGGGGTTAGTGTGTATCACACAACAGTACTGAGATAAGAGAGGGGTTAGTGTGTATCACACAACAGTACTGAGATAAGAGAGGGGTTAGTGTGTATCACACAACAGTACTGAGATAAGAGAGGGGTTAGTGTGTATCACACAACAGTACTGAGATAAGAGAGGGGTTAGTGTGTATCACACAACAGTACTGAGATAAGAGAGGGGTTAGTGTGTATCACACAACAGTACTGAGATAAGAGAGGGGTTAGTGTGTATCACACAACAGTACTGAGATAAGAGAGGGGTTAGTGTGTATCACACAACAGTACTGAGATAAGAGAGGGGTTAGTGTGTATCACACAACAGTACTGAGATAAGAGAGGGGTTAGTGTGTATCACACAACAGTACTGAGATAAGAGAGGGGTTAGTGTGTATCACACAACAGTACTGAGATAAGAGAGGGGTTAGTGTGTATCACACAACAGTACTGAGATAAGAGAGGGGTTAGTGTGTATCACACAACAGTACTGAGATAAGAGAGGGGTTAGTGTGTATCACACAACAGTACTGAGATAAGAGAGGGGTTAGTGTGTATCACACAACAGTACTGAGATAAGAGAGGGGTTAGTGTGTATCACACAACAGTACTGAGATAAGAGAGGGGTTAGTGTGTATCACACAACAGTACTGAGATAAGAGAGGGGTTAGTGTGTATCACACAACAGTACTGAGATAAGAGAGGGGTTAGTGTGTATCACACAACAGTACTGAGATAAGAGAGGGGTTAGTGTGTATCACACAACAGTACTGAGATAAGAGAGGGGTTAGTGTGTATCACACAACAGTACTGAGATAAGAGAGGGGTTAGTGTGTATCACACAACAGTACTGAGATAAGAGAGGGGTTAGTGTGTATCACACAACAGTACTGAGATAAGAGAGGGGTTAGTGTGTATCACACAACAGTACTGAGATAAGAGAGGGGTTAGTGTGTATCACACAACAGTACTGAGATAAGAGAGGGGTTAGTGTGTATCACACAACAGTACTGAGATAAGAGAGGGGTTAGTGTGTATCACACAACAGTACTGAGATAAGAGAGGGGTTAGTGTGTATCACACAACAGTACTGAGATAAGAGAGGGGTTAGTGTGTATCACACAACAGTACTGAGATAAGAGAGGGGTTAGTGTGTATCACACAACAGTACTGAGATAAGAGAGGGGTTAGTGTGTATCACACAACAGTACTGAGATAAGAGAGGGGTTAGTGTGTATCACACAACAGTACTGAGATAAGAGAGGGGTTAGTGTGTATCACACAACAGTACTGAGATAAGAGAGGGGTTAGTGTGTATCACACAACAGTACTGAGATAAGAGAGGGGTTAGTGTGTATCACACAACAGTACTGAGATAAGAGAGGGGTTAGTGTGTATCACACAACAGTACTGAGATAAGAGAGGGGTTAGTGTGTATCACACAACAGTACTGAGATAAGAGAGGGGTTAGTGTGTATCACACAACAGTACTGAGATAAGAGAGGGGTTAGTGTGTATCACACAACAGTACTGAGATAAGAGAGGGGTTAGTGTGTATCACACAACAGTACTGAGATAAGAGAGGGGTTAGTGTGTATCACACAACAGTACTGAGATAAGAGAGGGGTTAGTGTGTATCACACAACAGTACTGAGATAAGAGAGGGGTTAGTGTGTATCACACAACAGTACTGAGATAAGAGAGGGGTTAGTGTGTATCACACAACAGTACTGAGATAAGAGAGGGGTTAGTGTGTATCACACAACAGTACTGAGATAAGAGAGGGGTTAGTGTGTATCACACAACAGTACTGAGATAAGAGAGGGGTTAGTGTGTATCACACAACAGTACTGAGATAAGAGAGGGGTTAGTGTGTATCACACAACAGTACTGAGATAAGAGAGGGGTTAGTGTGTATCACACAACAGTACTGAGATAAGAGAGGGGTAGTGTGTATCCACACAACAGTACTGAGATAAGAGAGGGGTTAGTGTGTATCACACAACAGTACTGAGATAAGAGAGGGGTTAGTGTGTATCACACAACAGTACTGAGATAAGAGAGGGGTTAGTGTGTATCACACAACAGTACTGAGATAAGAGAGGGGTTAGTGTGTATCACACAACAGTACTGAGCGCAGAGAGGGGTTAGTGTGTATCACACAACAGTACTGAGATAAGATAGGCGTTAGTGTGTATCACACAACATTACTGAGACTAGAGAGGGGTTAGTGTGTATCACACAACAGTACTGAGATAAGAGAGGGGTTAGTGTGTATCACACAACAGTACTGAGATAAGAGAGGGGTTAGTGTGTATCACACAACAGTACTGAGATAAGAGAGGGGTTAGTGTGTATCACACAACAGTACTGAGATAAGAGAGGGGTTAGTGTGTATCACACAACAGTACTGAGATAAGAGAGGGGTTAGTGTGTATCACACAACAGTACTGAGATAAGAGAGGGGTTAGTGTGTATCACACAACAGTACTGAGATAAGAGAGGGGTTAGTGTGTATCACACAACAGTACTGAGATAAGAGAGGGGTTAGTGTGTATCACACAACAGTACTGAGATAAGAGAGGGGTTAGTGTGTATCACACAACAGTACTGAGATAAGAGAGGGGTTAGTGTGTATCACACAACAGTACTGAGATAAGAGAGGGGTTAGTGTGTATCACACAACAGTACTGAGATAAGAGAGGGGTTAGTGTGTATCACACAACAGTACTGAGATAAGAGAGGGGTTAGTGTGTATCACACAACAGTACTGAGATAAGAGAGGGGTTAGTGTGTATCACACAACAGTACTGAGATAAGAGAGGGGTTAGTGTGTATCACACAACAGTACTGAGATAAGAGAGGGGTTAGTGTACAGTACTGAGATAAGAGAGGGGTTAGTGTACAGTACTGAGATAAGAGAGGGGTTAGTGTACAGTACTGAGATAAGAGAGGGGTTAGTGTACAGTACTGAGATGAGAGAGGGGTTAGTGTGTATCACAACAGTACTTATTCTCAGAGATAGAGAGGGGTTAGTGTGTATCACACAAAGTACTGAGATAAGAGAGGGGTTAGTGTGTATGCACACAAACAGTAAAACTGAAGAATAAGTGCTAGAGGGGTGTTAGGTGTTGTATTCACAACAAACGACGTACTGAGACGAGTGAGGGGGTAGTGGTGTATCACAACAACATGTACTGAGATAAG
>CM040394.1:3892271-3897746 GCA_022702515.1 Ilyophis sp. 1 JC-2022 | reverse complement strand
GGATGTATGTGTGAAAGGAGAAGAACAGAGGGGAGGGGATGTATGTGTAAAAGGAGAAGGACAGAGGGGAGGGGATGTATGTGTGAAAGGAGAAGAACAGAGGGGAGGGGATGTATGTGTGAAAGGAGAAGAACAGAGGGGAGGGGATGTATGTGTAAAAGGAGAAGAACAGAGGGGAGGGGATGTATGTGTGAAAGGAGAAGAACAGAGGGGAGAGGATGTATGTGTGAAAGGAGAAGGACAGAGGGGAGGGGATGTATGTGTGAAAGGAGAAGGACAGAGGGGAGGGGATGTATGTGTGAAAGGAGAAGGACAGAGGGGAGGGGATGTATGTGTGAAAGGAGAAGAACAGAGGGGAGGGGATGTATGTGTGAAAGGAGAAGACAGAGGGGAGGGATGTATGTGTGAAAGGAGAAGGACAGAGGGGAGGGGATGTATGTGTGAAAGGAGAAGGACAGAGGGGAGGGGATGTATGTGTGAAAGGAGAAGAACAGAGGGGAGGGGATGTATGTGTGAAAGGGGAAGGACAGCGGAAAAGGGATGTATGTGTGAAACGAGAAGGACAGCGGAGAGAGGATGTATGTGTGAAAGGAGAAGAACAGAGGGGAGGGGATGTATGTGTGAAAGGAGAAGAACAGAGGGGAGGGGATGTATGTGTGAAAGGAGAAGAACAGAGGGGAGGGGATGTATGTGTGAAAGGAGAAGAACAGAGGGGAGGGGATGTATGTGTGAAAGGAGAAGAACAGAGGGGAGGGGATGTATGTGTGAAATGAAAAGGACAGCGGAGAGGGGATGTATGTGTGAAAGGAGAAGGACAGAGGGGAGGGGATGTATGTGTAAAAGGAGAAGAACAGAGGGGAGGGGATGTATGTGTGAAAGGAGAAGAACAGAGGGGAGGGGATGTATGTGTGAAAGGAGAAGAACAGAGGGGAGGGGATGTATGTGTGAAAGGAGAAGAACAGAGGGGAGGGGATGTATGTGTGAAAGGAGAAGAACATAGGGGAGGGGGTGTATGTGTGAAAGGAGAAGAACAGAGGGAGGGGATGTATGTGTGAAAGGAGAAGAACAGAGGGGAGGGGATGTATGTGTGAAAGGAGAAGAACAGAGGGGAGGGGATGTATGTGTGAAAGGAGAAGAACAGAGGGAGGGGTGTATGTGTGAAAGGAGAAGAACAGAGGGGAGGGGATGTATGTGTGAAAGGAGAAGAACAGAGGGGAGGGGATGTATGTGTGAAAGGAGAAGAACAGAGGGGAGGGGATGTATGTGTGAAAGGAGAAGGACAGAGGGGAGGGGATGTATGTGTGAAAGGAGAAGGACAGAGGGGAGGGGATGTATGTGTGAAAGGAGAAGGACAGAGGGGAGGGGATGTATGTGTGAAAGGAGAAGGACAGAGGGGAGGGGATGTATGTGTGAAAGGAGGAAGACAGAGGGGAGGGGATGTATGTGTGAAAGGAGAAAGACAGAGGGGAGGGGATGTATGTGTGAAAGGAGAAGGACAGAGGGGAGGGGATGTATGTGTGAAAGGAGAAAGACAGAGGGGAGGGGATGTATGTGTGAAAGGAGAAAGACAGAGGGGAGGGGATGTATGTGTGAAAGGAGAAGGACAGAGGGGAGGGGATGTATGTGACATTCTCTCGCGTCTGAGAGAACATCTCTTTTCTAAGTCTAATTTCAGTCGGACATAAAACTCCTGTAATGGACAGCAGCCTTATGACGTGTGATGATTAATGAATTCTTGGTCCTACTTGACCAGATGGCGGTGGTAATGTAACTGGTCCCGCTGCTGTGGGGACCTCACTGAGCTGGCAAACAGAAGGACTGAGCTTTGATTCAACATTTTTTAACATGGTGCCAATGTATTTTATACATATTATATGCAGGACAAATATTAGTCAAACAGACATGGCTTTGCTCCTCTCGTTCTCAGCTGTTCTTCTTACAGTCTCTCACTCTCTCTCGTTCCCTATCCCTCCCCCCCTCTCTCTCTCTCCCTCTCTCTTTCCCTATCCCTCCCCCCTCTCTCTCTCCCTCTATCTTTCCCTATCCCTCCCTCTCTCTCTCCCTCTCCCTTTCCCTCCATCCCTATCTTTCCCTATCCCTGTCTTTCCCAATCTCTCCCTCCCCTCTTCCGCCCTCTCTCTCTCTCTCGTTCCGTATCACTCTCCCTGTCTTTCCCAATCTCTCCCTCCCCCCTCTCTCTCTCCCTCTCTTTCCCTATCCCTCCCTCTCTCTTTCCCTATCTCTCCCTCTCTTTCCCTCCATCCCTATCTCCCTCTCTTTCCCTCCATCCCTCCATCCCTCTCTCCCTCTCTCTTTCCCTCCATCCCTCTCTCTTTCCCTCCATCCCTCTCCCAAACCAATTCAGTTGGTTTTATTGGAATGACAAAAACATACCATACATAATGGATAAATAAAATAACCATAACCTGTGTCTTTCCCTCCCTGGCACTTCCTGTTCTTTTTTTACCTCACGTCCACATCTGTGAAAGGACTCGGAGAAAGAAATGCAAAGCAGTAGAAGGCATAAAACGTGATATTTCTGATGAGTTTGATATAAGATCAAACCGATTGAGTTCACGTCCTGAGGTTTCAAGGCCCGCTACAAAGTGGAGCCAAGCATCAGCCCAACACAAATTTTATTATTTTATTTTTTTTAAATGTCTTTCGAGTCGGAGGCTGCAAGTCTCTGAGGCTCAGTTAGAGCGATTGTGAGACAGAAGAGGGAGCGAGCGAGCGAGGGAGAATGAGAGAAAGCATTCTTTCAATTATCTTTAAATGGACCCGACAAGCCCACTTCTACATCTCTACTTCTCCACTTCTCTCTTCTTCTGTGGAGAAAACAGGGCCCCCGATGACTGAACCGCTTCAATTGTTTGGAAGGTGGAAAGAGGACGGTTAAAAGCGTACCCGTGCTCTATCTTTCCAGAGCAGGACCCCCCCCCCCTCCCCCTAGGCGAAGCACACAACAGCACATCTCTGCAGAAATAAAAATAATTTTAAAAGATAAAGGTAATAAAGGAGTGACTGGTGGTCTCTACTTCAACAAATCACAGGAAAACATCCATTTCCCGTTGACCCGAGCTGTGACACAATGACACCGCCGTTCCCACGCCCCTTCTGCTGCTGCTGCTGCTGCTGCTGCTGCCTACCCCCCCCCCCCCCCCCTCACTCATTCCCCCGCCGGGCGATGAGGTGTGCCGCACGGCGGTGTGACAATAATGTGCCACGCATGGAGGGAAAACATTTAAATGACCCACTAAAGGGCTCGACGCGCACGACGAGAGGTGTCACGTCTCCGTTGCGTGCCGCTGAGACCACGCCCCCTCCTTCAGCTCGACAGCCGACCTTCTCTCTCTCTCTCTCTCTCTCTCTCTCTCTCGCGCGCGCACGCACGCACGCGGGATCGGGGGAATATGCATCGCCAAAGTATCCCCAGGAGAGGAACACCAGCGGGCTTAAGGGAGAGAGCAGGTGCCCTTACTTTTCTCTCTTAATAACGGCCTCTAAGAAGCGATTAAGGGCGCGGCCAGGTTGACACTCAGGCATGGCACCAGCCTTCAAAGACAGTGGTGTCCCAGCGAGGGGCACACAAGTGGGGGGTCACAAACACTCACTGCCTTTGGATGGGTCAGAGTTCCTTCAACTTTCGGCCCTGGCTCAAAATTGATATTTTGCAGGAAATGTGATTGGGACAGAGGCACGGGCGATCTCTCTCTCACTCTCTCCCTCTCTTCATGCCAGGGGGAAGATCAATCAAGACCAACCAGTGCTGCAGTGGTTACAATGGACTGCATTCATACCCATTTGTAAAGATATCAGCATTAACATGATGTTCAATAGAAGAAAAAAAAACTTTGTGACAGAATTAAGCCCCTCTTCTCCTCCAACCGAATGCTAGAAAGTGGAGATAAGCAAAATCTCATTAATTTCCCCCAATTTTAATCGCTAAAAAATGTAATTTACTCTGGATATGAGGCTGAGCCGTCCCTATCCCGCGAGGAAGCTTTGTGTCGGATTTCATCCTCGATCGTTCGTTTGTTTGTTTGTTTGCACGCGGGAGGGTTTCTCGTAGGAAACGGTCCAAAGCCGCTCGTCGTCAGCAGCTAAGACAGGTCCGCTCCACGGCTCACCCTGTCATTCGGTTCCAGTCCGAAACGCAAACGCCCACCCAAGTGTCAAAGCGCTTAGTGGTGGCCTACTTTCCGTCGAGCACGTAAAAGCTCGGGCTGAGGCTGTCAGGACGTCCGTTCGGCGGTTTTGTCTCGTCCCTGTTTATATTTCACAGTCGAGCAAACATTTAAATACAGCCACACAGCCAGGGACCGTCTCACAGTCCCTAATCAACTCAGCGTCTGGATTCAGTCTTTAGTTTCATACTGCCGCATACAGTGAGTTTATTCCTTTGTACCCAATACAGCAGCGCACGCTTTGCTGTTTGTTGTCAAACGTACACTAGACGTTTGTAAGGACCGAGGGATCGTAGCACAATCAAATAGCAATAAAAACACGTATTGTGTATGATTAATCAGGAACTATGCCATCTTCCTGAAAACGAGTCTGTTCATCAATATGACCACTGACAAATTGTACATTTTTATCTCAGTCAATACCCATGGTTCAGATAATTGGCCTACTCTGTAGAATCATTGTACTACACGCTTTCCCCCACAATATTGGTGAGATAAATGGTTGTACCCAAAGACTATTTGATGTATTAATAGTTGTTGAGGCATTCAGGAATTCTCCCGGCGTTCTGTTTGCTGGTCCGTTCACTTATGTCGTCATTTACCACCGCGAGCGCTTTTAAATTATACATCAGTGATATACAACCTCAGAGATTCAAGGTTAGACGAGATTTAGGACTCTCTACTGGATGGAAAAAAGGTGAGTGAGAACATAAACATGTAGAATAGACCGAAATAAAAACAAATTAAAAACTCTTTCACAAGCATGTTTCTGTTTGTTGCATTATAAGCATTTAATTTAACTTTAGTTGTTAAGTAAGTAAACTGACGGGGATTCCTTATTATGTCTAAAATGTGGCCTGTAAGAAATTATTAGTAGATCCCTCTCCTATGACTCAAAAGCCCGCTATATTTTTTCCGTTTCTAATTGCCAATATCTTCAACTCTGTTCGCAATCAATTAGAATAGGCTGTCCTCAAGGCCCTAAGCTTGCTTTCTCACTTGTACAATGGGATTCAGAATGGATACTGAATGAATGTTACAAGCACCAACAGTGCTGTGGAAATAACAGCCATTTTTTACAAGTTGGAAACCGTTTAGAAGAGTACAGATGCTGATTTATGAATACAGAGACTTTTTCCCTCTGTATTCCAGTCTACGCATGCCGCTGGGTTTGTGTTCCACAGCCAAAAACATTAAACGCATTCCTCATGGCTTTACGTGGTCAGGACCGGGATCAGAGAGAGAGCGAGAGAGAGCGAGAGAGAGAGAGCGAGAGCGAGAGAGAGCG
>CM040394.1:3867271-3887271 GCA_022702515.1 Ilyophis sp. 1 JC-2022 | reverse complement strand
ACGCGCACACACAAGCACGCACACAAACACTCAAACACTTCTTTAGAGAGGAATGAGTAATATATGTTAAGTGTATAATGCTAATTGCATAATAATTGCTAATAGCCTACCGCAAAGCAATATTGCAACTTGAATTTGATATGCATTATATTCTTTGCTCTTTCTTTATAGGAGACCACGGTTTTTTCCCGTCCATTTACGCATGCGTAGCTGTGCATAATCTTAGTTGCCATTAGAGACAGGCAAGATTATGGGCTGTATAAAACTAATCCAATACGATAAATAGGCCGTAATCACCACGGCAATAAAAGGCTTCATTAGAATACAGCCATTTTACAATAGCAATCAAATAAACGTAACTAAAGAATCTTAACTATGCAATTTGCCAACATAAAATACAGTGGTAGACAATAAACAATGTACACAGATGGGAGATCCTGAGATACAATAAGCAGATGTTGATAAATGTAAGCTAATTATTAAATAACTCACAATAAACGAAGCGTGTGTCATTGTGGGGTTTTTTTCAGTCGCCTTTAGTATAAATGCGAAATAACACACTTATCGGTGTAAGAGGGCAGCACGATCGGGTACTCTATGATATTGAGTTAAAATAGACTGTCCAAATTCAATTACATGCATGTACGCACTTTCTTTAATCAAGTGGGAGTTGTAGCCTACCAGAAAAAGGTGGTAACTGAACATGTGTCGGTATTTCATCATTTTCCAGGACTTGTCCATATATTTAGACATGTGAAAAGGTTATGATAATACGCGTTTAAATATACCGCTATTTTAACATATTTTACGAAATTAGGTTTTATATTTTTAGCCAGTTTTTTAACAGGCCCTTTTCCCATGTCGTTTCATGATGCACACGATAACAACAGACAGAAA
The DNA here is from genome assembly GCA_022702515.1 of Ilyophis sp. 1 JC-2022. NCBI lineage: Eukaryota > Metazoa > Chordata > Actinopteri > Anguilliformes > Synaphobranchidae > Ilyophis > Ilyophis sp. 1 JC-2022. The sequence continues at coordinate 3,886,374 of CM040394.1, read as the reverse complement.
TTCCACATGGTGTATTGATTCCAGCGGTCGAGTTTGGCTACAGAAATACCTGCACGCTCTGACCAGGGGCTTCCACTCAGCTAGTGTTAGGTTACGTATTAAGGAAAACCATATTTATTTATTTACTTACTTCGACATTGTATTGCGCAGCCAACCAAGTTGCGCGCTGCTGCGCTGTTTTTGTGTGCGCCACTCGGAGGAGCTAATCGCCTAGCTTCATTCCCGCGAAATACATGAGAATCAAGAGGAGAAAGAGAATCCCCTTTACACAACCAATTAATTTCACTGATATAAAATTGTAAGGAACGCAGCACTATTAGAAGCTGCACCCCCAGAAACATTAGCACGAAGCCCGCACAAGTCCAAAAGTCTACAGCCTTTTTCGGGGAATGCAAACATAATCACGGACTCTTCAGCACCGGAGCTGTCCATCAGGTGAAAACGGTTAGGTTTCTGTCGCCTGGATCTCCTTCGTACTTTAGCCTCTACGTTCTTAATTATCAGATTCTTTTTTTTTCCGTTGCAGAAATGAAAATGAGAGCGGTTGCAAAATAACGTGAGGTTTCAATAGAAAGGGACCAAATTGAAAGCAAACCGCAGGACCGGACGGAGACGATCCATACAAACATGTTTTTCAACATCTTTCCCATCTCCTCTTTACCCTAGGTGTTCACAGCCGCTCTCAAGCTGGCATAAATACGCGTCTATTTCACGCCTAGTGGGATTTGCGTTTATATAATGCTTGAACAGTTATTAATATTTAGGCCACATGTAGCGATTCTAATCGGTACGAATTTGTTTGGACTTATTCGTTTTAAAGATTAAAGACATGCATTGTTGTGATTATTATTACGTAAAATGTATCTTCACTAATAATAATAATGATAATAATATTAATAATAATAATAGTCCCCTGATGTCGTGAGGACGTTCGGTGACTCACAGCCGTAAAAGCACAAAGAGCGGCACGGGGCTTTATTTTTTCTTTATTTATAGTGTCTTTTTCTTGGTGGATGGAACCATTCTGACGCAGAATCGAGAGAGAGGGGGATCTAGAGCGCAGTATGCCACGATAATCAAATTCCCAGTATTTATTTCTGCCCAAATCCTCCCCGCGCAGCTCGTACCTCTTGGATCCTACCCCGTCTGTTTAAACCGAAAGAACACCCAAACCGACTCCTCAATGCAAAAAATAAAAGGGTCGCTAGAAGCAGGGGCAAGGGGAACGGAGGTGTAAATAGAAGGCAAATGCTCTCAATCTCTATTTCTCCCTTTTATTTATTGAACTAATCCATTATTAATTAAGATATAAATACGGCGGTATACCTCCAAGGGGAGAGGCAAACGCTCGTGCTTTTGATATACTTTCTATAGAGATAACATATAGCCTATGTATTCGTATTATGTGTAAATATTTGCATTGCTAAAACTATATAGAAGGACCTTCTACGCTCGCACGGCTGAAATATACAACAATTGTAGCTACTTCGGAAGCTTCTACTACGGCTGCTACTAATATCACCACTCCTACAACTCCTCCCCGGTGCGAAGATGGCAACTTTAACGAACGGGCAGGTGGACAGCACGGCACACGGCGGCGCATGCAGCACGAACGGGCTCGTGAACGGATTAAGCCACACTCACAGTCCCGCGAGCTGCGCCACCATTCCCATGAAGGACCACGATGCCATCAAATTGTTCATCGGGCAAATCCCACGTAATCTGGACGAGAAGGACCTCCGACCCCTCTTCGAGGAATTTGGCAAGATCTACGAGCTCACCGTCCTTAAGGACCGCTTCACCGGCGTGCACAAAGGTGCGTTTCAATTTCAGCGCGAGAGCGGGGTCCCTGTTCTCGTACTGTCGATACTGTCTTTCTCTGTGTACCCCCTCTTCTATTCATCCCAGATAGGGATACGCCAAAACCGTGAAATATTTGTTTGAATCGCTTCGATTAGTAATTGTTATACGTCTATATGAGCTACTTTTTTATACATGGAGGTTAATTGAAGCAGAAATCATATTTAGATAGCCAATGTCACGCAAGAATTTTCATTATAACTTAAAAATCCATCGTTTGGCTTTTCTCAGTGTCTGTTCGTCAGTGTATAGGCTACCCTCTGGGTAGAGTTAAATTCTGATCCTATTGGAATAGTGGAATGTGGCGACAGCTTTCCTTGTTATTTTCGGCAACATTGTTGGGGAAATATGGCATTTACTAGCCTCACGACTACACACGCCTAAATTATATTGCTGTTCGGCATGTTTATGCACGGTGCTGAAACCTACCTGCTCGGCAAATGAGTAGGCTACTGAAACCTCTGGTACTAAAGTTCACGCTCTCTTTGGACACGATCGAGGAACAGCTGCAAAGCCATGTACTTAGTGTTGGTTGTTCAGTGCTGAAAATTTTTTTTTTTTAAATAAATTAAATCAGTGAGGTTTTGTTCGAGTGAGCGCGAGGGAAGGTGGAATGGATAGCGTATATGTGTGTGTGTGTGTGTGTGTGTGTGTGTGTGTGTGTGTGTAAGAGAGAGAGAGAGAATTGGTAAGTGTTTCAGCCTACATTTTAACTATGCGTTAGTTACTTCCCAAATGCTTTCATTGTGATTTAAAGAGCGGGAGAGGGACAAGCCTCAGAAACTGTACATTTTGTGTGGACGTCGTTATTCTGTGCTTTGGATGCCAACAATTAAAATCAATAAACTGTATATCTGGGATTAAGTATATATGGCCCTGTTGCACCACTGGTCTGTGGTACCATTGGCAGTTGTATAGGCTATTGTGTACCATTGCAAAACTATTTATATTGTTATCAATACTTATTTGAGATTACTATTGTTTTACCGTTTAATTCACATATTAATTTCCAGATTTTGTAAATGATATCACAGAACAAAGAACAAGCCTGTGTATTTCAGTATACGGTTATTGGTCAATTGAATTTAAAATTTTCAATATTTTTGGGTAAGAGCCAAATCAACTTTCCTATAGTATTTGCAAGCGAACGTAACCCAGCGGCATCCGATGTTATAGGTACAGCTGGCACGAGCGCCAGTGGCTGTGATAGGTAACAAAAGCAGTGCCCGCGCGGACCTCCCTTCGCGATGCACGTCGCGCGGCTGCTGAGGGGATTGGGCGGGTGGTGAGCCAGGTGTGCAGAGAGCGGCCGGCAACTTGTTCTGCCGTGTTGAACGTAGTCAGGAAAAGGAGCCGTACGACGCCACGAGAAGCACTCGTGTAGGCTATGGCAGCGCAATTATGCGTGTTTGCGTCTAATTACGCAGGACGCAAAACACGGTAGGCTATATGCAAAAACCCATCATATAGAGAGAGCATGGCTGGCTCCCTGGAGCAATTCAATGCAATACATTGTATTGATAGAGCGTATATCAGCAGTTCCAGAATGCAAGAGAGCGCAGTGATTCATTTTTTTTATTTATTTTAAAGATCAGTCGTAAAGTGTTTATGTCAGGATTGGGGGACATTCACACAGCCTCTCTTTTTTCCCTTTAACCTTGGGGGTCATTATTATTTAATCTGAATGTCCGTTTTTAATGCGCGTTCGCATGGCGGTCATAGTTTAGACAAAAGTGCTTCTTTAGGAGCTAATTGAAAAGTCCCCATAAAAACAGAAAAATTGGAGGAGTGCTCCGGCCGACCGGGTATACTATAAACAATGTGACATTATACATGTGTTATAAAATCATAATAATACATAAATAAAGAGGGAGGGAGTGCAGGGGGTTATCTTTTATTAATAGCGGAGCCGCGGTAGTGATTCCCTGACCGGCGGTTAATCATGTTTCCCATGACCTATGAGCCGCTTCGCGGGGCTGATTCTAGGAACTGTCTCCGTCCTCGGATATATGCCCCCCACCCCCACCCTCCGCGCTCCCACTCCGCTCAGCGGGAGCTTTCATTAGCGAGGCTTGCCTCCGCGGGCGTCATATTTTAACTAGTTTCAAGCGGTCCCGGTCCTCGTGCTCTCTTCCGTGATGCGGTCATGGCAGTAATCCGTTCACCCTCCGCCTCCTCCTCCTTGTTCAGTCCCACCCCACGCGCATTCACGCGATCACGCCATACACCGTTCATTCACGAGCGCATCATTCAAATGTAACCGTGTAGCTGGGGCCATTCTAAATAGCGAGGCCTCAAGAGATGCCATCAAGCCTAAACTCTCACAAAGAATCTAAGAACGCGCAACGCAAACACTAGGCTGTAATTGTTTAAATAAGTAATTGGCAGTTGATGCCACTCTTTCACACAAACGAAAAATCCAAATATCTGGGCAAATAAGTGAGCCTCTTCCTTTAGTTGGCAGTCACGCTGTTCTCACCTTTCCTGCAGAGAGGAAATACCGTTTGTGAGAGTCGGCTCAATCTCGCACACCTAAGCCCCAGCCTCGGTCGTGCCCATACAAAGTCAATTTCGAGACGTTCGTCGGAATTGAACTGCTGGGAAGACAGACACCCGGCGCGGCGGCGCGAGGAGACGGACCGCGCGCTGAAATAAATTACACGCCGGATCAAACCCGAATCACTCTCAGCAATCGGAGGTGCGATGCAGAAATCCCTGACAGCACATCTTTCTGTGGTGAAGATCTAATGGTGAAAAACAGACTGTAATTTTATGCAAATGCACTATTAATAACCGGAGTGCTGCGGTAATGATCACCCCTGGATGTGAAGGGACCTGTATTGAATAAATTCACTCGGGCTACGCTGGCCGTCTTCCTGGGGGGGTAGTCATATAGCCAAAATTCTAAACCCCTCCCCCTCCACAGACAGACACACATACACCTTCACACATTCAAGTCAAAACACTTCTACTTTGAAAACAAAAAAGGAAAACCAAAGATCATAAACATTCTTAATATAACTTTGATGAAGTCTTGTGCTTCTTAATCATGACAATTACTTGTCACTGCCATCACTGCCTGTAGGGTATAATGGGGTTGCCAGAGTTATGCCTTAATGGGCATTAGTCTCCTTTGGAGGGTTAAATCCTACAGAAAAGGGGGAGTGGGGAGAGGTGAAAGGGGACAGCACTATGATTTCCTTTTCCATACTCCCCCCATCCCCGTAGGTTCCATAGCTGTGGTAATAGAGGCCATTTATAATGGTCAGTGCTTGAATGGGACAGAAAACAACAAGACACTCTTTCTTCTTTTGGTCTTTCTTTCCTTCTTTTCACAGAAAGAGAGAGAGAGAGAGAGAGGGGCGCTGTCACATTCTCGGGAGAAGCCAGTCATTTGTGCTTTTTATTTCACCTCAGAGTAGAGGAGTGGGCCGCAGGACCCCTCCCTCAATCTGCATGCCTGCTTTTCACTAAAGGGACCAATGCAATCAGCAAGGGGGGGGGGAAGGGACAACCTGCACCTCTATGTAAACTGTCACTTAGCAGAATAAAGGTCAGCGGCTTGGAACGGGAGAATAGCGTGCCGTTGCGCGATGGGATCCCCGGGCGTCAGAAAGAGTCTGTAAAATGTTAGTTACTCTTAGTTTTGGGGAGCTTTGCGCATGTTTTTCTTTTGGGGGGGGGTAACTCTTGAAAAGCCCCAAATGCTGTGACACTGGACAAATGCACTGTGAGATGACCTCACCACAACATCCGACTCGGGAAAGTGGTGCCCTCTATTGCTCTGGAGGCCAAACTGAGATTTGCACGCACTGTTTGATCGGGCCTCAGGTACAGGTGTTATGAGCTTAATTGTTGCGTCTCTGTTGCCTTTGAGGAAGTGGTCAGAGAAGACCCATCATGTGCAGTTTATTAGTTATTTAACATCAGCCAATCAGGCTTTCAATACATCTCGGATCAGCCAATCAGGCTTTCAATTCATCTCGGATCAGCCAATCAGGCTTTCAATACATCTCGGATCAGCCAATCAGGCTTTCAATTCATCTCGGATCAGCCAATCAGGCTTTCAATTCATCTCGGATCAGCCAATCAGGCTTTCAATTCATCTCGGATCAGCCAATCAGGCTTTCAATTCATCTCGGATCAGCCAATCAGGCTTTCAATACATCTCGGATCAGCCAATCAGGCTTTCAATTCATCTCGGATCAGCCAATCAGGCTTTCAATACATCTCGGATCAGCCAATCAGGCTTTCAATTCATCTCGGATCAGCCAATCAGGCTTCCAATACATCTCGGATCAGCCAATCAGGCTTTCAATTCATCTCGGATCAGCCAATCAGGCTTTCAATACATCTCGGATCAGCCAATCAGGCTTTCAATTAATCTCGGCTTCCTTTGAATGAAGCCGAGCAAAGACTTAGGCCCAGATTCAAGGCAACTGCAATGTGGCCAAATATGAGGTGCAAAAGAAAGACGGGGTACACACACACACACACACACACACACACACACACACACACACACACACACACACACACACACACACATAACAAGATCCGAACGAGTAACGTGATTGGCCGAGACGCGTTCCACCAGTGCTGGTATTTAGCATAACTACACTGCCAGTGCATAGACGCGTTCTATAGAGCGTTGCTGAGGAAGCATAAACAACAAAAGCAACAGCAACAGGGTGCTATCAATTTGGAAAATCCAAAATAAAGAATAAGTTTATCAAAAGTTATCGTTTCAATATTTTTATATTACTTACTAAACATTTATGTTAGCATTGTATAAAAGCCATAGATCACTCGAGGTTCGTGCGTTATTGGATATAAGCACTGCTGAGTACTTCATAACTCGACCAGCAAGTTTCATTCCTGCAACATCACAGCACTCCCTCTTGGAATCTATTGCTTATATATATATATATATATATATATATATACACACACACATATATAGCAAAATATTACAAGCATTGAAGTCATTAAAAAGTAACAAAATGTATTGTTGACAAAATGAGTCAACCTTTGCTTGAAGCAGGTTAAGTTATACTTTATTGACCACGTGGGGGTCATTTTTTCATTTGACCCATCCTAACTACATAGGAGCAGTGGACAGCCACAGTGCAGAGCTCCAGTTCTGAGGCCAGTGCCTTGGTCAAGAGCAATGGCAGGAGTTTACCTAACCTCACATACATGTATTTTGTGTGGGAGGAAACCGGAGAACCCGGAGAAAACCCACACAAACTCCACCCAGAACCACTCCACCCAGAACCACTCAAACCCAGAACCTCTCTCCTGCGAGGCGACAGCGCTGGCCACGGCAGCACCGTTCCGGACAACAGAGGTGGAAGCACACTGTGGTTAGATGGAGCTCAGCCCTGCAGTTAACTCACGCTCTATGTATTTGGCGCCGGCCGGTGCTGTGAGCGCCGCAACATTCTCTGACCATCCCTTTGACTATAAACGGTTACCGCACTCATCACTCACCAGTGGGTTAAAGCCTCTGAACCCCCCCCCCCTCAGTGGGGCTATGTTTCTGCAGTGTCTGAACCCCCCCCCCCCCCCCTCACCCCCCCCATCAGTGGGGCTATGTTCCTGCAGTCTGAACCCCCCCCTCAGTGGGGCTATGTTTCTGCAGTGCGCATTCGGTGAAAGGAATTACACCTCCATTTCATCACCCTTGCAGAATTCCACACGCTCTGGAGTTGTGCATCTTGCTTCGTCCTCTTCGCTCCTCCTTGTCAGAAAGCCGATGCAGGGTCTTCACTCGGATTTAATTGCTCACTCAGAACCACCTTTTCCCCCTCCATTACTTAACTTTGCCCTCAAGATTTTTGGTGAGATGGGAGACCTTGCAGAAAATGTCGGAGTGTGAGGGTGGACGTTTCATTCAGTTATGTACTTTATGAACATATTTGTTTATTTGACAATGGCACTCATATCATGTGACAGAGATGTATAAAATCACTTGCGGGATGAGCTCTTTGGCTGTGGCCTTTCTGCGCCTTTGGGAAACATTATGCAGCCAGATGTTGGCACGTGTTCTTGCCCTTCAGCCTTTTAGTTTTTTATAAAATTGGCCGAACGTTCTTATTCAAAGATAATTGTATTGTTTGAGATTGGCGGTGACCAGTAAGAGGTGCATGTAGCCATCAGCAGGAGAGAGGACCTAACTGAACTGCGTTTGATGCGTGAGGAGGCTGCTGCTGCTGCTGCTGTTGTTTGCGTGCACGTGCGTGTGTTTGTGCGTGTGTGTGTTTGTGCGTGCGTTTGTGCGTGCGTGCAGAGGGGGAAACAGGCTATGCCTTTGCAACCGCTTGTATTCATGCAATATATAAACAAGCAAAACAAAAAAGCCATGAAAAGACAGATGAATAAATGTGTAAATGGAGGGCACGGTAGAGCCATTTTTCAATAGGGCAGCAATAACACTACCGCTGCTGCTCCTGTTCATTTATACACAACCTGACCGTCAAACGGACACGTTTTTAAACCAAGCCGCTATAACACTACCGCTCCTGTTCATTTATACACAACCTGACCATCAAACAGACACGTTTTCAACCAAGCCGCTATAACACTACTGCTCCCGTTCATTTATACACAACCTGACCGTCAAACAGACACGTTTTCAACCAAGCGGCTATCTGCTCGTAGTGAAAGATGGCAATCTAACGGGGGGTGGGGGGCATATCTGGGGGTGGGGGGCATATCTAGGGCAGCAGTGGTGCATACTAGTTAGGCAACTCTAACTGTAATTCATAACGGGCAAACGGAAGGTAACATCACAATGTTAAAGCGGTCGATTCGGACACAGGTGTTTTTTTGCCGTTAGTTTTTTAATCCATTTCTGGTACACAACAGTGAAAACCGGAGCGTGTTCTCAAAGTGACCCAGTCAGGGAGCACTGATAAAGGATTAGTTTGCCTTTTAGTAAACAGTGGATAAGGCTGGGAAATGGACAGGGAAATCCTGATCCGCGATCAACGCTCTTACTACAAGGAACTTTATGAATACAGCCTCAGGACTTCTGTCAAGGAAACAACAGGTATACAATAAAAAATACTAGTGTGTGCGCTGCTTTAGATATTGTATTACATCGTAAGAGCATTTTAAACTATCAACAGATTTGAGTAATCAAGATACTTTCATTGCCATAGAGGGATTTGTTACAGTGCAGCTTGAAAAAAACTAAATAAGCACAGTCACACAATGCACACACAATCTCAATAATTTCCAACAATAATTAATATCGTGCTGTACAAGGATTCATCAAGAAGAATAAAAATAATAATAATAAGTAAATTAAATCTTAGCGAAGACCAATAAAATCCATCCGTCTAATCACTTGTTGCTAAAACAACCTTTAGTTGAGTTATATACCTGCTATACAATTTTGACATTTTTTTATGTCGCGACATGTTCGTAGCATTACAGCCGTATTGTGAAAACCAGGTCCACATCGGGATAATATGAAAACCAGGTCCACATCGGGATAATGCGAAAAGCTTCAGCCCTGCACTTTCCAAAGCCGACAGTCTTTCAAAAGCATCTCGGACTGTCACCTTGGAAATAAATCCTCGCGTAAGTGTTTGGGTTAGAGGTATAAATCTCTTGTAAATCAGCTTCGTGAAGACCTTGGCTTGGTAGGTGTCACGTCTAAAGTTTACCGTTTCATTTTCAAAAGCTACATAAGCATCCCACCCTCCCACCAGAACACTCACAAGTAACTTCGAGTTCCAGACAAACGCTCACTTATTATGGTTGTAAACTAGCGATTGTTTGTAATGCAACTGCACTTAAGATATAACCGTTAGGGAGCTAAATAAAATGGGCCTACGTGAATCCACTGCTGTTGTAGTGCTGTACGAGTGTTTCTGTGGATGCCTTCTAATGAAGATGAATGTGTTGAATGTGTCTAATGTGACTTCCACATGTCGCCTAAAAAAAGAAAGAATCGGGCATGATTCTGGCAAATCAATTTAAAAAGAAACATAGAAATCACCTTTGGGGATTCATAAAATCGTATTGCTGAAATATTAATGTTTTGAAAGCATTAAAAAAGCGAGAAAGGGGAAAGAAAAACGGCACGTTAACACAGGAGTAAACGGGCTGGCTGTAAATGTTTTATCAACGTGGCCCTGGACACGGGAGAAGTTCAGGGGAAACTCGTGGTTTCACATCCCGCAGAACATTAAGTGATCCTTACCTTCTTACAACAGCTTTGTGAAGGCTGAAGTTCTCCGTTTTTAGCCGCTTGAAAGCGTAGCTCCGGCGTGTCAGGAAGTCTTTAGAAATATGCATTGTTTCTGTTTTCAGACACGCAGCTCCGCGGAGGAATTGCACGCGTCGTGCGCTAAATATTTAAAGCGCTCCGACGCTGAATGTTTTTTTTAATTATCACACACTCTTATTTATTTGGGACGCGGTAACTAGTGACTGCCTAAATCAAACGAGGCCTGGCCGGCATGCCACTCTTTTTTTTTTTAACCAACTGCAGTGGTGCATGCTGGGTATTTCCGTCCTGTTGCCCTATGTTGGACAGATAACAAAGAATAGGGCTATGGGTAAGTCGCATACCAAGTAAATGTACAATACTTGTAAAAACATTTTCAGAGTATGCCAAAAACGATCCTCAAACACAACTGAAAACATATCCTTAAATTGTTACATTGTTTCATGTTGGTTTATTAAATGATATGTTTATTTGTGTAATGGCTTATTTAAATAGGAATTGTTCACAAAGAGAGGGGTTAGTGTGTATCACACAACAGTACTGAGATACGAGAGGGGTTAGTGTGTTTCACACAACAGTACTGAGATAAGAGAGGGGTTAGTGTGTATCACACAACAGTACTGAGATAAGAGAGGGGTTAGTGTGTATCACACAACAGTACTGAGATAAGAGAGGGGTTAGTGTGTATCACACAACAGTACTGAGATAAGAGAGGGGTTAGTGTGTATCACACAACAGTACTGAGATAAGAGAGGGGTTAGTGTGTATCACACAACAGTACTGAGATAAGAGAGGGGTTAGTGTGTATCACACAACAGTACTGAGATAAGAGAGGGGTTAGTGTGTGTATCACACAACAGTACTGAGATAAGAGAGGGGTTAGTGTGTATCACACAACAGTACTGAGATAAGAGAGGGGTTAGTGTGTATCACACAACAGTACTGAGATAAGAGAGGGGTTAGTGTGTATCACACAACAGTACTGAGATAAGAGAGGGGTTAGTGTGTATCACACAACAGTACTGAGATAAGAGAGGGGTTAGTGTGTATCACACAACAGTACTGAGATAAGAGAGGGGTTAGTGTGTATCACACAACAGTACTGAGATAAGAGAGGGGTTAGTGTGTATCACACAACAGTACTGAGATAAGAGAGGGGTTAGTGTGTATCACACAACAGTACTGAGATAAGAGAGGGGTTAGTGTGTATCACACAACAGTACTGAGATAAGAGAGGGGTTAGTGTGTATCACACAACAGTACTGAGATAAGAGAGGGGTTAGTGTGTATCACACAACAGTACTGAGATAAGAGAGGGGTTAGTGTGTATCACACAACAGTACTGAGATAAGAGAGGGGTTAGTGTGTATCACACAACAGTACTGAGATAAGAGAGGGGTTAGTGTGTATCACACAACAGTACTGAGATAAGAGAGGGGTTAGTGTGTATCACACAACAGTACTGAGATAAGAGAGGGGTTAGTGTGTATCACACAACAGTACTGAGATAAGAGAGGGGTTAGTGTGTATCACACAACAGTACTGAGATAAGAGAGGGGTTAGTGTGTATCACACAACAGTACTGAGATAAGAGAGGGGTTAGTGTGTATCACACAACAGTACTGAGATAAGAGAGGGGTTAGTGTGTATCACACAACAGTACTGAGATAAGAGAGGGGTTAGTGTGTATCACACAACAGTACTGAGATAAGAGAGGGTTAAGTGTTTATCACACAACAGTACTGAGATAAGAGGGGTTAGTGTGTATCACACAACAGTACTGAGATAAGAGAGGGGTTAGTGTGTATCACACAACAGTACTGAGATAAGATAAGAGGGGTTAGTGTGTATCACACAACAGTACTGAGATAAGAGAGGGGTTAGTGTGTATCACACAACAGTACTGAGATAAGAGAGGGGTTAGTGTGTATCACACAACAGTACTGAGATAAGAGAGGGGTTAGTGTGTATCACACAACAGTACTGAGATAAGAGAGGGGTTAGTGTGTATCACACAACAGTACTGAGATAAGAGAGGGGTTAGTGTGTATCACACAACAGTACTGAGATAAGAGAGGGGTTAGTGTGTATCACACAACAGTACTGAGATAAGAGAGGGGTTAGTGTGTATCACACAACAGTACTGAGATAAGAGAGGGGTTAGTGTGTATCACACAACAGTACTGAGATAAGAGAGGGGTTAGTGTGTATCACACAACAGTACTGAGATAAGAGAGGGGTTAGTGTGTATCACACAACAGTACTGAGATAAGAGAGGGGTTAGTGTGTATCACACAACAGTACTGAGATAAGAGAGGGGTTAGTGTGTATCACACAACAGTACTGAGATAAGAGAGGGGTTAGTGTGTATCACACAACAGTACTGAGATAAGAGAGGGGTTAGTGTGTATCACACAACAGTACTGAGATAAGAGAGGGGTTAGTGTGTATCACACAACAGTACTGAGATAAGAGAGGGGTTAGTGTGTATCACACAACAGTACTGAGATAAGAGAGGGGTTAGTGTGTATCACACAACAGTACTGAGATAAGAGAGGGGTTAGTGTGTATCACACAACAGTACTGAGATAAGAGAGGGGTTAGTGTGTATCACACAACAGTACTGAGATAAGAGAGGGGTTAGTGTGTATCACACAACAGTACTGAGATAAGAGAGGGGTTAGTGTGTATCACACAACAGTACTGAGATAAGAGAGGGGTTAGTGTGTATCACACAACAGTACTGAGATAAGAGAGGGGTTAGTGTGTATCACACAACAGTACTGAGATAAGAGAGGGGTTAGTGTGTATCACACAACAGTACTGAGATAAGAGAGGGGTTAGTGTGTATCACACAACAGTACTGAGATAAGAGAGGGGTTAGTGTGTATCACACAACAGTACTGAGATAAGAGAGGGGTTAGTGTGTATCACACAACAGTACTGAGATAAGAGAGGGGTTAGTGTGTATCACACAACAGTACTGAGATAAGAGAGGGGTTAGTGTGTATCACACAACAGTACTGAGATAAGAGAGGGGTTAGTGTGTATCACACAACAGTACTGAGATAAGAGAGGGGTTAGTGTGTATCACACAACAGTACTGAGATAAGAGAGGGGTTAGTGTGTATCACACAACAGTACTGAGATAAGAGAGGGGTTAGTGTGTATCACACAACAGTACTGAGATAAGAGAGGGGTTAGTGTGTATCACACAACAGTACTGAGATAAGAGAGGGTTAGTGTGTATCACACAACAGTACTGAGATAAGAGAGGGGTTAGTGTGTATCACACAACAGTACTGAGATAAGAGAGGGGTTAGTGTGTATCACACAACAGTACTGAGATAAGAGAGGGGTTAGTGTGTATCACACAACAGTACTGAGATAAGAGAGGGGTTAGTGTGTATCACACAACAGTACTGAGATAAGAGAGGGGTTAGTGTGTATCACACAACAGTACTGAGATAAGAGAGGGGTTAGTGTGTATCACACAACAGTACTGAGATAAGAGAGGGGTTAGTGTGTATCACACAACAGTACTGAGATAAGAGAGGGGTTAGTGTGTATCACACAACAGTACTGAGATAAGAGAGGGGTTAGTGTGTATCACACAACAGTACTGAGATAAGAGAGGGGTTAGTGTGTATCACACAACAGTACTGAGATAAGAGAGGGGTTAGTGTGTATCACACAACAGTACTGAGATAAGAGAGGGGTTAGTGTGTATCACACAACAGTACTGAGATAAGAGAGGGGTTAGTGTGTATCACACAACAGTACTGAGATAAGAGAGGGGTTAGTGTGTATCACACAACAGTACTGAGATAAGAGAGGGGTTAGTGTGTATCACACAACAGTACTGAGATAAGAGAGGGGTTAGTGTGTATCACACAACAGTACTGAGATAAGAGAGGGGTTAGTGTGTATCACACAACAGTACTGAGATAAGAGAGGGGTTAGTGTGTATCACACAACAGTACTGAGATAAGAGAGGGGTTAGTGTGTATCACACAACAGTACTGAGATAAGAGAGGGGTTAGTGTGTATCACACAACAGTACTGAGATAAGAGAGGGGTTAGTGTGTATCACACAACAGTACTGAGATAAGAGAGGGGTTAGTGTGTATCACACAACAGTACTGAGATAAGAGAGGGGTTAGTGTGTATCACACAACAGTACTGAGATAAGAGAGGGGTTAGTGTGTATCACACAACAGTACTGAGATAAGAGAGGGGTTAGTGTGTATCACACAACAGTACTGAGATAAGAGAGGGGTTAGTGTGTATCACACAACAGTACTGAGATAAGAGAGGGGTTAGTGTGTATCACACAACAGTACTGAGATAAGAGAGGGGTTAGTGTGTATCACACAACAGTACTGAGATAAGAGAGGGGTTAGTGTGTATCACACAACAGTACTGAGATAAGAGAGGGGTTAGTGTGTATCACACAACAGTACTGAGATAAGAGAGGGGTTAGTGTGTATCACACAACAGTACTGAGATAAGAGAGGGGTTAGTGTGTATCACACAACAGTACTGAGATAAGAGAGGGGTTAGTGTGTATCACACAACAGTACTGAGATAAGAGAGGGGTTAGTGTGTATCACACAACAGTACTGAGATAAGAGAGGGGTTAGTGTGTATCACACAACAGTACTGAGATAAGAGAGGGGTTAGTGTGTATCACACAACAGTACTGAGATAAGAGAGGGGTTAGTGTGTATCACACAACAGTACTGAGATAAGAGAGGGGTTAGTGTGTATCACACAACAGTACTGAGATAAGAGAGGGGTTAGTGTGTATCACACAACAGTACTGAGATAAGAGAGGGGTTAGTGTGTATCACACAACAGTACTGAGATAAGAGAGGGGTTAGTGTGTATCACACAACAGTACTGAGATAAGAGAGGGGTTAGTGTGTATCACACAACAGTACTGAGATAAGAGAGGGGTTAGTGTGTATCACACAACAGTACTGAGATAAGAGAGGGGTTAGTGTGTATCACACAACAGTACTGAGATAAGAGAGGGGTTAGTGTGTATCACACAACAGTACTGAGATAAGAGAGGGGTTAGTGTGTATCACACAACAGTACTGAGATAAGAGAGGGGTTAGTGTGTATCACACAACAGTACTGAGATAAGAGAGGGGTTAGTGTGTATCACACAACAGTACTGAGATAAGAGAGGGGTTAGTGTGTATCACACAACAGTACTGAGATAAGAGAGGGGTTAGTGTGTATCACACAACAGTACTGAGATAAGAGAGGGGTTAGTGTGTATCACACAACAGTACTGAGATAAGAGAGGGGTTAGTGTGTATCACACAACAGTACTGAGATAAGAGAGGGGTTAGTGTGTATCACACAACAGTACTGAGATAAGAGAGGGGTTAGTGTGTATCACACAACAGTACTGAGATAAGAGAGGGGTTAGTGTGTATCACACAACAGTACTGAGATAAGAGAGGGGTTAGTGTGTATCACACAACAGTACTGAGATAAGAGAGGGGTTAGTGTGTATCACACAACAGTACTGAGATAAGAGAGGGGTTAGTGTGTATCACACAACAGTACTGAGATAAGAGAGGGGTTAGTGTGTATCACACAACAGTACTGAGATAAGAGAGGGGTGTACAGTACTGAGAAGAGAGGGGTTAGTGTGTATCACACAGTACTGATATATGAGAGGGTATAGTGTTTATCACACAACAGTACTGAGATAAGAGAGGGGTTAGTGTGTATCACACAACAGTACTGAGATAAGAGAGGGGTTAGTGTGTATCACACAACAGTACTGAGATAAGAGAGGGGTTAGTGTGTATCACACAACAGTACTGAGATAAGAGAGGGGTTAGTGTGAGATAAGAGAGGGGTTAGTGTACTCAGGTGTGTATCACACAACAGTACTGAGACGAGAGAGGGGTTAGTGTGTATCACACAACAGTACTGAGATAAGAGGGGTTAGTGTGTATCACACAACAGTACTGAGATAAGAGAGGGGTTAGTGTGTTTCACACAGTACTGAGATGAGAGAGGGGTTAGTGTGTATCACACTACAGTACTGAGAGAGAGTGTACAGTACTGAGATAAGAGAGGGGTTAGTGTGTAATGACACAGGGGACAGTACTGATGAGAGAGGGGTTAGTGTACTTAGATAAGAGAGGGGTTAGTGTACAGTACTCAGATGAGAGAGGGGTTAGTGTGCAGTACTCAGATGAGAGAGGGGTTAGTGTACTCAGATGAGAGAGGGGTTAGTGTACAGTACTCAGATGAGAGAGGGGTTAGTGTACTCAGATAAGTGAGGGGTTAGTGTACAGTACTCAGATGAGAGAGGGGTTAGTGTACTCAGTGAGAGGGGTTAGTGTAATGAGAGAGGGGTTAGTGTACTCAGATGAGAGAGGGTTAGTGTAGGGGTTAGTGTACTCAGATGAGAGAGGGGTTAGTGTACTCAGATGAGAGAGGGGTTAGTGTACTTAGATAAGAGAGGGGTTAGTGTACTTAGATAAGAGAGGGGTTAGTGTACTCAGATGAGAGAGGGGTTAGTGTGTATCAGATGAGGGTTAGTGTACTCAGATGAGAGAGGGGGTTAGTGTACTTAGATAAGAGAGGGGTTAGTGTACTCAGATGAGAGAGGGGTTAGTGTACTTAGATAAGAGAGGGGTTAGTGTACAGTACTCAGATGAGAGAGGGGTTAGTGTGCAGTACTCAGATGAGAGAGGGGTTAGTGTACTCAGATGAGAGAGGGGTTAGTGTACTCAGATGAGAGAGGGGTTAGTGTGAGAGGGGTTAGTGTACTCAGATGAGAGGAGGGAGTGTACTCAGATAAGAGAGGGGTTAGTGTACTCAGATGAGAGAGGGGTTAGTGTACTCAGAGAGGGGTTAGTGTACTCAGATGAGAGGGGTTAGTGCACTTAGATAAGAGAGGGGTTAGTGTACAGTACTCAGATGAGAGAGGGGTTAGTGTACTCAGATGAGAGAGGGGTTAGTGTACTCAGATGAGAGAGGGGTTAGTGTACTCAGATAAGAGAGGGGTTAGTGTACTCAGATAAGAGAGGGGTTAGTGTACTCAGATGAGAGAGGGGTTAGTGTACTTAGATGAGAGAGGGGTTAGTGTACTGAGATAAGAGAGGGGTTAGTGTACTCAGATGAGAGAGGGGTTAGTGTACTTAGATGAGAGAGGGGTTAGTGTACTCAGATGAGAGAGGGGTTAGTGTACTCAGATAAGAGAGGGGTTAGTGTACTCAGATGAGAGAGGGGTTAGTGTACAGTACTGTATTGAGCAGAAGCTCCAGAGATATCAATGGTCCTTGGGTCACAGAAAGTATGTACGGAAATCAATGGGTGTGATATGCCAAAATCTCTCTCTCCCTCTCTCTCTTTCTCTCTCTCACACACACACACAAACGCTCACACACACATAGCAGGCGTCATCGGTTTTTCTGTAATCTTGAGAGCAAATCAGACAGACTTGCCATTTTTGCTAATTGCTTTGGCATTACTGTACGTGGGAAAAAAACCCACCAATGCCTGCGTTTCCTGGATAGGACTCAGGAGCCGGCTTATTGGACGGACTGCGTTAGAAAGCCGCTGACCCAGAGCTGCGGCCTGCTGTTTGTTTTCGGTTATTTCCCTGCTATTTGCACCGTTCTCTCCAGAGAGTTTCATGTTTTATGTTTTCTGCCCAGGATTTAACCTTTGACCCCTCACCCCCCGCCCCCTCACCAATGATCGCATTGTTCCATTCGCTTCTAGTTGGACAGTGAAGCCGTGTCCAGTGTGCGCACCATTAGGGCTCCTGGCACTGCAGTGATAAATTGCCAGTTTCCCCCTGTGGTATTGTTGCTGTGTGTGTGTGGGGGGGGGGGGGGGGTGGGTCTCTTCATTGTAGTGGCTGGCTTCTTTTTATCAGTAGCACTATGAGTGCTTGTAGTAATGACAGGAATTGGAAAAACCATCATTTTTAATGGGTTTACCGTTATTATTCATTACGTAACACTGGCTGGGGAACGTGATGCCTATCTCTCTCTCTCTCTCTTTCGTCTTTTTCTCGGCCGTGCGAGAAGGCGGGAGGGTGGGGGCGGGACAAGTGAGACGTGCCCGGTTAAGGGTGCGATTTACTGTTTACACGTGTATCGCTGTGCTGCATACCGCTAAGTTCTACAAATGGTGGCGAGCGTGTTTGTTCCCTCGTTGGGGGAGGGGCCAAGTCCGTTATGGCTGGCCACACCCTTTATTCAGAAGGTTTTATCCATCTTCTTTTTTTTAATTTAATAATTATTTTATTTTATTTTATTTTTATTATTATTATTTTTTTCCCAATTTGGTAGCCAATTAGACCCTGTGTAACTCAATTCCCCCCGTGTAGCAACCGCTAGAGAACCGCCGCTACAACCCCTTCGTCTCGTAGCAGGATCCCCGAGCTCCTAACCGTGAGTCCAGCTCTCCCAGGGCTGTCTTATGTGCGACGATTTTCTCCAAGTCCCTCCCCCCCACCTGGAAGCAGCCACCAATTGCCGCTCTCACAGGGCGCCGGCCATGCTCGGAACAGACAGGACGGGGGCA
This sequence comes from Ilyophis sp. 1 JC-2022, assembly GCA_022702515.1. Taxonomy (NCBI): domain Eukaryota; kingdom Metazoa; phylum Chordata; class Actinopteri; order Anguilliformes; family Synaphobranchidae; genus Ilyophis; species Ilyophis sp. 1 JC-2022. Next base: position 3,867,701 of record CM040394.1, on the reverse strand, counting down.
CGAACCCCGATCCACAGAGTACAACTGCACCGACTGAAAGTCAGCACTCTTACCGCTGTACTACCGCGGCGGCCATCTTTTTTTTAACACTGAGAAGGTTAGGGTTTGGGTTAAGTGCTGTTAGGGGTACTGTGTGGTATGACTGTGGGATACTGATACGATAGCAAGCTGTAGTGGGAGTTTCATTCTTAATCGCTGCTGTATCAGTTCTAGTTTTGTTAGGGGGAGGGGGGCGTTTTTAAACACAGAGCACAGTCACAGAGACACGCACGGTGCTTTGATGTGCCCCTCCCTCTCTCTCCCACCACATAGCCTTATCTCCGACTCCATCCCGCGCGCGGGCGACAGTCCCGTGTTTTATTCGTCTGTGTGCTGCTTATTTACACACCAACGCTCCCCCCCCCGTCAGACATGGCCAGGTGGGGGGACA
>CM040394.1:3852271-3862271 GCA_022702515.1 Ilyophis sp. 1 JC-2022 | reverse complement strand
TTAATCAGCAGGCGTAAGAATGAGCCGGCCTGTGTGGTCTAACCTGCTCATTCCACCAAACCTCACCTGTCCCCTGCCAGTCGATCGGTCGCCATGCATACTGGTGACCGTGGCGACCGCTGGCGCTCAGGTAGAACACAAAGGAAGAAGGAGAGGTCGTAAGGCGTTTGTTTCGGGATCTCGTCACTCAGAAAGGAGGGGGGGGGTCATGCCTGGGGGGGGAGAACAGTTCAAAAGACGGCTCTGACAGAATGGAAGGGTTTCTCTCTCTCTCTCTCTCTCTCTCTCTATCTCTCCCCCCCACTCTCTCTCTCTCTTTCTCTCTCTCACACACACTACCTCTCTCCCTCTTTTTCTCTTTTCTCTTTCTCACACACTCATGTCCTCTCTCTCTCTTTCTCTCTCTCTCTCTCACACAGACACACTTACTCTCTCTTTCTCTTTCTCTTTCGCTCTCCTCTCTCTTTCTGAAATTGTTTTATTGGCGTATACATTGCCAAAGTGCCAACAGTTAGCCGAAAACAATGATAAAAATATTCACGAAACACGATACCAAAACAACAACATAATGGACAATAATAGTGACAGTTTTTAATAAAATAGTAAAAGTGAATGTGTTATATGCATCATTTCCTGCCTTTAGCGGGAAGCAACATATTCTGCAGCCAAATTAGCGGAATACATTTTCTCTTATATATATAAGGGTTATTTGTATTTATTTGTCTTGGGCAAGTTTGGAAATTTTGTTTTGAAAACAGGTAGAAATGTTTATATTTGTCTTATTTAGTGAGGAAGTGCAGCTCTGTCTCAATCTGCTGTTGGTTATAGTATTAGTTTTTGTGCTAAAACGAAACTAAAATGCTATCTGGTACAGAGCCTCTGTTCTCTGGGCAGCCAGGTCTGTCGGTGGCAGCCGGTCTTTTTGATATCTGACACAGTGTGTTCTCATTTTAGGGCCAGATAGCATGTCAGATTGATTAGATTTTAGTTTTATTTTCCTAGTGGTTAATATAATTTAGTTTGTGTTCTGCTATAATTTGGTTGACTCTGATTGGCTCCTTTGGGATGGCGCTGTCCTGAGGCTGGGTGCTGTTAGTGGGGGTTAGTGCACTGAGCCTCAGGACCAGCTGAGCGAGGGGACTCTTCTCTGGGCTCAGTTCTCGGCATTTCAGGGTCTTGAGTGGGGGTTGCTGTGTTTTAGATGAATCCAGAATTGAATGGCTCTTTTTTAAATGGATTCTGCCCGGGTTGCATTGTTTAGTGTTTTTTTCTGTACATGGAGGATATACAGAACTGTGCATGTAGGGTTTCACATGTGTGCTTGTCCCAGGTTAGAAAATGGCATGGCAAACCCTATACTCCTTCTCTTTCTCTCTCTGTCTCTTTCTCCCTCTCTCTCTCTCTCTCTCTCTGTCTACCTCTATCTCTCTCTCTCTCTCTCTGTCTACCTCTATCTTTCTCTCTTTTTGTCTTTCTATCTCTACTTCTATCTCTCGCTCTCTCTTTCTCTCACTCCCCCTCCCCCTCTCCCCACCCTCACCCTTGTTTATTTGAGGCGGTGTTTCGGGGACGTAACCCCACCCCATGGCTGATGAGAATGCGCAGTGGGTGGGGGGCTTCTCTGGGAAGATGGCTGCCCATTAGAAAGACACACAAAGAGCTCTGAGCCCCTACCAGCAGGCCTGGACGCAGGCAGCTCAGCGGGCAGCTCGGGGACTTAGACACAGATGAACGGGAGGCGCCAAAACCCAGAGAAAGAGAACATATTAACACGTTCATTACATCATCAGAAAGGGTCAGAGTAGAGTAGTACATCATCAGAGAGGGTCAGAGTAGGCCAGGACTAAAACCAGAGAAAGAGAGTGCATTAACACATTCATTACATCATCAGAGAGGGTCAGAGTAGAGTAGTACATCATCAGAGAGGGTCAGAGTAGGCCAGGACTAAAACCAGAGAAAGAGAGTGCATTAACACATTCATTACATCATCAGAGAGGGTCAGAGTAGAGTAGTACATCATCAGAGAGGGTCAGAGTAGGCCAGGACTAAAACCAGAGAAAGAGAGTGCATTAACACATTAATTACATCATCAGAGAGGGTCAGAGTAGAGTAGTACATCATCAGAGAGGGTCAGAGTAGGCCAGGACTAAAACCAGAGAAAGAGAGTGCATTAACACATTCATTACATCATCAGAAAGGGTCAGAGTAGAGTAGTACATCATCAGAGAGGGTCAGAGTAGGCCAGGACTAAAACCAGAGAAAGAGAGTGCATTAACACGTTCATTACATCATCAGAGAGGGCCGGAGCAGGTCTGGGCCATGTCCGAATCAGCACTCTTTCACACTATTGAGTAGCCTTGGTGAATAGATAGGACGAAAAAGCAATTGAGTAGGTGAAAATGTTTTTAATTGGTGACATACCCGGATGACACACATACCTCCGGGGTTTAACATTCGGGCGCACACTTTTCAAGAAGTACACAAACATTTTGGTCACATAAATATGACATAAAACTTCAAAAACTTAAAAAAGGTTAATTACCTTTAGCTCAATGGTTCAACAGCAGTTCTTCAGCTTCTTCAATTCCACACCCCGGGAAGCACAAACAAACCCGGTTTCCGAACCATTACGCTACATACGCGTGTGTGTGGGTGTGTGTGTGGGTGCATGTGTGTGTGTGTGTGTGAGAGTGTGTGGCATGCATGTTTGTATGTGTGTGTGTGTGTACAAAGGGCTTTATGTGGTCCTCCGGCCGCCCGTTTAACCCATCTAACCATCTGATGATGTCACACGTTCCCTCTCTCCTCTTTCTGTCACACGTTCCACCTCTCCTCTTCCTGTCACATGTTCCACCTCTCCTCTTCCTGTGACACGTTCCACCTCTCCTCTTCCTGTTACACGTTCCACCTCTCCTCTTCCTGTTACACGTTCCACCTCTCCTCTTCCTGTTACACGTTCCACCTCTCCTCTTCCTGTTACACGTTCCACCTCTCCTCTTCCTGTTACACATTCCACCTCTCCTCTTCCTGTTACACGTTCCACCTCTCCTCTTCCTGTTACACGTTCCACCTCTCCTCTTCCTGTGACACGTTCCACCTCTCCTCTTCCTGTGACACGTTCCACCTCTCCTCTTCCTGTTACACGTTCCACCTCTCCTCTTCCTGTGGTGGTGGTTGTAAGAGAGGAGGCTCACTGGATTGTGTTTGAGCGAGACGGCGCTCTGATTACATTGTTGTAATAGGAATAATCAGGATGCAAACGTACAGTTCTGGACGGAGGATAATGGCCGTTATGATAACAAGGCAGCAGAATTAGCATGTAGGCTACTTTCCAGCATATACATCCTCCTATTACCTGAGTAATTACACGCCATTGAGAGCCTCAGCCTCTCAGAACACTGAGCCAGTCCTGAGCAGCTGGCTTCTGTTGATCTCTATCCCTGATGGAGAGATAGAAACGGAACAGAGGAGGAGGAGGAGAGAGAGAGGGATGGATGGATAGAAGGAGAAAAAAAGTGGAACAGGAAGAGAAACCGAGGGAGAGCGTGAAAGAGGGGAGAGGAGAGGTGAGAGAGACAGAGAGAGGGAGGGAGAGATAGAGGGAGGGAGAGAAAGAAAAAGAGAGAGAGAAGGGAGGGAAAAACAGAAGGAGGGAGGGAGAGATAGAAAGAGGGAAAGACAGAAAAAGGGAGAGAGAAGGGAGGGAGAGACAGAAAGAGGGAGGGAGAAACAGAGAGAGAGGAGGAGAGATAGAAGGAGAGAGAGGGAAGGAGAGATAAAGGGAGGGATAGATAGAGAGAGGGAGAGACAGAAAAAGGGAGAGAGACGGGAGGGAGAGACAGAAAGAGGGAGGGAGAAACAGAGAGAGGGAATGGAGAGAGGAGGAAGAGACCGAGACTCCCAGAAACAAAAAGAGGGAGGGAGAGGAGAGAGGGGGAAGGAGAGATAGAGAGAGGGAGAGAGAGGGAAGGAGAGATAGAGAGAGGGAGAGAGAGAGGGGGAAGAGAGCGAGACTCCCAGAGACAGGTGTCATGCTCTCTGCAGATTGATTGTACTGGCCCGCGTCCACCTGAGCTCAACCTTCTGTCCTTGGTGGTAATTTATCGGTGGCGTTTTCGTAGATTTAAAGGCTCGTCTCTGGCCGCGGCTGCTCCATGCGGGAAATTACCTCCACGGGACGTCCTGGGATTAGACGCCCACAAAACGCAAACCCCCTCCCCTCAGGGGTAGTGAGTGAGCGCACCCCCCTCCCAAAAAAGATCTCGGCGTCCTTTTGATGATCACATTGGTTTTGGGCGTCCGTTTCCACACCTCGTAATTTACGACCGTTCTTTTTGCTGACCGTTTTTCTCTCTTTCTAAATGGCTTTCAGCTGAAATCCACTGCAGCTACTGCCTGAGTTTTGGGTGAGATTTCTGGCCCAAGGGTATCGATGTCATAGGTGGGAGTTCCTACCCACAAGCCTTTGCTGTCAACCCCCCCCGTGCTCTGGAGTACCCCTCTCCAAAGGTGACTGTTTCCAAATCCCAAATTCAGCAGCTTTCCATGATACGACACTCCGGCTTCAACGTGGGTCCCCCACCCCACCACCCCCCCGGTCTGGAGTATCGGAATTCCGCAGCTTTTCATGATGCGACACTCCGGTTTCAACGCGTTTATCAGTCTCTTAGCGCTCGGAATCAAGGAAATATAAATCAGCTGCGCCAAGTTCTTTTGTTATTCATAAGCCTTGTGTGTGTGTGTGTGTGTGTGTGTGTGTGAGTTCCTCTTCACTTCCCTGTGTATGGATCAGACTGCTGTAAACTCAGGGTACGTTCTTGTTTGTCCATTCAGGGTGCAGTCTTGTTTGTAAACTCAGGGTACGTTCTTGTTTGTCCATTCAGGGTGCAGTCTTGTCCAACCAGCAGGGAGTGACTTAGAGAACCACCTCTGCAAATTATTACAGATTTGCACTTTAATAGCTTCTGAGATCTTTTCCAAACTCCACGTGCAAGTCCCCTAAGTGCCAAAACCTATTAGTTTAGGTTTTTAATCACAGAACAGGAGATGGGAATGATTTTTTTCTATCCACAGATGGACACACACACGCGCACACACACACACACACACACACATACGCACCCACATGCACACATGTACATATAGAACACACACACATGCTTACATGCATTCACCCACACACAGGCACACACACATGCTTACATGCATTCACACACACACACATGCTTACATGCATTCACCCACACACAGGCACACACACATGCTTACATGCATTCACACACACACACACACACACACACACACACACACACATGCTTACATGCATTCACCCACACGCAGGCACACACACATGCTTACATGCATTCACACACACACACACACATGCTTACATGCATTCACCCACACGCAGGCACACACACACACACACACATATCAGAAGGGGAGGGCACTGTGACAGAAGGTCAGCAGTCACCCTGTGAGCGCGATATTCACGCTCAGAATTCCACGGTCACACCGAACGCAAACAGCTGTTCTGGTGCTACGTATTGCTGATGAACAGGGCCTAAAACGTATGAACGTGGGATAATCACATCAGTAGGAACCGTGAGCAGAGAACACGCAGGGAACACGCAGAAAACATGCAAGGCCATTCCAGACACCACGCCTCCACCATCTACAGCCAGCCAATCAGCCGAAGCTTCTGTTCAACCAGTCTTCAGTGTGCGAAACACAAACATCTGAGCTGGTCCTGGAACGGGCTACAAAGCAAACATTGTGATGCTTCTGGTGTGTTTTTATTTTTAGTTTATGGAAAGGCGTTACCTCAGTTTGGGTTTTTAGTTTATGGAAAGGCGCTACCTCAGTTTGGGTTTTTAGTTTACGGAAAGGCGCTACCTCAGTTTGGGATGGTTAGTTGGGAAAGGAGGAGGAGGAGGAAGCCGGAGATAAAAGGTGATTAATTTTGCGTTGCTAAGCGCCAGTTCCCTGTGCAGCAGTTTCCTTTAGAACCACATCACCTTGAAGCCTAAAGCAGAGCAGAGCTGGGGGTCACTCTGTGCACACACACACACACACACACACACACACACGCGCACACACACACGCGCACACACGCGCACACGCACGCACGAACGCACGCATGCAGGCGCACACGCACACACACACACACGCACGCGCACGCACGCACACACACGCACACGCACACGCACACACACAGATAGAAGGGATCACCTTCATTGAAAGTGTCCTTCTCTCTGTTTGTCTCTCTCTATCTGTCTCCCTCTCTCTTCCTCTTTCTCTTTCCTCTTCTCTCACACTTTCTCTCTCTCTCTCTCTCTCTCTCTCACCCTCTCTCTTTCACTGCCCCCCTCTCTCTCCCTCTCCCATCCCCTCTTTCTCCCTCCCTCCCTCCCTCCCTCCCTGTGTTTGTCTCCATACAGCAGATAAGCTCGCTCAGTAGCCTTTAAAGGACTCCCCATCTGTGTATAAATAGCTTCTGATGAATTATTGAGGGACCTGCGTTTGCTAATAATCTCACAGGACCAATCCGACAATGACAAGAAAGACGGAGCGAAAAAAACAATTATGCAGGGTCTCCTGAACTAGAATAAAGTGTGTGTGTGTGTGTGTGTCTGTGTGTGTGTGTGGAGAAAATTCCGTGTGTTCTACCCCCCCCCCCTCCCACCACAGTATATCTCCGCTAATAAAGCCAATTACTCCACTCAAATGAATCCTCCAGGGGTGTCCTTCCCTGAGACAAACAGGGCGGCAGTGATTCATATTCAACTTCCTGGAACGTCCTCGGAGTTCTTGGGGACGGGTCGGCCCTGTCGGTGCGCTGGCGGGGGGGGCAGCCTTTAGGCGGCGTGAGGGTGAGGAATACTAAAGACCTGTTAGAACGCAGAGATGTCGGGGGGGGGAGGGCGTACGATGGAGGGGGACACAGTAACAGAGGGGTCCAGTAACACTTTATGCTTCTGCTGCAGACCCCTATTAGGTTCCATGATGTAGGCCCCCTGATATAGGTCCCCTAATTTTGGTCCCATGATGTAGGCCCCCTGATATAGGTCTCCTGATTTTGGTCCCATTATGTAGCCCCCCTGATATAGGTCCCCTAATTTTGGTCCCATGATGTAGGCCCCCTGATATAGGTCTCCTGATTTTGGTCCCATGATGTAGCCCCCATGATATAGGTCCCCTAATTTTGGTCCCATGATGTAGGCCCCCTGATATAGGTACCCTGATTTTGGTCCCCTGATTTAAGTCCCCTGATATAGGTCCCCTGATTTTGGTCCCATGATGTAGGCCCCCTGATATAGGTCCCCTGATTTTGGTCCCCTGATTTAAGCCCCCTGATATAGGGGCCTTGATTTAGGTCTCCAGTCTGCAGACAGGATGGCTTGCAAACCTGTCACCACCGCTTCGGTTTACCACTGGCCCCCGACCTGTCCTCACGAGGGCCCTGGCTCTCTAGAGCCCCTGCTCATCCAGGGTACCCAGGCCTGCTCTCCAGGGGCCCCAGGGCCTGCTCTCCAGGGGCCCCAGGCCTGCTCTCCAGGGGCCCCAGGGCCTGCTCTCCAGGGGCCCCAGGGCCTGCTCGCTCTTATACCTTAACACCCCTCGACACATACCAAAAGAGTTAAAATATACTCCATCCGTATTGATTCAACTCCGGTACTCAGGTTGTTTTTGCTGCTGCTGGACATGTGCTTCCCAGCTCAACCGTGACATACAATTCCCAGCCAATGGGCAAGCATTTTACAATGTAGAATTTCACATTGGCCCCTATGTGAGATCATATATTAAAACAGGAAACATATTCATCCCAAGCTGTTAGCAGAATACTGAGATATTAGCCTTTTTTTGTCATTTTAATAAGCTTTATAACACTCAGTGTGTTCAGGAATGTTGTGCAGTTGTTGGAAAACTGGAGTCCATTCCCACTTGAGGCTCTGCACTTGCATTCTTGCTTCTGTGAAACATCAAGGTCCTTAAACGGATAATTAGAAACTCCAAAAAAATGTAAGCAGTGTAAGTTGGCCCTGATAAGGGTGCTTAACATGCATGTGCATGTCTTCACTGTAGCACAGTTCGTTACGCAGACTGCTTTGTCTGAGTTAACAAGTGCTTTTTTATTCATTTGCTTAAAAGACAAGCCTCTTAAAGGATGAATTACATAGCTTGCGTTTAGCATTTCACCCATTTAACATAAATTCAAACAGCAAGATAATTACTCGGGCTATGCAGGCAAATTATTCTATAATAGAATGGCCATCTCTCACTCAGAACGACCTTCACAACCTCTCTTGTTCACTTGCCTCCTCAGTAATCCACACTGTCACCTGAGGTCCTTAATTACTAGAGAGACCCCTACCTTTAATGTCCCTTCCTGTCCTGGCAAAAAAAGAGTTCCGGTCAACGCACAAGGACGACTTTCCAGTGGCAGCGAGCTCCCATGAATTTTCATGAGCCACAGGAAACGTATTTAGGCGGCGAAACGATCGGCTGTCAGCAGGAGCCCTGGAGACACTCACAGCAATTAGAACCCTGAGCCAATCTGCAAGGGTTTTTTTTTGTTGTTGTTTTTTTGCAAGAAACCATTGGGGACATGAATGTGGAATCCCGGTGACGTGATTGGCCGAGGGCCTGTCCCACAGTGCAAGTGCAGTCTGGTCGCGTTTTCCCGGTTGCTCAGGCTCCTGGGGGCCCAGTGGCCCTCTCTGTTGACGGGCCACATCCGGCAGCCGGGGGACATTTCTAATGAGGCGTTTTCTCCTCCATCGATTCGCCCGCCGTGTTCCACAGTAAATCCTTCGCCGTGTTCCACAGTAAATCCTTCACACGCCACACAGTAGAATGGGGCCTTTTCCCCCTCCTGCCCAATCGATACACAGGAGAGAGCTTGGCGCTCTTTAATCAGGTAAGACGGGGAAGTGTTATCTTAAGGGACGTTGCAGGGTAATGCCGTTTCAAGGTTCTCTTTTTTTACCCCGTCTGCGAATAGCGCAAGTTTTTTTTCTTTTTTTCTCTCTTTCTTTCTTTTTTTCCAGGGCAGCCGTTGGACTCAATTACAATTACAATCACCTCCATTTTTCAGTTCTATTTCTCCCTGCTAGAATAATATCACACCCAAGGTACGAGACTCATTAGGTCCAGACACATCTCTTGAATATTTAAGATGTATTTTATTGAATTAAAAAGAAGAAGAAAAAACCTGATTTTGTCTCAGCAATATAATTGAAGATATCTTTTGGCACATTATTCTCAGAACTGCAGTCTGCAAAGTGTGTTATTATTTAATCAGGGTGTACTGCTTCCAATTAAATATTTTAAGAAGATTGAAAAATAAAATCTAATTCACGCTCAGAAGTCCTTTCAGCGCTCGGACCCAAAAGGAACCGCCAAACAGCTTTTTTTTTTAAATACAGCGCATGTCGCATTTAGCGCACGGCGCATTTCAGATGAAGCCGTACTTCTGCAGTTTTGCAGTTTTTCACCGGATCTAGCGGCTGCTTTTGTTGTGTCGGCCGCTTAAGTGCTGTTTTACCGCCTTGAGAGTCGCTGCGGGTGCGTGATCTGGAGTGGTGAAGAGAGAAGCTGTCAATCAGGGCAGCCGCAGCCACGGAAACGACACTCGTGGGCGGGGATATGTCTCACCTGGTCTCTGTGAGCTGCCCCCGATGCTTCACGGCGCTCCAGGGATGGATGTCCTATTTATGGAAGGATTAGTCATACGTTCCCCGGCTCTCTTTACACACAGGATCCCTCACACAGCCATAGTGGGCCTGAAAGAGTCCACTCAGCAGATAGAGTCAAACAGCATTAGCCTACTTAGCTACCAGCATCAGTCAATGCTATCGCATGAACAACCATTTAAAAATACACCGTAATTGAATTAATTCTGTGTGCTTTCCCATCTTCCAATCAGAGCTCCTTGTTCCTCTTGAGTGACAGCTGCCCTTTATTAATATTCATGAGCTGACAGGCCCCTGAATGGTCT
>CM040394.1:3842271-3847271 GCA_022702515.1 Ilyophis sp. 1 JC-2022 | reverse complement strand
AGGAACCTATACACTCTGGCTCTAGTGGGGTCCCTCACAGAGAGCGCCAGTAGAGATAGAGGAACCTATACACTCTGGCTCTAGTGGGGTCCCTCACAGAGAGCACCAGTAGAGATACAGGAACCTATACACTCTGGCTCTAGTGGGGACCCTCACAGAGAGGGCCATTAGAGATACAGGAACCTATACACTCTGGCTCTAGTGGGGTCCCTCACAGAGAGCACCAGTAGAGATACAGGAACCAAATACACTCTGGCTCTAGTGGGGTCCCTCACAGAGAGCACCAGTAGAGATACAGGAACCTATACACTCTGGCTCTAGTGGGGTCCCTCACAGAGAGCGCCAGTAGAGATACAGGAACCTATACACTCTGGCTCTAGTGGGGTCCCTCACAGAGAGCACCAGTAGAGATACAGGAACCTATACACTCTGGCTCTAGTGGGGACCCTCACAGAGAGGGCCATTAGAGATACAGGAACCTATACACTCTGGCTCTAGTGGGGTCCCTCACAGAGAGCACCAGTAGAGATACAGGAACCAAATACACTCTGGCTCTAGTGGGGTCCCTCACAGAGAGCGCCAGTAGAGATACAGGAACCTATACACTCTGGCTCTAGTGGGGTCCCTCACAGAGAGCACCAGTAGAGATACAGGAACCTATACACTCTGGCTCTAGTGGGGTCCCTCACAGAGAGCACCAGTAGAGATACAGGAACCTATACACTCTGGCTCTAGTGGGGTCCCTCACAGAGAGCACCAGTAGAGATACAGGAACCTATACACTCTGGCTCTAGTGGGGACCCTCACAGAGAGCGCCAGTAGAGATACAGGAACCTATACAATCTGGCTCTAGTGGGGTCCCTCACAGAGAGCACCAGTAGAGATACAGGAACCTATACACTCTGGCTCTAGTGGGGTCCCTCACAGAGAGCACCAGTAGAGATACAGGAACCTATACACTCTGGCTCTAGTGGGGTCCCTCACAGAGAGCACCAGTAGAGATACAGGAACCAAATACACTCTGGCTCTAGTGGGGTCCCTCACAGAGAGCACCAGTAGAGATACAGGAACCTATACACTCTGGCTCTAGTGGGGTCCCTCACAGAGAGCACCAGTAGAGATACAGGAACCAAATACACTCTGGCTCTAGTGGGGTCCCTCACAGAGAGCACCAGTAGAGATACAGGAACCTATACACTCTGGCTCTAGTGGGGACCCTCACAGAGAGCGCCAGTAGAGATACAGGAACCTATACAATCTGGCTCTAGTGGGGTCCCTCACAGAGAGCACCAGTAGAGATACAGGAACCTATACACTCTGGCTCTAGTGGGATCCCTCACAGAGAGCGCCAGTAGAGATAGAGGAACCTATACACTCTGGCTCTAGTGGGGTCCCTCACAGAGAGAGCCAGTAGAGATACAGGAACCTATACACTCTGGCTCTAGTGGGGTCCCTCACAGAGAGCGCCAGTAGAGATACAGGAACCTATACACTCTGGCTCTAGTGGGGTCCCTCACAGAGAGCACCATTAGAGATACATGAAGAGACTCTGGCCACTGTCACAGCTCAGATGGAGACTCAACTCTTCAAGTCTGCCTTTGCCAACTTTTAATGATTTTTGATTGATTCATTCATGTGCCATTTTTCTGATTTGATGTACAGCACATTGGGTTTTTAGAAATCCGCTTATAAGTCCAGGTCTTCTCTGTGTGTTTGTGTGGGTTTTTTACATTACATTACATTACATTACATTCATTTAGCAGACGCTTTTATCCAAAGCGACGTACAGTAAGTGTTTTCTCTGGGTACTCTGGTTTCCTCCCATACCACGCATAGACATGTATGTCAGGTTAGGTAAACTCCTGCCATTGGCCTTGACTAAGGCACTGGCCTCAGCGTTGGTCCCTGGGCGCTGCACTGTGGCTGCCCACCACTCCTAAGCAGTGAGGATGGGTCAAATGCAGAGGACAAATGACCCCACGGGGTCAGTAAAGTATAACTTAAACTTATGAATAAAGTTCATTGTTATTATTATTAGTATATATAGACCAGGGCCCATATTCACAAAACATCTTAAGGCTAAAAGTAGCTCCCAACTTGCTGATTTAGGAGAAACTTAAAAATAATGACTCCTAAATTTTGGGTCTAAGAGTATTTCACAAAGCGTTTTAGCGATAAAACCAGCTCCTAAATCTATGAAAAGTTAGGGGTAGTCAAGAGGACTCCTAAATCACTAAGACCAAATCACAAACAATCCGAATCGTAATCGCGTCAACGTTTTAGAAGCATTTAATGATACTGAGCTTTTAAAAGGTAATCGCGAGGGTATTATGATAATAGTAGAGCTAGTCAGGGATGCAGTAACTTCACCAACAAACAGAAACAACCCAATAACACCAGAGATAAAGGTTCTGATAAACTCTATGCTACTTGGCCACAGGGAAAACGCAGCAATGTAGTGCGGACGAACTCGGTATATCTCAGTCATCTGTCTGTAGAATATTACATCAAACAATAAATGCCTTCTCCAGACTCCACATCGTCCGACACTTCATACGGTTTCCTTTTGATGTTCACCAACTACAAAGAAGCAAAGCCCACTTCATGGCCATAGCTGGACTGCCCGGTGTAGTTGGTGCTATAGATGGGACACATGTCCGAATTATTGCACCATCACAAGATGAACACACATTTTTCAACAGAAAAAAAAATTATAGCATCAACACACAGGTGGTTTTTGATGCTACTACATTATTCTTGACATTTTCGCCAAGTGGCCAGACGCAACACATGACTCCCAGATCCTACAGGAGAGTGGCCTGAGGCTGCTGTTTGAGAGACATCATGTCCCAGCTGGATGTCACTTGGTGGGGGACAGTGGCTATCCCTGCAGGACATGGCTCCTCACGCCTTACATCCACCCACAACCGGTTGCAACGTGACCGGGTGCAACATGCAATTTGTTATCCACAACAAATGTTTTGTGAATACAGGTCCACAGTGGCTGGTGGGGCTATAGACATGCTGGGGCTGTAGACATGCTGAGGCTGTAGACATGCTGGGGCTGTAGACATGCTGAGGCTGTAGACATGCCGGGTGGGGCTGTAGACATGCTGGGGCTGTAGACATGCTGAGGCTGTAGACATGCTGGGGCTGTAGACATGCTGGGGCTGTAGACATGCTGGGGCTGTAGACATGCTGAGGCTGTAGACATGCTGGGGCTGTAGACATGCTGAGGCTGTAGACATGCTGGGGCTGTAGACATGCTGGGGCTGTAGACATGCTGGGGCTGTAGACATGCTGGGGCTGTAGACATGCTGAGGCTGTAGACATGCTGGGGCTGTAGACATGCTGGGGCTGTAGACATGCTGAGGCTGTAGACATGCTGGGGCTGTAGACATGCTGGGGCTGTAGACATGCTGGGGCTGTAGACATGCTGGGGCTGTAGACATGCTGGGGCTGTAGACATGCTGGGGCTGTAGACATGCTGGTGTCTTGTGAATACAGGTCCACAGTGGCTGGTGGGGCTGTAGACATGCTGGTGGTATATAGGAGGAGTTGAGGCATGTTGAGTCACAGAGGCTTATTATATCAGAAGTGTGTATCAGCATGAATGAAGTGGATGAACAGAGACAGGAACAAAGCTGCCTTAATCCATGAAGTAAAAGAACATAAAACAAAGTGTTTGGGGATTAGCTTTGATATAAGACAGGTCTGAGTCCCACTAAGCCTATATTCTAACATAAAAAGCCCAACATGCATCAGTCTAGGCACACATATGTCTTACACATGGCACACACACACTCTCTCTATCTCTCATATGCAAACACACAGTGGGTCTCATTCATGAAGCGTTGCTAAATATACACGTACATGTATGACCGAAAGGTCAAAAAAAATAATTTACACTGGATTCATCAAACCGTGTGGAAAAGGTTGATTTTTTTGTATTCACGTACGAAGCGTGTTCACGTTATTCTGTGATTAGCATAAATCCACGCCCATGAATTGCCTTTTATAGAAGCTGTCACTTCCATTTAAAGAGCCATACGAAAATGGCCCAGAAAAAGCAAAGGAAATAATTATTCTGACAGTGAAATCAAAGTTTTATTAGCAGGGAAATTAGCACCTTTATTATTCAAGGAAGAAAATTGGTCAGTACCGGTGTCATGAACTGGTAAAGTAAAGGTCTATCAGGAGATAGCATGATTGAAATAAATTCATGTTCTAATTATCACTCAGAAGCTACATTTACCGGCATTCTGAATTCATGAACGCGTGTTCTTAAGCAGGTCTAAAATTTGTTAGTACGTCAGATCTCAGATACGAAAACATTGATGAATGCCAAAATACAGGCAACATTGGTAATACGAACGATTTATGTGCAAATTCGTTCTGCTCACGTTTCATGAATGAGGCCCAGTGTGTGGAGTTTGCGTGTTCTATGTTCTCCCCGTGTCCGCGTGGGGTTTGCGTGTTCTATGTTCTCCCCTTGTCCGCGTGTTTCCTCCGGGTACTCTGGTTTCCCCCACAGTCCAAAAACATGCAGGTTAGGGAAATTGTCAGATTCATAAATACATGAGTGTGACTCTCCGAACGAACACGAGTCAAATGCTTTTACATGAGTGTGACTTTCTGAATGAGTACGACTCAAATGTTTTTACATGAGTGTGACTCTGAACGGGCACGAGTCAAATGCTTTTACATGAGTGTGACTCTCTGAACGAACACGAGTCAAATGCTTTTACATGAGTGTGACTCTCTGAATGAGTACGAGTCAAATGCTTTTACATGAGTGTGACTCTCTGAACGAGCACGAGTCAAATGTTTTTACATGAGTGTGACTCTGAACGAACACGAGTCAAATGTTTTTGCATGAGTGTGACTCTCTGAATGAGTACGAGTCAAATGTTTTTACATGAGTGTGACTCTCCGAACGAGCACGACTCAAATGTTTTTACATGAGTGTGACTCTCCGAACGAACACGAGTCAAATGTGT
>CM040394.1:3819771-3837271 GCA_022702515.1 Ilyophis sp. 1 JC-2022 | reverse complement strand
TTAGAGGGTGGGGTCAGCAGGTAATGCATAGAACCCCGCTGCACAAAGGGTTAAATAAGAGAGAAGCTGCAGGTGGGCGTAGTGTTGGGACTCAAGCGCTACCGCTAACTCCAGGGTCCGCAGGAGGGACTTCCACCCCATCGTTGAGCTGTACATGACGCACCCGTCTGATGGAAGCGTGTTAACGGAACGCCCTTCTGCACTGCTCCTCGTTTCATTGATCTTAAGAGATAGAAAGGATGTAGAGGGGTGTAGAGGGGTGGAGAGGGGTGGAGAGGGGTGTAGAGAGGTGTAGAGGGGTGTAGAGGGGTGGAGAGGGGTGTATAGGGGTGTATAGGGGTGTAGAGAGGTTTAGAGGGGTGTAGAGGGGTGGAGAGGGGTGTATAGGGGTGTATAGGGGTGTAGAGGTGTGTATAGAGGTGGAGAGGGGTGTAGAGGGGTGGAGAGGGGTGTAGAGAGGTGGAGAGGGGTGTAGTGAGGTGGAGAGGGTGGTGTAGAGAGGTGGAGAGGGGTGTAGAGAGGTGGAGAGGGGTGTAGAGGGGTGTAGAGGGGTTGAGAGGGGTGTAGAGAGGTGTAGAGGGGTGTAGAGGGGTGGAGAGGGGTGTAGAATGGTGTATAGAGGTGGAGAGGGGTGTAGAGGGGTCTAGAGGGGTGTAGAGGGGTGGAGAGGGGTGTAGAGAGGTGTAGAGGGGTGTATAGGGGTGTAGAGGGGTGTAGAGGGGTGTAGAGGGGTGGAGAGGGGTGTAGAGGGGTGTAGAGGGGTGGAGAGGGGTGGAGAGGGGTGTAGAGGGGTGTATAGAGGTGTAGAGGGGTGTAGAGGGGTGTAGAGGGGTGTAGAGAGGTGGAGAGGGGTATAGAGGGATGTAGAAGGGTGTAGAGGGGTGGAGAGGGGTGGAGAGGGGTGGATAATGGGGGGGGGCGGGGGGGGCGGGGCACTGGATCAGGGGGCGGGTTTCGGTCAGCAGACTCGTGGGTGCCATCGTCTAATGATACCGAGCGATGCAACAGAACACTGCAGAGATCTGAGAAGCACACACTCAGCCCAATACATCACACACACACACACATGCATGCACACACATACTACACATGCAGACATACACATGCTCACATACACACACACATGCTCACACTCACACATAAACGCACACCTGCGCAAAACACACACACCTTTGACCACACACATACTTACACACAGAAATGAGCAGCCACACATAAACACAGTGAGTCTCTCATAGCCAAAGGAATTTCATGCAGCCTCAACAGTACAGCCATGTACCCAATCATGCACACACAGCTCACACACACACACACACATGCACACACACATACACACGCACACACACAGCTCACACACAGTAAACTTCTTTAGCCATGAGCTCCTGCACAGAGACGTGGAGAAGAGATGAAGGGAGTAAACGAGAGAGAAGGAAAGGGATGGAGGGGTGGAGAGTGTCTCGATGTCCCAGCCCATCCTGAGGCCATATGGCCCCGTCCTCTAAGATAACGCACGGGCCCCTGAAAAGATCAATGCAAAAATCCATGCCATTGATTGGCTGAGAGACCCCCACTTCAATGGGTTTTTAATAAATCCCTGCCACGTCCAATACCGCCGCCCGCTTTCTTAGGTCGTGGGGCGAGGGGTGTGGCCTCTGGTGGGTCAGCTCCGCCTTGCGGCGGGCAGGGAATTATGGGCAGCAGTTGTCACGGCAGCGGAAAAGCAGCCGCTGGAGTAAAATATCAGCTCAGTCATCGGACTGCTGCTATTCCTGCACAAATGTAGGCCAGCTCTTCAGCGCTTGACCAAGGCCAAGGGCCACTGAATGCCAGCTATTGATTAATGTAGCTGTCACCGCTTGGGCCGCTGCCTGGCGACAGATCCGCGCGCGCTCTCCGTTTACGGCGACGTGCAGCCGCCTTGGAGGGTCCAGACATCTCACCCAGTACAGACGCTTTTCTTACCTTTATTGAGCAGGGCTTTTTTATTTTTTGTTTTTTTTGTAATCTTATTCAAAGTGCCGGCGCAACAGCTTGGTAGCTCGCCCAGCAGCGAGCAGGAGGGGAAGCGGAGCAGGCGGAGCGGCTTTTAATAATTGATGGCCTCGCCGCCCCTGGATTGGGCAGTAATTGCATTACAGGTCACTTCTCAATAGCAATTTGCGAAAGTTGTGGTGATGTTTGCTGGGTACCGATCGATGGGCGCTGTCCAGGATGCCCCACCTCTGACTTCAGCACCCCGGACAGCACCACTGAGCCCAAAACTGCCCCGGACAATTAGGGAGCCCTCATCTCCACCCCAGGAACTTTGAACACAACTTAATTAAATATTTATGAAATCAGACATTTCATATTCTACTTCTAATCATGTTTTGAGAACTTAGATTGTAGGGTTCTGTGAGCTGGTAATATAGTTCTGAGATATCAAGCGTAAGGGGTTTTTTAGGTCCTGTTATTTAGTATTGCATTTGTGTCCATTTTAGAATTTAAAAAAAAAATCTATCTTGTGTAGCAAAAAGACATGTCAGAGAGAAAATGTATAACTAACTATTGATCTTTTTTTAATTTTGATTGTTAATATTAAATCATTGGTTCACTAACCATTTAAAATTAAACAATTCCCTTTGAATCCCCATGTTACAGTATGTAGGACAGCTGGGGACAGTTTGAAAAAATATAGAAACTTCATGAATCACATTTAATCTCATTTCAAAATCAACCAATTCAAATGAGATTCATCACTTCAGAAGCAGGCAGAGCCGGTAAACTGCGTTCACCTGAGATAGATATTCACCTGAGATAGATATTCACCTGAGATAGATATGAAGACTTTATGAGACTGAAATATACAGAAATGTAACAGATGGCTTTTTAGTCTCCGCCTACTTTGCCCGAGAGAATATTTGTGAGTTTTGCCCAAATATGGATAATTATTATAATTACTTTTACCCTTTAAGCAAAAAAAAAATTTCAGAAACATCAATTACAGAAACATTGAGAGAAGAACTATTTATTCAAATTACATATTTTGGAAAAACTAATTAGAAAATTCTTAGGTATCTGCAGAAGTTTTCTTTTCTGAATTTACCACCATCTAAAGATATATAGTATTCCAAATCCATTTCTGACACAAGTTTGATATGCACACTACCAGGAAGATTCGAGAGAAATTTAAGCATTCAGCTTAAAGGCCAGAGCTGTTCTCTGATTAGCATGAGAAAATGCATCTAATTGGAAGTTCAGATTCATTTGTGCTTCAATGGAAAAAAAATCAATAAATGTTTAAAAATAAACCCCAGAAAAGACGTGGCAGTTAGATAACCCTTACGAGTTAGATAACCCTTACGAGTCTTGGTTTATAAAATGGAAGGACCAATCAAAACGCTGTCTTTAATTTTAACTTTATTGTAGAACAGCCCTAAACTCCGCACAACTGGCAGCTCTGTTAGCGATGGCTGTGCTCTGAGATTTTATTCCTGTAATGCAGTGCGATCTACCTAAATACAGACAGCCTGTTCTATTGTCTCATGCGTGGTTTGCTTATTCATTTGCTCATTCATTATAGAAGATCGCTAAAAGGGAGAAAGACGTAGAACATTCCGCCCATATCTCAGCCGTTGGTTATCGGCACCAACAGGATTCACTGCATATGTCCGACTTCAACAGACCAACGCAGAAGAATTGCTGGTTGCTTTTTCCTCTAAAACGATGGCGGCTCATTAGCCCGAATTAACATAATAGCGTTCCCCTCTGCTCATTAGGAGCGCTTAGCTGGAAACCGCCTGATCCAACAGCAGTCAACGGGAGCGTCACTGCCGATCATTTCATGGGGACGGCGACTGGGGTCAGAGTGTCGTGTCGTGTCCCTTTGATGTTGGGAGGGTTTGAGCAGAGGCACGTTGGGGAGGTGATACAGTTTGATGTTGGGAGGGTATGAGCAGAGGCGTGTTGGGGAGATGATACAGTTTGATGTTGGGAGGGTTTGAGCAGAGGCACGTTGGGGAGATGATACAGTTTGATGTTGGGAGGGTTTGAGCAGAGGCACGTTGGGGAGATGATGCAGTTTGATGTTGGGAGGGTTTGAGCAGAGGCACGTTGGGGAGATGATACAGTCTGATGTTGGGAGGGTTTGAGCAGAGGCACGTTGGGGAGGTGATACAGTTTGATGTTGGGAGGGTTTGAGCAGAGGCACGTTGGGGAGATGATACAGTTTGATGTTGGGAGGGTTTGAGCAGAGGCACATTGGGGAGATGATGCAGTTTGATGTTGGGAGGGTTTGAGCAGAGGCACGTTGGGGAGGTGATACAGTTTGATGTTGGGAGGGTTTGAGCAGAGGCACGTTGGGGAGATGATACAGTTTGATGTTGGGAGGGTTTGAGCAGAGGCACGTTGGGGAGATGATACAGTTTGATGTTGGGAGGGTATGAGCAGAGGCACGTTGGGGAGGTGATACAGTTTGATGTTGGGAGGGTATGAGCAGAGGCACGTTGGGGAGATGATACAGTTTGATGTTGGGAGGGTTTGAGCAGAGGCACGTTGGGGAGGTGATACAGTTTGATGTTGGGAGGGTTTGAGCAGAGGCACGTTGGGGAGGTGATGCAGTTTGATGTTGGGAGGGTTTGAGCAGAGGCACGTTGGGGAGATGATACAGTTTGATGTTGGGAGGGTTTGAGCAGAGGCACGTTGGGGAGGTGATACAGTTTGATGTTGGGAGGGTTTGAGCAGAGGCACGTTGGGGAGATGATACAGTTTGATGTTGGGAGGGTTTGAGCAGAGGCACGTTGGGGAGATGATACAGTTTGATGTTGGGAGGGTTTGAGCAGAGGCACGTTGGGGAGATGATACAGTTTGATGTTGGGAGGGTTTGAGCAGAGGCACGTTGGGGAGATGATGCAGTTTGATGTTGGGAGGGTTTGAGCAGAGGCACGTTGGGGAGGTGATACAGTTTGATGTTGTGAGGGTTTGAGCAGAGGCACGTTGGGGAGATGATACAGTTTGATGTTGGGAGGGTTTGAGCAGAGGCACGTTGGGGAGATGATGCAGTTTGATGTTGGGAGGGTTTGAGCAGAGGCACGTTGGGGAGATGATACAGTCTGATGTTGGGAGGGTTTGAGCAGAGGCACGTTGGGGAGGTGATACAGTCTGATGTTGGGAGGGTTTGAGCAGAGGCACGTTGGGGAGGTGATACAGTCTGATGTTGGGAGGGTTTGAGCAGAGGTACGTTGGGGAGATGATGCAGTCTGATGTTGGGAGGGTATGAGTAGAGGTACGTTGGGGAGGTGATGCAGTTTGATGTTGGGAGGGTTTGAGCAGAGGCACGTTGGGGAGATGATGCAGTTTGATGTTGGGAGGTTTTGAGCAGAGGCACGTTGGGGAGATGATGCAGTTTGATGTTGGGAGGGTATGAGCAGAGGCACGTTGGGGAGATGATACAGTTTGATGTTGGGAGGGTTTGAGCAGAGGCACGTTGGGGAGGGTTTGAGCAGAGGCACGTTGGGGAGGTGATGCAGTTTGATGTTGGGAGGGTTTGAGCAGAGGCACGTTGGGGAGGTGATGCAGTTTGATGTTGGGAGGGTTTGAGCAGAGGCACGTTGGGGAGATGATACAGTTTGATGTTGGGAGGGTATGAGCAGAGGCACGTTGGGGAGATGATACAGTTTGATGTTGGGAGGGTTTGAGCAGAGGCACGTTGGGGAGATGATACAGTTTGATGTTGGGAGGGTATGAGCAGAGGCACGTTGGGGAGGTGATACAGTTTGATGTTGGGAGGGTTTGAGCAGAGGCACGTTGGGGAGGTGATACAGTCTGATGTTGGGAGGGTATGAGCAGAGGCACGTTGGGGAGATGATACAGTTTGATGTTGGGAGGGTTTGAGCAGAGGCACGTTGGGGAGATGATACAGTTTGATGTTGGGAGGGTTTGAGCAGAGGCACGTTGGGGAGATGATACAGTTTGATGTTGGGAGGGTTTGAGCAGAGGCACGTTGGGGAGATGATACAGTTTGATGTTGGGAGGGTATGAGCAGAGGCACGTTGGGGAGATGATACAGTTTGATGTTGGGAGGGTTTGAGCAGAGGCACGTTGGGGAGATGATACAGTTTGATGTTGGGAGGGTTTGAGCAGAGGCACATTGGGGAGATGATACAGTTTGATGTTGGGAGGGTATGAGCACAGGCACGTTGGGGAGGTGATACAGTCTGATGTTGGGAGGGTATGAGCAGAGGCACGTTGGGGAGATGATACAGTTTGATGTTGGGAGGGTTTGAGCAGAGGCACGTTGGGGAGATGATACAGTTTGATGTTGGGAGGGTTTGAGCAGAGGCACATTGGGGAGATGATACAGTCTGATGTTGGGAGGGTTTGAGCAGAGGTACGTTGGGGAGATGATGCAGTCTGATGTTGGGAGGGTATGAGTAGAGGTACATTGGGGAGGTGATGCAGTTTGATGTTGGGAGGGTTTGAGCAGAGGCACGTTGGGGAGATGATGCAGTTTGATGTTGGGAGGGTTTGAGCAGAGGTACGTTGGGGAGATGATACAGTTTGATGTTGGGAGGGTATGAGTAGAGGTACGTTGGGGAGGTGATGCAGTTTGATGTTGGGAGGGTTTGAGCAGAGGCACGTTGGGGAGATGATACAGTCTGATGTTGGGAGGGTTTGAGCAGAGGCACGTTGGGGAGATGATACAGTTTGATGTTGGGAGGGTATGAGTAGAGGTACGTTGGGGAGGTGATGCAGTTTGATGTTGGGAGGGTTTGAGCAGAGGCACGTTGGGGAGATGATACAGTTTGATGTTGGGAGGGTTTGAGCAGAGGCACGTTGGGGAGATGATACAGTTTGATGTTGGGAGGGTTTGAGTAGAGGCACGTTGGGGAGATGATGCAGTTTGATGTTGGGAGGGTATGAGCAGAGGCACGTTGGGGAGATGATACAGGAGGGTTTGAGCAGAGGCACGTTGGGGAGATGATGCAGTCTGATGTTGGGAGGGTTTGAGCAGAGGCACGTTGGGGAGGTGATACAGTTTGATGTTGGGAGGGTATGAGCAGAGGCACGTTGGGGAGATGATGCAGTCTGATGTTGGGAGGGTATGAGCAGAGGCACGTTGGGGAGGTGATACAGTTTGATGTTGGGAGGGTATGAGCAGAGGCACGTTGGGGAGATGATGCAGTCTGATGTTGGGAGGGTATGAGCAGAGGCACGTTAGGGAGATGATGCAGTCTGATGTTGGGAGGGTATGAGCAGAGGCACGTTGGGGAGATGATGCAGTCTGATGTTGGGAGGGTATGAGCAGAGGCACGTTGGGGAGGTGATGCAGTTTGATGTTGGGAGGGTATGAGCAGAGGCACGTTGGGGAGGTGATGCAGTTTGATATTGGGAGGGTTTGAGCAGAGGCACGTTGGGGAGGTGATACAGTCTGATGTTGGGAGGGTTTGAGCAGAGGCACGTTCGGGAGATGATACAGTTTGCATGCTCTAATTACAGTCAGTACCTGCTAAATGGTGAGATAGCAGTGGTACAGGGCTTGTTACAGGACATTATTTTTGCTTTTGGGGGGAATAGAGTCTTATTAATGTAGGAGGTGCGGGCTGAGAGATGTCCGGTCATACACAGGGTTTCCCTCTTTTTCTATCAGTGTCCATCTCTTTCTCTCTCCCTCTCTCTCTCTCTCTCCCTCTCTCGCTCGCCGTCCTTCCTTTCCTTCCCGTTTAGATGATTCTGTTCTTTTCTCTCCCTCAGTAAGCTTGGCTCGGCTCGTAGGGAAGATGAGCAGACAGTGTGCGACAGGCACACACACACACACACACACACACACACACACACACACACACACACACACACGAGCGCGTAAAAGCGTCAATCTGCAGGTCACGTACAGCTCACCTGCTTTTATGTCCCTACCTTCCTGAGTACAGGCTGTACCCGCTCAGCGTGCTCCTCGCTGGCTCCTGGGAGTTTTTTTTATTTTTCGGGAAGGGGGGGGGTTTGAACACAGAAAGCGCTCGTGTGCTTTTATGTCGCGGCTCTTTTATGTTGGGGGATACAACCCCTGTTTGCTCGACTGCTTCTGTAAAATGCTCTTCTCTGCTGTGCTGGTTCAGCCTCAGACAGTACTGGGAAGATGTCTCTGTCAGTGCTGAGCTCTCTGCATTGGCCTGTTTGTGCTGCACTCGCTGTTTTGCATTGACTGTTCTACACTCTGTGTTCTACACTGACTGTTCTACACTCTGTGTTCTACACTGACTGTTCTACACTCTGTGTTCTACACTCTGTGTTCTACACTCTGTGTTTTACACTGACTGTTCTACACTCTGTGTTCTACACTGACTGTTCTACACTCTGTGTTCTACACTGACTGTTCTACACTGACTGTTCTACACTCTGTGTTCTACACTGACTGTTCTACACTCTGTGTTCTACACTGACTGTTCTACACTGACTGTTCTACACTCTGTGTTCTACACTGACTGTTGTACACTTTGTGTTCTACACTGACTGTTCTACACTCTGTGTTCTACACTGTCTATTCTACACTGCGTACGTACAGAATCAGATATATAGAAAGACAATAGAACATGAATATAAATTAAACAGAATCATTTTGATATCTAACTCTGGTAATAAACAAAAACAACCTTTATCTCTCTCTCTATCTCTTCCTGTCTTCTAGTTTCTTTCTCTCTGACTGCATGTTTGCATTCATATAGGGTTAACTGCAGTGGTACAGTCACTGTTACAAAAACAATGATCAACTTATTAATTTTTATAGTTTTTAACAAGGCAGGTACATCAATGTTTTTTAAGAAAAATAATCAATACTAATTCTATCAATAATACATATTCATAATCATAAGCGTATACGTCCTACAGTAAGTCTTAATTGAGGTTTATCCCTCTATAAAAATTTAATCTTTTTGAAATGAAAGCCCAAAGAATGGTTTGGTGTGTTGGGTGTTTTGTTGTGTAAAACTGTACCCTCACCTTGTGTTTGGGTGTTGAGTGAGGCAGTCCAAGTGAGCGACCCTACAGTAGATAGCATGTACGGCCATTAACATACAGGACCGGGTATGGTGATAGACCGCACCGATTCACACTTTAATCGACCTGCTTGGCCACGCTTCAGCCGAATGTAGCTGGGAGGTTACAGTGTGAGAAGCCTGCAGAATGAGGCTTCCGGAAAGCTCTTCTAAGATGTTAGCTTAGCCACGCAGGGAGTTGGGGGAATCTTACATTCCCGTCCACCAAGGTCCATCTTCTTGGACCCCGTCACATGATAGGCCCCCGTCACATGACAACGGCATCACCCATTTGGTCTCGACCCCTGATAGGGGTTTTCGGGAGGGGAAAACTTTGACAGATGACCTTTGACCTCTGAATGTTCTTAACTTCCAGCAGGTTTTGCCCCGCCCCCTTTTGTACTCTTGAGTTAAGAAAGGCCCAAAACTGAGACATTTGCCGAACTTTGGCTGGGCTTGGCACTTGGAACAGGATGCGATTATGAATCACTGTCAAACTATGAAGGGAAAAAAATGATTGCGTTGCAAAGTGGGGGTGTGGGGTGGGGGGGCGAGGGGGGGGGGGGGGTCACTGTGATGGATCGAGCTCTAGTGGGACAACATTGTAATGTTTTAGGACAGAAATGCACGCAGCTCCGGGATCCTTTGTTATTTAGATGATAATTCTTTTGCGGTGTCTTGGAGGCCTTGCTGGGAAGATGCGACGGGACAGATAGCTAATGATACAGTTTTGGAGAAACTAATTACTACAAGTGATTAAAAAAGAGAGACTGGAGTCCTTACCCCCACCGCGGCTTCGGGGGGGCTCCTAATTGCCTTGCCAAGTAAATGATCGGCAGAGATGCATGGCTTCGTCGCGCTTAATGGAGCCGGCGGGTGATACGACGGCGGCCGTGAGTTGGTGATGGGTGGAGCTTCAGCGGGCAGATGGTGCAGCCACTTCCCAGCATGCTGTCTGTTGTTGTCCCCTCCCCCCCTTTAACAGCGTCTGCAAAAGTACTCAGATAGATTAATTCCCAGGGCTGGCAAATTGAATCTTGCCACCGGAAAAAAAGACCGGAACGTCGCCGGAACATCGCCGGCACCCGGCATTCCCCATCTTGCCACCGGAAAAAAAGACCGGAACGTCGCCGGCACCCGGCATTCCCCAGAGCGGTCACAGATCACGCAGAACCGCAGAGACAGACAGAAGTAATCGCCATCGCCGTCCCGCCGAGCCAAGCCCGGCCGCTCGCCGTCCTGTCGGCAAAACAATTCACAACGGTGGTTTAGCCGCGCGTGCGGTTTCGTTAACCGTGACGCATCTGTCTCGGACCGGCCATGCCCATTGAAACAGGAAGTGGGATACAGGAAGTGGGATCCAGGGACTACACCTCTCAGGCTTACGGTTCATTTCACTCAGAAAAAAACGTCAGTCAGCAACCATTTGACTCATAATGTAATTTAGGCTTCGGTTTGGGCCCTTCCCCATTACCCAGAAGTCAGTTCACCCAGACTGGTGACAGAGCGCTCTCCTGCAGACTCTCCCAAGACACCGGAGCTTTCTGACTTTCATTTCCCTCTTCCTCCCCTCCCTCTTTCTCTCTCTCTCTCTCCCTCCCTCCCTCCCCTCTCTCTCTCCCTCTCTCTCTCTCTCTCCCTCCCTCCCCTCTCTCTCTCTCTCTCTCTCTCTCTCTCTCCCTCCCTCTCTCTCTCTCTCTCCCTCCCCCCCTCTCTCTCTCTCCCTCCCCTCTCTCTCCCTCCCTCCCCTCTCTCCCTCTCTCCCCTCTCTCCCTCCCTCCCCTCTCTCTCCTCCCCTCTCTCCCTCCCTCCCCTCTCTCTCTCTCTCTCCTCTCTCTCCCTCTCTCCCTCCCTTCTCTCTCTCTCCCTCCCCTCTCTCTCTCTCTCTCTCTCTCCCTCTCTCTCTCTCTCGCTCACTCTCTCTCTCTCTCCATTTTCTGCTAGAGTCCTGAAATACTGTTCTTTAGTTTTTTTATTGGGAAGAAAAGTTGTCGTCGTTAAGGATGTTTCACTAGTTGCCCGATATTGTTCTCGATGCGACTAACAGTGGGATTCCGTCTCAGCGAAGCTGTGAACGAGGCGGTAATGACGAGCCATTTCACGTGTACCCAAGCGTGTAGCCAAGCGTGTAGCCAAGCGTGTAACCAAGCGTGTATGGCTGTTCTCTGTCATTCCCTCCATATGAGTTTAGCAGAGCTGACATAGAAGGTGTTTTTGTGGAAGGGGGGGGGGTGTCTTGGCAGAGGGATCAGGGTGGGGGGGGGTGGGGGGTGTGTCTATGTGTACAAACTTTCATCACATAGCGGGACGGCAAATACGCCTCCCCCTGCCCACGGCCCGCACCTGCTCTCGCACGCACGCGGAGGTCTGATTCATTTTGGGGTGCAGCAGCTGCAGCGGGCGCTCAAACAAATTGGCCCGATGATGCGAAAAAGATGGAAATGTTGGCGTTCCGACATCAATCCCGGGGCCCTCGGCGCACACTCAGCCCAGAAAAATGAATCTGCCAGGCCCCGTGAGCGCCCGCAGCCCGAATCAATCGGCTGCACCCCCCCCCCCACGCTTCCCCCCGCACGCCGCCCGCGACACCGCAGCTGCCGGAACCCGGGAGGTTCGAGCTGCCGTGCGACGACAGCTCCATCACTGACAACTTCCTGTCGGCAGGTGCAACCGAGTCTGTGTCGGGCCTCCGCGTCCGAGCGGAACTGCCCGTCAGAAAACCCACGTAATACGTCAGTTATTATACTACATGCAGATCGCGGGTCAAATACGTACTTTAGCTCCTACAAATCCCTGAATATGTTCACCTAAACGTGTCACTAACAAAAACATCCAATCGTATGCTCATCGTCGTGGGGTGGGAATATATGGTATGTATCATACGGGTTTTTTTTTTTACTGCCTGCAGAAATTTTACTCCCATCTAAATATTTGTAAAAAATTGAATAATTATTTTATCCAGGTTTGATGTACATGATTGACAGTAAGGGCCCTATTGTCATGACCACGGGAACGCAAACGCAAAATTTCTAGTTTCGTCTTCTGCAAATGGAATATTATATATTACATTACATTACATTATAGACATTTAGCAGACGCTCTTATCCAGAGCGACGTACATAGTGCATTTTCAAACTAGGAACAAGAACGTTTAAAAAAAAAAACAAACTAAAAAAAAATAATGAATCTCCATAATATATATAAGTGAGGTTTGGTCGTTTCCTGGTCTGAGGTAAACCAGTGCCTTGAGTTATAGCGAGCGTTTGACAATTGTGCCTTGACTGTTAAGAAAAAGGCCCCGAGAGTCTTTTTGGAGGATCTTTGGAGGGTAAATTTCTGCCCCCATTTAATCTAAACTGCATTGCGGGTTGAATCTGAGCAATCTCTACAGACACAGCTTCATAAGCGTGGCTGTCACCTAATTTAATCTCTCTCGCGCTGTGGCTACACTGAAGTCAAAAGATTAGAAGGAACTTTCCTTTGATTAATATCCTCCGTGTGAATGAAAACGCGTTTAGAGAAAGGCTTCTTTCCTCCGTGTGAATGAAAACGCGTTTAGAGAAAGGCTTCTTTCCTCCGTGTGAATGAAAACGCGTTTAGAGAAAGGCTTCTTTCCTCCGTGTGAATGAAAACGCGTTTAG
Organism: Ilyophis sp. 1 JC-2022; assembly: GCA_022702515.1. NCBI lineage: Eukaryota > Metazoa > Chordata > Actinopteri > Anguilliformes > Synaphobranchidae > Ilyophis > Ilyophis sp. 1 JC-2022. The sequence continues at coordinate 3,824,622 of CM040394.1, read as the reverse complement.
AGAAAGGCTTCTTTCCTCCGTGTGAATGAAAACGCGTTTAGAGAAAGGCTTCTTTCCTCCGTGTGAATGAAAACGCGTTTAGAGAAAGGCTTCTTTCCTCCGTGTGAATGAAAACGCGTTTAGAGAAAGGCTTCTTTCCTCCGTGTGAATGAAAACGCGTTTAGAGAAAGGCTTCTTTCCTCCGTGTGAATGAAAACGCGTTTAGAGAAAGGCTTCTTTCCTCCGTGTGAATGAAAACGCGTTTAGAGAAAGGCTTCTTTCCTCCGTGTGAATGAAAACGCGTTTAGAGAAAGGCTTCTTTCCTCCGTGTGAATGAAAACGCGTTTAGAGAAAGGCTTCTTTCCTCCGTGTGAATGAAAACGCGTTTAGAGAAAGGCTTCTTTCCTCCGTGTGAATGAAAACGCGTTTAGAGAAAGGCTTCTTTCCTCCGTGTGAATGAAAACGCGTTTAGAGAAAGGCTTCTTTCCTCCGTGTGAATGAAAACGCGTTTAGAGAAAGGCTTCTTTCCTCCGTGTGAATGAAAACGCGTTTAGAGAAAGGCTTCTTTCCTCCGTGTGAATGAAAACGCGTTTAGAGAAAGGCTTCTTTCCTCCGTGTGAATGAAAACGCGTTTAGAGAAAGGCTTCTTTCCTCCGTGTGAATGAAAACGCGTTTAGAGAAAGGCTTCTTTCCTCCGTGTGAATGAAAACGCGTTTAGAGAAAGGCTTCTTTCCTCCGTGTGAATGAAAACGCGTTTAGAGAAAGGCTTCTTTCCTCCGTGTGAATGAAAACGCGTTTAGAGAAAGGCCTTTTAGAGAAAAACAACGAAATGCGCACTCTTTTAAAGAGGGAAAAGGCTCTACCGCGGCCCACTAATTGCGTCCTCTAAGACTTTATCGCTCAGATTTCAATTACACTGTCAAGCAATTAAAGGACCCGTCCGTAAATCTCTACACTCGGAGCAGAATACCTGCAAACGGTGGCAGCCATTTTTATTATTATGAGTATTACATGTCTTAGCTGGAAGCCGGATGTTCTGGTTTTTAATATTTTTAATATCTATTGTTACTTCAGTGCATGGCGGCCGCACTCGGCTCGGCGTGGCTTCGACAGAGTATAGCGTTATACTTTGTTCAGTGACTTTAAAAGTACTTTTACCGCTTGGCACACATTGATTGATTCCCTCATTCGTCACACTGCCAGGGCAGGGAAAAAATGAGCCTCTCTTGGCAAGTTAAGTACAGTTATGAGGCAGAGCCAGAAATGCGGGCGCATAAACATGGCTACTTCAGCAGTGGGGGCGCTGCTGGAACCCCGCGTGTCGTTCTGGGGTAGCCCTCGCAGGGCACTTAAAAATAACCACAACTCTCCAACCTGCAGGGCAGCAGCAGCAGAAAGTTGTGTCGGAAGGGAATTGCGATAGAAAATAAATGCGATGAAAGGGGATTGTGTTGGAAGGGAATTGCGATAGAAAATAATTGCGATGGAAGGGAATTGCACAGAAGGGAATTGCGTTGGGAGGGAATTGTGAAGGGAGGGAATTGCGACCACGGGAAATTGTAACGGGAATGGAATTGCGATCAACGGGAATTGCACGGGAGGTAATTGTGATGGGAGGGCATTGTGATGGGATGGCATAGCGTCTGTGGTAAGTTGTGACGGGGGGGCAATGCCGGCACATTGCCACCAAATGGCATCCAAAACGAACCGTAGCTGAAATTTCACACAATAGAGCTGCACTTTCACTGCATTGGTTTCACTTCATTGAGTTGAACTCGGCGAAGATTGTATGTAGTCCCACAGTGCAGCGGTCCTGTTGCATGTAGTCCCACAGTGCAGCGGCCCTGTTGTATGTAGTCCCACAGTGCAGCGGCCCTGTTGCATGTAGTCCCACAGTGCAGCGGTCCTGTTGCATGTAGTCCCACAGTGCAGCGGCCCTGTTGTATGTAGTCCCACAGTGCAGCGGTCCTGTTGCATGTAGTCCCACAGTGCAGCGGCCCTGTTGTATGTAGTCCCACAGTGCAGCGGTCCTGTTGCATGTAGTCCCACAGTGCAGCGGCCCTGTTGTATGTAGTCCCACAGTGCAGCGGTCCTGTTGCATGTAGTCCCACAGTGCAGCGGCCCTGTTGTATGTAGTCCCACAGTGCAGCGGTCCTGTTGCATGTAGTCCCACAGTGCAGCGGCCCTGTTGTATGTAGTCCCACAGTGCAGCGGCCCTGTTGTATGTAGTCCCACAGTGCAGCGGCCCTGTTGTATGTAGTCCCACAGTGCAGCGGCCCTGTTGTATGTAGTCCCACAGTGCAGCGGCCCTGTTGCATGTAGTCCCACAGTGCAGCGGTCCTGTTGCATGTAGTCCCACAGTGCAGCGGCCCTGTTGTATGTAGTCCCACAGTGCAGCGGTCCTGTTGCATGTAGTCCCACAGTGCAGCGGCCCTGTTGTATGTAGTCCCACAGTGCAGCGGTCCTGTTGCATGTAGTCCCACAGTGCAGCGGCCCTGTTGTATGTAGTCCCACAGTGCAGCGGCCCTGTTGTATGTAGTCCCACAGTGCAGCGGCCCTGTTGTATGTAGTCCCACAGTGCAGCGGCCCTGTTGCATGTAGTCCCACAGTGCAGCGGCCCTGTTGTATGTAGTCCCACAGTGCAGCGGCCCTGTTGTATGTAGTCCCACAGTGCAGCGGTCCTGTTGTATGTAGTCCCACAGTGCAGCGGTCCTGTTGCATGTAGTCCCACAGTGCAGCGGCCCTGTTGTATGTAGTCCCACAGTGCAGCGGTCCTGTTGCATGTAGTCCCACAGTGCAGCGGCCCTGTTGTATGTAGTCCCACAGTGCAGCGGCCCTGTTGTATGTAGTCCCACAGTGCAGCGGCCCTGTTGTATGTAGTCCCACAGTGCAGCGGCCCTGTTGCATGTAGTCCCACAGTGCAGCGGCCCTGTTGTATGTAGTCCCACAGTGCAGCGGCCCTGTTGTATGTAGTCCCACAGTGCAGCGGCCCTGTTGTATGTAGTCCCACAGTGCAGCGGCCCTGTTGTATGTAGTCCCACAGTGCAGCGGTCCTGTTGTATGTAGTCCCACAGTGTTGGGGCCCTGTTGCATGTAGTCCCACAGTGCAGCGGCCCTGTTGTATGTAGTCCCACAGTGCAGCGGCCCTGTTGCATGTAGTCCCACAGTGCAGCGGCCCTGTTGTATGTAGTCCCACAGTGCTGCGGTCCTGTTGTATGTAGTCCCACAGTGCAGCGGCCCTGTTGTATGTAGTCCCACAGTGCAGCGGCCCTGTTGTATGTAGTCCCACAGTGCAGCAGCCCTGTTGTATGTAGTCCCACAGTGCAGCGGCCCTGTTGCATGTAGTCCCACAGTGCAGCGGCCCTGTTGTATGTAGTCCCACAGTGCAGCGGCCCTGTTGCATGTAGTCCCACAGTGCAGCGGTCCTGTTGCATGTAGTCCCACAGTGCAGCGGCCCTGTTGTATGTAGTCCCACAGTGCAGCGGTCCTGTTGCATGTAGTCCCACAGTGCAGCGGCCCTGTTGTATGTAGTCCCACAGTGCAGCGGTCCTGTTGCATGTAGTCCCACAGTGCAGCGGCCCTGTTGTATGTAGTCCCACAGTGCAGCGGCCCTGTTGTATGTAGTCCCACAGTGCAGCGGCCCTGTTGTATGTAGTCCCACAGTGCAGCGGCCCTGTTGCATGTAGTCCCACAGTGCAGCGGCCCTGTTGTATGTAGTCCCACAGTGCAGCGGCCCTGTTGTATGTAGTCCCACAGTGCAGCGGTCCTGTTGTATGTAGTCCCACAGTGCAGCGGTCCTGTTGCATGTAGTCCCACAGTGCAGCGGCCCTGTTGTATGTAGTCCCACAGTGCAGCGGTCCTGTTGCATGTAGTCCCACAGTGCAGCGGCCCTGTTGTATGTAGTCCCACAGTGCAGCGGCCCTGTTGTATGTAGTCCCACAGTGCAGCGGCCCTGTTGTATGTAGTCCCACAGTGCAGCGGCCCTGTTGTATGTAGTCCCACAGTGCAGCGGCCCTGTTGCATGTAGTCCCACAGTGCAGCAGCCCTGTTGTATGTAGTCCCACAGTGCAGCGGCCCTGTTGTATGTAGTCCCACAGTGCAGCGGCCCTGTTGTATGTAGTCCCACAGTGCAGCGGCCCTGTTGTATGTAGTCCCACAGTGCAGCGGCCCTGTTGTATGTAGTCCCACAGTGTTGGGGCCCTGTTGCATGTAGTCCCACAGTGCAGCGGCCCTGTTGTATGTAGTCCCACAGTGCAGCGGTCCTGTTGCATGTAGTCCCACAGTGCAGCGGCCCTGTTGTATGTAGTCCCACAGTGCAGCGGTCCTGTTGCATGTAGTCCCACAGTGCAGCGGCCCTGTTGTATGTAGTCCCACAGTGCAGCGGCCCTGTTGTATGTAGTCCCACAGTGCAGCGGCCCTGTTGTATGTAGTCCCACAGTGCAGCGGCCCTGTTGCATGTAGTCCCACAGTGCAGCGGCCCTGTTGTATGTAGTCCCACAGTGCAGCGGCCCTGTTGCATGTAGTCCCACAGTGCAGCGGCCCTGTTGTATGTAGTCCCACAGTGCAGCGGCCCTGTTGTATGTAGTCCCACAGTGCAGCGGCCCTGTTGTATGTAGTCCCACAGTGCAGCGGCCCTGTTGTATGTAGTCCCACAGTGCAGCGGCCCTGTTGTATGTAGTCCCACAGTGCAGCGGCCCTGTTGTATGTAGTCCCACAGTGCAGCGGTCCTGTTGTATGTAGTCCCACAGTGTTGGGGCCCTGTTGCATGTAGTCCCACAGGGCTGCGGTCCTGTTGTATGTAGTCCCACAGTGCAGCGGCCCTGTTGTATGTAGTCCCACAGTGCAGGGGCCCTGTTGCATGTAGTCCCACAG
>CM040394.1:3812271-3814771 GCA_022702515.1 Ilyophis sp. 1 JC-2022 | reverse complement strand
GTCTACCTTTTTCAGTTGCTAAGGCGTGGTCACTGAGCCTGTACAAAATGCTTCATGCAAGGCCTCTATAGGATGCTTGTCCCGTCTGGTGTAGTTGTGATGACTGAGCGGACCCCATACTTCACTTCCATATAAAAAAATTGGTTGGATTACACTGTTCAAATTCTGATCGGTATGTCTATTTTTTTAAACTTTCTTCTAATTGCATGTAATGATTGCAAGGCTCGGCAGGCTTTTTTTCAGTGTATTCACTGCCAGACTAAAGTTCCCTGAGGCCCTTATTTTGAGCCCCATATAATCATACAAAAGGGTGAGCTCTAGTGCGGTGTTTCCTAGAGTGAACACATGTCTGGTTTCCTGAGATCTGGGTTTCTTTTGGAATCATTATTTTAGATTTCTTAAAGTTTACTGTCAGGGCCCAGTTCTGACAGTATTGTACTAGCAGATCCAAATGTTGCTGTAGCCCTTGTTCTGTGGGTGATAGCAACACCAGGTCATTTGCATAGAGCAAGAATTTAGCTTCTTTGTTATTTAGGGTTAGGCCAGGGGTTGCAAATTGTTCCAACAGCACCGCTAACTCATGAATATAGTATAATATCTCTCTCTCTCTCTCTCTCTCTCTCTCTCTCTCTGCATCTCCCTTCAGCCCATCCCTCAGAGCTGTAGGTAATTAGTGGAAATCCCATCTCCTCCGGGGGGGGTTTGGGCAGGAGTGGAAGACCCCCTCCCCCCTGACGAGGCCCCCACACTAATTAGTGTCATCATTAGTGGTGGAGAGGGATCTGGGTGAGGGGAGCGCACTGTTAAATGGTTATGGGTCGGGCTCGGGTCCTCACTCTGGTCAGGAGACCCTGTACTCAGCAGGGGTGGGGGGAAGGGTGGGAGTGGCCTGCTAAGCACGCTTACAACATGCATCTACAGCACCAGCACACGCCTGCTAAGCACGCTTACAACACGCATCTACAGCACCTGCACACACCTGCTAAGCACGCCTACAAAACGCATCTACAGCACCAGTACACACATTTTTTTTGGGTTCAAACACTTCTGGCGGGAGCTTCGACTACTCCTCTATGCAGAGATTTTCAAGAGCCTTGATATTAGATTTGCACTTGTGGACTGCCCACTTTCATTCAGATCAAAGGCTTTGAATAAGGTTCAGGTCCGGAGACTGAGATGGCCGTTGCAAAACATTGATTTTGTGTTCCCGCAACAATTACTGGGTTGATTTTGATGTATTTTTGTGGTCATTGTCTTGTTGAAAAACTAATGTATGGCCAAGTCTCAACCTTCTGGCAGAGGCAACCAGGTTTTGGGCTAAAATATCCTGGTACTTAGTGGAATTCTTTATGCCATTGATCTGAACAAGAACCCCTCGACCACTAGCAGCAAAACAGCGCAAAAGCATCAATGATCCACCGCCATCTTTTACTGCAAGTATCAACTGCTTTTTCTCGTATGCTTTTCACTGTTGCTGTGAAAGGCTAAAAAAATTCATTTTGGTCTCATCTGACCACAACACACAGTAACAATTGTAGTTCCAATGATGCTTCAATTCATGCTTCTCATAAAAGAGCCTCTTTCATGCAACCCTTCCACAGAGCTTGTTGACTTAGAGGTGACGTCTAACAGTTGATGTTTGAAACTCAATAACCCCAAGATTGCACTAAACTGTGCAGTTCTTTGCCTCCCTCACCATCTTCCTCACTGTGTGTGGGGGCAATATGCACACTCTTCCTCACTGTGCATGGGGGCACTGTACCCTCTGACCAGCCTCGGCCAGGGTTAGGCCAGGGTTAAGTACATGGTCCACAATTGTAGCCCATATGTTGCCTCCCCCTGCCTCTTTCCTGTGCCCTGTCCCCTGTGCCCTGTGCCCTATCCCCTGTCCCCTGTCCCCTGTCCCCTGTGCCCTGTGCCCTGTCCCCTGTGCCCTATGCCCTGTCCCCTGTGCCCTATCCCCTATCCCCTGTGCCCTGTGCCCTGTCCCCTGTCCCCTGTCCCCTGTGCCCTATGCCCTGTCCCCTGTGCCCTGTCCCCTCCTCTCGCACGACCATCACAGATTCGGATACCTCTCCCTCTTGCAAGACGTCCTTGCTCTTCTCTCTCTATTTGTCATCCAGACACAAATGCACTAGTAGCTTAGCAGTATATACAGTATGTGTTCTGATCTAATTGTTGGAGAATTGCACCTGTTGCTAAACTCTATGTACAGTGGACAGCATGTGTGATTAGTTGCTTTGAGCTGTGAGAAAATTAACTAATTTGTGGATACAAGATTTGCCTGAATTCTGGATAAATTGCAGACATTTATATCGGGAGCCGTAGACCTATGTTCATAAGGAGATCCTGAGTGCCAGTGTATTGCTTGTTGTTTGTATTATTTTGCATGTAATGATTTGCACAGTGAACATATGTATAAGTAGATGTGGGAGTGATAATCCATTCTGATTAGGGGGACTTAATCAATAGATTTTTGTGTCAATTGCTGACATTTGTG
>CM040394.1:3799771-3809771 GCA_022702515.1 Ilyophis sp. 1 JC-2022 | reverse complement strand
CGCATTTAAGTATGCATTTTTCTTGCATAATTAAACTGAGGCCAAAGGGTTGAAGAGAAATAGAGTATTTCATGATCCATTCCACCAGTATGTTTCATTAATTTTTTTGGTCTTTTTTTGGCAACTGCACAGTGTTGGAGTGAAGTCTGAAAACAGACCATTGTTCGACATTTTCAGTCTTGCACTATTTCAGAGCCCTGTGATCTTAATTAGAGAGAAATTTGGCTGCCGCCATGATAATCAGAGGTCTAGTACAGAGGGGGGAAATTTGGCTGGAAAATTCAGCTCAATGCCAAAAACACACAACCCCAGCTATTGTCTGATAGAGGGGACGCAACCACACACAACCCCAGCTATTGTCTGATAGAGGGGACGCAACCACACACAACCCCAGCTACTGTTAGATAAAAGAGACTCAACCACACACAACCCCAGCTACTGTCAGATAGAGGGGACGCAACCACACACAACCCCAGCTACTCAACCACACACAACCCCAGCTAATGTTAGATAGAGGGGATTCAACCACACACACCCCCAGCTACTGTCTGATACAGGGGACTCAACCACACACAACCTCAGCTACTGTTAGATCACACACAACCCCAGCTACTGTTAGATAAAAGAGACTCAACCACACACAACCCCAGCTACTGTCAGATAGAGGGGACGCAACCACACACAACCCCAGCTACTGTTAGATAAAAGAGACTCAACCACACACAACCCCAGCTACTATTAGATAGAGGAGACTCAACCACACACAACCCCAGCTAATGTTAGATAGAGGGGATTCAACCACACACAACCCCAGCTACTGTCAGATAGAGGGGATTGAATCACACACAACCCCAGCTACTATTAGATAGAGGGGACTCAACCACACACAACCCCAGCTACTGTCAGATAGAGGGGATTCAACCACACACAACCCCAGCTACTGTTAGATAGAGGGGATTCAACCACACACAACCCCAGCTACTGTTAGATAGAGGGGATTCAACCACACATAACCCCAGCTACTGTCTGATACAGGGGACTCAACCACACACAACCCCAGCTACTGGCAGATAGAGGGGATTCAACCACACACAACCCCAGCTACTGTTAGATAGAGGGGACTCAACCACACACAACCCCAGCTACTGTTAGATAGAGGGGACGCAACCACACACAACCCCAGCTACTGGCAGATAGAGGGGATTCAACCACACACAACCCCAGCTACTGTCAGATAGAGGGGATTCAACCACACACAACCCCAGCTACTGTCAGATAGAGGGGATTCAACCACACACAACCCCAGCTATGTCTACGGTTTTTGCGTGTGTGTGTGTGTGTATTTGTTCAGTATGTGTGTGAGTGTGTCTGTGCATGTACGTATGTGTGTGTCTATGTGTACAGTGTGTGCGTGTTTGTATGGTGTGTGTGCATGGTGTGTGTGTGCACTGTAGTGTCAGGCACACGTACACACACACACACACACACACACACACACAGTAAACTGGTTATCTGGGGAAGCCCTGTTTACTCTCCTGAATTTCAGCTGACTCACGGTATTTTAGCGGCGTTATTTAGCAACATTCCATTTACACCGTGGACGCATTTCACATTGTTTTGTCTCTCAATGGGAAAACTGAACCAGACAATTACCCATGGTGCTTCGGCAGCTCGTTCATGTTTATACCCGTCACAAAGAGTTAGCCACTCACAGCAGCCTTATCTGAGAGACAGCCAGGCCTAGAATCAGCGTCAGTCTTATCTGAGAGACAGCCAGGCCTAGAATCAGCGTCAGTCTCTGCTCCGTCCTCTCTCATCTGTTACAGCCCCGGTAGAGATCGTGTGAAAACTTCTCAAGTGATTCTCACTGAAATCTCCTACCCTGCCTTTGTTGCGTCTGCTCTCTGCGGACTAATGTTTGGTTGGGCTGTGCGCGTTTATCTTGTAGCTTTGACTGGTGGTTGGGCTGTGTGTGTTTATCTCGTAGCTTTGGCTGGTGGATGGGCTGTGTGCGTTTATCTCGTAGCTTTGGCTGGTGGATGGGCTGTGTGCGTTTATCTTGTAGCTTTGGCTGGTGGTTGGGCTGTGTGTGTTTATCTCGTAGCTTTGGCTGGTGGTTGGGCTGTGTGCGTTTATCTCGTAGCTTTGGCTGGTGGTTGGGCTGTGTGTGTTTATCTTGTAGCTTTGGCTGGTGGTTGGGCTGTGTGTGTTTATCTCGTAGCTTTGGCTGGTGGTTGGGCTGTGTGTGTTTATCTCGTAGCTTTGGCTGGTGGTTGGGCTGTGCGCGTTTATCTCGTAGCTTTGGCTGGTGGTTGGGCTGTGTGTGTTTATCTTGTAGCTTTGGCTGGTGGTTGGGCTGTGTGTGTTTATCTTGTAGCTTTGGCTGGTGGTTGGGCTGTGTGTGTTTATCTCGTAGCTTTGGCTGGTGGTTGGGCTGTGCGCGTTTATCTCGTAGCTTTGGCTGGTGGTTGGGCTGTGTGTGTTTATCTCGTAGCTTTGGCTGGTGGTTGGGCTGTGCGCGTTTATCTCGTAGCTTTGGCTGGTGGTTGGGCTGTGTGTTTATCTCGTAGCTTTGGCTGGTGGTTGGGCTGTGTGCGTTTATCTCGTAGCTTTGGCTGGTGGTTGGGCTGTGTGCGTTTATCTCGTAGCTTTGGCTGGTGGTTGGGCTGTGCGCGTTTATCTCGTAGCTTTGGCTGGTGGTTGGGCTGTGCGCGTTTATCTCGTAGCTTTGGCTGGTGGTTGGGCTGTGTGCGTTTATCTCGTAGCTTTGGCTGGTGGTTGGGCTGTGTGTGTTTATCTTGTAGCTTTGGCTGGTGGTTGGGCTGTGTGTGTTTATCTCGTAGCTTTGGCTGGTGGTTGGGCTGTGTGTGTTTATCTCGTAGCTTTGGCTGGTGGTTGGGCTGTGCGCGTTTATCTCGTAGCTTTGGCTGGTGGTTGGGCTGTGTGTGTTTATCTTGTAGCTTTGGCTGGTGGTTGGGCTGTGTGTGTTTATCTCGTAGCTTTGGCTGGTGCTGATTAGACTGGCAGAGAAACTTCCAGCTGATTGAGTTAAGAGATTTTTTTTTTCTCCTCTCTTTTAGGCTCCATGTTTCTTTAATTGAACATGTACATACATGATCTACCTGCCAATATGACTTATTAGAGCCATAAGCAGCCTGTGCTATCAGAGCATCATATTTCAGAGGCATGCTTAGAAACCTCAGAAGAGCATCAAAATTTGATTCCAAAGATTCACAGTTTTTATAAAATTTTAGCGATCGGTTTTTGTATATGAAGGCGCGTGGTCATGTGCAATGGATTGGATTAAATCACTCGATTAATTGTTTCTGAAAGAACTGGTTTTGAGTTTTGCTTTAGGAGGTTAAGGCCCGGCTATGACTGGTGGTCCCTAGCAGCTGAACTAGTGAATGTTACCATGACAACATAATCACTGCGAAACATGTGGCGGTAACCCTACAGCAGGGCGGCGACAACAAGCATGACTCAGCGAACACATAACCCCCCAAAAACATGTCTGTAACATTATAACAACATTTTAACAGCTGCGGGCAAAATAGCAAACACGTAACCCCCTAATAACTTTACAGGAATATTCTAACAGCTGCCAAACCTGCAACGTTGAGCTGATTTTATGTGTTAGCTCCACTAACATATAACCCCCAAACAACTCTTCTGCTACGTTACAGCAACCTTTAGCTCATTTTATGTGTTAGCCTCCACTAACGGAAAAAAACCCCAAGTAACGCTGCTGTTACGTTACAGCAACATTGCTCTTGCCAGAAAACCTGCTACGTTATTTTACAGCAGGGCACCATCAAGGCGGATTTTATCCGTTAGTCAAACTCCAGTTTGTGGGTGAAATTGGGGTGGCCAGTGGGTGGGACAACCCGTTCCCTGTACCCCCCAAACACAGCCAGGGGGGGTGTCGTCTTGCGGGTTTTTTCTGCCAAAGCGCAACTTCCTTCCACAGCCCTTCCTCCATTAGTTCAGACTGCTGTCAAATGATGTGTGACAGAATGTTCCCTTTTTCTCCATGTTTTCATTCTCCATTTTCAGTCTCTCTCTCCCTCTCACTCTCTCATTTCCCCCCCATGTTTCTGTGATTGTATTTGCCCGTTTGCCTTTAAGAATAGGACTTTGCCCCCCCCCCCCTGTTTTCCAGCATTTTTTTTTAGCGCGACTGGCTAACAAGTCGCCATGACAACCTTGGCGCTGTGGAGGAGGCCCTTTTCTTTTCTTTTATTCTTTTTTCCAGTTTTCTCGCCCCAGTCGCTGCTCTGCGTTTTTGTTTTGAGCGTCCCGTAACGAGCTCTGAGCCGATCTCAAGTTTAATCTTACATCACGAGTCGCGGGTGATAACAGCACAATAAATATTTCAGTTGGCCATCTCCAGTTTTTTAGGCAAACGCTGTTTGTGTCGTGTTTTATTTATGAGTGCTATGACGGCACACGCTAATGACTTATGGAGAAGGAGAAAGAGCACAATAACAGACGGGCGGGAATTTATCGCTCCCCCGCTCATCCCTTTGAGAACGGGCGGTGGGTTCACCTGTTTAACATGCTTCCCCGCACCAGGAGGGTTGTGGGTTCAAATCCCAGGAGGGTGGTGTAACATGATGAATCTGCACCGGCGAGGTCGGGTGTGTTTTACCCAGCATGCTACAGCAAAGTGGCATTTGATTGGCTGGTCCCAGGAGAGAGCTTGGCCGCGTCCTTGGGGCACTCTCTATTGGTGTCCCCCAACAGGAAGAGCACACATCTGCTGTGTTAAACAGGAGCCTAGGGACACGGAAGGTGGCTCGTGATTGGCCAAGCTCGACCGTTCTCTAATTGGATAATATGCTCCAACAGGTCACGCCGACCTCTCGCGGGACGCAGTATTTGCCCCCCCCCCGTTGTTCCACCTTTTTAACGCTGACATTTTTCTGCACGGCGACGCAACGCGCCGCTACGATGTAATCTGCAATGAGAAGGGAGGGCGGGTTTGGAAATGAGACCGGGTGTGTGGGGGCAAGGGGGGGGAGGCTAAATCAAAACTACAGGTTGTCCGTTAATCGCAAATTACACACGCGCTCGGAAAGGAGTGGGGGGGGGTGATCTCACAAGGGAAGACATGAAAGAGAAAAGTAGCTCTGACGAATAAGATGCGCTCCCCGCGTAAGCGTAAGTACCTATAAATCGCGCCGAGCAGATGGGTGAAAGTTTTGATTTGGTCGTGACCCAAGTTAATAAATCTAAATTATTTAGGCCTCAGAAGGCCCGGTTTCCCACACGGTTCCGTTCTATAAATCGCGTCGTGGTTTGTGCGGGAAGCAGAGCGTCGGTTCTTATCTCTGCAGAGGAAGGATATAAAAGAAAGAAAGGGAAGAAGGGGGAGAAGAAGCAGAAAAAGAAGAGAGTGAAATAGCCGCTCAATAAATCAATATGTTTTGCATCACGGAGAGAGACTGAGCTAACACACACGGCGCAGAGTCGTGCGGCCAAAAGACATTTTATTATTTTAGACTTTTTTTTTTCAGTTACCGGTTTTTGGATCATTAAGCCATTGATTTTTTGTTTCACTGTATAAGTGGCATCCTGGGCCCCCGGGACCCTGCGGAGGAACCGGCAGAGACATGCGGCAGGACGCATTCTGCTCCACAGTGCGCGCGTGATTCTGTTCCTCTGATCCACAGCGGGATGAGATTCTGTTCCTCTGATCTACAGCGGGATGAGATTCTGTTCCTCTGATCTACAGCGGGATGAGATTATGTTCCTCTGATCTACAGCGGGATGAGATTCTGTTCCTCTGATCCACAGCGGGATGAGATTCTGTTCCTCTGATCTACAGCGGGATGAGATTCTGTTCCTCTGATCTACAGCGGGATGAGATTCTGTTCCTCTGATCTACAGCGGGATGAGATTCTGTTCCTCTGATGTACAGCGGGATGAGATTCTGTTCCTCTGATCCACAGTGGGATGAGATTCTGTTCCTCTGATCTACAGCGGGATGAGATTCTGTTCCTCTGATCTACAGCGGGATGAGATTCTGTTCCTCTGATCCACAGTAGGATGAGATTCTGTTCCTCTGATCCACAGTGGGATGAGATTCTGTTCCTCTGATCCACAGTGGGATGAGATTTTGTTCCTCTGATCCACAGTGGGATGAGATTCTGTTCCTCTGATCCACAGTGGGATGAGATTCTGTTCCTCTGATCTACAGCGGGATGAGATTCTGTTCCTCTGATCTACAGCGGGATGAGATTCTGTTCCTCTGATCTACAGCGGGATGAGATTCTGTTCCTCTGATCCACAGCGGGATGAGATTCTGTTCCTCTAATCCACAGCGGGAGGCTTTCTGTGTGTGATATTCTGTTCCTCTGATCCTTTCTTTGTGAAATTGTTTCTCTATATACGTGTATTAATTATACTACATGAATCACTAGAATTTTGGATATTAGAACATTTCCTTCTTGCATTACAAAATATTGTAGTGTGTGTGTGTGTGTGTGTGTGTGTGTATGTACATGTGGGTGTGACCCATGTGAATTAGAGAGAAAGAAATGTAGTTTGTCCCTCTAAGGGAAGCAACAAGGGAAATCTTTCTCAAAAGGTGTGAAATTAATACCGTGGGTAAATGTAAACAGTTGCTAAGCGCTGTTTATGAAATTGTGAAATTATTTATTTGTAAAAAAAAAGTGATGATTTTCAGATTAATATAGAGAGATATAAAATTCAGTCACACAGTTTTTGCAATCCTCACGGGTGAGTTAACTCAGAGGAAAGTTGACGTTCTCATAACAAATTATAACGATCTGCCCTAACGTTTCCCTCCAAAATTCTAAACGTACCGTGTTTTGTATTTTTTCGACCAGAACGTGTGATTCATCATTTATATCTTCATGCAATATTTGCTTTCAAAGGAATAACATGAACATGCTTTTACAAGCGTAGCTAGAAGGAAAGATGAAATGAAGGATTGGTGCAGCGTTTTTAGTGTATCTAGCGACTCTGCTTCTAGTCAGCCCTGCAGTTCCTTTCTTTGTTGCTGTTGAAAGGCTTGTCGACAGTACCTGACTACCCTAGCAGGTCACGCCGATGCGCGCATTGAAACAAGTTTTGATGACTGTTGTCAGCGTCGCAAGCATTATCGAGAGCAGTGGTGTAAAAGGCCTATCGCTTTTCATTATACCCAAGATATTCTGACGGCACGCTCAAAAGCCTGTTCTTATTTTCAGTGCCTCTGCGACTTTTGCCACGCGTAAACATCCGCTTTAAATTAGAGATGGGCGCTATAGGAGTGTGGTGGCTGTGAAGTGGCTTCTCCTGTATAATTTTATACATCGCAGTCATTTGAATTATGTTAGATGTGCGAGGATGTTGCACAGGACTGTGCCCTCAAAAACCATTGTTTTAAAGGGGAAAGTCCCTCAAACATTGGATTGAGTTCAGTCACTGGTTGTCCTTACATTTGAAGTTTTGGCCCTGCTGTACAGTGTGGCCCTAATATCTTTGTAATTGTTACTACAGAGGTGGGGGCCGTTGGGTAAGCTAGCTTTGGTGATTGCTGTACTCAAAACCGTGCATTCTAACTGCGGCCTTAATACTTGTGTATTTACTTACACTGTGGCTGCAACATTAGGTACAATATAGACACTGTTACATTGTCCTTACAATGTCTAATATAAATGATTATTAAAGCTGTTTGTGAGTGTAAGACACTATTAGATGATGGTTTCTAATGGGGAGTGTTAAAGTAGCACCTCCACGTAAAGCACTGTGTGGCCCCGGGGAGAGCATGCCAGGAGGGGAGGCCCCCGGCCGGGCGGGTTCACCCGGCCTCCCCCCACCCCTGATCCCCGGGGCTTCTGCAGATCGTCCTGCATGCAGACCACTCCACCTCCAGCACAGTGACTGCGCAGCTCAGCTGCAACACGTGGGCAGAGCACATTTTACACTGCACGTTCTTAAAGGCATTTAATGGTGACATGCATTAGACGGGACGGGACATCTTTGAGCACACAAGTTAACACGTTGTCCCTATTCTTCTGAAACGCATCTAACTGGGCATTGAGAAATCAGGATGTTTCGGGCCTTAAAGAAGTCTATATTTTTTTACCATTTAAACCTTTTAACAACCGTTCCTTATCCATTCCATGTAAGTTTATAAATAAATGGATTAATTTGTGAATATTCATCAAATCACACTCCAGTAATGTCCTTCATATTGAAGTATTTCAGATTTTTTATTCTTCTTCAGCTTTATCAGTGAAAGGGATGAAATGGATCTCAGTGTCTCTGCTGAGACCCGGACACCAAACACAAACCCCTGGCCAGAAACCTCAATGCTGAGACCCGGACACCAAACACAAACCCCTGGCCAGAAACCTCAAGGCTGAGACCCGGACACCAAACACAAACCCCTGGCCAGAAACCTCAATGCTGAGACCCGGACACCAAACACAAACCCCTGGCCAGAAACCTCAATGCTGAGACCCGGACACCAAACACAAACCCCTGGCCAGAAACCTCAAGGCTGAGACCCGGACACCAAACACAAACCCCTGGCCAGAAACCTCAATGCTGAGACCCGGACACCAAACACAAACCCCTGGCCAGAAACCTCAATGCTGAGACCCGGACACCAAACACAAACCCCTGGCCAGAAACCTCAATGCTGAGACCCGGACACCAAACACAAACCCCTGGCCAGAAACCTCAATGCTGAGACCCGGACACCAAACACAAACCCCTGGCCAGAAACCTCAATGCTGAGACCCGGACACCAAACACAAACCCCTGGCCAGAAACCTCAATGCTGAGACCCGGACACCAAACACAAACCCCTGGCCAGAAACCTCAATGCTGAGACCCGGACACCAAACACAAACCCCTGGCCAGAAACCTCAAGGCTGAGACCCGGACACCAAACACAAACCCCTGGCCAGAAACCTCAATGCTGAGACCCGGACACCAAACACAAACCCCTGGCCAGAAACCTCAATGCTGAGACCCGGACACCAAACACAAACCCCTGGCCAGAAACCTCAAGGCTGAGACCCGGACACCAAACACAAACCCCTGGCCAGAAACCTCAATGCTGAGACCCGGACACCAAACACAAACCCCTGGCCAGAAACCTCAATGCTGAGACCCGGACACCAAACACAAACCCCTGGCCAGAAACCTCAATGCTGAGACCCGGACACCAAACACAAACCCCTGGCCAGAAACCTCAATGCTGAGACCCGGACACCAAACACAAACCCCTGGCCAGAAACCTCAATGCTGAGACCCGGACACCAAACACAAACCCCTGGCCAGAAACCTCAATGCTGAGACCCGGACACCAAACACAAACCCCTGGCCAGAAACCTCAATGCTGAGACCCGGACACCAAACACAAACCCCTGGCCAGAAACCTCAATGCTGAGACCCGGACACCAAACACAAACCCCTGGCCAGAAACCTCAATGCTGAGACCCGGACACCAAACACAAACCCCTGGCCAGAAACCTCAATGCTGAGACCCGGACACCAAACACAAACCCCTGGCCAGAAACCTCAATGCTGAGACCCGGACACCAAACACAAACCCCTGGCCAGAAACCTCAATGCTGAGCCCCGGACACCAAACACAAACCCCTGGCCAGAAACCTCAATGCTGAGACCCGGACACCAAACACAAACCCCTGGCCAGAAACCTCAATGCTGAGACCCGGACACCAAACACAAACCCCTGGCCAGAAACCTCAATGCTGAGCCCCGGACACCAAACACAAACCCCTGGCCAGAAACCTCAATGCTGAGACCCGGACACCAAACACAAACCCCTGGCCAGAAACCTCAAGGGGAAAAACTCTGTCCTTCAGATCCCTTCTTTCTGACAACCTCCATTTCCTTAATCATTCTGGTGCACCGTTTTGTTCCCTGAAAGTTGAAAGCGGGCTCATGCCCACCATATAAACCCACCCCCTGTGCGCGCGTCCGATGAATATTTATGCTGATGAATAGTGACATG